>CM029016.1:162539873-163224873 GCA_016801055.1 Panax notoginseng
CTCTCCTAAATAGAGCTCCCATCCTCCATCTGTGAAGAGAGGAACCCTACAGGAAGAAATTACGTACTCGACACCAGCCAGTGGCCAAATGATCCCTAGAATATGGAATCCAAGTGATGACATCCGCTATCAATAACTCCAACTGTAGGCGACAATAAGTGAAACCCTCAGCTATGGGAACCTCCACCAGTAAGGAATGATGCCATCGTCCTCCTTGTGGGTAGGTATCCAACCCTAATACACTCATCAGACGTAAACATGGGAGCCTCTTATAGGCCCAAAATTGCCAACATAAGGGCAAACTTCTGCTGTCAGTTAACACTTTTAACATGTACATGGTAAATGACAAGAGAAATACTAACCAGCAGAAATGGGTAAAATCCTAACCAAGCCTTGGTCAAGCCCTGCGAGCGCATATGCATGCCCCTGAGGAAATAGGCAAAGGTGTAGGAGCCCCAATCATACTCTCCAATACGGTCCACATGTCGTGTGGCGCTAATCAAAGCGAACGACACCGTAGAACAGTTATCTGCTATGAAGCAGCCCCTAATGATCATCAGGAACAATCGCCGAAGATCCTTAACTCTAACATCAGATGGTATGGGCTCACTCAACAGTCCACTCATAGCATCTATGCTCAAAGGACCCGCACGGACAGTCCTACCTTTGAGCGCCTCCGTCAGAACTCCTAACAAGGATCTGACGGTAGTTGGGGTAATATCTGTCGTACAAGGCACCAGCGCCCCTCTAAACTCCATACCTATGATAAATCGCCAATCCATCGGCTTCATCATCACCTCACAGTCTAGTAAATGGATAGACTGAGTCTGGTGAAACTAGTGCTCAGACAATGCCCTGAGGTAACCCTAGGGACAACGACGGGGAAGGATGGAAAAGAATGGCCCAAATCCCCAGTCATGCACAATAGCTCTATAGTCAGGATGCGGAGCCTGATACATGGAGTGAATGTTAAACCAGTTCCCTCGAGGCTGTGTAAAGTCAGCAACCTGCAAAATGCAGATCGATATCAAAATCCTTTACTCCTCATCAATAGGAAAGAAGGAAGATTAAGATCTAAACTTTATACCTCGTTGGCATGCAAATACATTGAGGGATGTCTACTCAAATCACCCAGAAACTCTGGGTTTGCCACCTGAATACTCGGGAGGTCCCTACGGGGAACATGCGCAGCAGGAGCTAGGTCCACAATTGAAACATCCTCCTCCTCATCCTCGACATCCGATACATCAACCCAGACTGGACGTATCACCGCCTTCACCAACCGATGAGGCTGTCTAACAGAACGGGCTCGAGGGACTTTAGAAGCCCTCCCACGTACACCAGAAGTGGTCCTGCAGGAACTACTTGGCTGATCCAAATCCATAATATCTGGACAACAAGTCTCCAAATCACCTCAGAAAGGGTGTGGTATTTTCTAACCTGGAGCTTTTCAAAATGCATTTTATGACTACATGCATGCATGCATTATTTTAACACACGGCTACAGTAGAGTTAAAAATGCATGACTACTCAATGCCTATATTTTGGAAAATTTTGCCATAGTTTCCTTTATAAATAGGACTATCCACATGCACATAGGCATGACTAGGTGGCCATTCAATAGAAGACCTGCCCACAGTCATATACGTACTATTTGCATTAAAAAATCAAAGTCATCAATCCATAAGGGTAGCCTAATTACCAGGATTACTTTGATTTTTCACTTTTGCTCATTTGTCCTCAAAAAGGATAAGAAATAGCAGAAAAAAGGTGCTAATTTGACTGTTTTAAAAGTTCAATTTTTTCACATCATTATGTTCAGCATAGTTTAATACTAACATTTACTATATTGAATATTTTTTATCAAGTCATTTGAGCATGCATATGCACTATTATGTGTTTAGATGCATTTCATGTGATAAGTCATTTTCCAACGGATAAAAACTGGAAAAGAGCACATGCATACGTTACCAGGATAGTGTAGAACACTTGTACGGTGGCAAAATTTACAGAAAGACGTCCGAACTCAGCAGATCTGAAGAAGAACTCTCGGATTTCCTTCGCGGCGCAACTTGAAAATGACTTATGAAAGTAACCTACAGGATTTTTACATCCACAATTGGCTGCAGGTCCATCTACGGCTGCAGCAGGTGTACCTGCGGCACCCCTATGTGGGTCCCACCCCTCCGGCTCGGTCCTGTTCTGGTTGCAAAGGAGTTTTCACAAGTTGAAAAGGACAAATTAGGGATAAAAATGGTACACGATTGAGCAGAATAGCCTGAAAACCTGGTTTTTTTGGGCTCGACTGTGGCTTTCATGTCATTCATTGGTATTCGCCCGAATGTAGGGTATACTATACCGATGATTCCCATCGTTGCAGATCACATTCGACAATACCGCATAGAGGTCCAATGCCGTAAATTCAGGGTCGTTGCCCTAAGACCAAGTAGATCCCCAGTGGGGGTTACAACGCATGGTTATCAGTCCACAAACAGATCCCCGGCAGGGGTTACAACGCATATCATCCGTTGACACACATATCAGCGATGATCCAAGAGATTCCCCGATGGGGGTCACAACGCATTGTCACCCATTTGTGTACGTATCAATGAAGGTCAAGCAACCTTGACGTTATTTTAGACGATGGCAAGTAAACCCATCGAAAGCTATTCGATGATTTTATACTTTGTTACTCATATTCCCCAGTGGATCCCCGACGGGGGTTACAACGCATATCAACAGTGGATACACACATCAACAAAGGCCAAACAGCCTTGGCATTTATCCCCAGCAGGGAGTTCATCCGCTGATATATACGTCAGCAAAAGATCAAATGGATCCCCGACGCGTTATTGGCCTGTGTCGCAGCCACCCGTCATTGATATCCCATTGTTGGGTGTTAACGGTTTTGCATTACCAGAGGGTCCTTACACTCAGGATGTATTCCAGTATTGGTGGATCCCTCATGCCATTGGAGCCCAGACCCACGCTACTCAGTTCATGGGGGATATGGTTCCAAGATCCCTGATGATGACGGATTGGCTAGCCTGTGTCCGAGATCCGACTCATATCACACAGATTGACAGCTTGACCCAGCGACTGGACCGGGCATATTTCTTTATCCGGCATTTGGGCAAAGATCAGGCAAAGGCAGATTTGTTTGATCCTTCCAGCTCAGGCGCTGGCCCTTTAGATGACCCATTTGGCTTTGTCGACGCAGATCCTTCTTTGTATAGGCCTGATATCACTGTTAATAGAGATCCAGTGACTCAGGAGGAGTTACATCAGGTGGACAGGATTGATGATGTAGACATTGACACCCTGTCTTCTTCTGATGTGTATTCTTGCTATCTCTTTTGATAGGCCTCTGTTAGCTATTGGGTGGTTATGTCCCATTCTCGCTATATCTTTTGATAGGCCTCTGTTAGTAGTAGGTCATCTGTGCCCCATTTCCCTTTATTTGCAGTTGTACAGAGATGATGTATTAGGTGATGATGTATTTAGGAATGTATATCCTATCTTTTATTCCCTACATCATATTGCCATCTATTATCTATTATGTATGTATCATGTTATGCATATGTATGCATGCCCAGAGATATTCAACATTGACCCCCGGATGGTATTTTGACATGGCCTGTACAGATGTATTCTTCGACAGTTAGTCGTATTGATCATACCCCACCATTATTGGTGGCATCCGGTATGCAATCGTTGTATGATAGCATGTCACCATCAGACAGGGTGACCATAGATCATTTGTTGCAGCATACTATGACCCTGTTGATGTTTCAGGTTCCCACTGAATTCGTGGATGGCATGCTGGAGCACTGGGTATCAGAGAGATAGGTTTTCTGATTTGGGACCCAGGAGTTGACTCCCACTCTGGAGGAGTATGCATGGTTGACGATGCTGCCACTGCATAAACCTTGTGTGCATATGGCTTTGGGGGACATGAGTCGGCGGTTTATGACCCTTACTGGGCTGAGGCGTAGGGTGGTGCAAGATGAGCATACATCTGGCCATGTTATATCCCAGCGTTTTCTGTTTGACAGATTTGGCTCTGAGGATAGTTATATACAACATTCCGGGGATTTCACCACACTGGAGGATCATTGGCGTCTGGCCAGGGTGGATGTACTGTTATTGTGCGTACTATCATATGTATACATTCCACGATACATGGATGAGTTGGACATCGGCGTTATTATGGTAGTGAGAGCTCTCAGGGAGGGTCGCACCATTATTCCGATGATCATGGTAGAGACACTGAGGTCGACCACATTCTGCAGTACTTAACCTACAGGAGTATTAACGGGCAGTTCGGTCATGTTGTATGTGTGGTTTATGTCACACTTGAGATCGATTGGGACCTTCCGCCGACACCGGTATTGTTTCACCCATGAGATAGCTATGTCATACTCCTTTCAGTCTGCGGAGTGTATAGATGCTATGTCTTGGTCTATATTCTTGGCAGATATCAGAGATCCGTTTAGTATACTGTTATGCTCAGGGCTCAGCTCACCTTACAACTTTATTACTCACGCTCAGGGCATGGATTATCTCCCTCTGTCTATTTTAAGGGGCATGACTACCTACCACCCACTGGCCGTGATGTCGCAGTTTGACCAGTTTTAGGATTTTCATCCTTTTGAGGGGGCGCTAGGCCAGCGTTTAGCTTCTCGCTATCTTTCAACAGAGGACCGATCCCGTGTGTATGCTTGTTAGGATCAGCGTGAGATAGCTTCTTTCTCTCTTAGTTATCTAGGTTGTTCTGCAGAGTATTCTGCATGGATGGAGGTAGAGACTACATTGGCTGAGATAGTATCCATAGTGCCGAGCATTGCTTTAGATGGTGGAGAGCCCATGGAGGACATTGATTCTCACACCGAGGAGGAGCCATTCACTGGGTTGCCATTAGCTCTTTTAGATTCTCCCAGTACTAGCACTGTCGTGATTCAGCATTCAGCACAGTACTTTGAGTAGAGTTTTCATTTGATGACCTTTGAGAGGGATCAGGATAGATCCCTGATGTTGACAGCTCTTGATGGGAGAGACGCAACTCTATTAGAGAGAGACAAGGCATTAGCTCTTAGAGATGCCGCTATCGTTGAGCGGGATGAGGCCAGATCAGCTATAGATGTAGTGATAGTTGAGCAGGATAGCGCCATATCTGCCCGAGATGTAGCCATCATATATAGTAGTACAGTTAGGTCCCTTACCACTGGCATGCTTGCCTAGATGAGTGCATATATTGATGAGCATTGTGTCATCATGCGGATGGCCTCGGACTTGCTGGCTCATGTGGATATTGTAACACCCCCAAAATAGGTCCATTCCATCCAACCCATTTTGAGTCGCCAAATACATGGTACAGATAACAACTACAAATTTATTACAACAATTGTCGTGCAAAATATAACAACACATATGCTGTGAGTTTGGATACAAATATATGCCAACTGTGACTCATGTCCCAACCTTGGATAGCACGTCACAATGACACCTTACATAAAGGTATAATCAAAAACTATTTTAGAAATTAGAATATTTGGGAAGTGCTCAAGGAAACCCTCGTACATGGGAGGCCATGCTTCTAGGTTATGATAGATATCATATGGCCACAGAATTATCCTTGGTTGACCCAATAGACCCCAAAGAAAAATGAGAAATTTACTATCATATTCTTCCCAATGGTGAGTCTTCTCTTGACATATCATTATCTCCACTATCTCTAACTGAGAATTATACTTCAAACAAACACCAAGATTATATAGGTAGTGCTCGTAGATATACTCGACAAGTGGATGTGCACAACCATGTCTTATGATGACACGAGGTTGTGTGTCGTTAGACATCTTGTATGATAGTGGCAAAACACCCTTCCAACGTTGGGTTTGCTTCACCCAAGATGATTCACCAAATATAACTACTAAATGATGACCACCGTTCTATTCCCCTGTTACCCCCGCTCGACCCAGCTACACTCTTTTTATTTGAAAGGAATTGTGAAACAGAATGGTGAGCACAACTAGCCCAGTAAAAAATATCATGACTAAAGATAAATAAGTTATCAATAGCCTTCAACAGAATTAAATCAGAGATTTAGAACATATGGTAGATGATAAAAATTTCAACCATAGTTGCAGCGGAACGAGCAATCCATTAGAAGAGTCAAATAGACTATAAAGTCTATTATCTTCTCTATGTTAAAAGTCCACCAACAATGTTTTATCCCTTTAACATCAATCTATAATTCATGTCCACAATCACATGTATAACTCATAATCATAATTGTAGTTCTAAATTCCTCTTCTCATCCAGAACAAAGATAATTTTCATCGCTTGTCTTTACCTGAAACATCAAAGATCATGGTTATACCAAATCACAGTTCCTGTTCATAATCATACTAATAATTTCATATTTGCACTACGGGCTAAAGATATTCAATAACACCTCATCTTTGCACTACAGGCCAAAGATATTCCTCAACAGCTCATATTTGCACTACAAGCCAAATATATTATTATCTCAAAGAAATATATAATCATTTCAGAATTTATATAACCAATAATTATAACCACGTTGATCATTTCACCTTTGCACTTAAGCTAAAGATATTCAATTATAAATTCAATGGTCATGATCATACCAGTCAACAATTCAACTTTGCACTACTGGCCAAAGAGAACCCATAGTCATGATCGTACTAAAAATCTACCCATCTTTACACTCAAGTCAAAGAGAAATATCATCATTAGGGTTATAAAAATGTTATATATGATAATAAAAAAATAATATGATCAACATATAGTTTTAATCTCAAGAGTAATATTCATAAATCAACTATAATTTGGTTAGAAAAAGAAACCAAATTTGTCGTGAATACCCGTGAATAGTAACTCGTGAATAGTAACTCATGAATAGTAACTCGTGAATAGTAACTCATGAATAGTAACTCGTGAATAGTAATCCCGACTCAAAAAGGTAAAAATTCCACAATAAAATCTATACCAATATTTCGGTATAATGATATTGAAAGAATAATATTTCTTAAGCTTATAAAGAATTTATTTTAATTATTTACACTTTACTAAATAATGCATTTAATCATTCTAAAATGTCAAACTCATAAGATTTCATCACCAATTACCAAAAACCTTTATCAAAAATCTACATATACCTCATATAGGATTCTCAAGCCATAAAATCCTATTTTCTAATTTTCTTACTTCACAAAATATATTTAATTTATTTACTCATAATTAGACCATTTTCATAAAAAATACCAAATCAGTTCTAAAAATATTTCTTTTTTTTTTAGATTTAGCATAATATAGTCCCATAGTAAACATATATTTTTCTCTGAATTTTTAAAAGTTATTTACTATTTTTTTCATATGACCAAAACAGCCGAATATTAAGACATTTATCAAAAATTGTACTTTTATCTAAAAATTTTGAAATTCACAGAGTATACTCCTATCATATACATGTACTCTCAATAAAAATTTCATTAATTTTAGAATTAACGGCAAGGAGTTATAAGCGGTTATTTTTAAAATAGTTTTTTTCCGTAAAATTCATAACTCTTAATCTATACATCCAAAAATCACTATTTTCAGACACAATCAATAAAACTCATCAAAATATCATTTCAAATTTTTCCAGAATTTTCTGAAGTTCAGAAAAATTACGAAACTGAAAATCATAACAACCCTTAAAATCCCTTACTATCCCTTACCTCAAAAGAGCAGCACTTCTGACTAGATATCGGATATAACGCTGAACTTGCACCGTATAGCAACACTCAAGATATCAAAATACTCACAAGAATACACTCGATAATATAGAGAGAGAAATAGAGAGAAAACTTCAGTTTCTGCTGTGATTTTCAATTCTAACCTAAGCACCCTATTTATAGAAAATATTTAGAACACCAAAGCAGAAAATTAAATATAATATTAATATAATTACAAAATATTCAAGCCCACCTCTAGATGCTAGCCTTCTAGAAAAAGTAAGAAAAAACATTTTTCTTAATAAAAATAATTAAAACTTCCAAAAATCAATAATTTCGGAACTTCGGAACTTTAATAATTCATAATAAATAGCCCTTTTGTCAGAAAATTCGAATCTCGCAATTTTTTATAGGAAATTCACTTATCTACAACTTTGCAGAAGAAAGTTTTTCCAAATTCTAAACAAAAATTGACCGAAAAGAATTGTGTCCACCAACACACAAAACATGTGTTAAACATTTAATCCAACAAAAATACTATTCCTCCTCATTTATTCATATATCCCACATTCATTGTAAAAATATCACCATTAATATATTATTAAAATAATATATTTAAATAAATTATTTTATCAGAAAAGATAAAATATTAATTTTTAACAATTGTCACATTAAAATTTGTCTTCATCTATATCCACATAAAATTAATATTTTTCTCATCATATAAATTAATAATTAATTATTCACAAATAATATTACAGAATCACATTACTGATAACCAGGCAGTTCTCAGGAAAGAGGGGGCTTTCCAATAAGGATCTCTTCCTTACTGGCGCACAATTAGATGACCAAACATCTCCTTAGACAGAACTTTCTAGACATTACAAATAATGTTATCTAATAATATTATTCAGATAATATGAATTATTGCTCCGATAATAGAAAATGCTGTGTAGTGACAATCATTAAAATAACAGTAATGTAAAATATCAACGCAGCAATTATTGAATCAAAATAGAATATTGAACAATAATTACTGTAACAATTATTGAGTAGTGCCTTCCTTCGTAAGAATCAATAATTCAAAAATAATGTGCAATCCGTGTGCTACTATGCAACCACGCGTATTACTGTATTTTAACCACCGGGTATTCTAACAGTGTTAACGATAACAACTACACTGCGCCGTCGTACGAATATTCCCCGACCACCGGGTATTCCTACTTGTCGTTATCTTCATCTGACCGTTTTTCGTTATGGGGCCAACAAATAGCTGCGCCGTCGTACGAATATTCTCTGACAAAAAGAATATTCCACGACCAACGAATATTCCCCGACAACAATGATTATTTTATAACCACTTGTTTATTTTGAAAATTTTTCACATTTCACCCATAACTTTAACTTTTTATCAATTTAACCATTTACTGAATTGTAATTATAAGAAAAATTGAATACTTTTATTTTAAAAAATTTGGGGTCTTACAGATATCCTTGTTCAGGAGACCACAACATTACCTCCTTCTCCTGAGAGAGATGCTTTATTAGATCTGCTAGCTCGTATGCATACTAATCTATAGATTGCCTTGCATTTTCCTGCACAGACTAGCTTAGTCATTTTGTCATGTACAGTTTACATTGTGTATATCAAACAGTATTATATATAGCAGGGAAATATATATTTTTGATCACTTCCCTTTCAAATATGCCTAAATACTTGCTTTATATTTGCCTTCTTCTTCAGGGCTTGTGATCTTGATGTATTCTGACTTCCTCCTTACTAGATGGACATTGAGTTGTCTCTGGAAAGTTCATAATGGACCATGGATCTGTGTATACCCCTACCATATTTGGTGTCTTGGGACTGGATTCTGTTTGGAAATGTGGAGAGGATTGTAGCTGTCCTCTCTGATATTGACCGCACCACAGATGGTCGCCAGTACTCCTATTTAGGAGGAGCCTAGTTAATTCCATCTCTTATGGATTGGTGTTGCTCTTCAAGGAACAACCGCAGCTTAGATGGTCACCGAGTCTCTTGTTTAGATGTGGAGGTCAGGTAATTCCATCCCTTTGGTTTGAAGCCAATGATATGTTGTGGATTGAAGTTTGATCCTAGTACCGTTGACAAGTATTTGTGTTTTGGTAGGGGGTTAGACCGAACCATAAATGGCTGCCTACATACTCCTGTTGAAGAGGAGATCAGATCTGCGTAGTTCGAACTTGGTGTAAGAGGTTCAACGCTTTTTATGTCAGAAAAGGTGCAGAAGCTTTATTGATGAAGAAGGTTGTAGAAGTGTTTTTGTGGTTTTTATTTTTTTTGTAGAAAAGGGTAGAAATGTTTTTGCTGTTTTTTTGTTTATTACGACCGGGCCATATAGAATATAGTTGCCTACGTACTCCCATGTATCAGGGAGATCAGGTCAACGTAGTTTGCCCCTTAGGACGCTTCGCAGCCAAAGAGAAGTATGAATCCCATGTGCAGGCTATACTACGGGGAGAAGAAAGTTTGATCCCATGAATGGGACAAACTGCAGGTGTGAAAAAGTTTGATCCCGTCTTCAGGATGAACTGCAAGCGTATAAAAGTTTAATCCCGTCTTCAGGATAAACTACAGGTGTGAAAGGTTCAATCCCTATGGGGATAACCGAATTTTAGTAAGGGTTAAAACCTGAGTGAAGAGAAAGAAACTAGGCTGCTGGCTTGAAAAAGTGTGTTTTCCTGAGGGACGCAGTGTAGAGAAAAGAGTTGTATGTGGTAAAGGGTTAAGGAACCAGAATAACTGGCGATCTGATGATCCAACACCAGGATGTTTTCTTGATGGTGACTTTAGACATAGTATCGTTTCACGGTATTCGAGTCGATAAGCTATAGAAATTCATCGCCATCCATTTCCTACAATCTGAGAGCACCTCCTGTCAATACTTCCTTGACAATAAACGGGCCTTTCTAGTTAGGGGTGAATTTTTCCTTAGACTGATCTTGGTTGTCAAGGATCTTCTTCAAAACCAAGTCATGATGTTTAAAATGCCGTAGCCGGACTTTTCTATTGTAGGATCGGGCAATCTTTTGTTGATATAACTGACCATGGAAGATAGTCGCGGTTCGCCTTTCATCTATTAGAGACAATTGGTGACACCTGTCTTGTACCCATTGGTCTTCATCCAGCTGAGCGTCTATTAACACTCTGAGGGATTCCATTTGTACTTCTATGGGGAGTACTGCTTCCATCCCATAGGTTAATGCATAGGGGGTTGCCCCAGTTGAAGTGCGCATTGACGTTCTGTAGGCTAACAGAGTAAGAGGAAATAAGTCAGGCCATCCTTTATGGTTGGCGGACATCTGTTGCATGATCTTCTTAATGTTTTTGTTAGCCCCTTCAACAACACCATTCATCTTTGGACGGTAGATGATGGAGTTAAGGTGTTTGATGTGAAATTTACTGCATAGCTCCTCCATCATTTTGTTGTTGAGGTTATTAGCATTGTCTAATATAATTACCTCTGGTTGTCCATATTGACAAATAACATTATTTCTGATGAAAGCAATGATGAATTCTTTGGTAACCCTGTGGAAGGAGGCGGCTTCTACCCACTTGGTGAAGTAGTCGATCATGGTGAAGATAAAGCGATGTCCATTATTGGCTTTGGGCTCGATGGGCCCGATCACGTCCATTACCTATATTGAGAAGGGCCAAGGTGAACTCATATTGGGGAGCTCCCGTGGAGGGGCGTGGATAGCATTCTCGTGAATTTGACAATGATAACATCTCTTGACGTGGTCATTGCAGTCAGCCTTGAGAGAGAGCCAATAATGTCCTGTTTTGAGGATCTTCTTTATAAGTAAAGGGTCGCTCATATGTGTGCCACATACTCCACCATGGATCTCATCCATGAGTCTCTGAGCTTGATCCTTCTCTAGGAAACTGAGGAGACCCAGTCCTGCATCTCTCTTATAGAGTGCATCTCTGCTCAGATAGAATTTCATAGCAAGCCGATGAATCCACTTTTGCTCAGTCAGGCTCGCCTCAGTGGGTGTAGATCAATCTCACAAATACTCCTTGATATGCTGATACCAAGGTTGTTGGATGGGAGGTAGCTCATCTGATACTTCTCCAGCATAGTTCCCATAGGCTGGTGCCTTTTGCAGGGCTAATGTGACGCTTGGCATGTGTTCCTTGTCAGGTATGTGAATCAAGGAGGCCAAAGTTGCTAATGTGTCTATGAGGTCATTCCTATTACACTTGCCATCTATAACACTTGTCGATGGTAAGGCAGCAAATGTAGCTCTTTGGTTTGATAGATTCTCGTGGATTGTTTGACTACCAACTCTGAATCCCCAAAGACAGTTAACCGCCTGATGCCCATTGAACGGGCAAGTTTTAGCCCCATGATACAACCTTTATACTCAACTGTGTTGTTGGTGTTGGCAAACTGTAATTTGACGGCGACGAGATACTGCTCCCCCGTACCGGATACCAGAACTGCTCCAGCTCCAGAACCTTCCGTATTAACAGCTCCATCAAAATACATGTTCCATATTTGACGTGTATCGTACTGATGGTGTTGCTGAATTGTCATTATCCCTTCATCGGGGAAGTATGTTTCTAAGGGTTTAAAATCCCCTGAAGGTGCGGCGGGCAGTTGATCCTCGATTCCTTGACCTGTAATGGACTTTTGCATCACGTAAACAATGTCAAATTATTACAGAATCAACTACCATCTAGACAATTAACAATTCAGTATGGGCTTACTGAACACATACTTGAGAGGATCCACACGGGATATGAGATGGGTTATGTGCCCATGGAGGTAATGTTGTAACCTCATGGCAGCCCATACTAAAGCACAACAAGTCTTCTCAATCAGAGTGTACTTGTGTTCACTACTGATGAATCTTTTGTTGAGGTAATAGATAGCTCGTTCTCGGCCTCTATCATCTTTTTTGACCCAGTATGCAGCCCATGGCATTGTCACTTATGGATAGGTACATGAACAGGGGAACATCATCTATGGGTGGTACCAAAATAGGAGCTTTGACTAGCTGCTCTTTAATGGTAAGGAAGGCCTTCTGACACTCATCAATCCATTTTATAGAGGAGTTCTTCCTTAACTGCTTGAAGATAGGCTCACAGGTTGCTGTGAGTTGAGAAATTAACCTTCTAATGAAGTTGACTCTTCCCAAAAATCCCCGTATTTCCTTCTCTATCTGAGGAATGGGCATTTCTGTAATGGCCTAGATTTTGGTGGGGTCCAGCTCGATTCCTTTATGGCTGACTAGAAATCCTAGCAACTTGCCTGATTTAACGCCAAAGGCGCACTTGGCTGGATTTAACTTCAAGTTGTACTTACGCAACCTGTTGAAAAGCTTTTTAAGATGGTCTAAGTGGTCCTCCTCCTTCCGGGACTTGACGATGATGTCATCCACGTAGATCTCGATCTCTTTGTGCATTAAGTCTTGGAAAAGAGCCATCATAACTCTCTGATAGGTAGCTCCGACATTGATAAGGCCGAAAGATAACCGTCTGTAGCAAAAGTTTCCCCAAGGTGTGATGAAAGCAATTTTCTCACGATACTCCTCAGCAACCATGATCTGATGGTACTCTGCAAAGCAATCAGCGAAGGAGTACATGCCGTATTGAGCAGTATTGTCAATGAGAATGTGGATAAATGGTACGGGAAAGCTATCTTTAAGGGAAGCTTTATTCAGATCACGATAATCTATGCAAAGTCGCACCTTTCCCCCAGGCTTAGGCACGAAAACGATGTTAGATATTCATTCAGGATATGTGGACACCATGATAAACCAGCTTGAAATTATTTCACAATTTCTTCTTTCACCTTTAAACTCCACTCAGGTTTCAATCGCTCGAGTTTCTGCTTAACTGGCTTAAATCCTTCTTTGATGGGAAGGCGATGAAGGACAATATCAGTGGACAAATCCACCATGTCTTCATAAGACCATGCAAACACATCCTGGAACTGGGTTAGTAGCGTAACCATGTCATTCCTTTAGTTTGGGGTAAGGTCTAAAAAAAAGATTAACCTAGGGCTTTCTAAGGTTTCGAGATTGAAGGAGGTGGTTTGATCAAGGTCGGGTTTAGGTTTGTCTTCGACCCATTCTTTGATCTCCGGAGGCACCACAATGTCCTCTTGTATTTCCATCAAGTCTGAGTCCAACTTTTCATCAAAGTTACAATCCTTGTGGAGAAGAGGCATCTTATCAGCAAGTACAGGCACATCTAAGTTCAGAGCCCTGAAACAAAATATGCTTTCACTTAATATATATGAAACTGTTAATCATACAAAGTGTTAGCATGTACGGATAAAATAACTGTTAATATTGTACAGAAAAGTAAGCAGTTATGATATCTACAGGGCAGAAAGAAGTCTTGCCCATTTAACCCTTGTCGACCAATGCAAGGAGTGCTGCTCCAATTTGTAAGGGAAAAGTCCTGATGGACTACAGTGATGGAGGGGCTGTTATTGTCCTCCTTTTCCCGAATGATGACCATTACGTCTGGGCAATCATCGTCGGGGGTGTATCTATTTGTATGTTCATCATAGACAATGATGCGTATGCCTAACATTATTCTGACGATGTCCTGCTTGATTCTTCATTCCTCTTCTTCCACCTTGGGATCTGGAACAAAGACTTCCTTATCCTTTACCGGTATCGGTTTAGGAAATAATATAGCCATTACATTGGCTGGCACCTTTACCAGAGATTGTGTGGACTCTGGATTTACAGGTGTAGATAACCGCCATGTGGCTGACGTTGAAGGAATCTGCTTATGCTTATGTGGATTCCAGTAAATGGTACTGGCAGAATAGCCTAGTCTGGTTGTCCCAGATTGACTGGACACTTGGATTGGGTGCTTAATACCCTGATGCTCTTTACCTAGCCCTTATCCCGGCTGGTGTCCCAATGACATCATTTCTTGAGTAGCTGCCATAACTTCGACAGAAATCTTAGGTACGGGAAACGGCGTCCCAATAGAATGGTATTGAGTGTTGCTTACTTCCAAAGCTTGGAAATTGACCGGCTCAACATCTGAATTGACGTTGATGTGTGGTATGTCACCATGTTGAGGACATTCCATTTTAGCATTGACTGCAACTAGGCTATTATTGATAATGTATTTAAGTTGTTGATGAAGAGTGGAGGGGACTACCCTAGCCATATGAATCCACGGTCTCCCCAGAAGCAGGTTGTATCCTATACCTATTTTGAGCACGTGAAAAGATACACAAAATTTAGGAGGACCAATCTCAATTGGCAGCTCAATCTCTCCGACGAAATTCCGGCAGGCTCCATCAAAAGTTTTGATGATCGTATGGCTACTTCGGATCCGCTTGAGATTGATATTCATCTTTAGCAATGTAGTATAAGGATAGATATTCAAAGATGAACCTCCGTCTACCAAGACTCTAGCTAACATGTATCTAGAGGACAAAACCGCAATGTGTAACAATTTGCAATGATCGGTCCCTTCTGGCGGTATGTCATCATCAGTGAAAGAGATCACATTGTTGTTAAAAATCTGATCGACCAGATGTTGAAATTTTTTCACATCCACTGATTTCGGCAAGTAGGCTTTTTCCAAACCCTCTAGTAGAATCTTCCTGTGATCTTCGGAAGTTAAAACCAAGTCTAATATTAAAATTTGCTATGGAGCTTCTCTTAAGCTTAAAACCACCTTGGCTTCATTATGACCCATAGCACGGAGGAACTTTTCAATCTTCTCCATGGGTATTTTCCCCTTTGATTTGATAGCAGGCTTCATCACCCATTGGGGAAGATACAGTGGATTTTCCTTCGACACTGCATCAGTTGTATGAAATGTGGATCCTTTAGCTTCTCCATAATTCCAAGGAACTTTATGTAAGATGATAAAAGGATATTGCGGTCTGAATGACAAGATGATTGGCTCTGGCGCAGCCACTTTCAAAGGTTTGTTAACTCCTTGGAGTTGAATTGTGAATGGTTTAACATTCCCATTAGCCTCAGCGGATATAACTGCTACCAATCCCATCCATTTAGTGGGATAGGTATTTTTACTCTCAAATAGCACAGTATCGTTGTCTGTTAATTGCAGAATACCGCTATCGATTAGATACTGAATAAGGTGGCGGAGTGCCCAACATTCTTCCGTGCTGTGATCGCGAGAATGGGAGTGATACTGACATACTCCATCAAGATTGAACCGTCTTGAACGGGGATTAACTAGAGGTAGAAGGGATGTGATTCTTCCTTCATTGATTAGCATCTAAAGTATCTCCTCCATAGGTTGGCCCAGGTATGTAAATTCCCTTCTATTGGTAAAATCTCGACGGGCTTTGGCAGTTGCTCTCTTCGTAACTTTATCCTCCAATATTTCATATTTTGAAGGTGACGATGGAGTATTCATAAGGAAAGGGAGGAGACTAGCATGCTCTTAGCTGACTAATTGGTGTGTGACTTGATGCTGATAAGTCACTAATTCTGCCAATTGTTCAATTTACTTGCATAGAGCTTTCATCTTTTGTTCTATTGCAAACTGGAACTTGGCATAATCTCATTTGTCAACACCGTCTTTGATGATCTGGGATGATTCACCTTTAAAATTGGAACTTTCTCCACTACTCCAATTAATCATGTTGACCTCTTCCTCTTTGTGTGGAGGAAGAGGGTTGTCTTGCACGTGAGGTTGATCAGGTTTCGTGACCACGATCTCACTGTTGTCTATCAAATCTTGGATCTTGTGTTTCAAGGCCCAACAATCTTGAGTATCATGTCCAGGTGCCTCGGCATGATAAGCACATTTTCGAGCAGCATTGAAACCCATCCCATTAGGGTTGGTTGGTGGAAGAAGATGGATAATTTTCTTCTGAGTGGTCAGAAGATTGAGAATGTTCTCGAGTGAATCCCCTAGGGGTGTGAACACTCGATGGCGTTTGACTTCTCCACCTTTAGGCATTAGAGGATAGGCATGGTCTGATTGCCTTTTGGACCCTGTAGTATCAGGGAAACATCCTCCTCTTTCTTTTTATGGACCCTCCGGGGGTTGTTTCCATAATTTATGGATTGGATGTGCTCAGCAACATCTTTAATGGCAGCTAGGTCTTGAATCTTTCTTGACTTTAATCCCATCTCAGCCATCTCTCCATGTTTGATCATTTCAAAAAATGGCTTACCAATGCCAGCTAAGACTCTTTCATATAAAGGAGCTTCTTGTTTGTCTATGAAGGTCATGACCATTTCTGATTTCGTCATGGAAGGAATAACCTGAGCAGCAAGGCGCCTCCACCTTTGAGCATACTCTCTGAAAGACTCGTTGGAGTGTTTCTTGACCTTGGTAATCTGGTACCTGTCAGGAGCCATCAGAGACTGGAAGCTGTATTGTGTGAGGAAGGCATGAGCTAGCTCCTCCCAACTATGGATCTTTGAGTTGTCTAATCTGGTATTACCAAGAACGAGCTTCTCTAGTCAGACTCTTTTGGAATAGCTGCATTCTCAGCTTTTCATCCTCTGCATAAGATCCAAGTTCTCCAATGAACACCTTCAAATGGGTGTAAGGATCTCCTAACCCGTCATATTTTTCAAAGTCAGGAGTTTTGAACTTCTCTGGATAATGAACTCCAGGGAATATATAAAGATCGACATATGAGACACTCCCATGTGCTCCAATTCCTTTGATAGAACGAATGGTTTCTTCCATTTGAAGGACCTTTTTCTTGATGTCACCGGTGTCTAGATCTCCTTTGAGATGGGTGATATCATGACTTTTGTTTGTTGTATCCAACTGGAACTCAGACATTGTAATGGCTTTATCAAAACCTTGGGTTCCTCCTTGTGCAGAGGATTCAACATGTATGGGTGTCTTCGTACCTTGAGTAGATTGATGTAGTTCTTTAAGCAGAACAGCCAAATCTATAATTTGTTTACTTAATCCGTCAAATTCTTCCCAAGAAACTGGATTAGACTGGTCAGATGAAGACATGATTGGCTATAGGCTCGTGGCCTTTTTGGACTTTGACCGGGTAATAGGTCTGAATGCTTCCTTGCGAAAGACTTGCATAGTTTAGTCTTTAGGGAATGTTTGAAATTTAACAGGCTATGTGATATGTCCATTTTAGGAATTTTATCCTGCAAAACGAATGTTAGCTGTTTGTAATACATAATAGCATGTTAATTTAAATATATATATGTAAGACCCCAACTTTTATAAATAAAGATGAATTTTCTATAAATATCATTTTTGAATATTATGGAGTTAATTTGATATAATGTTATAATTATGGGTAATATTTATAAATTTTGCAAAGTACGCAAGTTGTTATATAATATTCGATTGGTCGGGGAATATTCGTTTTGACAGGGAATATTCGTACAACGGCACAATCATTGGTGGACCCCACAACAGAATTATTGTCGGATTGAGAAAATGACAAAAATATTTTATAAAAAATAATGGCGGAAGTTTTACCATTGATACTGTTGAACTACTCGGTAGTAAAAGTACAGTAATACGTGTGGCTGCATAGTAGCACACGGTATTGATTATTAATGCTTATGTGAGAAGTCACTCAGTTTGATTCAATTATTGTCAGTTAATAATATGAATTATTTAGCGATAATGACGTTTTGTTTTATTCGTATTATTAACGTAATAAAACAAAAATATCTTTTTATATAAAACAGAATACTTTATTAAAGTTATTCTATAAATAGAATATATTATATTTTATTTAAAAGATTTTTCTTTAAATATGGACCGTCAGATTAAAGTAATCAATCTGGACCGTTCATGGATTAGTTACTATGCATTCTATTTTTCTATAAATAGCAGCTCATTCCTTCATTATTTCTTACGAATTCACTGAACTCTAGAGAGAGAAACTATAGAGAGAAACTATAGAGAGAGAGAAGAAGAGTATTCTGCTACTTAACTACTTCCTTATTTCAGTTCTTCTTTAAAATGGTAAGGGGTGTTATTCTTTCTTATTCATGAAGAGAACTGTTGTTATTCCATTTCTTATTATTCTGTTGGAATAACCTGTATACGCGGTTTACCCTATACTTGGTGACATTCTTCTATTATTCTGTTGAAACATCCTGTCTGTGTGTTTTACACCGGACCTGGTTCCGTTTTTATTATTATTCTGTTGGAACATCCTGTCTGTGTGTTTTACACCGGACCTGGTTGCGTTTTTATTATTATTCTGTTGGAACATCATGTCTGTTTGTTTTACACCGGACCTGGTTCCATTATTTATTATTCTGTCGGAATATCCTGTCTGTACGTTTATGCCGGACCTGGTTCCATTATTTATTATTCTGTTGGAATAACCTATCTGTGCGGTCTATCGTATGTCGGGTGATTTCTTTTGTTATTCCATTCTTTATTATACTCAGTTGGTTAAGTTTTAACTTCTATACTCCATGAAATTAGTGGAATATCCTTGATAATTGCGGTTCATCTAGTATCTTTTCATGAAAATATTCTTCTAAGCATTCTTGAATTTTACTCCACAAAGCAGTATCATGTTGACAATTTGGACGTTGTTAATTCTTGGATAAATTAATTCTTGAACTTGTTTTATTGAATTCTTATATCATTGTCATCATCCTCATATTTATAAAATGTTGAAAGTCATCTGTGGCCTGTAGTGCATAGATGGACTTGGTATGATTATGACCAGGGATTATTCGGTATAATCATGACCGCAATGTTACAAATGATGTGGTAAAAGTCCTCATTGGCCCGTAGTGCATTGATGGACAGTTGTTGGCATGATCATGACAATTAATGAATACACGAATATCCTTGGCCGTAGTGCAGGGGTGATTCGATGATGTGGATTATTTTATTAAGCTGAGTCCCAGCGATAACAGTGTTGAAAAACCTTTTAAATCATAAAAGACAGTAGATTTTATTTTCTACTTGACTCTTTTAATGGATTGCTTGTTCCGCTGCAGTTAAACTTGATGTCTATTATATTTTATCACTTTAACATTGTTAAAGGCTAATGATAATTTATTCTGCATTATCTTAGTCATAATATTTCTTACTGGGCTAGTTGAGTTCACCCTTTCTTTCACTGTTCTCTTCAGGAAATGAGAACGTAGTTGGGGCAAGTCGGGGAACAGAGTGATGGTCTGAATGATAGTATTAGTTAGTAGTCCTCACTATTCTATGTAATAGTGTGTTAATAAATGTAATGAGGACTCCTTTTGAGTATGAATACTCTCTAGAAGATAATATTTGTATTCAAACTCACAGTTTATGTTTTGTCGTATTGTACACGACAGTTGTATTAGTAAGTTGTATTTGTATTCTGTACTATGTATCTGACAACCAAAGATGGGTGATGTATACCTATTTTTGGGGGGGTCACAATATATATATATATATATATATATATATATATATATATATATATATATATATATATGTGTGTGTGTGTGTGTGTGTGTGTGTGTGTGTGTGTGTGTGTGTGTGTGTGTGTGTGTGTGTGTGTGTGCACATACTTCTCATTACATGGAGATGAATATGAAATGTAAATTACAAGTAATTGACTTTACGAGTAATTTTGAAATGAGAAAGCATGAAGAGACTTTCCTCCGCATTTGGTTTATCAGAGGCTGACCTATTTTAGGTTTCTCTCACGGCTTTTTGGCATGAAGGTTCCCAAATCATCGTAATTTACTCAATGGGATGTTAATCCGGTCTTTCAACTGGAGTGAATTTGTGTGGTGCCTTTCCTGAGCCTCGTTGGAATTAGTCTTCCTACGAGTCCAGTAATCAAACACCGACAAGATAGCCTCCTGGTGGAGGAACCACACAACATACATTCACATACAACGTGTCTCACCGTTATTGAAAATGATGACATGTGCGAAGCACTAATATCACAAGCAGATATATTGCAGTGCAGTAAAAAAATGCATTCGTACACATTCATCATAAATGTAAATGCAACATCCACATACAAGCATATAACAGTTTTGAAAAGCTTGCAATAGCGACTTAAGTTGTGACAACCCAAAAATAGGCCCAATCCATCCAACATATTCTGAGTCGCCAAATATATGGTACAAAAAACAATTATAACTTTATTACTACAATTGTCGTGCAAAATACAACAACACATATGTTGTAAGTTTTGATACAAATATATATACCAACGGTGACTCTCATCCCAACCTTGGATAGCACGTCACAATGACACCTTACATAAAGGTACAGTCAATAACTGTTTTAGAAATTAAAATCTTTGGGAAATGATCAAGGAAACCTTCGTACATGGGAGGCCGTGCGTCTAGGTTATGATAGATATCATATGTCCACAGAATTATCCTAGGTTGACCCAATAGACCCCAAAGAAAAATGAGAAGATTACTATCATGTTCTTTCTAATTGTGAGTCTTCTCTTGATATATAATTATTTCCATTGTCTCCACTTGTGAATTATACTTTAACCAAACTCCAAGGTTATATAGCTAGTGCTCGCAGATATACTCAGCAAGTGGATGTGCACAACCATGTCTTATGATAACACGAAGACGTAGGTCATTAGACATCTTGTATGATAGTGGCAAAACACCCTTCCAACATTGGGTTCGCCTCCCCCTATTTGATTCACCAAATATAACTACTAAATGATGTATAAAATACAACACACTATTCTAAAGTTCTTAATAAAATTATTTCCATACTGTTTAGGGAGAACCTCCATAGCTAGAGACCACCGTTCTATTCCCATATTACCTCCGCTCGACCCAGCTTCACTCTTATTACCTGAAAGAAATTGTGAAGCAAAAGGGTGAGCACAACTAGCTCAGCAAAGAATATTATGACTAAAGATAATTAAATTATCAATAGCCTTCGTCAGTAATGAATCATAGATTTAGAACATATGGTAGATGATAAAACTTTTCAACCATAGTTACAGCGGAACGAGCAATCCATTAAAAGAGTCAAATAGACCATAAAGTCTATTATCTTCTCCATGTTAAAAGTCCACCAACAATGTTTTATCCCTGTAACATCAATCAACAGTTTTGGTCCACAATCATATGAATAACTCATAATCATAATTGTGGTTCTAAATTCCTCTTCTCATCCAGGACGAAAATAATTTTCATCAGCTGTCTTTACCTGAAACATCAAAGATTATGGTTATACCAAATCACAGTTCATGTTCATAATCGTACTAATAAGTTCATCTTTGCACTACGGCCAAAGATATTAGTCAACAGTTCATCTTTACACTACAGCCCAAAGATATTTAACAACAGGTCATCTTTGCACTACATGCCAAAGATATTCAACAACAGATCATCTTTGCACTACAGGCCAAAGATATTCAACAACAAGTCATCCTTGCACTACAGGCCAAAAATATCACTCAACAGTTCTTCTTTGCACTACAGGCCAAAGGCATACAACTGTAAATCCAATAAACAACAGTTCATCTTTGTACTACGGGCCAAAGATGACTTTCATCACAATATAAGCATGAGGATCATGACAATGATATAAAGAATCAATCACATGAGATAAAGGATAAATTTTAAAAACTTTAACAATTTAATTTATGTAGAATTCAATAATATCCAAATTGTCAACATGATATTGTTTTTTGAAGTAAAATTCAAGAGTAATATTATATCAAAAATGATTTGAACAAAAAATAATATTTCAACGAAGATAATAACATTTTTTATTATATAATAACATTAAATTTATTTACTAATATTATTAATCATTAAATAATATTTTAAATCATTGATTTCATAACACCTTAATCTAAATGCTATAAATCACTTAATAATCTCATAATCTAATATTATTAATAATACACCAATACTTTAATCATTTCTTAAACTTATAAACAATTTATCTTAATTGTTTACACTTTACTAATTAATGCATTTAATCATCCTAAAATGTCAAACTCATAAGATTTTATCAACAATAACCAAAACCCTCATCAAAAATCTGCATATACCTTATATAGGATTCTCAAGCCATAAAATCATGTTTTCCTATTTTCTTACTTCATATAACATATTTAATTCATTTACTCATAACTAGTCTATTTTTATGAAAAGTACCAAATCAGTCCTAGAAAATTTTCTTTTCTGGGATTTAGCAGAATATAGTCTCATATTGAACATATATTTTTTTCTCGAAATTTTTAAAATTCATTTACTATTTTTCATATGGCCAAAACTGCCAAATATTTAGACATTTATCATAAACTGTACTTTTGTCCAAAAATTCCAAAATTTACAAAGTATACAGCTGTTATACACATGTACTCCCAATAAAAATTTCATAAATTTTGGAGTTAACCACAAGGAGTTATAAGGGTTTACTTTTAAAATAGTTTTTTCCTATAAAATTCTAATCTATACATCCAAAAATCGTTATTTTTGGACACAATCTAGAAAACTCATCCAATTATCATTTTAAATTTTTTCAGAATTTTTGAGGGTCAGAAAAATTACGAAACTAAAAAACATAATAACCCTTACAATCCCTTACCTCAAAAGAGCCGTATTTCTGACTAGAATATCGGATGTAAAGTCGAAGAAAACTTGCACTGAATAGTAATTCTCAAAGTATCTAAATACTCACAAAATACGCTCAATAATATATAGAGAGAAAACTTATCTTTCTAGTGTCATTTTCAATTCTAACTAGGCACCTTATTTATAGAAAAATGTTTGAACGTCATAGGAGACTAAAATTTAATAAATTAATATTTTATTAAAAAAATTATACGCCCACCATCTTTGCCCAAATAATCAGCCACCTCCAGTGGGGCCCACCAGTGTAGCACATGTTTTTTACACCAACCAAAAGTGGGTCCCACCCATAATTTTAATAAAAATATTTTAATTTCTGAAACTTCAACAATTTATAATAAATAGCCTTTTATCGGAAAAATACAAATCTCATGTCCTTTCCATAGGAAATTTAATTCTCTATAACTTTGTAGAAGAAAGTTTTTTCAAATTCCAAGCAGAAAATATCTGAATTCCACAAACGGACGATTTTCAATACCTCTTAAAATTCATAATAAATCATACGTTAATGTTTAATCTTTATATCATTTGTGGACACATACTCAACTTATATATGCATAACATATCCAAAAATCACAACGATCCAACGGTCAGATTAAAATTATAACTCACGCAATAGAGCTTTAAGAACACCGATTTATTTTTTTTAATGCCTCCAATCCGACAAAATACTGATAAAATACCTCAACATTAATTCCTTCATTTATAAATCCATCATTTATATCTGCATCAAATAAATATTTCCTTATCATATAAATCAATAATTAATTATTCACAAATAATATTAAAGAATCACAATTATGACAACCAGGTCGTTCCTAGGAAAGATGGGGCTTTCCGATAAGGATTTCTCCTTACTGGCACGCAATTAGGTGACTAAACCTCTCCTTAGATAGAACTTTCCAGACATTGCCAATAATGCTATCTAATAATATTATTCAAATAATATGAATTATTGATCTGATAAAGGGATATAATGTGCAGTGACAATTATTGAAACAACAATAATATAAAATATTAATGCAGCAATTATTGAATCAATAAAATAAAATATTAAACAGTAATTACTGTAATAATTATTGAGTAGTGCCTTCTTACGTAAGAATCAATAATTCAAAAATACTATGCAATACCATGTGCTACTGTGCAACCACGCGTATTACTGTATTTTAACCGCCGGGTATTCCAATAGTGTTTAACGGTAACGATTACGTCGTTATTTATAAAAACTCAAATTTGTCATTTTCTTCGTCCGACGGTTATTCTGTTATGGGACCCATAAATGACTGTCATCGTACGAATATTCTCCGACAGTTATTCTATTATGGGACCCACAAATGACTGTCATCGTACGAATATTCTCCGACAGCAAAAATATTCTACGACCAAACGAATAGTCCCCGACAACAATGAGTATTTTATAGTCACTTGTTTCTTTTGAAAAAAATTCATATATCACCCTTAACTTAACTTTAACCTTTTATCAATTTAACCATTTACTGAATAGTAATTAGAAGAAAAATTAAATACTTTTATTTCATAAAATTCGGGGTCTTACAATCTCCCTCCTTATGAAATTTCATCCCCGAAATTTACGTACGTACCTGGTATTTCGAAGAGTCAAGAATACCTTGCTTTCATTTCAAATTCTATTTCCCTAGTCATCATGATTTCTCCACTACCGTTGGAATTGACTTTTTTATAGGTCATATTCCACCTGCGGCGCCAATTCCCTTTGTGTTTGTTACGTTGCAGCACAAGTCTCCAGTATGTATTACTCGAAGTCGGCGCTGCGGCGCCCCATCTCTAGTTCAAACTGGTGCTGCAGTGCCAGTTCAAAAACTTAATTTTTCAAGCATTTTTTTCTAAGTGTTGAAACGCGTACGAATCGCCTATTTTGCAATCTTGTAACTTCTTCGTTATAACTCAGAACGAGGTCGTTCTAAACCCATTTTCTTACCTATCTTACGTACTTTAACTTCCCTCGGATAGAAATTCATTCTGAATCTATTAACTTGTCATTCAATTTGCTTAAATTTCATTATTAGTTCGTTTTACATTATTAACGTTATTTGTTCGTTCATCCGTAATTTGGTCATCCGACTCAGAATTCATTATTTCTTGAGTCAACAACTCACGTTTTCTACGTTTTCTTATATTCTTATGAAACCCTACACATTCGGGTTCATATACATACTTTCTACTTTTCGTTAGTCTTTTATGAAATTTCGTTACAACTTCGTTATAGCTAAGTTTAATCCATTCTTTATGAAAGTTTCTATCGTTCCTAAACAAGCAGTAAGCATCTAACCTATACGCGATGGTTTCAAACTTATCCATCAACAACAAGTTCTAACTACGATGGTTTTAAATTTGTCCATCAACAACGTTCTTCGTGTTCTTCGCGTGTTCTTCGCGTTCTTCGTTCGTTCTTCATTTTTAATTGATACTTTGATTATGATTTCACTTTTTCTTGGAATTTGGTGTTATAAAACACCATTTACTTACTTATTTCACCAAATCGTTCATATGATTCATCCGGATCATTTAAATTCATTAAGAAATTCATACTTCCTTAAGAAAGCTTTTAAGAAATTTATAAACTAAACTTCTAATTCTTATTTCTTCGTTTTCTCGTGTTTTCAACCATAGGACAATCATTCTTAACATTTGTTACTTCTCTTTTCATTAAGCTATGTTTTTAACATATGAAACTTAAAGAAAAATAACTTATAAGTTAGGTTTTCAATACATTTCTTCTTTATTCTTCTTCCTCTAAACAAAGCCGACAATTTACTAGCTTTTCTATTTCTCGATCTTTTCCGATATGAGTATCCATGCTCTTTCTCTTCCTTCTTTTTCTTCTCCAAGCTCTCAAGCTTTCTCTCTCTCTCTCTCTCAAAGTGTTGGTTGATTTGAAAGAAATCAACTAACACTTCTTTTTTATAGATTTTCAAGGCTAGGGGTAAAATAGTCATTTTTCCCCCAAAGTAATTATTCACACCTCCTTAACTAACCTCCTTACTATTTACAAAGCTTCTCTCAGAATTCGTCCGACAGTTCAAAAAAACTGTGATTCTCATAATCCAAATATTTTTGGATATTTCGTCTTTCTTTTACATCTTAACCTTTACGCATTCTGTGGAACTTCAAAAAACTAAAAAACACTTTTTGATGATAAGAGATTTCCTTCACGTTTTCCCCTAACATAGTTAAACGAATAAAAAGTATATAACAATACTTTTTGTCATTTTTATTTCGTCTGATTTCTACACGTTTTTTAAGAAAAACTTTTATCAGCTAACTTAACTTTTCACAACATATTACCGACAAATCTTTTGACGGAATGTCATTTGGACATACTGAACTCTCGGAAAAGCTTAAGTTATTTAAACCCTAACCATTAGGGTTTCGTCGGGTAAATAGTGACTATTTCGTCTTTTTCCTTGGAAATACTTTTTTCTCAGAAATTTTTTTATTTTCGTCTTGAAAATTCTTACTCGTTTAGTCTAGCTCGTAGCCAGAATCCTCCTGTAATATAATCATCCTAGGTTCTAGAACGATTAATAAACACGTAGCACATAATATTATTAATAAAAATTTATTTTAATAATAATTAATTCTTTAAACTTAAATTCTGGACAATCCGATTTCCTGGTCGTCACAGTGTCCCTCCCGTCCACAGCTGTAACATGTGACTGGTGGTCATTCTCCTCCCTTTATGACTGGTGCTGGTGCTGATGTCGATGCCTTTCCATGATCATTGTTGAATCTTCTTTTCTTGACGTCATTCCCACTTGACTCACTTCTCCTATTATCTGGACCAGGATTACCACTGAAGTAGTTACCATTTATGGCATTGTGATTTCCTCCTCGCTGGGTCTCATTGCTTCGATGATTGTTGCCAAAATTATTATTGTTAGGTCTCTCTCTTTGTCAATCATTATCTCTTGATTGAAATGTTTCTTTCTCTCGTTCCACCAATTGAGCAATATCCACGATATCTGAATTTAAATGAAGTTTGTGAGAAATAAGATGTTGACGAATCTCTTATTTCAAACCTCGTAAGAACATTAAGCTCATGCATTATTCGTTATCCACCAAGTGATGCGCAAATTGGGATAGTTCAATAAATTTGGCCTCATATTGCGAGATGGTCATATTATCCTGATCCAACTTTATAAATTACACTTCCTTCATGTGGCGAATACTTTCCTAGAAATACTTGTCAATAAACAGCCCTTGAAACTTTACCCAAGACATTTCGAGTGTTGAGTGATGTGTGTGCTTCAATGATTCCCACCAGTGATCTGCCTCTCCTCGAAGCATGAAGGTGGCGAAGGGAACTTTTTGATTATCAGCACAACGTAGTATATCAAATATCTTTGCCATTTGTTTGAGCCACACTTCCGTCTTGAATGGGCCTGACTTTCTGTGAAATTCAGGTTGTCCTTGTGACACCCCCAAATCTGGGTAGTTCACTCCCATAAGATTTGGTGCTCACTATCCACTAACTACCCATAATCATGGATAAAGATATAAGTTAAATAACTTAAACAATAATCCTCCACATTAAAGGGTTACATCATTTTAAAATAAATCCCAGGTAATCTAACCTTAAATTATTACATAAGTTTGCGGAATACATCATATAATTAAATAAGTCTCGCAACATAAATTCTATTAATTAAAATCAAACAAGTCTTCATCATTTGGAAATCTTTCCCTTGCCCTTGCTAGTAGACGGCTCGTCAACTTTCTCAACTTTAGCTGCAGTGTTATATGCAAGAGTGAGCAAACAATTGATCTCAAATATAATGATGATAATAGCAATTTCATAAGAGTAAGCAATGAATACTGAATAATAAAGAACTCGTTCCTCGAATCAAGATTAGAAAATAAGTTTGAGATTTATATTTGAGGGTCTTAAGACCATGAACTATGTCCCAAGTTACTAAGTATTTCTACCTCAACCTTCAACAGTCATTAGATTATACGGACCCTTCCTTTCGTACTTAGGGGGATCAGTCCTGCGTACCATGTATTGTGCACAAACATCTAAACTCTAACGCATGCATAATCCCCTATATTAGGGTTGTTCATCTCAGTTTGACTTAGGATTTCCGCACTAAAGAAAGTTTAGTTCAGATTAACTTTAATAATGGTTCTAGAATTTTAGAATGCTCATCATCTATGGACTAGTCAATTCAATAAAGGTTCACTAGCCATTCGAAGTTCGATACAACAACTAGGAATTTAGTAATAATAATTAAGACAATAATGGAATCACAAAAATATATAGTTGAATAAAACATTATATATTCAATGGACTATCTTCAAAAGAATTAGAAATTCTCGTTTAAAATAATGAACATCTCAAGCTTTGAAATTAATGAGCAACAATGATTAGAAACTCGCTCAATATGAACAAACAACTTGAGTTATCTTAATCAAACAATATCAAATTCAAGATTAGGAAACTTGCTTAGCGAAAAGTAAGATTTAGAAACTATCACAACAATAATAAACAAGACGGGATAAAGATCTTGCTTTACATAAAGAAGTAAGGTTTAGGAACTTGCCTCGTGCGTAAGCTACATAATTATAACAAATGTTCGCCAAATACCCTACATATATCACTGAAATCGCATTACCGATTAGTTAAACTAACATTAACCCTATAGGTTCAATTCTCATTCAAGTTCATCTTGTTATCCTATCACATATTCCAATCACTGACACCATTTACAGGTCTGAAATCATAAATCTAGTTAGGCATCATCACGCTTAAGTAACATCTCAAGACTTAATCAAATCATAAGTTAAAGTTTTCTAAGTCATTATATTTTCAATCTAAAATCATCAAATACATGTTTATAAACTGTTATGGAACTTCATTACATGTTTAACATATTATCATGCACCTTGGACTAGGCTAGGCCAACACGTCATGGTTAAAAACTAAAAAAAAACAATTTTTTTCTACTCAGGGGAGGGCGCGGCGGCGCTTCCCCAAGCCTTGGCATCGGTAAAGCTGCGCTGGTGCTCAATACCCAGAATGCTCAACAGGTGAAGCTACGCCATTTTTGCCTTTGGTACTGGCACAGCTGCACCGGTACGCAAACAAAAACTGCAGACTGCATACCTTGCTACACAGTTACTCCCAAACAACCCAATGTTTTCCTAATTAAGTAGAAATCCACAAACCAAGAAACTATAAATTTGTTAACAACATCACTAAGCATGCATATCATGATTCTAGTAACATAAACATCTTACACAACTAATTTTAAAGGATCAAAACCATGGTTTTACTAGTTTTCTTCATACTCCAACATGTTTAGCGAAATCAACCACCAAATCTTCGTTTCTTAACCAAATTAAATTGTTTCAATTGCATTCTTTTCATAATTCAACATACTAACATATTCTGAAATCAATTTACAGATTACAATAAGAATTGAACATCAATTTTGGTCTCAAGTAAACCACTTTCACTACAAACTTAAATTTTCTTCTTAAATTAAAATTTCATGAATTTAATTACTAAAAATTGTTTATAGATGACAACTATCAGATTTTACAAGATTATACATACATATAATCAACTTTGTAAACATAAATCCAACAAAAATCCAATCACAGAGAATAAATATTGAAAAATCAAGACTTGGAATTAGGAATAGATTATTACCTTTAATCATTTGTTTATATTAGCAAAGATGATGGTTACAAGGTTTTAACAAAACCTTCTTCTTCCTCTTGACTCCCAATACTCAAAGAACTCTCAACTTCATGCCTCTGTGTTTCTGGCTTTAGCTTTAGGATAATACGTATAACCACTACGCACAAACTTAAGCCATCAGGTAAAAAACCAAAATCTTTATCAGTTATATTATGCAAAAAGCCACAAGGCTTTGTTTACCTTACACACTAAAACTTCCCCTACAATTTATTTTTATATTACTTATATAATATAGTTCAATTATCACATTATGAATAAATTAAATTAATCTAATTCTAAATATTTTAAATTATTAATCTTAATTCATTAATAATTAAACCAAACATCTACATATTATTAAATTTCTAATTTAATTATTAAATCAAATTAGAATATCATCATCACACACATTATAATTATTAAACAATTTATTTAATTTAATTAGTTTATTACATTAAATTTTCAATCCATTAAATTACCACATATTAATTTAGTTAATATACACACTTAACTAAATTATTACACAATAATTTCATCAATATTTATTTATCTCAATAAATAAATCAATTAGAATATTTATTTAACCCAATAAATATTTTTAAATTATATATAAAATTCTCGTTCGTTACATCCTTCCGTCCTTAAAAGGATTCTGTCCCCAGAATCACAACTTAATAAATTCATTCGTTATATTCTTCCCTCCTTAACAAGATTATATCCCCAGAATTGCTATATAAAACATTAAGCAAATAACTGAGGATAATTTTTCATCATAACGTCTTCAATTTTTCACGTAGCTTCTTCAGTATTGTGGTTCCTCCAAATTACCTTAACAGAATGTATCACTTTATTCCTTAATATTTGCTCTTTTTTGTCAATAATCTGAACATGAACTTCTTCATAAGACGAATCTTTTTCAAACTGTAATGGTTCATATTCTATAAAATGTTTATAATTAAACTTATATGGTCGTAATACCGAAACATGGAAAATATTATGAATATGTTCTAGTTCCAAAGGTAGAGCTACCTCATATGCCACTTCACCAACTCGGCGTAGCATTTTAAAAGGTCCTATAAACCTTGGGCTTAGTTTTCCCTTTTTACTAAACCGTATTTTCCCTTTCAAAGGAGACACTTTCAAGAAAACAAAACTGACGACATCAAATTCCCGATTATGTCGGTGTTGATCAACATATTTCTTCTGCCTATCATGTGCAGCTATCAATCTCGCCTGAATCACTTTGACGATCTAGACGGTTTGTTGAACCAAATCTGGACCTAATAGCTGACGTTCACCAACTTCGTCCCAGCACAACGGTGTTCTGTATTTCCTGCCGTACAACGTTTCGTAAGGCGGCATGCCAATACTTGCGTGATAACTATTATTATAGGCAAATTCAACTAATGGTAGGTGGTCATCCCAATTCCCTTTAAAATCCATAATACATCCTCTGAACATATCCTCTAATGTCTAGATTATCTTCTCACTTTGTCCGTCGATTTTAGGATGATATGTTGTGCTCATTCTCAACTGCGTTCCCAAGCATTCCTATAGTCGTTTCCAGAAATTTGATGTTAAACGTGGATCTCTATCTGATACAGTGGACACTGGGACACCGTGTCTTGATACAATTTCGTTCACGTACAGTTTTGCCAACCAATCTAGGTTAAATCTAATATTGATTGGCAAAAAGTGTGCCGACTTCGTCAACCGGTCCACAATCACCCAAATCGCATTATAACCTTACTGAATTATTGGAAGACCTGCCAAAAAATCCATTGTGATATGCTCCCATTTTCATTCTGGTATCTCTAATGGTTGCAACAACCAACTTGGCCTTTGATGTTCAGCTTTAACTGTAGACACTCGAAATTTTCTGCATACCTGTTACTAACATTGTAGGAGGACAGATTCGTCTTTCAAAGATAACCATGGAAGACAGATCACATCCATTTCGGATACTACAGGAAGTTCAACCTCAACCCTGGATACCACCGGGAATAACAGCCTCAACCCCGAAGCACACACCGGGAGTAACAGTTCCAACCTCGGAGATAACCCCGAGGCCTGCAGTTCCAATACCGGAAATTCCACCGAAGAAGACCAATTTATCTTGGAGATAACTCCGAGATATTCAGTCTCAGTCCCAACACTGGGAATAGTAGAGTCCAACCTTGGAGATAACCCCAAGGAAGGCAATTACAGTTCTAGAGATAACCTCGGAAATGCTTGTTTCAAATGCATGCAATCAGCTTCAACCTCGGTGCTTACATCGAGGCACTCAGTACAAGACCTGGTCATAACACCAGGAAGACAGGCACACCTTAGAGATGACACTAAGGACCTTCAACACTTGCAGCAGTCCAATCTCAGAGATAACCCTGAGCAACGTCTACTTTATTAGCACAAATCGGAGATAACCCCGGTGAGGGGCAAAGTCATCATCTTGCCACCTTAACGCCACATCACGCCGTCTAAACATTTTATACATACATTTCTACACAGCAGTGTCCCACAAGAACAAAGGAAGTCCAATCCCGAGTGACTATTATGAAGGGTAACGGATAGAATTTGAAGCGTGAAGACCGAAGGGCATGGTCCCATCTTTCTAACTTTATACAACCTCTAATCCCATGTCATTACGTAACTCTCGACAACGGCGGTCCGAAACAGGTCTTACATACCTCAGTAAGATGCCCAGATTGCCATTTTGAAAGTTTGAGCGGACATCACGTTGCACACGTGCACGTACTTCGAGACGACAGGACCCGCAAAGCCTGGGGCATCCCGGGCAGCCGCACATACACCTACGACCGATCCACAGGCACCTGCGGCTCCCCCCTTTATAAATAGATGACTTGGGATGGCCATTTTATAAGAGAAAAAGGCAAAAAAAGCCTTGTCCAATTTGCTTTGTACACACCCTAAACTGAGTGCTTTCTCATTTTAAACACTTGTAAGCTCATATATAGCTACTTTTTACCTGTGGGAGCTAAGTGTTCATCCATTTTAAGTTATTGAAGTCTTCTTTGGCAGCCTACTGTAAGCCTTCTTACACATTTTAAAGTCTTTCTCTTCATCTTTGCACACACTATTCTGCACATTGAGAGTCGTGTCGCGTGTGTATGTACGGACATCGGTCCGTTGTTTCATTTTAGTTTGTATATATATATATATATATATATATATATATATATATATATATATATATATATATATATATATATATATATATATACTTATCTATATATATTTTTATATATGGACTAACATTATCGAGTTATGCCTCGATTGAGCCTAGACTTATGTCTGGTGCGTTTAATGGTTTTCGTATATATATATACTTATATATATGAACTGTGTGTCGAACTCTATTCGATGAGCCTTGACTCACGTCTGGTGCGTTTAATTACTTTCGTGTATATATATATATATATATAACAACTGTGTGTCGAACTTTGTTCGATGAGCCTGAATTTTCCATCCGGTGCGTTTATTGCTTTAATATATATATATATATATATATATATATATATATATATATATATATATATATATATATACTTATATATATATTAACTGTTGTTAGACTTTGTCCGTTGAGCCTGAGTTTTATATCTGGTGCGTTTAATGCTTATATATATATATATATATATATATATATATATATATATATATATATATATATATATTTACATTTCGTCCCGTTTAGAGTTCACTTCATGGTGGTTGACCGTTTTTACTGCTTTTTATACCTTTCGTCCCGTCTGGAGTCTCCTCTGTGGCGGTTGATCGCTTTTACAACTTTATTTACATTTCCGATCCCCCATGGAGGTGGTTCGTGGTGGTTGATCATGTCTATATATATCTATTTATAGCTTATATATATATATATATATATATATATATATATATATATATATATATACACCTGCTTAATGCTTTTACATCAATTGCGGCATCATGTGAGTCTAGGAATCATGTGATCACAGATTCAGTCTACTAAATCTAGATTCGGTTCCCGTGATGGGCATTTTCAGCTGTAAGCAGCTTGAAAATTATTCACGGTGTTGGATTTCTTCATATGGTTTTCATGCCCATGAGGAGTTCTGTGACGCCCCCAAAATAGGTATACATCACCCATTCTGAGTATAATAGAATATATGAAAATATAAATAGATTTTCACCCGCCATGCGGTAATCCACGTAGACAGATCATTTCCATAATTTAATAAGGAATGAATACGAAGGGTCATTCACCATGCATGCGGTAGTCCGCATAGACATGTTATTCCAACAAAATAATAAAGAATAGAATAACAGAAGAATTCCCCATGCATGCGGTAGTCCGCGTAGACAGGTTATTCCAACAGAATAATAAAGAATGGAATAACAGAAGAATTCACCATGCATGCGGTAGTCTGCGTAGATAGGTTATTCCAATAGAATAATAAAGAATGGAATAAAAGAAGAATTCACCATGCATGCGCAATCTGCACAGACAGGTTATTCCAACAGAATAATAAAGAATGGAATAACAGAAGAATTCACCAGGCATACGATAGACTGCACAGACAAGTTATTCCAATAGAATAATAAAGAAGGGAACCAGGTCATGCATAATCCGCACAGACAGGATATTCCAACAGAATAATAAAGAATGGAATAACAACAGAATTCACCAGGCATGCGATAGACCGCACAAACAGGTTATTCCAACAGAATAATAAAGAATGGAATAACAGAAGAATTTCACCATGTATGTGGTACTTTGCATAGACAGGTTATTCCAACAAAATAATAAAGAATGGAATAATAACCCTTACGAGTATTGAAAGAAAATAATTATCTTCATGAATACGAAGGAATAATACCCATTACCTTAGAAGAAAACTGGAATAGTGAAGTAGCAGACTTCGCTTCTTCTTTCTCTCTATAGCTTCTCTCTCTATAGCTTCTATCTCTATAATTGCTCTTGTGAGACTTAGTGAATTAGTGAGAATGAAGGAAGAATAAGCTTCTATTTATAGGAAAATATAGTTTTGATAATTACACGTTTTGGGGCTTGAAATATTACAGCTAATCATTAGGTTGCCAGCAGCTCTTGTTGATTCTCCCAGTACGACTGCCACTATGATCCAACATTCAGTAGAGTATTTTGAGCAGAGTCTTCATTTGATGACCTTTGAGAGAGATCATGCTAGGGCCTTGATGTTGACAGCTCTTGCTGGGAGAGACGTCGCTCTGTTAGAGAGAGACGAGGCATTAGCTCGTAAAGATGTCGTTGTTACTGAGCGAGATGAGTCTAGATCAGCTAGAGATGTAGTGATAGTTGAGCAGGATAGAGCTATATCTACCTGGGATGTAACCATTATAGACAGTACCACAGTGAGGTCCCTTACTACTGGCGTCATTGCAGAGATGGGTACGTATATTGATGAGCACAATGTCACCATGTAGATGGTTGTAGATCTGTTAGCTCGCATAGAGACCCTTGTACAGGAGATCACAGCGCTACCTCCTTCTTCTGAGAGGGATGCCATGTTAGACTTGATAGCTCGCCTACACACTGGCATGTAGATGGGCTTCTATTTTTCTGCACAGACTAGCTTAGCCATTTTGCCATGTACAGTTCATATTGTATATATCAAACTGCATTATATATGACAGGGAAATATATTTTGATTCACTTCCCTTTTAGTTGTGCATTGCTACTTGCTTGATATTTACATGTTTCTTCAGGGCTTGTGATCTTGATGTATTCTGAACTCCTTCTTAATGGATGGACATTGAGATGTCTCAGGAACTTTTAGAATGGATCATTGATCTGTATATATTCCCTACCATCTTTAGTATCTTGGGACTGATTTCTAGAGATGTGGAGAGGAGTGTGGCTTTCCTCTCTGAGGTTGACCGCACCACAGATGGTCGTCAGTGCTCCTTTGTATAGGGGACCCCAGTTAGTTCCATCTCTTATGGATTGGTGTTTCTCTTTGAGGAATATACCGCAGCTTAGATGGTCGATAATTCTCCCATTTACGTGGGGAGGTCAGGTAGTTCCATCCCTTTGGTCTGAAGCCGATGAAATGAGGTAGATTGAAGGATGATCCCAATACCGGTGACAAGTGTTTATGTTTTGGTAGGGGATGAGACCGAACCATGATTGGCTACCTACATACTCCTATTGAAGAGCAGATCAGGTCTGCATAGTTCGAACCTGGTGTGAAGGTTCAACATTGTATGTGGCAAAGTGGTGTAAAGATATTTTTTGTTTTTGTAGTAAGAAGGGTGTAGAAATGTTTTTGTTATTTTTGTTTTATTGCGACCAGACTATATAAAATGGTTGCCTACGTACTCCCATGTATCAAGGAGATCAGATCAGCGTAGTTCGCCCTATGTGTAGGGCGGTTTGCAGCCAATGAAAAGTTTGACCCCATGTTCAGGACAAATTACGGGGGATAAAGTTTTATCCTATGTACAGGACAAACTGCAAGTGAGAAAAGTTTTAATCCCTGATGGGACAAAACTGTGGGTGTGAAAAGTTTTGAAGGCAAAGTTGTGTGAAGGATCTACTTATCCAAAACCAGGCTGCTAGTTGGAAAAGTGTGTTTGTCCCTGATGAGGCAAATAAGCGTGAAGAAAGGTTGAATGTTGTGAAGGGTTAGAAGACCTGAAATGACTGGGGATCTGGTGATCCAAATCAAGGATGTTTGCTTGATGGTAACCTCAGACATAGTACCGTTTCACGGTGTCCGAGTTAATGAGTTATGGAAATTCATCGCTGTCCATTTCCTGTAATCGGAGAGCACCTCCTGTCAATACGTCCTTGACAATAAACGGGCCTTCCCAGTTTGGGACGAATTTTTCCTTAGACTAATCTTGGTTGTCAATGATCTTCTTTAAAACCAAGTTGTGTTATTTGAACTGCCACAAGCGGACTTTTCTATTATAAGATCTGGCGATGCTTTGTTGGTGTAACTGACCATGGAAAATATCATCACTTCGCCTTTCGTCTATCATAGATAATTGGTGATACCTATCTTGTAACCATTGGTCTTCATCCAGCTGAGTGTCTATCAACACTCTGAGGGATTCCACTTCCACTTCTATGGGGAGTACTGCTTCCATCCTATAGGTTAATGAGTAGGGGGTTGCCCAGTGGAAGTGTGCATTGATGTTCTGTAGGCTAACAGAGTCAGAGGTAATAAGTCATGCCATCCTTTGTGGTTGGCGGACATCTTCTGCATGATCTTTTTGTTATTTTTGTTAGCCGCTTCAACATCACCATTCATTTTTGGATGGTAGATGACGTACTAGAGATGTTTGATGTGAAATTTACTACACAACTCCTTCATCGTTTTGTTGTTTAGGTTCTTAGCATTGTCTAATACGATTACCTCTGGTTGTCCATATCGATAAATGACATTGTTTCTGATGAAAGCAATGATGACTTCTTTGGTAACCCTTGGGAAAGAGGCTGCTTCTACCCATTTGGTGAAGTAGTCGATCATGGTGAAGATAAACCGATGCCCATTACTGGCTTTGGGCTCGATGGGCCCGATTACGTCCATTCCCCACATTGAGAAGGGCCAAGGTGAACTCATATTATGGAGATCCCTTGGAGGGGCATGGATAGCATTCCCATAAATTTGGCATTGATAACATCTCTTGACGTAATCATCATAGTCATCTTTGAGAGAGAGCCAGTAATGCCATGTTCTTAGGATCTTCTTTACAAGTAAAGGGCCGCTTATGTGTGGGCCACATACTCCACCATAGATTTCATCCATGAGCCTCTGAGCATGGTCCTTGTCCAGACATTTGAGGAGACCTAGTCCTGCATTTCTTTTGTAGAGTGCATCTCCGCTCAGGTAGAATTTCATAACCAGTCGATGGATCCGCCTTCTTTTAGTTTGGCTCGCCTCAATGGATGTAGATCCATCTTGCAAGTACTCCTTGATATGCTGATACCAAGGGTGTTGGATGGGAGGTAGCTCATCCGATACTTCTCCAATGTAATTCCCATAGGATGGTGCCTTTTGTTGGGCAAATGTGAGGGTTGACATGTTTTCCTTGTTAAATATTTTTATCAAGGAGGCCAAGGTTGCTAGCGCATCCGCAAAATCATTCCTATTTCGAGGAATATGGAGGAAGGATATTTCTTCAAACTCCAAGACCATCTGTAGAACATGCCGATGGTAAGGCAGCAAGTGTAGGCCTTTGGTGTGATAGATTCATGTGGTTTGTCTGATTACCAATTCGAAATCCCCAAAGACAGTTAACCGTCTGATGCCTATTGATTGAGCAAGTTTTAGCCCCCTGATACAGCCTTCATACTCAGCTGTGTTGTTGGTGTTGGCAAACTATAATTTGACGGCGACATGATGTTGTTCCCCCGTAACGGATACTAGAACTGCTCCAGCCCCAGAACCTTCCATGTTTACAGATCCATCAAAATACATCTTCCTTGTTTGGTGTGAATCGTACTGATGGTGTGGCTGAACTGTCATTACCCCTTCATCGGGGAAGTATGTTTCCAAGGGTTTAAAATCCCTTGAGGGTGCGGCGGCCAGTTGATCCACAATTCTTTGACCTTTGATAGACTTTTGCATCAGGTAAACGATGTCAAATTATTGTAGGATCAACTGCCATCTAGACAGTCGGCAATTTAACATAGGTTTACTGAACACGTACTTGAGAGGATCCACGTAGGATATGAGATGGGTTGTGTGACCATGGAGGTAATGATGTAACCTCATGGAAGCCCATGCTAAAGCACAACAAGTTTTCTCAATCTGAGTGTACTTATGTTCACTGCTGCTGAATCTTTTACTGAGGTAGTAGATAGCTCGCTCTTGGCCTCTATCATCTTTCTATCCCAGCATGCAGACCATAGTGTTGTCATTAATGGACAGGTACATGAACATGGGAACATCATCCCTGGGGGGTACCAAAATAGGAATGCTGACTAGCTGCTCTTTGATTGTAAGGAAGACTTTTTGGCACTCATCTTTCCATTTCATGGAGGAGTTCTTCCTTAACAACTTGAAAATAGGTTCACAGGTTGCTGTGAGTTGGGATATGAATCTGCTAATGAAGTTGATTCTTCCCAAAAATCAATGTATCTCATTCTCTGTATGAGAAATGGGCATTTTCGTAATGGCCTGGATTTTGGTGGGATCCAGCACAATTCCCTTGTGGCTGACTAGGAATCCTAGCAACTTACCTAACTTAACGCCAAAGGCACACTTGGCTGGATTTAACCTCAAGTTGTACTTATGTAACCTGTTGAAGAGCTTTTTGAGATGGTCTAAGTGGTCTTCCTCCCTTCGGGACTTGACAATGATGTCATCCATGTAGATCTCTATCTCATTTTACATTAAATTATGGAAAAGAGCCATCATGGCTCGCTAGTAGGTAGCTCCGGCATTGATGAGGTAGAATGACAACTGTCTGTAGCAAAAGGTTTCCCAAGGCGTGATGAATGAAGTTTTCTCACGATCCTCTTCAGCAATCATGATTTGATAGTACCCCACGAAGCAATCTGCAAAGGAGTACATGCCATATTGAGCAGTATTATCAATGAGAATGTGAATAAATGGCACGAGAAAGCTATCTTTAAGGCAAACTTTATTCAGATTCCAGTAATCTACGTCAACTCGCACATTTCCTCCTGGTTTAGGCATGGGGACTATGTTGGATAGCCATTCAGGGTATGTGCACAACATTATGATGCTTGCTTGAAATTATTTCATAATTTCTTCTTTAACCTTTAAACTCCACTCAGGTTTTAATTGCCTGAGCTTTTGCCTGACTGGCTTGAATCCCACTTTGATGGGGAGGCGATGAATAACAATGTCAGTAGAAAAACTGACCATGTCTTCATGAGACCATGCAAACACATCCTGGAATTGGGTTAATAATGTAACCATGTCATTCTTTTGGTTTGGAGTGAGGTCCGTACCAATCTAGATTAGTTTAGGGCTTTCTAAGGTTCCGATATTGAATGAAGTGGTTTGATCAAGGTTTGGTTTGGGTTTGTCTTCGACCAATTCTTTGATCTCCTAAGGTATCTCAATGTCCTCTTGTATTTCATCAAGTCTGAGTCCAACTTTACATCAAAGTTACAGTCCTTGTGGAGAAAAGGCACCTCATCAACAAGTAAATGCACATCTAAGTTCAGAGTCCTGAAACAAAAAATGCTTTCACTTAATATATGAAACTGTTCAATCATATAAAGTGTTAGCACATAATGACAAAATAAATGCTAATACTATACAGAAAAAATGAGCAGTTATTGATATCTTCAGGGCAGAGGGAGTTTATGCCCTTTTTACCCTTATCAACAAATGCAAAGAGTGCTGCTACAATTGTCGAGGGTGAAGTCCTGGTGGACAGTAGCAATGAAGGGGCTGTTATCGTCCTCCTTCTCTCGAATGATGACCATGATATCTGGGCAATCATCGTCTGGGGTGACCCTGTTTATACTGTCCATATGGACTATGATGCGTATGTTTGATAAGCGCCTTGCAAAGTCCTGTTTATGCCTCCGGTCCTTTTCCTCTGCCTCCGGATCTGGTATCAAGACTTCTTTTCCTTTGACTGGTATCAGCTTAGGAAATAACATAGTCATTACATGTGCAGGAACATTTACTGAAGTCTATAAAGGCTCAACCTCTGCAGGTTTGAGTAATCACCGTGTGGCTGAGAATGAAAGAACCTATTTATGCTTATGAGGATTCCTGTGACTGGAACTAGCAGAATAGCCTAGTTTTGTTGTCCCTATTTGACTGGGAACTTGAATTGGGTGCTTGATGCCCTGATGGTCTTTGCCCAACCCTTGTCCAGGTCGATAGCCCAAAGCTAACATTTCTTGGCTTGTCAACATTACTTCGGTAGAAATTTGGGGTATCAAAGGTGGCACCCCAATGGGATGGTAGTGAGTGTTGCTCACCTCTAGGGCATGAAAGCTGATAGGCTCAACTTCGTTGAAACTGATGAGCGGGATGTCACCTTGTACAGGACATGATGGGTCAACATTAAAAGTGGCTAGGCTGTTGTTAATGATGTATTTGAGTTGCTGATGTAGGTTGGATGGGATGACCCCAGCCATGTGAATCCACGGTCTCCCTAAGAGCAAGTTATATCCTGTAGCTATTCTGAGCACATGAAAGGATACATTGAATGTATGTGGACCAACCTCCACAGGCAGTTCAATCTTTCCGACAGCATTTCGTTGGGATCCGTCAAAAGCTTTGATAACCATATGGCTGCTTCAGATTCTCTTGAGATTGATATTCATCTTCTCCAAAGTGGCACAAGGGCAGATATTCAAGGATGATCCTCCATCGATCAATACTCCTGCAACTATGTATCTGGAGGACATTACCGCTATGTGCAGCAGCTTGAAATGGTCCGTCCCTTCGGGAGGTATATCATCGCCAGTGAAAGATATCACATTGTTGTTAAAAATGTGATCCACCAGATGCTGGAATTTTTTAACATCTACTGATTTAGGCAATTGGGCTTCTTCCAAAACCCTGAGCAAGAACTTCCTGTGATCTTCGGAAGAAAAAAATAAGTCCAGTATGGAAATTTGTTGTGGAGCTTCTCTTAAGCTTGAAACCACCTTGGCTTCATTATGTCCCATAGAGCGGAGGAATTCTTCGATTTTCTCCATGGGCACTTTCCCCTTTGACTTGATGGTAGGCTTCATCACCCGTTGGGAAAGATATATTGGATTCTCTTTTGACACTGCAGCAGTTCTGTGGGATGTGGATCCTTCAACCTCTCCATAATTCCATGAAACTTTCTATAGGCTGACAACATGATATTGTGATCTGAATGGTAAAATAATTGGCTCTAGCACAATCACTTTCAAAGGATTTTAAATACCTTTGAGCTGAATAGGTTGAATTGTATGTGAGGGGGTAGCTGAATCTGTCTTAGAAGATATGACTGCTACGACTTCCTTCTACTTTGTAGGAAATGCGTCCCCACTCTCTAGTAAAATAGTGTCATCGTCTGCCAGCTGCAGGACACCGCTGTCAATTAAGTTTTGAATAAGGTGGCAAAGTGCCCAACATTCTTTTGTGCTGTGACCACGAGAGTGGGAGTGGTATTGGCACACTCCATTAAAATCAAGTCATCTTAAACGTGGGCTGATTGGAGGTAACAGAGCTGTGATTCTTCCTTTATTGATCAGCATCTGAAATATCTCTTCCATCGGTTAGCCTAGGTATGTAATTTCCCTTTGATTGGCTAAGTCCCGACGGGCTTTGGTATTTGCTCTTTTTGCAATTTTATCCTCCAGTACTGTTTCATTTTCTAGAGTGTGCGGTGGAGTATTTGTAACAAGAGGAAGGAGACTAGGATGCCCCTGGCTAAATAATTGCCATGTGACTTGGTGCTGATGGACCACCAATTTTGCCAATTGGTTGAGTTGCTCACGCAGAGCATTCATCTTCCGTTCCATCATAAACTAGAACTTTGCATAGTCCTACTTTTCAGCACTATACTTGCTAGTTTGGGATGGTCCGATAATGGAATGGAAAGTCTGTCCACTACTCCAATTAATCATTTTAACCTCTTCTTCTTTGTGTTGAGGAAGAGGGTTGTCTTACACATGGGGTTGGTCGGGTGTATCTACCATGATTTCACTGTTATCAATCAAATCCTGGATCTTGTGTTTCAAGGCCCAACAATCCTGAGTATCATGACCTGGAGCTCCAGCATGATAAGCACATTTTCGACTAGCATTGAAACCCTTCCCATTCAGGTTGGCTGGTGGAAGAAGATGGGCAATTTTCTTCTGAGTTGTCAGAAGATTAAAAATGTTCTCGAGTGAGTCCCCTAATGGTGTGAACACTCGAGTGCGACTTATATCTCCATTCTTTGGTAATGGACGGTTTGAAGATTGCACTTGAAAGGGGGAGTAATTTATCCTCTAGATAGGCATGTTCTGACTGCCTTTCTGACCTTGTAGTATCAAGGAAACATCCTCCTCTTTTTTCTTATGGACCCTTGTTGGGTAGAATCTGGTTACGCATAACACACAAGTATACGTGGTCAACAAGTAATAAAGTGAAAGTAGAGTATCGTTCCCACGAGAGATTGTTTAATAGAAATCACCAAGTACTAACCCGTAACCAACTCAATCTTATTTAAACGAATGAATTCCAAATTATATAAATTATATTATTTAATTACACTAATTCTAATTACCACTAATTAAAAATTAGATTACAGATATTTAAGACCACAACTTCACTTATTGCTTCATTTAAGTTAACACACTTCTCATCAATTATTTTCTCTCCTGAATTGTTAATCAAGAACACTAAAGCAGGTAAAACCACCTCTCGATGCATAATACCCATACTCACTTAAATCCACAGATGATAGAATTAAGCAAGACACCCTAATTATGAAAGCCCCGAACCCGGGTCCCAAATCACCGCAGATCCGGTACAATCATTCTACAACTATTGCGGAAGATATAAACATAATTTGTTTATACAATAAACTTTACACAATATTTTCCCCAAGGTCGAGTAACCTTCACTTAATACACACAATTCATTATCCTATCTAACATACAACATTATCATCATACTATACTATTACAATTTAGCTACACTTAAAATCCCAAGCTGAACTTGGCTTAATCCATTCCTATATCCGACGTATGCTTCTTAATCTGCAATGTTAAATCATGATATTGCAAGGGTGAGGATAAGATTACCCAGCAAGTTTAAGTTCAATAATTTAACGATATATCATGATTGAAAGAATCTAAATAATAAGCTAGCTATAATTCAACAATACAATTGAACTAACAGGAACAAACTTTTGACTGAACAAGTATTGAACATGAACAAATATATCTGAACCGAATGGTAATGAAGGTGATCAACCTTTCATACCTGACTTATACATGAAATATGTACAGAGTACAATTCTACAATGGCAATCAATAATGATTATCCATAAGCATATCTGAATGAAACAACTCTTAGTAGAGTTAAGTAAAACTTGCCTGAACCGTTGATTACCGCTACGCAATTTATAATGCTTTATCCAAAGACCTAATATAAATAATACCGATCTATACGTTAGAATAATATCATCACGGTTTTTAAAATCACCTAAACACATTATCACATAAGCCTATCTGTCTATAACACACATAAGATATAACCTCAAGTCAAACTTTGACAGTCTGAGTCGAGTTCGGTATAATTCTAACATCCCGATGGTCTAGTCGGATAATCGTCGAGTTTTAGCTCAATTAAACTCTGCCTAACACTTAACAATTATCTCAGATAATTTTAATATCAGTCAAAATAATTTTCCAAGTCTTGATAATATTTTTCACGTAATTATTATCATTTAAAATAATTTTTCAATCATTAAACTCGTATTTATATGAATTAAATACCACATAATTCCTTTATCATTAATATTTATTTATTATCAAATATTGATGAAATACATGTCATAATATTATAATATTTTTATAATATCACAAAGTATTTTTAATACCTTAAAATCACCTTTATATGATTTTTAAACAATTAAATTCATTATCCGATAATTTAAAATATTAATATTTTCATGAAAAAATATCAAAAGTTATATATTATAACTTAAAATATTTTTATAACACTTAAATCATTTTTATATGATTTTTAAATTATTTATTCTATTTTTGCATAATTTATTTAATATAGTTATTAAATAAACTAATTATCATTAATATTAATTAATTAATGAATTTCATCATAAAATATTAAAAGTCACTCAAAATAACTTAAAATATTTTATTATACCATAATGTTATTTTTCATGATTTTTCATGTATTAAAATTATTTTTAAATAATTTATTTAATATTATAATTAAATAAATTAAATACCATTTACATTCCAAAAATATTAAATATTTTTGAAATATACTCCAAATAATTAAAAACTATTTTTCAGGTTTTAAAATAATTTTTCATAATTTATTTAGTATTTTTAATAATTAAAAATTATTTTTTTCTATTTATTTCATTAAATAAATAATTTTCAGTAATTAAGTGTCGCTAAAGGTGGGTTTAGTAACAAAACTGTCATTAATTGTGTTCTTCAGCGAACCTAGAAACTCATACTCAGTTTCCAAGTTAGGTAGTTTGACCAACATAGATTCGTGTTTTTTTATGTTTTTTGGGTTGCATAATGTGATAATATTGTAGTTCTAATGTAGTACTACAATCCTAAACAAATTACATGGCCAAAACATGAACAACCTGCAAGATCTAAGCTACAGAAACACTTGTCAGATATGTTCTTGAGTTTCTGGGCTGCCCAGAAACTCAAGCAGTTCGAAGGTACCATTTTGCAGCCTCGAATATTTGCGTTTCATGACTTGTTTATGTGATATAAAGGTTCAAATATATAGTAGTTATGTCAAGGTACAACAACAATTCAATAGATCAACTTAACAACATCAAAACAGTAGGATCTAGGTCAGTCAAACTAGGCCACAACAACTGTTCTTGAACATTTCTGGAAAACCCAGAAATGTTCTTGAGCAGTTTGGTCAACGGTGGTTTGACCATGAATTTCTCTGATTCTGTGAAGGATTTGAGGGTTCCAATGACTTCAGTATGTATATTACATGACAGAATACAATATTCAACCAACAACATAACACAAACACTTAAAATAAGCGAGATCTAAAGCCTACAATCTCATTGTCAAACGTTCTGGAAATTCTGGGTTTGCCCAGAAACCATATTTCGTGACTGGTCAACCCTGTTTGACTGGTCATAACATGAACTCTAAACACGATCCAACTCTGATTTAAGTTGGAGAGGAAAGACCACATAACATACTACACGTTCAAACATTTAAAACATAAAAACAAATAACAGACACCGATCTATGAGGTCTGACATTTGATTGTCAGACACTAATTTTCCAGATTTTCAGATTTCACAAAATGCTAGATTCAAGGACTTTGATGTTATGGATCTGGGATTTTACAACCCAGATCACTAAATAACATCCTATTACACATATCTAGCCAACAAATTACAACATATAACATCAAATCATGAGATTTTAAAAATTAGGCTTCTTATACCTTTTGAGCTTTGATTTTTGATTTCTGATCCTTGAATATGTTCTTGTTAAGCTAAGAGATGATTTTATCTTAACTTCTCACTTCTTTTCACTCTCATACCCGAATTTATAGAGAGAGAAGATTTTGGGAAAAATGGAAACTAAAGTGGCCCTTTCTCTCTCTTTAATCTATACATATACATGATATATTGCTAGTAGCTGCTGAAATGAGGCTGATATTTGCTGAGATTTGGTCACATGGAAAATCTAGACTTTGTGACTCGCCAAGATATGGCAAGATTCACTTACTTCCCTCCAATAATGTAAAAAGGGTAAATAGGTCATTTTGTTTTTTTTATGTTTTTAATGGCATATTAGTAAATTGTCCAAACCTTTAGGGTTTAACTCTTAGGGTTTAGAGTTTGACCCTTAGGATTTAGGGTTTAACCCTTAAATTTTGAAATTTAATTTCTAGGATTTCTAAATTTAAATTTTCAAAATAGAAAATTAATATTTCTAAATTATAATTAGGATTTTCTAATTATATTAAAATTTACTAATTATTATTCAAGCTTGCTAATTAGGATTATTATTTCCTAATTAAAATTGCTAATTTAGCAAATAGGTTTCATAATTGGTCATTAGGGTTTACAACCCAAGAATTAGGGTTTAAAATAGAAAAATAATATTTCTAATTTAGAAATTAGATTTCTTAATTAGATTAGGGTTTTATTATAACTTGAAAATTAGGATTAACATTTCCTAATTAACATTAAAATTATTAAACTAACAATCAGGCTTTTCCTAATTATAATTAGGGTTCCTAAACCAGAAATTAAGGTTTCAAATTTTGAAATTAGGGTTTTCTAAACAATTTGCTAAGATTAACCCTACTTAATCTTATAATTATTTACACTTACGCCATTAAGTTCCCAATTTAGGGTTTCTACTTCCGAATCAGGGTTTTAAATTCTCGAAACTGAAATTAGGGTTTCAGAACTGGTTTTTACGGTTTCTTATCAGTCATTATAATTTTCTAATTGAACGTCGATATTTGACAATAATCTTAGTATTTGACAATAATAAAATTTACCTGGTCAACCCTTGATCCTTAACCACATACTATACACATATACAACCATATACACCGAACATATTCACGTATATCCTTAATCCTGAATAATTCACCAAAAGATTTGTAAATCCGAAAATTTCTTTTCGGAAATGTCAAATCCATACACTTATTTTCTGTCCAGGTTTATTATTTAACATTTATTCAATATTTTAAGATTTAAATAATTTTCTATATTCTTGGGTCTTCACATTCACCCCTTCTTCTAAAAATTTCGTCCTCGAAATGTACCTTACACCATACACCATTCATACACAGCATCGCATGCTACCCAATACATTCATCACAAGAATTAAAATTTTGAAATTGTGCTGAGGGGTTTTACAGACTATTGTCTGTCATTTTCACAAAAGTTTTATGGAAATTCATCCGCAAACCATCTTAACTTACGGACATAGTGGCTAATTAGCCCGATATGCCCTGTACTTATTAAGTACTGCTGGTCAAATTTGTTTCTCGTCTCTGCCATAGGCACAAAATTTTACCTCAATCTTATTAGATTCCGCACCAAAATAATTTGGTTCGGAAAATTTCTTTCAATGAACACTTAAAGTTTTTATAAACATTAGTCTAGCTGAATCGAATAGCATAGACCCATAACAATAATTCAATTCAATCGAATTATTTAGGTGTAGCCAAACCCCGTTGACAAATTAAAATTTTTAAAAATATTTTTGAGAATGACGTCATGATGCCGTAGTGTATTAACAGCCCGTTTGAGGATGCTGTCATTATATGACTTTGTCATAACACATCATACAATAGTGGAACAACGATTTTAGATCAATTCAACACTGAGTATTCCTGCATTTACAACTCCATCAACTTTTTATCATCTCTGCACCACGTTACATGGTACATAAGTGATAAATAAAAATATATTTTGATATTTCAAATCATTTACGTCTAGCTGAAATAAGTAGCATATACTATACTTTAAACCGTTTCAAAAATGATTACGAGTCTACATTTTATTTTTATTTTTTAAAAACACATAGTGCGTATTTAGCTTGATGTCAAAATTTCGAAGTCTAGCATAGCTAGGAATTTTGGAAAACCTATGTCTCCACTAATAATCATTTGCTTAAATAGTCTATCTATTCCTATTATCCTTAATACTCCATTCACACAATACTATACCCAGTTCCTCAAACTTACCACACTTATGAGTTCAGGAACTTACCACAATCATATGAGTTTAAGAACTTGTCCTAGACAGACCTTTGGCGTCCATTCGCTGAGGGGTTCATAAACATTTCATATAATTATGAGTCACGAACGTACTATAAGTATGAGTTTTAAGAACTCGTACTTAACCTTATATTCTCTACCTATAACATATCTATCTGTTATATACATTAGAAAAGAATCACCTTATCAACAAGCATATAGCAAATAGCTCAACACAGATATTTCAATGATTATTAGTGCCAGAAACTAAGTGGTTTTTACACCAAGTAAAATTCAACTCCCATACGAAGAATCATACGACCTAGCTGCTGACATGAGTCCTCAATTGAAATCCCCACCTAATACTAACTCCCTTCTCTATACGAATTTCATTTAATCCATATTCATAATCCTTTTCTGAATCTGTACCGATTCATAGACACACAATATTCTTGCCGCAAACTTGTCTAGCATTAGCTTAATCCATATCAGATCACGGGGTGATCTCATCGTATATACTACGATTCATTTTTATTCCATGATCGTTTTGTTTTACGATCTCTTATCCCGATTCTTCTAGTCTTTTAGACTCGATCTATTCATCACTACTGTTCACTTTTATTATCAGAGTTAGGAAACTCTATATCTTATAACTCGCCGATATTCGTCTTTGAATCTTACCGACACACTAACTCTATTTGAGTTAGTACTTATCCTAATCACTGCGATTATTATTCTCAGGTAACCCTACCTAAGGTTTATAACCAACAACTTTGATACCAACTGTGAAAGCCCCGAACCCGAGCCCAAATCACCGCGGATCCGGTACAATCATTCTACAACTATTGCGAAAGATATAAACATAATTTATTTATACGATAAACTTTACACAATATTTTCCCCAAGGTCGAGTAACCTTCACTTAATACACACAATTCATTATCCTATCTAACATACAACATTATCATCATACCATACTATTACAATTTAGCTGCACATAAAATCCCAAGCTGAACTTGGCTTAATCCATTCCTATATTCGATGTATGCTTCTTAATCTGCAATGTTAAATCATGATATAGCAAGGGTGAGCATAAGATTGCCCAGCAAGTTTAAGTTCAATAATTTAACGATATATCATGATTGAAAGAATCTGAATAATAAGCTGGCTATAATTCAACAATACAATTGTGAACTAGTAGGAACAAACTTTTGACTGAACAAGTATTGAACATGAACAAATATATCTAAATCGAATGGTAATGAAGGTGATCAGTCTTTCATACCTGACTTATACATGATATATGTATAGAGTACAATTCTACAATGGCAATCAGCAATGATTATCCATAAGCATATCTGAATGAAACAACTCTTAGTAGAGTTAAGTAAAACTTGCCTGAACCGTTGATTATCGCTACGTAATTTATAACGCTTTATCCCAAGACCTAATATAAATAATACCGATCTACACATTAGAATAATATCATCACAGTATTTAAAATCACCTAAACACATCATCACATAAGCCTATCAGTCTATAACACACATAAGACATAACCTCAAGTCAAACTTTGACAGTCTGAGTCGAGTTCGGTATAATTCTAACATCCCGACGGTCTAGTCAGATAATCGTCGAGTTTAAGTTCAATTAAACTCTGCCTAACACTTAACAATTATCTCAGATAATTTTAATATCAGTCAAAATAATTTTCCAAGTCTTAATAATAATTTTCACATAATTATTATCATTTAAAATGATTTTTAATCATTAAACTCGTATTTATATGAATTAAAAATACCACATAATTTCTTTCTCATTAATATTTATTTATTATCAAATATTAATGAAATACATGTCATAATATTATAATATTTTTATAATATCACAAAGTATTTTTAATACCTTAAAATCACCTTTATATGATTTTTAAACAATTAAATTCATTATCTGATAATTTAAAATATTAATATTTTCATGAATAAATATCAAAAGTTATATATTATAACTTAAAATATTTTTATAACAATTAAATTATTTTTATATGATTTTTAAATCATTTATTCTATTTTTTCATAATTTATTTAATATAGTTATTAAATAAACTAATTATCATTAATATTAATTAATTAATGAATTCCATCATAAAATATTAAAAGTCACTCAAAATAACTTAAAATATTTTATTATACCATAATATTATTTTTTATGATTTTTCATGTATTAAAATCATTTTTAAATAATTTATTTAATATTATAATTTAATAAATCAAATACCATTTATATTCCAAAAATATTAAATATTTTTGAAATATACTCGAAATAATTAAAAACTATTTTTCAGGCTTTAAAATAATTTTTCATAATTTATTTAGTATTTTTAATAATTCAAAATCATTTTTTTCTATTTATTTCATTAAATAAATAATTTTCAGTAATTAAGTGTCGCTAAAGGTGGGTTTAGTGACAAAACTGTCGCTAATTGTGTTCTTCAGCGAACCAAGAAACTCATACTCAGTTTCCAAGTTAGGTAGTTTGACCAACATAGATTCGTGTTTTTTGATGTTTTCTGGGTTGCATAATGTGATAATATTGTAGTTCTAATGTAGTACTACAATCCTAAACAAATTACATGGCCAAAACATGAACAACGTGCAAGATCTAAGCTACAGAAACACTTGTCAGACATGTTCTTAAGTTTATAGGTTGCCCAGAATCTAAAGCAGTTCGAAGGTACCATTTTCCAGCCTCGAATATTTACGTTTCATGACTTGTTTATGTGATGTAAAGGTTCAAATATATAGTAGTTATGTCAAGGTACAACAACAATTCAATAGATCAACTTAACAACATCAAAACAGTAGGATCTAGGTCAGTCAAACTAGGCCACAACAACTGTTCTTGAACATTTCTGGAAAACCCAGAAATATTCTTGAGCAATTTGGTCAACGGTGGTTTGACCATGAATTTCTCTGATTCTATGAAGGATCTGAGGGTTCCAATGACTTCAGTATGTATATTACATGACAGAATACAATATTCAACCAACAACATAACACAAACACTTAAAATAAGCGAGATCTAAAGCCTACAATCTCATTGTCAGACGTTCTAGAAATTCTGGGTTTGCCCAGAAACCATATTTCGTGACTGGTCAACCCTGTTTGACTTGTCATAACATGAACTCTAAACACGATCCAACTCTGATTTAAGTTGGAGAGGAAAGACCACATAACATACTACACGTTCAAACATTTAAAACACAAAAACAAATAACAGACACCGATCTATGAGGTCTGACATTTGACTGTCAGACACTAATTTTCCAGATTTCTAGATTTCACAAAATGCTAGATTCGAGGAATTTGATGTTATGGATCTGGGACATCCCAGATCACTAAATAACATCCTATTACACATATCTAGCCAACAAATTACAACATATAACATCAATCATGAGATTTTAAAAATTAGGGTTCTTATACCTTTTGAGCTTTGATTTTTGATATCTGATCCTTGAATCTGTTCTTGTTAAGCTAAGAGATGATTTTATCTTAACTTCTCACTTCTTTTCACTCTCATACCCGAATTTCTAGAGAGAGAAGGTTTTGGGAAAAATGGAAACTAAAGTGGCCCTTTCTCTCTCTTTAATCTATACATATTACATGATATAATGCTAGTAGCTGCTGAAGTGAGGCTGATATTTCCTGAGATTTGGTCACATAGAAAATCTAGACTTTGTGACTCACCAAGGTATGGCAAGATTCACTTACTTCCCTCCAATAATGCAAAAAGGGTAAATTGGTCATTTTGATTTTTTTTGTTTTTAATGGCATAATAGTAAATTGCCCAAACCTTTAGGGTTTAGGGTTTAACCCTTAATCCTTAAATTTGAAATTTAATTTTTAGGATTTCCAAATTTAAATTTTCAAAATAGAAAATTAATATTTCTAAATTATAATTAGGATTTCCTAATTATATTAAAATTTACTAATCATTATTCGTGCTTGCTAATTAGGATTATTATTTCCTAATTAAAATTGTTAATTTAGCAATTAGGTTTCATAATTGGTCATTAGGGTTTATAACCCTAGAATTAGGGTTTAAAATAGAAAAATAATATTTTTAATTTAGAAATTAGATTTTTTAATTAGATTAGGGTTTTATTATAACTTGAAAATTAGGATTAACATTTCCTAATTAACGTTAAAATTATTAAACTAACAATCACACTACAAAAAAATGGGGCTTCAGCAACAACCAATTTTCGTTGCTAAAGGTGTCAAATTTCGCTGCTAAAGGGTTTTGGCAACGACTTTACTGTCGTTGCGTCTTCGTTGCGCAATGAGCATTGCTAATTGTTCCGCAACGAACGTATTTTTTTCGTTGCCAAAAGTAATACATTTTGCAACGAAATTTGGCTTTCGTACAGAGACATCGATCATTTAACAACAAAATGTATTGTTGCAGAATAATTAAAATGTCGTTGCTAAAACCCCCATTTCGTTGCAAAAGCCTGCTAATTGGTAACGAAATGAACTCTTTTTTTTGGCAACGACCATACATTTTCGTTGCAATTGACACCATTTTGCAACGACATTTTTCGTTGCAGTAAATTATGAAAATTGTTGCCTAAGCTTGCTTTCGTTGCGGAATGTAAACTTTTTAGCAACGATTTTCGTTGCTGATTATATTATTTGGCAACGACATTATGCTGAATCAGCAACGAAATTGTTTGTTGCTGGTTATTTTTCAATAGCAACGAAAGTCGTCGATTAGCAACGACATTATATGTTGCCGTTTCTTTATATGTGCAACGAAAGTTGATATGATTTGCAATGATAAAAAATGTTGCCTTTTATTTTAGTATTAGCAACAATATCCTCTCCGTTGTTATTAGGTTAATTTTTCATTGCCAAATATTATATTTTTAATGCTATTAGCAACGAAAATTTGTTGTTAAATGTATAAAAAATTGTTGCTATATTAAAACTTATTCAATGCTTTGATAACGAATTATATTGTTGCCAAATCAAAATTTGACATTCTTTTTGTGTACCTGGCTGGCTCAATGTCCCCATAACAAATAATGACAAAAATACAAAAAACTAAAATATTAGTAACTTAATATAATCATCCACTATATAATCATTCATTATCTTTACAATTAACTATCTAAAGCTACCACAGTTCTTCAATCAAAGAATATATCTACATATATATATAGAGAGAGTACACTTAATAATTTCATCCCTTGTCTTCCGTAAACGTAGCACGAAAATTTGATACCCAGTATTGTAAGGCAGGTCGTAGAAACAGTCTTCCTGCACATTTAAAAATAATAGCAAGTCAAGAAAATGAAGCAAATAGGTCACCAGAGGCACTTAGTGCCAAAATCAATACACAAGGACAATAGAGTTGCTACGTGGTACAATGTCAAGGCTTGGCACCTATTTCATAATACTTTAGAATACCACCAATTTCTTGTTCAATTTGAGTGACTAAATAATAAATATGGTTGGCACATCAATGCATAATCACTCTCCAACCTGATTATAGCACTATTTGATACTTCATAACAAAGAATCAAAGAGAACACTGAAAACATACTAAGAACATTGTGTATGGCACAACCAAGTAAATTAGTTTTTTATGTAATTATTTATTAGGCAATTTAGTTAGATTACAAAACAGCTCAGTTGAGTTGTTCAACAAGCTGACTCAAAGACATCTGAGTCAAATGCAAGAGAATATACTTACTTTTTGATGTTGGTGAGGTAGCAAGTAAATCCCTGATTTGCTCATTGTAAACTTCAAGGACGATAACAGATATATGGAACGTAAAAGTCTCTTTCCTTTCCTCGACCACTTTAAATAAATGCTCCAAAGTTCTATAATTGACTCCTCGATTCTGTTCAGTGCCCTCCATGGTAAAAGTATTTCCCATCCCTGTTTGCCCATATGCAAATATACAAACATTGTAGCCATCTAACACTGAGACCGCCATGGGTGAAGCATCCGCAAAAATTTCAACTAGTACAGAAAATAAAAATAAAAAAAACTCTAAATTTTGTGATCTATATAGTAGAGCAACAAATTAGTAGTATAGTACTGCTTACAATCATTCTCAAACTAATACACATCTACATTCTCAAACTAATACACATCTAAATTACAGGTTTTGATAGTTTAATCAGAAATACTCAACAATGAACTCAAAGAGTACTTTTCTGAGACAACCAATTATAAGGAGAAAAGTGAAACACTAAAATGAACAAAAATGGAACCAAAAAAAGTTCAAAAACTGAAAAGAAGAAGAAAAAGAAGTCCATACGAATGGGAAGAAATAGTTAAAAGACATGATTTAGATCAGTATTTAGTTACACATGATTTTTAGCCCATGTGCATTATATTCTTAAAGTCCATATAAACTATAGTCTACAGAAGTTCCCAAATTAATCTCGTCATTATTTTGCATACCTTGGTTATCCCTTGGTGTATAAAAAGGGTCAAACTTGTATAACTTTTTTGAGGAACTACCAGTATGTATCCCAAGATCTCCATCCTTAGCTGCATCAAAATTAACAACTGTCGCACACCCTGATGAAACATCCTCTTTACTTAGTGGTTGACATCTACAAAATACCCTGATGTTCCCTGAGGAATATAGTCAAAGAGTGAAGCTTGAGTCAATTTTTATATTCAAAATATTATGTTAATCATATCATTTTTCACATAAAAGAATTAAAAAATGTACCTCTTGCTTCTTGAATTTGATTATAAAGCTTCTTCCTCTTCACATGCTCCTCGCTGTACTTTAATCCTCACACTGTGCAACTGCAATGAAAAAGAAAATGATATAAAAAGCACGCACCAAATGCAGTAAAGTTGTAATTCAAAACCAAGTCCTTGAACTGCAGAAACCATCTCATGCAAATCAAGAATTGAATTGGCTCAATCATTTGCTTCACAGGAGAGCTGAAAATGCTCTTGCTTCATGTTCTGCAAATAAATCAATACAAGTTCATAAGTTGAGTTCAAGATGCTTCTGCAGTGCAACTTGAATTCTTTGTCAGTTTACCTTGATTTTCCTCCCTAATTCATGAATAGCTACAGCCCGGGAATTCTTATCACATTCATACTTATTAGAAGCATCCCTCAACTTTGCTTTTTGTAAAACCATAGCTTGATCTAGATGAAAAATATACATGAGCAGATAAAAATTACATTTTCAGACAGTATAGTAACTTGAGATATCCAGCAAATAGATATTGCAATTAGTGAAGCTCTGTAGAAAGGAATTTTTTTTTATTACTCTTTCAGATATGTAGATAGTCATTTGAATATACTCCCTCCGTTCTAAAATATAGGATCAGTTTTGGCTTTTTAAGTCCATTCAATTTGAGATATATTAAACTCAAAATTGATATGAATTCATTTAATTTTGGACAATACGACTATTAAAATTGTAAACTATATTAAAAAGAAATACTATTTACAAGTTCTATTGTTTTCAAAGTTAAATGAATTACATAAATTTTGAATATGAAAATATCTTATACTGACTTTAAAAAAGTCAAACTTGATCTTATATTTTAGAATGGAGGGAGTATAAAGGATCTGATCTTACCTAGATAGTGATTTTGAAATGATTTGTTGTCAAGTTCCATTTGAACTTTTTCTAGCTCTTTATTCAAAGTTGATAGTGACAGAACCACTCTGAACTGATTGGACAACAATAATGGAAGTCCAAGGAATTGAGATTGCAATATGAATACTGCCTTTACTTTGTTTTTGTAAAAACCAAAGGCACCAATCACAAAGACAAGTACAAGTATTAACAAATAAACCAGCCCATTGTATATAGCATCAGGCGAATTTGAATTAGTAAAGCCTAAAAATATAAATTAAACTTACCCTGAACTTCCATCTTCCATTGATTAATCTCATCAGTAGCTTTCTCTATTGCTGATTGTAGTTCATTTTATTTATCCTCGACCTGTTTCAATGCATTTTTCAAAGTATTGAGTGATGATTCTAGCTTCGTTATTCGTGACTCCATGTCTCGCTTTTACTCATACTCCAACCTGGAACATAAAAAGTAGGTAGAACTCAATAAAAAGAAATTAAGTTTAAAAGTAGGTTAGCAGAGAAAGCTGAACAAACTAAGTGATGCAGACTAGAATTACAAGCATCAAAAGATACAAGCATAACCTACTCTCAGTTCCTAATAGTAACTAAAGCTACTTAATAATCATATGTAAGAAACCTATTCAGACTATGCACAAATACATAACCTATTCCTTGGGACTTCCATTATTGTTGTCCAATCAGTTCAGAGTGGTTGTAACCTAGTATTCATATTGTAATCTCAATTCCTTGGACTTTTTTCTAGCTCTTTATTCAAAGCTGATAAAAGAATAAATGAAAATTTGGAGTTACATTGTCTTCATGTTCTATACCAACCAAAGTTGCATTTTGAAAATGAAATTAGATTACTGAAGTTAAAATAATCCGTCAATTAAAAACTCACATATTTACTGTTCATTCCATATGGAAATCTAAAACATTGGAAATACAGTGATAACAAGGAACAATGACTTAACTTATGCACATTTATGATGTTTCAGAAACTGTTGCAGCAACAGAACATAAGAACCCAAAACACATACCCAAAACACATACCTTAGGTTATAAAAGGTCATGAAAAATAAAAATATAAACCACGTTTCCAGATCTAACTCTTAAAAAGAGACTTTACAAGAAACAATAATATGGATGTAAATTACAAAAGTATATGCCAAGTATGAAGATTGTTAAATTTATAGATATGAATCCAACCCAGACATGACATTATTTTGATCTTTCTTCATATTTCTATGTTAAAATGATGAAAATAATTAAGTGAGACAATAAGAAAGATTCATAATGTGTCATTCTGACAGAGAATACATACTATGATGGGACAAGTAGAGTATAAACAAGAATTGGTTCAATAATCTGACCGAAAACTAATATGCCACCACCACTTTCACCTCCTTTTAAACAATGAGAGAAAGAGAAAGCATCTGGAGTTATCCCCTGGGAAGATAGTTGTGAGATAACAGACAAGCCCCTGCTGCCCCAAACCAAATATCTCATCTACTACCCTATCTGATTTCATTAAGTCTCCAGTCTGTGACGTGCTACAACTATTTCAAATCCAACCATGGAAACAAGGTTTACCAAAATTACATGTTTATGAAAATACCATGGAAACAAGGTTTACCAAAGTTGCATGTTTATGAAAATTGCATGATCATTTTGTTTCACAAAAAAACAAAAAAAAAAGTTGAACCATTGTAGGAATTGCAACCTACCCACAAGACATCACTTCCAGTATCAATCTTTACATAAAATTCTTTTGGGGGAGAACCCAATTGAACTCTTGTAAAATAAAGCCTATAGAAAGATCATAAGCTCTAATAAGAAATACAACAATCAAAGCAACATCAAGAAGTAAGATACCAACAACAGAGTTTAAAGGAAACTAAACTCAGAAGCAACATCAAGATAAAAAAGAAATTAGATAACTAACAGATAAACTTCATTGGCCCAAAAAAGGAAGAAAATGAAAAGGAAAATATCAGTATTACTCATTCGTGGAAAATGTAAAAAATAGGCCAACCCCGGGAACTTCCCTGGGTTCCCATTATAAGTTTCAAGAGCCTCTTTCTCCTTCACATTTTATGCAACAAATTATACAAAATCTATCCAACATCATAATTCAACTAGGAACATCCTAAAAACAAGTAATACCAGATCAACTTGTCAGCACAATCAGCAAGACAACCAATTCTTGTGAGTACTAATAAGTGCAGACAAAAGCCCGGCAGATGATAACAAAATTGGCCTGGAAAACTGCCCTTTCCCATCCCGAATATCCACCAATGCCATCAACCCATCAGCCAAATCCTGCACAACAGAAAGCCTCTTAATCAACTTCTTCTGTCTTAATTTCCAAAGCTTCTCCTTTTCCTCACCACATTTAACCCCTCTCATCTCTGAAACTTCAATAATTGATACCAAACAAGGCTCATCCTCACCAATTCTACTCAAATCCCTAATTTTCAAACTAATACTCCCCACCTATAGCCCCAGCCACAGCCGTCGATCTTTCCTTATACAGAGCTCCAGTACCGAGTCCCGCCACCACATTATTGAAAATATCATCAGCGTCCCTCACAGCCACCATCCCGCTCTCTAACCCGGCATACATCAACCCAATCACACCCGCCCGATTGTCGAACTTTCGACCCGTGTGGCCAGATGCATTAAGAATCCGATTAACCCGGAGCTTCGTGGTGTCTCCCGGCTCCAAGGACTTAATACCTTCAATAAGGCCTCTTTCGGCACCGAAAACGGAGCCTGCGAGGTAGCCAATGCCAGTATAGTAAGTGAGATTCTCGCCTCAAGAGCAGCACTGAGCGATGGATTCTTCTTGGAAGAGAAATTCGGGGGAAGTGGGGAGCTTGTAGAGATTCTGAATGTGGACGTGGAGATCCTGATAGGGGTTGTAGAGACGACTGGTATTTGAGAGAGTTTTCAATTTGTATTCGATGGAAAGGTTTAGAAGGAGATTGGGAAGGATATGATGGGGGCAGAGTGTTAGGGCAAAAGGTGGTCGGATCAACGCCACTTTAAAAAATATATTTTTTTTAATTATCTTATTTTTTTTAAACGTTTTTATTTTTTAAAGAAATTTTTTAAAAAATAAAAATATGATCCAATACCAAATTAATTGGCATTATAAAAATTTTTTAAAAAAAAATTATAAAGCAAATTTGTGTTTATAAGTCATTTTTTTATATTTATACTCTGTCGTCGGCGTTGGAAATGAAGGAGTATATAAGACTTCCGCTATAAAAAAATAAAAATAATAATTCTAATGTCAATTAAAGTGACGTTATTATTATTATTATTATTATTATTATTATTATTATTATTATTATTATTATTATTATTATTATTATTATTATTATTATTATTATTATTATTATTATTATTATTACTATTATTATTATTGTTATTATTATTATTATTATTATTATTATTGTTATTATTATTATTATTATTATTATTATTATTATTATTATTATTATTATTATTATTATTGTGAGGACCCCAAACTCGGGTACTTGAAACCCAAACTCGGTTCTTCACGATACTATTTCTATGAGCGGAATAATACTAATAATAATAACACTAATATAAAGATCAACTTAATTTACATATCATCGAGTTTAATCCCAAGTATGTAACCTTTAAACATTCATTACAACACATGATAGATAATATATGTCATACTTGTCTTAATAATACCAAACTATTACATAACATAGTAATTCGTTCATTCAACAACTTTTCATTTTCCTTTGTTCTTAGCAGAGCTCTCTAGTCGTTCGCACTTAGCTGAAAACATTTAAATTTAAGCAAGGATGAGCATTTGAGTGCCCATCAAGTAATAGCAATTATATAAGCTGAAAGAATTTAAATGTTTTCTTTGTACTATTCTTCTACAACAAGTTAATAGTTGTGAAGTATTCTGAACCAATAATAATAATATAATAACTCTCTTTCAAAGTTTTGAAATTTCGTATAGACTATATCTGGGGTATGGTGACATGCCATGAACATTGTTTTACATTTTCGAAAGGGTAAGACAGAAATTCATCCGCAAATCGTCATAACTTAAGGGCATGGGGGGTGATCAGCCCGTTATGCCCTGCATTGATCAATACTACATTGCTAGAACGATATTATCGTTCATCCTTTATCCGCCGGAGCGCATAAAAATTTTCTCGTGTAGGGATGTTCATACCTGTCTGGGTTCTAAATCAAAGGTTTTATCTTGTCAATAATAATCTATAATTCAACATATATGTATACGGGTAATTGACAAAGGTATATCAACATGTGATTAAATACAATGATTATTCAAGTGGGGACACTTGTTTAACCATTTCTAGAAATTAACGAACAGAATATATATATCTGAGTTACCATATACTAACATGTTGATATTCAAGGAGCTTATATAATATAAGGTTAATAATCTGTACCATAATAATATAGTTTAGAAACATTCTTACTCACATCTATTACATAAAGAAAATGCAAAGTTTAGATACTTGCCTAAAGCGCTGCTTACAACTTGTAATTAAGATCTATCGCTTATCTCACGACCTAACATTAATAAGATCGTTTGTTCGATTAGAACAACATACTATAATACATAACACTACTTATTGTAGTCAGCACATAACCTAATCACATTATCACATATGTTTAATAACCATTGAATCACAAATAATCACTTATACAATCAAAATATATAAGTCCAGATCAATTTCTGAAATATGTCGGTGTACCGACAACTTTATCGGGTATTTATCGAGTCTAAGACTCTATTCTATAACTCAATATCCGTACATATAAGTCATATTATTATTAAATGACTTAATATAATTTAAAACATTTATTATAATTTATCACAAATTTTCAAACATCAGAATCATATTAAAATGATTTAAATACTAATCAACTCTATTATCATTAATATTTAATTAGTATTAAACTATTAATGAAATCATTTTCAAAATATTAAAGTTATGTATAATAAATCAAATTACTTTTAAAGTATTAATATTACCCTTAAATGATTTTTAAAATATTTAAAAATTATTTTTAAATAATTAGCATTAATATTAAAATATTAATGTTTCATTTATCAAAACATTAAAAGTCATTAAGTATAACTAAAAATATTTTTAATTCATTTATATCACTTTTACATGATTTTTAATTTAATAAAACCATTTATAAACTATTTATTTAATAAATTTAATATCATTAATAATAAATTAATAATCATTAATATTAAATTATTAATGAAATTATTCTTTAAATATTAAAAGTTATATTTTATAACTTAAAATATCTTTAAACACTTTATTTTCATTTAAAATGATTATTAGAATATTAAAATCATTTTTTAAACTAAATAATTTAATATAATTATTAAATAACTTTAATATCATTAATAATAATAAATTAATGAAATTTACCTTCAAATGTTAAAAGTTATATTTTATAACTTAAAATATTTTTAAATACCTTATTATTATTTAAAATGATTTTTAATATAATAAAATAATTTTTAATTAATTTATTTAATTCATTTAATAAATAACTTAATTATCATTAATATTAATTTATTAATGAAATTTATCACAAAATATTAAAAGTTATTAAAAATAACTTAAACTATTTTATTATCTCATAATATAATTTTAAATGATTTTTAAAATTATTTTTAAATAATTTATTTAATATTATAAATAAATAAATTAAATACTTTTAATATTTTAAAAATATTAAATATTTATGAAATATATTAAAAATAATTAAAAACTAATTTTTGGAATTTAAAATAATTTTTAATAATTTATTATGTATTTTTAATAATTAAAAACTAAATTTTTCTATTTTATAATTAATTTCTGAAAAATAATAAATAATATGCCGCTAAAGACCACATATAGCGACAGAACCGTCACTATAGGTGTTCTTCATATTCTTCATACATTCCCAGAACTTCATGCCAGAAACCGAGTGACCATGTTTGATCGAAATTAAATTCGTGTGTGATGTGATTCTGGACATGTTGTTGATCAGATAATGTAGTACAAGTACAAGACTACACGATCCAGCAAACAACATCATCAAAACATGCATAACCAACGAGATCTGTAGCCTTGAACAAGCTGTCAGAGCTGTTCTTCATTTTTTGGGTTACCCAAAAATGAAGAACAGTTCGACTGGCTCGTTTTGGGCTTCCACAACTTGTTGAGCTTGTAATATTTTTGTGATTTAAAACCTGCAGTGTGTAGCCAACATGTAGGACAAGAGATCCATCACATATAATCACCATAACATCAACAGATCTAGCATATTCGTACTAGTCAAACCATGTCAGACGAAACGTTCATCTGTTTTTTGGGTTACCCAGAAAACAGAAAACGTGCTCGAGGTACCTGCTTTGACCAAACCATGTACTCATAATATTTAATGTTTAGATGCTTTTAAGGCCTACATATGTAGTATAACCTACATACTACAACTTAGATACATAAACATTATCAAAACACTAATACACTGTTAGATCAAGACGGTCAAAAATGTTGTCAGGCCAGTTCTGGGTTGTTTCTGGGTTACCCAGAAACGCCTGGTCATGGCCGGTCAACCATGTTTGACCTAGAATATCTTGTAATATAATACTGATCTAGGCCTGATTCTTGATACAGATCAAAGAACACATTACAAAGTACAAGTATAAACCTTTAAAACACCAAAACTCATAAACAGGATAAGATTTACGGCCTCTGACATTTGATGTCAGACCACAAAATAAAATTTTTCTAGATTCTTTAAATCTTCAAATCCGAGCCTCTAGATGTTATGGATCTAACATCTAGCAACCCAGATCATCCTTAGACACCTTATACAACATATTTTAACACTTAATCATAACATCAAAAATCAGATTTTGGACAGAAATTCGAGAGTTTGTTTATACCTTTAAATGAGCAATTCTTGATTCTATGTTTCTGATTTGGTTCAGATAAATGTGGGACTTGATTATGGGACTGATATGCTACTGAAATTCAGAGGTTTGGGGCTTGAGAGAAAAAGTTTGAGTGTTGGACAAAATGTAAATAACAAAATGAATTTCTCTCTATTCAATCCTATTTATAGACCTACATGGTGCATGTATTGGCTGAGTGCTGGCTTGTTTGCTGTCAATTGAAGCATGTGGAGTTGTTGAAGTGGTTCACTCACTCATCCTATTGTCAAACTCTACTAATATAGCCAAATAATAAACTAGGGGCAAAATAGTCAATTGGTAAATCATTTTAATAGCAACCAAGTAATTTGTTAAACCCTTAGGGTTTAGGGTTTGGGTTGGGGTTTGGACCATTTTAGCAAAAATATAGGATTTCCATTTTAGGGTTTACTCCAAAAATAAAATTAAATAAAGATTAAATAAATTTTAGTTTTTAATTTTTTTTAAGTTAGGGTTTCCTAATTATGATTAATTATCTAATCCCACTATACATGAACATTAGGCTTAGATTATATAATTATCATTAACTTTGCTAATTTAGCAATTAGGGTTCATTCTTTTGGTAATTAGGGTTACCAAATTATAATTAGATTTTCTAATTATCAAATTAGGGTTTAATAATTTAGTTTTTTCTAAAATTAATAATTAGGGTTTCTAGATTATAATTAGGGTTTACCTAATTAATCAAGTCATTATATAATACTCATCATAAAACATATAACATGGTCCTATAACAATCTTAAGCTCACAACTGATTTTTAAATTAGGGTTTTCCCTTAGTAAAATTAGGGTTTAACCAAATAATATTAGCATTTTGAAATTAAACACCATCATTGACCATCATCATCAACACGTACATATAGTACATATTTATAGTACTGAAAAATCAAAATATAATTAATATTATATTATTATTCTCATACCTTGATAATAATCCAAAATTAGGGTTTGAATTTCATATCTGATTTATTCTTCATATTTAAACTTAATAATTATGGTAAAATAATTACTTTAATAATACATACTAAAATTCATATAATAAAATAGTTATTATAATTATTCTAAAAATCATTTCATATATTATTTAAATAATATATGATTATATTTTCATGGAAAATAATTACTAAAAATATTTCTACCATAATTTAATTATTATTAGAATATACTCTATAATAATCAATAATTCTAAAATAAAATTACTTGTAAATATTTATGTAAATAACTATATTTTTATTTACCACTTAAATACACATACACATTATCTTGTACAAATCCTCATCCTTAAATAAATAAATAAAATTTATACGCAAAATTTCTTATTTATTTATGTAGAAAATATCGGGTTGTTACATTCACCCTCCCTTATAAAGATTCTGTCCCCGGAATCACCGTTTTAAAACCTATACATACACGGCACATAGCATACATAATCATTGCAAGTAGATCTCGATCAACTTTGATCAAACTGATCTTTAACTATTCACATAAAGCTTGTCTTTCTGATTAAACGGAAAAATTAATTTCTAAAAAAACTCAAATTCCTCCTCAAACTTTCTTTATAAAATAATTTACTATATATAGGAAAATCATGTATAAGAAAATAAAAGGCATACGAATAATACCTGGAGTTCCAGTGCCAGCTGCTGCCGTATCCTGAACTGTCATGTTGAAAACCCTCACCGTAGATTTTGTTGGCTTGCTCGACGAAGTCGGTCCCGTGATTGCTAACGTCCCACTGCCAGTGCCCATGTTCACACTTCCTGTCTCCACCCTCCTCTTCGGACAATCTTTCACCCTGTTCTCTGTCGATCCGCATATAAAACATCCACTATTCATCCTAGGATTAGGACAGTTCGGAGAGATATGGCCCTCATGCCCGCACTTGTAACAAACAAACTTCCCTTTCAAACATTCTCCTGAGTGGTTCTTTCCACATGTCTTACACGGCACCACCTGCTTCTTAACACCTTCTTGTTTTATCTGAACACTTCCAAAACTGCTCACCTTTCTCTTGCCATCTCCACTCCTGCTCCCACTATTCATTCGTACCTTCCCTGCTCCTTCTACCTTGCCTTTGTTCTTTCTCTCCTTGTTGTAGAGACTCATGGCCTCACTCCCCTCCTCAGCTATGATCGCTTTCTCCATGAGTGCTGCAAATGTAGGAATTTGCAACACCGCCACTTTGTTGTAGAGCCAGGGTTTCAATCCCAGCTCAAACCTCCTCGCTTTCCTAGCCTCCGTATCGACTTGATGCGGGGCAAACCTAGCTAACTCATTGAATTTGGCGGCGTATTCAGACATGGTCATATTCTCCTGCTTCAACTCTAAAAATTTAACCTCCATCCTCGCCTGCATACTTGGTGAAAAATAGTTTTCGAAAAAAAAAGTTTTAAATCTATCCCATGTGACTACACCTTCACCTGCCCTAGCCTGATTCGCTTCCCATCAAAAATTTGCTTCCCCGTTCATCATGTAGGTGGCAAAAGCAGTCTTTTGCCCCTCAGATACCCTAGCTACCATGAATGCCTTCTCAATCTCTTTGACCCAAGTTTGGGCTTCAACAGGATCAGTTGTCCCGTTGAATTTCTGTGGTCCAACAGCTTTGAAATCTTTAAAGTTCGCCAAGCGGTTGTCTGGCTGGTTCCCTGCGGCTGGAAATCCTTGTTGCATAGCCTGAGCTATCATATTCGTAAATTGCTGCATCGAGTCTGCTTGTTGTTGTCCCTCAACATTATTGACAGATTCTTCTGCCCTTTGGTTGCGAGTTCGACGTCTTGGCGACATTATCTGATTAAAGGAAATCATAACTTTAACTTACATTCTAAACCTTATTGCATAAGTTTAATATTTTAAACTTGTTTCATCATTCAAACATAGGTTCATATTCATTGAACGAATATTTTACATAACATAGCACATAATGCTTTAAACATCATTCATCCCTTTGTGACTACAAAAGTCGGGATTTACAGTCTTAACTTAATACGAAAGTTGGAAACATTACCCTATACAGACATACTTATCATATATACTACATTAAACACAACTACACAACAGAACCTATACTACTTATTTATTATTCTTTTTCATTGGACAACTTTTCGCCTGATGACCTTCTATCCCACAGATAAAACATGCTCTTTTTTTGTAGTCAGGACAATACAGAGTAGTATGTCCCTCATAGCCGCAAAGATAACATATTCTTTTCCATTTCTTCTTATTGGATTTTCCTAAGTCATGGTCTTCTATCTTTCTTTTCCCCTTCTTGTCCGGATCTGCACACGATGTGTTGCTTGTGGCTCCCATCTTATCAATTTGGATCTTAAGCTTATCTTGTCCTTCCATTGTTTCTATTAACGTTTGACGCAACTGACTATTCAACAGCTTTTCTATCTCCCACAGTCTTTCTAGAGAAGAAACCTTATTCTTCAGATTCTGTACCTCTGTTGATACTTGATCAGCTTCAACTTTAGTGTCTGAATCGCTATCTGTCAGCTCCACCATCTCCGGATCTGGTACTATGTTTTCCACAATAACCACATCTTCTGAGTTATTTTCATTGTGAGCCTCTATGTCAGCTATTGGCTTCGATATTGGCTCCTTCTTTACGATCCGAGGATAATTGAATCCTTTTTCACCTGACATCTACACACATAAATTATCCTGATTAGCATATAGTATATACACACAATAAATAAGAGTTTTATACAAGTTATCTTTTATTTAGTTTGACGATGAATTTAGTCAATTCATCTCTTTTTAAACTCTATATGAGTTATTTATATTTTTAACGTTTCCCTCTGTTCTAAGGTTATAGCCTAAGGTCTAGCCCACCTAAGGTTTTTAACCCCTAAGCTCTGATATCAACTTGTGAGGACCCCAAACTCGGGTACTTGAAACCCGAACTCGCTTCTTCACGATACCATTTCTATGAGCTAAATAATACTAATAATAATAACACTAATGTAAAGATCAACTTAATTTACATATCATCAGAGTCTAATCCCAAGTACGTAACCTTTAAACATTCATTACAACCCATGATAGATAATATATGTCATACTTGTCTTAATAATACCAAAATATTACATAACATATTAATTCGTTCATTCAGCAACCTTCCCTTTTCCTTTGTTCTTAGCAGAGCTCTCTGGTCGTTCGCACTTAGCTGAAAACATTTAAATTTAAGCAAGGATGAACATTTGAGTGCCCAGCAAGTAATAGCAATTATATAAGCTGAAAGAATTTAAATGTTTTCTTTGTACTATTATTCTACAACAAGTCAATAGTTGTGAAGTATTCTGAACCAATAATAATAACATATCAACTCTCTTTCAAAGTTTTGAAATTTCGTATAGACTATATCTAGGGTATGGTGACATGCCATGAACATTGTTTTAAATTTTCGAAAGGGTAAGACAGAAATTCATCTGCAAACCGTCATAACTTACGGGCACGGGGGGTGATCAGCCCGTTATGCCCCGCATTGATCAATACTACATTGCTAGAACGATATTATCGTTCATCCTTTGTCCGCCGGAGCGCATAAAAATTTTCCCGTGTAGGAATGTTCATACATGTCTGGGTTCTAAATCAAATGTTTTATCTTGTCAACAATAATCTATAATTCAACATATATGTATACGGGTAATTGACAAAGGTATATCAACATGTGATTAAATACAATGATTATCCAAGTGGGGACACTTGTTTAACCATTTCTAGAAATTAACGAACAGAATATATATATCTGAGTTACCATATACTAACATGTTGATATTCAAGGAGCTTATATAATATAAGGTTAATAATCTGTACCATAATAATATAGTTTAGAAACATTCTTACTCACATCCATTGCATAAAGAAAATGCAAAGGTTAGATACTTGCCTGAAGCGCTGCTTACAACTTGTAATTAGGATCTATCGCTTATCTCACGACCTAACATTAATAAGATCGTTCGTTCGATTAGAACAACATACTATAACACATAACACTGTTTATTGCAGTCAGCACATAACCTAATCACATTAGCACATATGTTTAATAACCATTGAATCACAAATAATCACTTATACAATCAAAATATCTAAGTCCATATCAATTTCTGAAACATATCGGTGTACCGACAACTTTATCGGGTATTTATCGAGTCTAAGACTCTATTCTATAACTCAATATCCGTACATATAAGTCATATTATTATTAAATGACTTAATATAATTTAAAACATTTATTATAATTTATCACAAATTTTCAAACATCAGAATCATATTAAAATGATTTAAATACTAATCAACTCTATTATCATTAATATTTAATTAGTATTAAACTATTAATAAAATTATTTTCAAAATATTAAAGTTATGTATAATAACTCAAATTACTTTTAAAGTATTAATATTACCCTTAAATGATTTTTAAAATATTTAAAAATCATTTTTAAATAATTAGCATTAATATTAAAATATTAATGTTTCATTTATCAAAACATTAAAAGTCATTAAGTATAACTGAAAATATTTTTAATTCATTTATATCACTTTTACATGAATTTTAATTTAATAAAACCATTTATAAACTATTTATTTAATAAATTTAATATCATTAATAATAAATTAATAATCATTAATATTAAATTATTAATGAAATTATTCTTTAAATATTAAAAATTATATTTTATAACTTAAAATATCTTTAAACACTTTATTATTATTATTATTATTATTATTATTATTATTATTATTATTATTATTATTATTATTATTATTTGATGTAAATATGTAATTAGTATTTTAGTGTCGGGTAAGTGACTTTTAGTATTTTGATATGTTATACAACTATGGTAAAATTTTAATATTTAAGTAAAATTTTAGTATTTTAGTATTTGAATTTTAGTATTTTGATTAAATGATGTAAATATGTTATGATGTAAATATGTTATGATGTAAATATGATAATATGTTATGTCATGATGTAAATGATGTAAATATGTTATGATTTTAGTATTTTAATGATGTAATTTAAATTTTTGTTGTTTTGATTAATTAACAAAATAATTTGAATTATAGTATTTTATTATTTTTTGAATTTTAGTATTTTTTGAATTTGATTTTTTTTAGTATTTTAATATTTTTTTTAATTAGTATTTTTTAATTAGTATTTTTAGTATTTGATGTAAATATGTAATTAGTATTTTAGTGTCGGGTAAGTGACTTTTAGTATTTTGATATGTTATATAACTATGGTAAATTTTAGTATTTTGATATGTTATACAACTATGGTAAAATTTTAGTATTTTAGTATTTGAATTTCAGTATTTTGATTAAATGATGTAAATATGTAATTAGTAGTTTAGTGTCGGGTAAGTGACTTTTAGTATTTTGATATGTTATACAACTATGGTAAAATTTTAGTATTTTGATATGTTATACAACTATTGTAAAATTTTAGTATGTAAGTAAAATTTTAGTATTTTAGTATTTGAATTTTAGTATTTTGATTAAATAATGTAAATATGTTATGATGTAAATATGATGTAAATGATGTAAATATGATAATATGTTATGTTATGATGTAAATGATGTAAATATGTTATGATTTTAGTATTTTAATGATGTAATTAAAATTTTTATTGTTTTGATTAATTAACAAAATAATTTTAATTATAGTATTTTAGTATTTTTTGAATTTTAGTATTTTTTGAATTTGATTTTTTTTAGTATTTTAATATTTTTTTAATTAGTATTTTTAGTATTTAATGTAAATATGTAATTAGTATTTTAGTGTCGGGTAAGTGACTTTTAGTATTTTGATATGTTATACAACTATGATAAATTTTAGTATTTTGATCTGTTATACAACTATGGTAAAATTTTAGTATTTTAGTATTTAAATTTCAGTATTTTGATTAAATGATATAAATATGTTATGATGTAAATATGATGTAAATGATGTAAATATGTAAATATGATAATATGTTATGTCATGATGTAAAATTGTTATGATTTTAGTATTTTAATGATGTAATTTGAATTTTTGTTCTTTTGATTAATTAATAAAATAATTTGTATTTTAGTATTTTTTTTTAATTTGGTTTTTTTTTGTATTTTTTAATTAGTATTTTTAGTATTTGATGTAAATATGTAATTAGTATTTTAGTATCGGGTAAGTGACTTTTAGTATTTTGATATGTTATACAACTATGGTAAAATTTTAGTATTTTGATATGTTATACAACTATTGTAAAATTTTAGTATTTAAGTAAAATTTTAGTATTTTAGTATTTGAATTTTAGTATTTTGATTAAATACTATAAATATGTTATGATATAAATATGATGTAAATGATGTAAATATGATAATATGTTATGTTATGATGTAAATGATGTAAATATGTTATGATTTTAGTATTTTAATGATGTAATTTAAATTTTTGTTGTTTTGATTAATTAACAAAATAATTTGAATTATAGTATTTTCGTATTTTTTGAATTTTAGTATTTTTTGAATTTGATTTTTTTTAGTATTTTAATATTTTTTTAATTAGTATTTTTGTAATTAGTATTTTTAGTATTTGATGTAAATATGTAATTAGTATTTTAGTATCGGGTAAGTGACTTTTAGTATTTTGATATGTTATACAACTATGGTAAAATTTTAGTATTTTGATATGTTATACAACTATTATAAAATTTTAGTATTTAAGTAAAATTTTAGTATTTTAGTATTTGAATTTTAGTATTTTGATTAAATAATATAAATATGTTATGATATAAATATGATGTAAATGATGTAAATATGATAATATGTTATGTTATGATGTAAATGATGTAAATATGTTATGATTTTAGTATTTTAATGATGTAATTTAAATTTTTGTTGTTTTGATTAATTAACAAAATAATTTGAATTATAGTATTTTCGTATTTTTTGAATTTTAGTATTTTTTGAATTTGATTTTTTTTAGTATTTTAATATTTTTTTAATTAGTATTTTTGTAATTAGTATTTTTAGTATTTGATGTAAATATGTAATTAGTATTTTAGTGTTGGGTAAGTAACTTTTAGTATTTTGATATGTTATACAACTATGGTAAAATTTTAATATTTGGGTAAAATTTTTATATTTTAGTATTTGAATTTCAGTATTTTGATTAAATGATGTAAATATGTTATGATGTAAATATGATGTAAATGATGTAAATATGTAAATATGATAATATGTTATGTTATGATGTAAATATGTTATGATTTTAGTATTTTAATGCTGTAATTTGAATTTTTATTCTTTTGATTAATTAATAAAATAATTTGTATTTTAGTATTTTTTTTGGATTGTAGTATTTTTTTTAATTTGGTTTTTTTTTTGTATTTTTTAATTGGTATTTTTAGTATTTGATGTAAATATGTAATTAGTATTTTAGTGTCGGGTAAGCGACTTTTAGTATTTTGATATGTTATACAACTATGGTAAAATTTTAGTATTTTGATATGTTATACAACTATTGTAAAATTTTAGTATTTAAGTAAAATTTTAGTATTTTAGTATTTGAATTTTAGTATTTTAATTAAATAATGTAAATATGTTATGATGTAAATATGATGTAAATGATGTAAATATATTATGCTTTTAGTATTTTAATGATGTAATTTAAATTTTTGTTGTTTTGATTAATTAACAAAATAATTTAAATTATAGTATTTTAGTATTTTTTGAATTTGATTTTTTTAGTATTTTAATATTTTTTTAATTAGTATTTTTTTAATTAGTATTTTTAGTATTTGATGTAAATATGTAATTAGTATTTTAGTGTCGGGTAAGTTACTTTTAGTATTTTGATATGTTATACAACTATGGTAAATTTTAGTATTTTGATATGTTATACAACTATGGTAAAATTTTAGTATTTGAGTAAAATTTTAGTATTTTAGTATTTGAATTTCTGTATTTTGATTAAATGATGTAAATATGCTATGATGTAAATATGATGTAAATGATGTAAATATGTAAATATGATAATATGTTATGTTATGTTATGATGTAAATATGTTATAATTTTAGTATTTTAATGATATAATTTGAATTTTTGTTCTTTTGATTAATTAACAAAATAATTTGTATTTTAGTATTTTTTTTTTGGATTTTACTATTTTTTTTAATTTAATTTTTTTTATATTTTTTAATTAGTATTTTTAGTATTTGATGTAAATATGTAATTAGTATTTTAGTGTCGGGTAAGTGACTTTTAGTATTTTGATATGTTATACAACTATGGTAAAATTTTAGTATTTGAGTAAAATTTTAGTATTTGAATTTTAGTATTTTGATTAAATGATGTAAATATGTTATGATGTAAATATGATGTAAATATGTAAATATGATAATATGTTATGTTATGATGTAAATGATGTAAATATGTTATGATTTTAGTATTTTAATGATGTAGTTTGAATTTTTGTTCTTTTGATTAATTAACAAAATAATTTGAATTTTAGTTTTTTAGTATTTTTTAATTTGTTTTTTTAGTATTTTATTATTTTTTTAAATTTGTATTTTTTGTATTTGATGTAAATATGTAATTAGTATTTTTAGTATTTTAGTGTCGGGTAACTGACTTTATAATAAAAAATTATTATAGCTTAGTTGGTTTGAGCATTTGTTTAAAGAGAGTGGGAGGTCTAGAGCTCAATTCTCAAGGAAAATATTTTTTTTATTTTATTTTTTAAAAAGCCCGCGGGTCGGGCCATGCTTTTTTATTATTAGTACTATTATAATTATTGTAATAATTATTATTATAATTATAATAATAATAATAATTAATAATAATGATAGTAATAGGAATAATAATAGTAATTATAATAATGATTAATAATAACAATAATAATAATAGTAGTAGTTATAATAATAGTAATAGTAATAATAATTATAATTAATAATAACAATTATAATTATTATTAGAATAATAATAATAATAATAATAATAATAATAATAATAATAATAATAATAATAATAATAATAATAATAATTATAATTATAATTATAATTATTATTCTTATTATTATTATTATTATAGTAATAATAATAACAACAACAATAACAATAATAACAATAATAATTATTATAATAATAGTAACAATAATAACAACAACAACAACAACAACAACAACAACAACAACAACAACAATAATAATAATAATAATAATAATAATAGAAATTATAATAATAGTAATAATTATAATTATTATAATAATAAAAATAATAATTATAAGATTAGTAATAATTATTCTAATAATAATAATAATAATAATTAATAATAATAGTAATAATAATAATAATAATAGTAATAATAAGAATAGTAAATATAATAATAATTATAATAATAGTAATAGTAATACTAATAATAATAAAAAATATAGTACATGAAGCATGAAAAAAATTTAATAATGACTTATAAGTAAAAAAAAGTTAAAATTTAAGTTATTGTCAAATACTAAATAATATCAAATGACTTATAACTTAGTTTAACCAACTTATAAGTCATTGTCAAACACCCTCTAATACAAGATATAAAGAGAAATTAATATTTGATTATAAAAAAAATTACAAGTCAAGAAAAAGGAGAATTTGAAAAATGGGAGTTAAAAAAAACTTATACACCATTGGTGCAACTTTATTATTATTGTTATTGTTATTATTATTATTATTGTTATTAGTACTATTATTATTATTATTATTATTATTATTATTATTATTATTATTATTATTATTATTATTATTATTATTATTATTATTATTATTATTATTATTGTTATTATTATTATTATTATTATTATTATTATTATTATTATCATTATATAACTTCTTGAGATTATATTAATGGTATGTAGTGAAGGAGAAGAAATGAATACATGGAGGAAATATCATGTTTTGATATAAATATTAATCATTGCAATATATTAACAGATAACTTGTGTCGCTCTAGCAGTCAAATGATCAAAGTTCCAAATGATAGGTTATAGGTTCGAACATGTTTTGCATTTGGACATAATTTTTAAATAATAAATATGAATATTTTTTAACAATTCTCTGAATACCGAATATGGTATTACAAAAACATGCTTATTGAGATTATCTTAATTTAAGGCAACATTTTAATAGTCGTTGTAAAAACTAGTATAAGATATGCAACTAAAATAAAAATTGTTGCCAATGAATGTGGTCCATATTAGGCAACGAAATATAGCAACAAAAAACTTTTGTTGTCCACGATGAGGAGATTTCAAGTGGTTAGAAATTTTGCAACGAATTTCTAACGAATTTTGTTTCTAAATTTTGCAACGACTTATGAATTTCGTTGTAAAAAGTGAAAGCCTGACACAATCTGCAACGAATGACAAGTTTTATTGCTAAATATACACTTTTAGCAACGACTTATAAAGCTGTTGCTTGAAAAATCGTTGCTAAAGTCCCATTTTTAGCAACAAAAAAACTTTTGTTGCCCACGATGACGGGAAATCAAGTGGTCGAAAATTTTACAACGAATTTCTAACGAATTTTTTTCCCGCCAATGAATTAGCAACAAAATTTTGCAACGACTTATGAGTTTCGTTGCAAAAAGTGAAAGCCTGACACAATCTGCAACGAAGGACAAATTTCGTTGCTAAACATATACTTTTAGCAACGACTTATAAAGTCGTTGCCGAAAAAATCGTTGCTAAAGGCCCATTTTTTTGTAGTGTTCGGCTTTCCCTAATTACAATTAGGGTTTCTAAACTAAAAATTAGGGTTTCAAATTTTGAAATTAGGGTTTTCTAACTAATTTGCTAAGATTAACCCTACTTAATCTTATAATTATTTACACTTACGCCATTAAGTTCCCAATTTAGGGTTTCTACTTCCGAATTAGGGTTTCAGAACCGGTTTCTAGGGTTTCTTATCAGTCATTAGAATTTTCTAATTGAACGTGGTCAACCCTTGATCCTTAACCACATACTATACACATATACAACCATATACACCAAACATATTCACGTACATGCTTAATCTTGAATAATTCACCAAAAGATTTGTAAATCCAAAAATTTCTTTTCGAAAATGTCAAATCCATACACTTATTTTGTGTATAGGTTTATTATTTAACCTTTATTCAATATTTTAAGATTTAAATAATTTTTTAAATTCTTGGGTCGTCACACTAATTAACTAATCCACTATATCTCTATATGAATTATAATTAAAAAGGATTTAAAGCACAAGTTCTCTATACGATTACATATGGCGTAAATGCATATCTCTATCCTAAACACGAATCATGAATTCCATCTATGCAGAAATCACAAACACATGCTATCATGATCATATCTAAATCTATACTTCATCTCTCGAGTTCATATAGATTGTCACGGTAATTGTTAGCTAGGTAATTAAGCAATTAAGTCCAAATCACAATAGACAATCCTCACAATAGAACATAATAATTGATAACGAAGCATATTAAAATAAACTACACAATAAGATCCATTGTAATCTCAAACAAAGAATTAGTTCATTATTATTGAATTAAAACTAAGAATCCACAATTGAATAATCATTAAAAGACAAAGATAGAAGAAGATAAAATAATAGAATCTGCTGTCTGCAGATTTGAAGATCCCTCCTTACTTCTACTTTGAATCTTCAATAGTCTCCAAGTTGCTTCAATATCCAAATCTCATGAGAACTAGTGTCTTCTCCTATTCTACTCTAATATAATATAATAGAATCCTCTTTATTTTATGCCTCCCATCATGTATTTATAGGTTACAAGTCTAATTTTTAGCTTATGAAGAAACCCAATCCAATTTGGAGTAAAAAAGGTATCAAAATTCAATCCAAAACACATAAAAAATATGTTTTGGCCCGTACCCCCGCCCCGGCGGGGGTTTCCTTCACAAAAAGCCCGCTTCGGCTGGCTATGGCACTATTTTACAGCTTGTACCCCCTCCCCGGCGGGGGTTCTGTATAGTAAAAGCCCGCCCCGGCGGGCATCCTTTTTCTACTGCAGTGTCCTCTGATAAAACGGCCATAACTTTGGATTTGGAAAGAGTTACGAGGCCCTCCACCTATCAAATCGAAGATATCGACGAGCTCTATAACTTTTATTCTTTGAGAATTGACAGATTCAGATTGAATCAAGGTGGAAATCTGGCTTGAAGTAGATACTATGTAAATGGCAAGCATGACAACTCTTAGCTTTGATCTTTGTTGATAAAAAGCCATAACTCTCGCATCCGAACTGCGATTGGGACGGTTCAAGATGTTACAGAAAGCTAAGAAGTAGATCTATAATAAAATCCAAGTTCCAAGCCAAGAACATGCATCCAACTTGGTGTTAAAAGTCCTTCAATCTTCCCTTCTTGCATTTGCTTGCGTATTTTAGTCCAAAAGATGTCCGAATTGCTTTCCCTTGCTTTTTCATGCCAATAGTCGTCTTTTTCTTGCGTTTTCATACCCAAGCATCTAATCTACAAAATAAACACAAAATACATAAAAAGTAACTAAGAAACATGAGTTTGAGCAACTAATTCAAGTAACAGATACCGGATAAGTAGGTATAAAACCTACTTATCAAATACCCCCAAACTTAAACCTTTGCTTGTCCTCAAGCAAAAACACAAATTAACAATGCTATGCAATGCAACTAATCTACATGCCTACGAATCCAGCATTAATGACAGAAACAAGTCTATTCAACCGGCCTTAGAGAAATCAAGTAAACATGATAATACATCATATCAAAACAAATCATTAACTTCCCAATCAATCATCAAATCTTAGACTGTTATCACTAATATAGTGCGTGTGTGTTCCACAACAATGTTAACTGATATAAAATCAAATTTAACATATAACAAGTCTCTTCGAAGGCATCATACAGTGTAAACTCAAGAAATCCAAAAACAAGCTAGATCCAACTAAAATCAAACAATTACCAATATCGAGAGTCAACATGGGATACTTATGCTTTATTTTTCATCTACGGGGGCTTTTTGCTCTTATTTCCCATTTTATTCATTTTTTCTTTTGGTTTGTATACACATAGCTACGCAATGTCTTATTCCCTTAGGCTTTTCAATGCTACCTTAACGAGCTTTCGTCCAACGACTCCCAGACCATTAAGACCTTAGGGCGCTAGGTGTAAAGACAATCCCCTCGGGCTTACCTACTCAAGTACTAAAGGCCACAAAACTAGACAAGCACGCCACAGTGTTTATTCATAATTGTTTTTCTTTTTTTTTATAGCTTATATACCCCAAATATTCCCCCAAACTTAGGTTCTTTTCTAACTTTAGCCATCACTACTTATTCTTGTCATTCTTTCATTCAAACTAGCATTATTCATTAGAATCCCATTATGTATCAATTTAAACTCAATCAATCAACAAGTTATTTTTACTGTGCTATCCTTATTATACCAGTTTCAAGCAGAAAAAGACTCAATTCAGAACAAGAAATCACATCAAAGCTCTAATAGTCAGTACTATACTTGTCTACCCAATTCCAATATCATCATTGGCCAAAATAAACTATAAATATCAAACAACTGGACTCATGCAAGATGTACTAAATGCTATATAAATATAGTAAATTGATTACTATTTTTTTAATTTTTTAATTTTTTTCTATTTCAAGAAATTGAATGCAAAAACTAAATGTAACTATACGAAATACAATGTAAATAACTAATTATATACAATATGACACTAAAATGCCCCCAAACTTATACTAGACATTGTCCTCAATGGCTGAAATAGAAAAAAGTAAAGCAGAGGACTTTCCTGAAAATATAGCAATCCTCCTCCTTGTCTGCTAAGTTTGGAGAATAGGTTAGGCACATAGAACAAATTGGGCACCACACTTGAATTTGACTTGAATAACCTTTTCATAATCTTTTGCCTGTCCATTGAACCTCCAATACTTGCAATGAAGAGAGACAACATGAATTAGAATAGCACTTGGATTAGTAAGAGAACTTAATAAGCAAATTAATTCCTATTTACTAAATAAACTAGTAAAGCATATAAATAAAAAAACTCCTGGGTTGCCTCCAAGTTAGCGCTTAAATTACAGTCTTTCAGCCTGACTTTGTTTGGTCAATGCTATCCATTTCCTCTTCGATAATTGAGGAACCCTCCATCCATCAGAAATAATGTAACTTTTGGTAGGTTTCCATTTGTGATGGCCAATGCATCAAAGTCACCTAACATGCTCTGATTTGGTATGATCTCAATCAAGAACGTCCCACAACTAGGTGTTTTCTCCATTGTGTATATGATCACTTTGGGGCATGGAAGCTTGTCACACACAATGGGCTCTTCGACTATCTTCTCTTTCTCGTCCCACCATGGATTCAAAATTGTACACGTTCTTATGTCATCAAGAGCTTCACCGACGACATGACTACTGAGTGGGCATAATTTTGCAAATCTGACTGACTCTTTGATCTTTGGTGGCGACCCATTTAGATCTTCGTCGACCTCTATTTCATTATCCCCAATTGTCTCCACACTTTCGATATCTTGTGGCTCATCTAGTCGCAGATTTGGTTCGGGTTCTCCGTTAATTTCGTCATCCATGTCATAAAGCAAAGTGTTTGGAGGAAGGTTGCTTACGACTTTGGTCATTTGCTCTATCTGATCCGCAAGATTTTGATTTGACCTCGCTTGTTTACTCATCTTCTCCTCATCTGCTATGAACTTGGACAATAATTCCCCCAGTCTTGAATTTTCTATTTCAGTCTCGGAAGCCATGTATTGAGGACCATTGGTTGAGGTAGTGACGAGTTGTTCCATCCGATTATTAAAATTTTGGGTTGACAGCTCTTGGCTAATCCTCATCTCCTCTAGGTCTGCTATGCCCTTCAATATTACATCCCCCGGATTTGGTTTTTCTTCTTGTGGCAATGGAGGTGGACATGAAAATCCCGGTGTGTATGATGGATTTGGAGCATAATATTTGTTATCATAAATGTAGCTCCTTGAAGAATCCAGGTGATACCCCCAATCTCGGTGATAGTTAGGCTCATCATAGTTGTTGAGGTAATCACCACTATATGGTACCGGCTCAAAATTGACGGTGCATTGATGACTCAGTTGATGGTTGCCAGAACAATAGTCACACATAACTGCCATACTTCGACTCCTTTAGGCTGCAATAACGTCCAACGTCCTCAAATGTTCTTCAATCTGTGCTGATATTGCGAAAAATGCATTAAGTCTATCAATCCTCGTTTCCCTTGGTTGAGTTATGTTTGCCATCCTTCGACTCCGTTGGGCTGCGATAACCTCCAACGTCTTCGAATTTACCTTAATTTGTACTGACTCTACAGAAAATGTATTAAGTCCATCAATCCCTGTTTCCCTTTGTTTAGTCATGTTCGTGTATGTCCATTGATACGCAAAGTCATTCATGACACCAAAAAAGAGAGAAATATAGGAAGAGAATTAAAAATAAAAATAAAAATATTTAAATTAAGACTAATTTGATTGAAATTAATATTGGTAAATAATTATTAACTTAATTCCCTGGCAACGGCGCCAAAAACTTGTTGGGTAGAATTTAGTTACGCACAACACGCAAGTATACGTGGTCAACAAGTAATAAAGTAAAAGTAGAGTATCGTTTCCACGAGGAATTATTTAATAAAAATCACCAAGTACTAACCTGTAACTAGCTCAATCTTATTTAAACGAATGAATTTCAAATTATATAAATTAAATTATTTAATTATACTAATTCTAATTACCACTAATTAAAAATCAGATTACGGAGATTTAAGATCACAACTTTAATTATTGCTTCATTTAAGTTAACACACTTCTCATCAATTATTTTCTATCCTGAATTGTTAATCAAGAACACTACAGCAGATAAAACCATCTCTCGATGCATAATACCCATACTCCCTTAAATCAACAGATGATATAATTAAGCAAGACACCCTAATTAACTAATCCACTATATCTCTATGTGAATTACAATTAAAAAGGATTTAAAGCACAAGTTTTCTATACGATTACATATGGTGTAAAGGCATATCTCTATCTTAAACACGAATCATAAATTCCATCTATGTAGAAATCACAAACACATGCTATCATGATCATATCTAAATCTATACTTCATCTCTCGAGTTCATAGAGATTTTCACTGTAATTGTTAGCTAGGGAATTAATCAATTAAGTCCAAATCACAGTAGACAATCCTCACAATAGAACATAATAATTGATAGCGAAGCATATTAAAATAAACTACATAATAAGATCCATTGTAATCTCAAACAAAAAATTAGTTCATTATTATTGAATTAAAACTAAGAATTCATAATTGATTAAACAGTAAAAGACAAAGATATAAGAAGATAAGAAGATAGAATCTGTTGTCTGCAGATTTGAAGCTCCCTCCTTTCTCCTACTTTGAATCTTCAATGGTGTCCAAGTTGCTTCAATCTCCAAATTTCATAAGAACTAGTGTTTTCTTCTATTCTACTCTAATCTAATCTAATGGAATCCTCTTTATTTTATGTCTCCCATCATGTATTTATAGGTTACAAGTCTAATTTTTAGCTTAGGAACAAAAACAATCCAATTTGGAGTCAAAAAGGTATTAAAATTCGATCCAAAACGCATAAAAACCGTGTTTTGGCCCGTACCCCCGCCTCGACGGGGGTTTCCTTCATAAAAAGCCCGCCCTGACTGGCTATGGCACTATTTTACAGCTCGTACCCCCGCCCCGGCGGGCATCCTTTTTCTGCTATAGTGTCCTCTGGTAAAACGGCCATAACATTTGATCTGGGATGAGTTACAAGGCCCGCCACCTATCAAATCGAAGATATTGACGAGCTCTACAACTTTTATTCTTTGAGAATTTATAGATTTAGATTTAATCAAGGCGGAAATTGGGCTTGAAGTAGATGCTATGTAAATGGCAAGCATGACAACTCTTAGCTTCGATCTTTGTTGATAAAAAGACCATAACTCTCGCATCCAAACTCCGAATGGGATGGTTCAAGATGTTACGGAAAGCTAAGAAGTAGATGTACAATAAAATCCAAGTTCTAAGCCAAGAACATGCATCCAACTTAGCGTTAAAAGTCCTTCAATCTTCCTTTCTTGCATTTGTTTTCGTATTTTAGTCCAAAAGATGTCCGAATTGCTTTCCCTTGCTTTTTCATGCCAATAGTTGTCTTTTTCTTGCGTTTTCATACCCAAGCATATAATATACAAAATGAACACAAAATTCATGAAAAGTAACTAAGAAACATGAGTTTGAGCAACTATTTCAAGTAACAGATACCGGATAAGTAGGTATAAAACTTACTTATCAATCCTTTGGGGGTTGTTTCCATAATTTTTGGACTGGATGTGCTTAGCAATAGCTTTTAAAGCGGCTAGGTCTTGAATCTTTCTTGATTTTAAACCCATCTCATCCATTTCTCCATGTTTGATCATTTCGAAAAATGGTTTACTAAAGCCAGCTAAAACTCTATTATAGAAGGGAGCCTCTTATATGTCTACAAAGGTCATCACCATCTCAGACTCAGTAATAGAGGGAACAACTTGAGCAGCAAGGCACCTCCACCTTTGAGCATACTCTCTAAAAGATTCATTGGTTTGTTTCCTGACTTTAGTAATTTGGTACCGGTTAGGAGCTAGTTTAGTTTGGAAACTAAATTGGCTGAGAAAAGCATGTGCTAGCTCTTTCCAGCTATGAATCTTGGAATTGTCCAATCTGGTATACCATGATCTAGCTTCACCAGTCAGACTCTTTTGAAACAGCTGCATTCTAAGCTTTTCATCCTTGGCATAAGATCCGAGTTCTTCAATGAAGACTTTTAAATGTGTGTAAGGATCTCCTAACCAATCGTACTTTTCGAAGTTGGGAGTCTTGAATTTCTCTGGATAATACACACTAGAGAATATACAAAGGTCTGTATATGAAACACTCCCATGTGCTCCAATCCCTTTGATAGACCGAATGGTCTCTTCCATCTATAAGACCTTTTTCCTGATATCACCGGTGTCTAGATCTTCTCTGAGATGGATGTTTTAAGGATTTTTGCTGGTTGTATCCAACTCAGGTGCGGGAATTTCTTTATTCGGTCCCTGAATTCGTCCATGTGTAGAGGATTTTGTATGTATAGGCATTTGGGGACCCTGAGTAGACTGATGTAGTTCTTTTAGCAGAACAGCCAACTCTGTAATTTGGTGGCTTAATCCTTTGAACTCCTCGCGGGAGACAAGAGTAGGATTAGACTGGCCAGATGATGCCATGCTCGGCTGCAGGCTTGTTACCTTTTTGGATTTTGATCGGGTAACAGGTCCGATTATTTCCCTACAAAAAGACTTATGTAGTTTAGTCTTAGGAAATGTGAAAATGTTTACATGCTATGTGATGTATCCGTTTTAGGAGTATTATCTTGCAAAACGGATATTAGCTATTTGTATAACAATATAGCATGTCAGGTTTTGATATAAAAGGGAATTTACGTGCACATGTTCGTTCATATTTTTCATTATATTGAGTTTGACATGGAAATGAAATTACAAGTAATTGAATTTACAAGTAATTGAACTGTGAAAGTATGAAGAGACTTCCCTCAGCATTTGGTTTATCAGAGGCTGACCTATCTTAGGCTACTCTCACGGTTTTTTGGCTTGAAGTTTCCCAAATCGTCACAATTTACTCGACGGGAAGTTAATCCGGTCTTTCATCTAGAGCGAATTTGGGTGGTGCATTTCCTCAGCCTCGTTGGAATTAGTCTTCCTACGAGTCCAGTAATCAAGCACTGACAGGATAGCCTCCTGGTGGAGGAACCACACAACATACATTTACATATAACGTGTCTCACCGTTTATGAAAATGTTGACATGTGCGAAGCACTAATATCATAAGCAGATATATTGCGAAGCATTAATTGCAAAAAGTAAATGCATTCGTACACATTCATTCAAATGTAAACGCAACAGTCACACGCAAGAAGATAACAGTTTTAAAAAGTTTGTAGTAGCGGCTTAAGCCCTCTTACTGAGTGTCCCCAGCAGAGTCGCCACCTGTCGACGTCGGGATTTTTATTTGTCCCTTTTCTGTTCTTGTCTTTTCGTGTTCTCATGTTGGGTGAGATTTGTTTGAAAAAATAAGTTATGAAAAGGTCCGACATGTATATGTCGACGATTGGACTATAAGAGTCGCCAGCTGGTATTTTTAAATGGTTGCACCAACTCAACCGAGAAAAGGTTTTCACATTGATCTAGTGATGTGACACTATTTAACTGGTCTGTGAAACCGAGATTCATTAGGGTCTGGGAGCTTGATTATGCGTAGGGAAGGTGTTAGGCACCCCCCGACATCCGTGTTACCACGGTGACCCCCACTTTTCAATTAAACTGTTATATGAATGTGTGTGTGTGTGTGTTAATGTGCAATTATTTGGAAGTAGTGCTATGCCTCGTTTGCACCTATATACAAAGGTTTTGAATTTTATATAAAAATTCATTTTTAACAAGATATAACAATGAAGTTTTGTGAAAGAAGTTTTTCAAACCCTTGTACTCAATAGTAATTGAGGCCTTTGATACTTCTATTTTATTATGTGTTCGACTTAATTGCTTTTATTTTCGAGATACGAAGCATCTTCAAGAAAACAAGATAAAAAGCAGTGCCGAATTCCTTGTGGACATGATAACCATCTAAGAAAATTCAAACACCGTGAATAATTTACAAGCCATGTGCAGCTGAAAATGTCCATCACGGGAACAGAATCCAGATTCAGTACACTGAATCTGTGATCACATGATTCTTAGGCTCACATGATATAGCAGTGTGTATAAAAGCTGAAAACAGTTATATATATATAAAAGCTGTATATATATATATATATATATATATATATATATATATATATATATATATACAATCAACCACCATGAAGCACCTTCATGGGGGATTGAAAATGTAAATAAAGTAGTAAAAACCAATCAACGGCCACAAAGTAAACTCCAGGCTGATCTAAATATAAAGAAAGCAGTAAAAGGCCACAAAGTGAACTCCAGGCCTGATAGAAATGTAAATATATATATATATATATATATATATATATATATATATATATATATATATGTATATATATATATTGTAAGACTCCAGCTTATTAATGAATAAAATCAAATTTTCTCTAAATATTATTGGGAATAATAAGGGGTTAATTTGATATAATACTTTGGTTATGGGTGAAATGTGCAAATTTTACAAAATAAGCAAGTGGCTATAAAATATTCATTTTGTCGGGGAATATTCGTTTGGTCGTGGAATATTCTTGCTGTCGAGGAATATTCGTACGACGGCGCAGCCTTGTGTGGGCCCCATAACGGAAAGCGATTGGATGAAGAAAACGACAAGTATAAGTTGTTTATAAATAACGGCGTAGTTGTTACCGTTAATACTGTTGGAATACCCGGTGGTTAAAATACAGTAGCCACGTTATTGCACCAATTATTGATTCTTACGTAAGAAGGCATTACTCAATAATTGTTACAGTAGTTATTATTCAATATTTTATTTTATTGATTCAATAATTGCTGCGTTGATATTTTATATTATTGTTGTTTCAATAATTGTTGCTGCACAGTATTTTTCTTTATCAGATCAATAATTCATATTATTTGAATAATATTATTAGATAACATTATTGGCAATGTCTAGAAAGTTCTGTCTAAGGAGAGGTTTGGTCATCCAATTGTGCGCTAGTAAGGAGAAATCCTTATTGGAAAGCCCCCTCTTTCCTGGGAACGGCCTGGTTGTCATAAATGTGATTCTGTAATATTATTTGTGAATAATTAATTATTGATTCATATGATAAGAAAATATTTATTTTATGTGGATATAAATGAGGGATATATTTTTGTGGTTAAAAATAAAGGAGTTAATGTTGAGGTTTTTATCAGTATTTTTGTCGGAATGGAGGTACTAAAAATCAGGATTTTTGAGATATTTTGCGGGGGTTATAATTTTTAATCCGACCGTTGGATCGTGGTAATTTTTGGATATGTTATACATATATAAGTTGAGTATATGTCCACAAATTTTGAATCGTTAAAAATGAACGTATGATTTATTATGAATTTTACGAGATGACTGGTTCAGAAATTGTTGAATTTTCGGAGTTAATCATTTTGGTGGAAAATTCTAGACTTGGTGGGCCCCACTCTTGGTTGGTGAAGAAATGTACTGAGATTTTTATTCAAATGTGGTGGGTGGGAATAGTAGCAGGTAAAGCCATCAGGTTGCAGGTTAAGTCTGCTTCGGCGTGCTAATATTTTCCTATAAATAGAGGGCTAAGTTAGAATTGAAAATCACACCAGAAACAAGTTTTCTCTCTTTCTCTCTCTAGATTATTGAGTGTATTTTGTGAGTATTTAGATACTTTGAGAGTTTCTATTCATCAGAGCAAATTTCTTTCAGCCTTATACCGGTATTCCGACCAGAAGTACTGATATTTTGAGATAAGGGATATTATTTTCTTCTTAATGATATTATTTTCTTCAATATCATTATGCTGAAATATCAACATGAGTTTTTATCAAATTTGGAACTTTTTGTGTTGGGGTTACTATTCACGTATACGTTACTATTCACGTATACGGCACTATTCACGAATACGGCACTATTCACCAAAAAATAAAATTTTTCCTTTTTGTCCAAGATGTCTATTATGGTTACTATCTTTGATTGTATCCATGTTTTGATCTTTATTTTTGAATTCTATTTCACAATTGATTATTATGAAGTATTATTGATCTTGGATAAACTGTTATACGAATCCCTACTATTTGTCCTTCTGTCTCACTGGATTCATTCTCTTTAAGATATTTTTCATCATCCTCAGTCCTAAATGATGATATTACTGAATATCTTTGGCCTGTAGTGCAAAGATGTATGATTACTTGATGAATATCTTTGGCCTGTAGTGCAAAGATGAACATGTGTTAAGATGAACATGACTGATAGGTGATACAAATGAATATCTTTGGCATGTAGTGCAAAGATGAATATTTGGATAAAGATGATTATTAATTGATGTTACAGGGATAAAATATTGATGATGGACTTTTAAATCTTAGAAGATAGTAGAATTCATTCTCTACTTGACTCTTCTAATGGTTTGTTGTTTCCGCTGCAGTTGTTGATCTAAAACTTGTTGTCGATTATATTCTATCAGATTTTTCCCAGTTGAATACTAATGATAATTTGTTGTATATTATCTTAGTCATAATATTCTTTACTGGGCTAGTTGAACTCACCCTTTTCCTTTTTGTTCCATTTTTCTTCTCAAGAGGTGAGAACATAGCATGATCTAGTCGGGGTATGGAGTGATGGTTCTAGAAAGATGTTTTAGCAGTCCTCACTATTTCTGTAAAATAGTGTTTGAATAATTGTATTGAGGACTTATTTGAGTGTGGATATTGTCTAGAAGACAATATTTATATTTAAACTCACAGTATGTGTTGTCGTATTTTGCACGACAATTGTATTATTGAAGTTGTAGTTTGCTTTCTGCACCATGTATTTGGCGACTCAGAATGGGTGTTGTATACCTATTTTGGGGGCGTCACACACACACACACAGACACAGACACACACACACACACACACACACACACACACACACACACACACACACACATATATATATATATATATATATATATATATATATAAGCGGTAACTGCACCGAATGTGAAATCTAGGCTCAATCAAGCATTCCTCGGGGTTGAAGCTTCGATCACCGAGTGTTGAAGCTGATCGTATGGGTTCAAAACAAGCATTTCCGGGGTTATCTCCGGAACTGCAACTGCATACCTTGGGGTTGTCTCCGAGGTTTGAACTGTATCTCCGGGGGTTGTCTCTTGGATTGGAAATGAAGATCTTGGGGTTGTCTCCGAGATGGAACTGAGGATTCCGGGGTTGTCTCTAGAACTGGAACTGCATTCCTCGGGGTTGTCTCTAAGGTTGAAACTGAATATCCCGGGGTTGTCTCCAGGACTGTGACTGACTATCTCGAGGTTGTCTTTGAGATGGTAAAGACTGAGTATCCCGGGGTTGTGTCCGAGACTGTGCTGATTTGACTTTCAGGGTTATCTTTGGAAGATGATTTTTACCTCCTGCAAGGTTAGTAACAGGAATGCAAAATTTAGAGTGTCTACAGAAAAATTTGTGGAATTTCCAGAAATTTATTTTCTGTGCTTGGTCAACCCATTTTGACCATCAATAACTTGAAATCTGTTGATGTAATGGGTAATCCATTATCAGGGTTTTGTAGTCCATATGTCAGTGTACAAAAGTGATACACTTAGACAAGCTAACAACATAACATGAAGAAGATCAAAGCCCTCAAAAATCTTGTCAGACAATTTCTGCCCAAATCTGGGTTTTCCAGAAAAATTTTTGTGACTGATCAACCATGTTTAACCATGAATAACTTTCAGTCTAGACATGCTATAGACATGATTCTACTTCCAGTTTACTCTCCTCATGACATACTTTAACAAGGATACACTTAACAAATCTAACAATTAACAGATCAAGATCTACAGGCCCTGACATTTGACTGTTAGGCCATTTTGGATAGCTTGATTTAATCTCCATTTTCATACATTTAAATGTTATAGATCCATGATTTATCATCATAGATCACTAAATAACATAACATACAACATATTTAAACACAAAAACAGAAAATCTACATAAGCATACAAGATCTAGCTTAGGGTTAAAGTTTATACCTTTTGGAACCAATTTTTGATTTCTACTTTTTGAATATGATCTTGTGTGGTTATGAAGTGTTTATGGCTCAATTATATCTAATATTGAGAGTGTAAAATAGGGTAACTAAGGAATGGAGGAGCGGGCCAAGTGTAAAAATCAAAGTAAGGGTAGTTTAGTCTTTAATCCATTTCTTAATCTCCAAGCTTTGATCCAATGGTTGTGGTTGATGTTAGGTGTCAGCATATGACTAATTTTCTTAGATTTTAAGCACATGGAATATCTCCATTGATAAGTCACCAAAAATTTGATCCTATCCTTTTATTAAAAGATAAGTACAAGGGTATTTTGGTAATTTTGCACCTACGAGAGTATTTTGGTCATTTCCCCAATAATTTTAAGGGTAATTTAGTCATTTCACATGTTTCCCATAACTCTTAACCCTTAGGATTTGATAATTAATATTAGGGTTTGCAATTTAGGGTTTAGGGTTTCCAAAGCTGGAATTAGGATTTTTAACTGATCGTTAGGGTTTCTTAACTAAACATTAGGGTTTTTAATCTAATATTAGAGTTTACTAATATTATATCTTATGTGATCTATACTTAACCCTTAATCAAATAATGCATATACTCATAATCATAAATACCCAAAACAATATACCCCATTAAAACAATCTCTTTCAAATAGTAAACCATATAAGTTCTTCTCAATTTTTTTAATTAATCCCCTATTTCCAATCTAGATTTTATTCTTTAACCTTTATTTAATCATTCAAGATTTTATTAATCTTATAAATTTTTGGGTTGTCACAACTATGGAGAGGTTGATTGTTGGTGTGTACTATTATTCGGCGGAGCAAGGGAAAATTCGGTATACTATGAGCAGGGATTTGGTGGCGTACATAACACAAGTGGAATAAAAGAGCGTTGTGGAGGGCAGAATGATAGGTTGAGGTCTATGTGTTAGTAGTCTAGTAGCAGTAGTTGGTATTTATCAATGATCTGTTGTTGTAATCCCAATTTTTTGTGTGAGATATGAGATAGTTTATGTAAATCCCAAACTTTTGTAAATGTTAGAGGGGTAGTATGTTAATGTTTCCCCACCTTTTGTAATACTAGGGGATAGATGTTAGCATTTATAGCAGTATGTTATAGGTCAACCACAGTTGATGTAACTATTAATGGCATATGAATATAAATGTTATTGTTTCAAAATGCATTATATGTCTATTTTATTAAAAGAGTAAATATCTACAGAAGATTATAAGATAATAATTTGAAGGTTTATTATACAGAAAATGCCAATCAAACGTAGACTAGTAGTACCGGAAGAGTCGGTCAATAACGAGAGAGAACAAGTATATCCTATTCAAATGCTAGTAGATTTGCTAGGAGAAGCCCTTTAAGAAAGAAACAATGAACCCGTGCGTAATAACCCCCAAGTGATTCTGGTAACCAACTTCAAGGACTTCAAAAGCATATGACCTCTAGAGTTTAGGGGTACTACCAATCCTATTGAGGTGAAGACTTAGATTAAAGAGATAGAGAAGGCGTTCACCATTGCTCGTGTGGGTGAAGATCAGAAAACTGCATTCGCTACCTACATGATGAAGGGTGAAGCAAACTAATGGTGCGAAGCTAATCAGCAGAGGGCCGGAGAAGGAGTTATAACCTGTGAAATGTTTAAGACACTGTTCTTTGAGAATTATGTTTAGAAGAGCATGAAGAATCAAATGGAGGTGAAGTTTCTAGAACTGAAACAAGGGGATATGACAGTAGCGCAGTACGCGGCCAAGTTCAACGAGCTCACAAAATTTGCAACGCATTATGTAGACACCGAAGAGAGGAAAGCCTGACGTTTTGAATTAGGATTGAAGCCTTGCTTGTTTAACAAGGTATCGGTCCTTCAAATCGACTCGTTTGCCATATTATTGCAGAAGGCGATCATTGCTGAGGGAGGTAGTGAGGCGTTGAGCCAATACAACAAGGAAAAGAAGAATAAAAATGTCAGGGGACAAATTCGTGGAGGGAGTAGCAGTGGAGGAAGTAATCTGGGAAATAGAAAATGGGATAACAACAACAACCACAACAAGAACAACAACTGAAACATCAACCAGTCAGGAAGTTGTCAAGGAGGGTTTAAGAAAAGAAGTGAAGCTTGCTCGAAATGTGGGAAGAACCATCAAAGGGAGTGCTGGAAAGGGCGCAGTGTCTGCTACAATTGTGACAACCCCAAAATAGGTCCATTCCATCCAACCTATTCTGAGACGCCAAATACATGGTACAAAAAATAACTACAACTTTATTACAACAATTGTCATGCAAAATACAACAACACATATGCTGTGAGTTTGGATACAAATATATACCAAATGTGACTCATGTCCCAACCGTGGACAACACCTCACAATGACACCTTACATAAAGGTAGAGTCAAAAACTGTTTTAGAAATTAGAATATTTGGGAAGTGCTTAAGGAAACCTTTGTACATGGGAGGCTATGCGTCTAGGTTATGATAGATATCATATGGCCACATAATTATCTTTGGTTGATCCAATAGACCCCAAAGAAAAACGAGAAGTTTACTATCATATTCTTCCCAATGGTGAGTCTTCTCTTGACATATCATTATCTCCACTGTCTCTAAATGAGAATTATACTTCAAACAAACACTAAGATTATATAGGTAGTGCTCGTAAATATACTCAGCAAGTGGATGAGCACATCCCTGTCTTATAATGATACGAGGTTGTATGTCATTAGACATCTTGTATGACAGTGACAAAATACCCTTCCAACGCTAGGTTCGCTTCACCCTAGATGATTCACCAAATATAACTACTAAATGATGACCACCGTTCTATTCCCCTATTACCCCCGCTCGACCCAGCTACACTCTTATTACCTGAAAGGAATTGTGAAACAAAAGGGTCAGCACAACTAGCCCAGTAAAGAATATCATGAGTAAAGATAAATAAATTATCAAAAGTCTTCATCAATAATAAATCAGAGATTTAGAACATATGGTAGATGATAAAAATTTCAACCATAGTTGCAGCGAAACGAGCAATCTATTAGAAGAGTCAAATAGACCATAAAGTCTATTCTCTTCTCCACATTAAAAGTCCAGCAACAATGTTTTATCCCTGTAATATTAATCAACAGTTTCTTTTCACAATTATATGAATAACTCATAATCATAATTGTAATTCTAAATTCCTCTTCGCAATTAGGACGAAGATAATTTTCATCACACGTCTTTACCTAAAATATCAAAGATCATGGTTATACCAAATCATAGTTCCTGTTTGTAATCATGCTAACAATTTCATCTTTACACTACGACCAAAGATATTCATCAACAGACCATCTTTGCACTACAGGCCAAAGATATTCATCAACAATTCATCTTTGCACTACAGGCCAAAGATATTCCTCAACAGTTCATATTTGCACTATAGGCCAAATATATTCATATCTCAAATATATAATCATTTCAGAATTTATATAAACAATAATTATAACCATGTTAATCAATTCATCTTTACACTTAAGCTAAAGATATTCAATTATAAATTTAATGGTCATGATCATACCAGTTAACAATTCATCTTTGCACTACAGGCCAAAGATATTCCTCAGTCACGATCATACCAATAATTTATCCATCTTTACACTCAAGTGAAAGAAAAATTCAACATCAGGGTTATAAAAATGTTATATATGATAATAAAAATAATATGATCAACATATAGTTTTAATCTCAAGAGTAATATTCGTAACTCATGAATAGTAAATCGTGAATAGTAACTCATGAATAGTAACCCCGACATAAAAGATAGAAATTCTACAATAAAATCCATACCAATATTTTGGTATAATGATATTGAAAGAATAACATTTCTTAAATTTATAAACAGTTTATTTTAATTGTTTACACTTTACTAAAATAATGTATTTAATAATTCTAAAATGTCAAACTCATAAGATTTCATCATCAATAACCAAAATCCTCATAAAAAATCTACATATACCTCATATAGGATTCTCAAGTCATAAAAACCTATTTTCTAATTTTCTTACTTCATATAACATATTTAATTCATTTACGCATAACTAGACCATTTTCATGAAAAATACCAAATCAGTTACAAAAATATTTCTTTTCTGGAATTTAGCATAATATAGTCCCATAGTGAACATATATTTTTCTCAGAATTTTTAAAAGCCATTTACTATTTTTCATATGGCCAAAACAGCCGAATATTTAGACATTTATCAAAAATTGTACTTTTATCTAAAAATTTTGAAATTCACAGAGTATACTCCTATTATATACATATACTCCCAATAAAAATTTCATCAATTTTGGAGTTAACCATAAGGAGTTATAAGCGGTTACTTTTAAAATAGTCTTTTCTCATAAATTTCATAACTCTTAATCTATACATCCAAAAATCACCATTTTTGGACACAATCAATAAAACTCATCAAAATATCATTTCAAATTTTTCCAGAATTTTCTGAAGGTCAGAAGAAGTATGAACTGAAAAACATAATAACCCTTAAAATCCCTTACTACCCCTTACCTCAAAAGTACAGTATTTCTGACTGGAATGCAAAGCCGAAGAAAACTTGCACTGAATAGCAACTCTCAAAGTATCTAAATACTCACAAAATATGCTTCATAATATAGAGAGAGAAAGATAGAAAGCTTATGTTTCTGGTGTAATTTTCAATTCTAACTTAGCCCTCTATTTATAGGAAAATGTTAGCACGTCGAAGCAGACTTAACATGCAACCTAATGGCTTTACCTGCTACTATTCAAGCCTACCACATTTGAATAAAAATCTCAGCACATTTCTTTACCAACCAAGAGTGGGGCCCACCAATTCTAGAATTTTCCATCAAAATGATAAACTCCAAAAATTCAACAATTTCTGAACCAGTCATATCGTAAAATTCATAATAAATCATACGTTTATTTTTAACGGTTCAAAATTTGTGGACATATACTCAACTTATATATGTATAACATATCCAAAAATTACCACGATCCAACGGTCGGATTAAAAATTATAACCCCCGCAAAATATCTCAAAAACCCTGATTTTTAATACATCCATTCCGACAAAAATACTGATAAAAACCTCAACATTAACTCCTTCATTTTTAACCACAAAAATATATCCCTCATTTATATCCACATAAAATAAATATTTCCTTATCATATGAATCAATAATTAATTATTCACAAATAATATTACAGAATCACATTTATGACAACCAGGCCGTTCCCAGGAAAGAGGGGGCTTTTTAATAAGAATTTCTCCTTACTGGCTCGCAATTAGGTGACCAAACCTCTCCTTAGATAAAACTTTCTAGACATTGCCAATAATGTTATCCAATAATGTTATCTAATAATATTATTCAAATAATATGAATTATTGATCTGATAATGGGAAATACTGTGCAGTGACAATTATTGAACAACAATAATATAAAAATTTAACGTAGCAATTATTGAATCAATAAAATAAAATATTGAACAGTAATTACTGTAACAATTATTGAGTAGTGCCTTCTTACGTAAGAATCAATAATTTTAAAAATACTGTGCAATACCGTGTGCTACTGTGCAATAACGCGTATTACTGTATTTTAACCATCAGGTATTCTAATAGTGTTAACGGTAACAACTACGCCGTTATTTATAAAAGCTCAAATTTGTCGTTTTCTTCATCCGACAGTTATTCTGTTATGGGGCCCACAAATGTATGCGACGTCGTACGAATATTCCCCGACAGAAAGAATATTCCACGACCGAACGATTAATATTCCCCGACAACAATGAATATTTTATAACCACTTGCGTATTTTGAAAAATTTTCACATATCACCCATAACTTTAACTTTTTATCAATTTAACCATTTACTGAATAGTAATTATAAGAAAAAATTGAATACTTTTATTTCATAAAATTCGGGGTCTTACAATCTCCCTTCCTTATGAAATTTCGTCCTCGAAATTTACGTACCTGGTATTTCAAAGAATTGAGAATACCTTCCTTTCATTTCAGATTCCATCTTCCCTGTCATTATAATTTCTCCATTGCTCATCTCCTATATTTCAAATATCATTCTAGAATACAGCTTCAAAACAAGGGTTAATTTAACAAATTAACATATCACATAATATCATGATATTATGATTGACCAACAAATAAGCTTAGGTAGGACACACTAGCGAAGGATTTACTCATCTCTCCCCTCCTAGTTTTATTTCCCGATCTCCGCCAAAGATCAAATCCCTAAGCTCTGATACCAACTGTAACTCTGGACACCAACTTGTGTCAGCACCTTACATTGATACCTATCAGTTTGCCACCGCAGAACGGCGTCCCCTACGGAGAGTCTGGCTTTGGTGCATCCCCCATCAACAGGAAGTCACCAGCGAGAGGCTCGGGGCTCTTTACTTATAGCTCTGATACCAACTGTGACAACCCCAAAATAGGTCCATTCCATCCAACCTATTCTGAGACGCCAAATACATGGTACAGAAAATAACTACAACTTTATTACAACAATTGTCGTGCAAAATACAACAACACATATGCTGTGAGTTTGGATACAAATATATACCAAATGTGACTCATGTCCCAACCGTGGACAGCACCTCACAATGACACCTTACATAAAGGTAGAGTCAAAAACTGTTTTAGAAATTAGAATATTTGGGAAGTGCTTAAGGAAACCTTTGTACATGGGAGGCCATGCGTCTAGGTTATGATAGATATCATATGGCCACATAATTATCTTTGGTTGATCCATTAGACCCCAAAGAAAAACGAGAAGTTTACTATCATATTCTTCCCAATGGTGAGTCTTCTCTTGACATATCATTATCTCCACTGTCTCTAAATGAGAATTATACTTCAAACAAACACTAAGATTATATAGGTAGTGCTCGTAAATATACTCAGCAAGTGGATGAGCACATCCCTGTCTTATGATGATACGAGGTTGTATGTCATTAGACATCTTGTATGACAGTGGCAAAACACCCTTCCAACGTTGGGTTCGCTTCACCCTAGATGATTCACCAAATATAACTACCAAATGATGACCACCGTTCTATTCCCCTATTACCCCCGCTCGACCCAGCTACACTCTTATTACCTGAAAGGAATTGTGAAACAAAAGGGTCAGCACAACTAGCCCAGTAAAGAATATCATGACTAAAGATAAATTAATTATCAATAGTCTTCATCAATAATAAATCAGAGATTTAGAACATATGGTAGATGATAAAAATTTTAACCATAGTTGCAGCGGAACGAGCAATCCATTAGAAGAGTCAAATAGACCATAAAGTCTATTCTCTTCTCCACATTAAAAGTCCACCAACAATGTTTTATCCCTGTAACATTAATCAACAGTTTCTTTCCACAATTATATGAATTACTCATAATCATAATTGTAATTCTAAATTCCTCTTCGCAATTAGGACGAAGATAATTTTCATCACATGTCTTTACCTGAAATATCAAAGATCATGGTTATACCAAATCACAGTTCCTGTTTATAATCATGCTAACAATTTCATCTTTGCACTGCGGCCAAAGATATTCATCAACAGACCATCTTTGCACTACAGGCCAAAGATATTCATCAACAATTCATCTTTACACTACAGGCCAAAGATATTCATCAACAGTTCATATTTGCACTACAGGCCAAATATATTCATATCTCAAATATATAATCATTTCAGAATTTATATAAATAATAATAATAACCATGTTAATCAATTCATCTTTACACTTAAGCTAAAGATATTCAATTATAAATTTAATGGTCATGATCATACCAGTTAACAATTCATCTTTGCACTACAGGCCAAAGATATTCCTCAGTCACGATCATACCAATAATTTATCCATCTTTACACTCAAGTGAAAGAGAAATTCAACATCAGGGTTATAAAAATGTTATATATGATAATAAAAATAATATGATCAACATATAGTTTTAATCTCAAGAGTAATATTCGTAACTCATGAATAGTAAATCGTGAAAAGTAACTCATGAATAGTAACCCCGACATAAAAGATAGAAATTCTGCAATAAAATCCATACCAATATTTCGGTATAATGATATTGAAAGAATAACATTTCTTAAATTTATAAACAGTTTGTTTTAATTGTTTACACTTTACTAAAATAATGTATTTAATCATTCTAAAATGTCAAACTCATAAGATTTCATCACCAATAACCAAAACCCTCATAAAAAATCTACATATACCTCATATAGGATTCTCAAGTCATAAAATCCTATTTTCTAATTTTCTTATTTCATATAACATATTTAATTCATTTACGCATAACTAGACCATTTTCATGAAAAATACCAAATCAGTTACAAAAATATTTCTTTTCTGGAATTTAGCATAATATAGTCTCATAGTGAACATATATTTTTCTCAGAATTTTTAAAAGTCATTTACTATTTTTCATATGGCCAAAACAGCCGAATATTTAGACATTTATCAAAAATTGTACTTTTATCTAAAAATTTTGAAATTCGCAGAGTATACTCTTATCATATACATGTACTCCCAATAAAAATTTCATCAATTTTGGAGTTAACCACAAAGAGTTATAAACGGTTACTTTTAAAATAGTCTTTTTCTCATAAAATTCATAACTCTTAATCTATACATCCAAAAATCACCATTTTTGGAACTCATCAAAATATCATTTCAAATTTTTTCAGAATTTTCTGAAGGTCAGAAGAAGTATGAACTGAAAAACATAATAACCCTTAAAATCCCTTACTATCTCTTACCTCAGAAGTACAGTATTTCTGACTGGAATGCAAAGCCGAAGAAAACTTGCACTGAATAGCAACTCTCAAAGTATCTAAATACTCACAAAATATGCTTCATAATATAGAGAGAGAAAGAGAGAAAGCTTATGTTTCTGGTGTGATTTTCAATTCTAACTTAGCCCTCTATTTATAGGAAAATGTTAGCACGCCGAAGCAGACTTAACCTGTAACCTGATGGCTTTACCTGCTACTATTCAAGCCTACCACATTTGAATAAAAATCTCAGCACATTTCTTTACCAACCAAGAGTGGGGCCCACCGATTCTAGAATTTTCCATCAAAATGATAAACTCCGAAAATTCAACAATTTTTGAACCAGTCATCTCGTAAAATTCATAACAAATTATACGTTTATTTTTAACGGTTCAAAATTTGTGGACATATACTCAACTTATATATGTATAACATATCCAAAAATTACCACGATCCAACGGTCGGATTAAAAATTATAACCCCCGTAAAATATCTCAAAAACCCTGATTTTAAATACCTCCATTCCGACAAAAATACTGATAAAAACCTCAACATTAACTCCTTCATTTTTAACCACAAAAATATATCCCTCATTTATATCCTCATAAAATAAATATTTCCTTATCATATGAATCAATAATTAATTATTCACAAATAATATTACAGAATCACATTTATGACAACCAGGCCGTTCCCAGGAAAGAGGGGGCTTTCCAATAAGAATTTCTCCTTACTGGCGTGCAATTAGGTGACCAAACCTCTCCTTAGACAGAACTTTCTAGACATTGCCAATAATGTTATCTAATAATATTATTCAAATAATATGAATTATTGATCTGATAATGGAAAATACTGTGCAGTGACAATTATTGAACAACAATAATATAAAAATTTAACGTAGCAATTATTGAATCAATAAAATAAAATATTGAACAGTAATTACTGTAACAATTATTGAGTAGTGCCTTCTTACGTAAGAATCAATAATTTCAAAAATACTGTGCAATACCGTGTGCTACTGTGCAATAACGCGTATTACTGTATTTTAACCACCAGGTATTCCAATAGTGTTAACGGTAACAACTACGCCGTTATTTATAAAAGCTCAAATTTGTCGTTTTCTTCATCCGACAGTTATTCTGTTATGGGGCCCACAAATGTATGCGCCGTCGTACGAATATTCCCCGACAGAAAGAATATTCCACGACCAAACGATTAATATTCCCCGATAACAATGAATATTTTATAACCACTTGCGTATTTTGAAAAGTTTTCACATATCACCCATAACTTTAACTTTTTATCAATTTAACCATTTACTGAATAGTAATTATAAGAAAAAATTGAATACTTTTATCTCATAAAATTCGGGGTCTTACAACAATTATGGCTAGGAGGGGCGCATTTCACCCAACTACCCAAAGCCAAAAAAGATCAAGGGATGTTTTATTTGTGGCTCGATCGAGCATCATGTCAAGGACTGCCCAAAGAAGGGGAGCACCAGAAAAAGTGACAATCAAGGGGGAAGCAAGCTGATGGTTGGTGGACCAGCGCAACCCAATCGATCAACTGTCAGAACCTTTAACATGACTATCCAAGACGCCGTAGCTGCAATGGACATGGTGTCAGGTATTATCCCAGTGAATAATATAAATGCTTATGTATTATTTGATTCGGGTGCTACCTGTTCCTTTGTATTTAAAGATTTTGCTAGTCGATTAAATGAACCCCGAGAACGATTAGAGAATACTTTGAACATAGAAATTGCGAATACAGAAATAATCCCCGTAGAGTTCGTATACTGAAATTGCTTTGCAGAAATTAGGGGACATAAATTCAGTATAGACTTGATTCCTATAAGATTGGGAGAGTTCGACGTAATAGTAGGAATGGATTGGTTGTATAACCATAAAGCGATGATTGATTGCCAGAATATATGTGTAAACCTTCAGACTCCAAACTAGTCTAAGGTAGTGTTTTACGGTAGCTCGTCGCTTAGGCAATTATGTTTTCTTATGGTGATTCAGGCCAAAAAATTGTTAAGGAAAGGATGTGTAGGTTATTTAACCTATATTGTGGATACTCAGAGAAAAGGGATTGGAAATAAAAGATATATCAGTAGTGAGAGAATTTTAAGACGTTTTTTCAGACGATCTGCCTGGCCTTTCACTAGACAGAAAAATCGAATTCGTAATAAATTTACCACCGGGAACAACACCGATTACAAAAGTCCCAAATCGTATGGCGCTGGTAGAAATGAAGGAATTGATGCTACAGTTGCAAGAATTGCTAGATAAGGGTTATATTCAGCCGAGTGTGTCTCCCTTGGGAGTACCAATGTTGTTTGTAAAGAAAAAGGATGGATCGATGAGGCTCTATATCGACTACTGAGAGTTGAAGAATGTGAAGATTAAGAATAAATATCTGTTACCAAGGATAGACGACCTTTTCACTCAACTGAAGGGAGCGAAGTGTTTTTCCAAGATAGATTTACGAACGGGTTATCATCAGTTGAAAGTGCAAAAGGAGGACCTACCAAAGATGACGTTCCGAACTTGTTACGGACATTACAAATTTCTAGTGATGTCATTCAGGTTCACTAATTCTCCAACAGCATTCATGGACTTGATGAACCGAGTTTTTAAGCCATACTTGGATAAGTTTGTAGTAGTATTTATCGATGACATTTTGATATATTCAAAGACCAAGGAAGAGCACGCCGAACATCTTAAGATGGTATTGGAAGCATTGAGAAGGGAAAAGATGTACGCAAAGTTTTCAAAATGTGAATTTTGGATGGAGAAGGTTCAATTCTTAGGGCACGTGATAGACCAAAATGGAATTTCTGTAGATCCTGCAAAAGTGGAGGCTGTGAGTAATTGGGAACAACCAAAGAAACTGACGAAGGTGAGAAGTTTCTTAGGGTTAGCCGGGTACTATCGAAGATTTATCCAAGTTTTTTCTAAGATAGCAACCCCATTGACCAATCTAATAAGAAAGAAAGTGAAGTTTGTATGGACGAAAAAGTATGAAGAAAGTTTCCAAAAGTTAAAGAAGGGGTTAAGTGAGGCACCTGCATTTTACTGACTGGATGATACGTCGCACAGAGGTCTTGGATGTGTGCTAATGCAACATGGCAAAGTTATTGCGTATGCGTCACAACAGTTGAAAGTATACGAGAAGAGATACCCTACCCATGACTTGGAGTTAGCGGCGGTAGTTTTTGCATTAAAGATTTGGAGACATTATTTATATGGAGAAAAATGTGAGATATATATGGACCACAAGAGTCTGAAATATATCTTCACACAAAAGGAGTTAAACATGTGACAAAGGTGGTGGTTGGAATTAATCAAGGATTACAACTGGGAAATTCTTTATCACCCGGGAAAAGCAAACGTAGTAGCCAACGCTTTGAGTAGAAAAGAAAGGGAGAAATTATTCAAATTGATAACTTAGGAGGAGTTAATAAGAGAAATAGAAAGGTTGGAAATAAAAGTGGAGGAACCAAAAGAAGTAGAAGGAAAATTATTCGTAATGGAAGCTCATCCGACGTTATTGGATAGAATAAAGGAAACACAAGAGAAAGATGAAGAGTGCGAGAGGATAAGGAAGAGAACAACAGAAAATGAAGGAGAAAAATTTAGATCAGATAAGGATGGTATAATAAAGTTCTAAGGTCGAGTGTGGGTGCCAGCCGTAACCGAATTAAGAGAGGAGATTTTTCACGAGGCACATAATAAAACATATTTTATTCTTACAGGAGGCACGAAAATATATCGGGATCTTCGACAACACTTTTGGTGGCCCAATCTGAAACGAGAGGTTGCAGAGTGTGTCAGTAGATGTCTTACTTGTCAACGAGTCAAAGTAGAACACCAGAGGCCAAGTGGACTACTTCAACCGTTAGAAATACCAGAATGGAAGTGGGAGCACATTACGATAGATTTCGTGATTAGACATCCGATCACACATAAGGGTTATGATGCTATTTGGGTTATCGTGGACCAACAAACAAAGATAGCTCATTTTTTACCTATCAAGATACGATTCAATCTTAATCAATTAGCGAATTTATACGTAAATATCACGACTTGGAGAGTCGATGTCAATTTTCTCTGATCGAGATCCACGCTTCACGTCAAATTTCTAGAAGAGCTTACAAGAGAGAATGGGAACACAGTTGGGATTAAGTTATGCTTATCATCCCCAAATCGACGGACAGAGTGAATGAACCATACAAACGCTGGAGGACATGCTTAGAGCTTACGTGATGGACTTCAAAGGGAATTAGGACGATCACCTAACCTTAGTAGAATTTGCTTATAACAATAGTTATCATGCAAGTATCGATATGCCACCGTACGAAGCTCTTTAAAGGAAAAAATGTAGAACGCCATTATGTTGGGATGAAGTCATAGAACAATGAATTTTGGGACCAAAATTAGTTCAATAGACGACCGACGTGGTAACAATGATAAGAGCTAGATTAGTAGCAGCTCAAGATTGCCAGAAGAAGTACGCAAATTTGCATCGTCATAACCGAGACTTTGAAGTCGGTTGTTTTGTGTTTTTGAAGGTGTCTCCTTCGAAGGGGCAGATAAGATTTGGGAAGAAAGGAAAATTAAGTCCGAGGTTCATAGGACCATTTTAAGTACTGGAGCGAGTAGGCGAAGTAGCGTACATGGTAGATTTACCGCCCGAACTGGAACACATCCACAATATATTTTATGTTTCTGTGTTACGTTCGTACAAGCCTGACTATAAGCACGTGATCTCCTATGAGCCCATTCAAGTAGAGAAGAATATGATGTATGAAGAAATTTTTATCCAAATCCTAGATAGGAGAGAACAAGCATTAAGAAATAAAGTTATATCTTCTGTAAAGGTAGTTTGGCGAAACCACGACACCGGAGAAGCTACGTGGTAATTAGAAAATAAGATGCGAAGGGATTATCCCCATTTATTTATGTAACCTTGTACCAATTCTGAGGATGAAATTTTTATAAGGGGGGATGATGTAATATCCGAGAATTTTATAAATAATAGTAATAATTATATTAATAAAGAGTTAAATATTTAATTATATATATATATATATATATATATATATATATATATTGTTGTGATAAGGGATATAGTAATTCAATTAAATTAAGTTAAGTATGTGACAACTATGTGTTATGGTAGAATTGATAAAAAGCTTAATTTAAAACTTATGTGAATTGCCTAGTGTGGCCTAAAGAAAGAGTAAGAAATTTTTTAAGTAAATTAATAGAGGAAGGATTTAATAATAGGATTAATTAGTTCTATTAATGAGTAAATAATTAAATAATGTGATAGACTAAATTCTATTATTATTAATTATTTACTATGTGCAATAGCATGTAATGTGTAGTCATATATAATAAGGTTTCTTCATTCATTATATAAAATAAGGCGTGACATTTATATTATATAAAACTATATAATAAAAGTGAGTTGAATTATATAATCATACCAAGTTATATAAAGAAGCTTATGTAACATCATGATGTGTGGTGGAGCAATTAAATGTGTATTTTAAACATATTGGAGAAATTAAATTTGAATAAATATTTATTTACTATTAAATATTTATTTCAATATTTATTTTGTACATGGATTATGTGATTATATGTATATGTATCCCTAAATTATCATATGGTAATAACATTATGCCATCAAATGTAATCTTGTAAGTCAAAAAGGGAAATAAACCTAAGTATACTAGTCTCCATTTTGTTAATGCTAGGAAACTAAAAGAGCCTTGTCCCATATTTAGTGTTTTCCCTTTTCTTCATTCACATAATAGGCCATTGGCCTAGTCCCTCCTTTTCCATACTCAGAGATATCAAATAATGAATAAGGGAGTGGTCTCAATAGTGCTACACCATAAAATTCCTTATATCCATCATCTTCTTCTTCATTTTACTGGTTTAATTCATTGAGCAAAGCCCAATTTTGGTCAAAAGCTTCCCTATAAATGGAGTCATTCTCATTCTCAGACATTTTGCTAAGGTCTCTGTAAACTTCAAATTAGTGTGCGAGTGTGGTTGGGTTGAGTAAACAATTTGAAGAAGGAGAAAAGCTGTGACGACCCCAAATTCGGGTCTCAAATCACCATGGATCTGGTACAATCATTCTATAACTATTGCGGAAGATATAAACATAAATTATTTATACATTATATTATACACTATTCCCCAAGGTCGAGTAACCTTAACTTATACACAATTCATAACTTATTTGACATACAACAACATTAATATACAATACTTATACAAATTTAGTTACACACATATAGTGAAGCTGGAACTGTCTTTAACCTTTCCTTGTATCCGAAGCATTCGCCTTAATCTGTAATATTTTATCATGATATAGCAAGGGTGAGCATGAAAGTTGTCCAACAAGTTTAAATATTATTTAAGGATATATCATGATTGAAAGAGTCTGAATAATAAGCTGGCTATAATTTATCAATATAATTGAGAACTAGCACGAACAAACTTTTGACTGAACAAGTATTAAACATGAACAAATTTATCTGGACCGAATGGTAATGAAGGTGATCAGCCTTTCATACCTGACTTATACATGCAATATATACATAGTACAATTTTACATGGCAATCAACAATGATTAACCATAAGTATATCTGAATGAAACAACTCTTAGTAGAGTTAAGGAAAACTTGCCTGTTCGGTTGATTACTGCTATGCAATTTATAACGCTTTGTCTGACGACCTAGTATATAAATAATATCGATATACAATTAGAATAATATCATCACAGTATTTAAAATAACCTAAACACATTATCACATAACTCTATCAGTCTATAACACACGTACGACTTAACCTCAAGTCAAACTTTTACAGTCTAAGTCGAGATCGATACAATTCTGACATCCCGACGGTTTAATCGGATAAAACTTCGAGTCTAAGTTCGATTAAACTCTGCCTAACACTTAACAATTATCTCAGGTAATTTTAATATCAGTCAAAATAATTTTCCTAAGCTCGTAATAATTTTCAAGCAATTATTACTATTTTTCACGATTTTTCAATCATTAAACTCGTATTTAAATGATTTAAATACTTCATAATTCTATTATCATTAATATTAAATATTAATGAAATGCATGTCATAATATTATAATTTATTTATAATATCACAAAGTATTTTTAATACCTTAAAATCACCTTTATATGATTTTTAAACAATTAAATTCAGTATCCGATAATTGCTATTAATATTAAAATATTAATATTTTCATGACAAAATATCAAAAGTTATATTTTATAACTTAAAATATTTTTATAACACTTAAATCATCTTTATATGATTTTTAAATCATTAATTCTATTTTTCCATAATTTATTAAATATATTTATTAAATAAATTAACTATCATTAATATTGATTAATTAATGAAATTTCTCACAAAATATTAAAAGTCACTAAAAATAACTTAAAATAGTTTCTTATACCATAATATAATTTTTCATGATTTTTCAAGTATAAAATTTATTTTTAAATAATTTATTTAATATTATAATTAAATAAATTAATAACCATTTGTATTCCAAAAATATTAAATATTTATGAAATATACTCAAAATAATTAAAAACTAATTTTTAGACTTTAAAATAATTTTTCATAATTTATTATGTATTTTTAATAATTAAAAACCATTTTCTTCTATTTATTACATAAATTAAATAATTTTCAGAAAATAATTATTAATAAAGGGCCCTATAGCGACAGAACCGTCGCTATAGGTGTTCTTGAGCTTGTTCTTCATAAACCCAGAAACTCATGGCAGACAACGAGATGCCTTGTTTGACCATAATTAAATACGTGTTCTTGTTGCTTTCTAGGCTGGAATTCATGTTAAAATTGTAGTACTTATGTAATATTACATGTTTCAACAACTATATAGGTCATACAACATCACACTTAGAAGATCTGAGCCTTCAAAATATCTGACAACACTGTTCTTCATTTCTGGGTTTTTCAAAAAATGAAAAACAGCTATAGGTGCTATATTTAACTCATTTGATCGTGAGCTCTAAGTCTGTTTTGGGTGATTTATGAGTTCAAGCTTGTACTCCAGATGTCAGGGTACATATAGAACTCACTAGATCAACTCAAAAACGTTTCCATCGCAAGATCTAGACCGGTCAAAGTTGTGAAAAGAAACTGCCCCTTTGAATATCTGGGTAACCCAAAATCTTCATCAGGTGATTTGGTCAACGCTCGTTTGACCTTGATTTAATCCGATTCCGGGTATGATATTGGAGTTCTAAAGGTAGGAATGGTTAGCCTACATGTTAGTCTACAAAAATATTACAACAACATGGCCTAAATCATTACAAGCAGCAAGCTCAGAGGCCATCAAAATGCATGTCAGGAATTCTGGAAATTTTCTGGGCTGCCCAGAAAGCATATCCGTGAGCGGTCAACGTGTTTTGACCGTCCATATCAGGAGATCTAGGCTTGATCCGACCCTGTATCCAGTTTCAGATCAAAGCCTACATGACATAGAACATATCCAAAACATAAAACACACAAAACATCAAACACATAAAGATCTAGAAGGCCTGACATTCGACTGTCAGGCCACTTTTTCAGCTTTTCCCAGATTTCTTAAAATTATACTTTCGTGCATCTAAGTGTTATGGATCCATGATCCAACAACCCAGATCACTTATTAACACTACATACTACATGTTTTAACATAAAAAGTTAACATCTAACATGAGATCATAAAATTTTAAGATATAGGATTTTTACCACTTTGAGCTTTGATCTTGGATTCTGATTTTTGATTTTGATCCTTGGCTTGCTATGATCTGATTCTGGCTTAATTTCTCTCTCTCACTCTAAATTTCGAAAAGTTAGAGAGAGAATGGGTTAGACATGAATGAGGGACAAAGTAAGAGTTTTACTTACTTAACTTTTTGATTTTTAGATTCAATGTATCTTATCATTGCAAGGTGGTACCAAATCTGATCTTAGAGGATAATAAGCAAATGGGATAAGGTTTGGCTTGATGACTCACAAGATTGCACAATCTTTTGCTTAAGGGTTAAGAAAAGGGCATTTTAGTCTTTTTCCTTTTAATTTAATGGCATATTAGTAAATTGTCCAAACTCTTAGAATTTAGGGTTTAACCCTAAGGGTTTAATATTTAACCATAAGAGTTTAGGGTTTGACCCTTAGGGTTTAGGGTTTAACCCTAAAATATTAGAAATTTAATTTCTAGAATTTCCAAATTTCGGTTTTCGAAATAGAAAATTAATATTTTAAAATTATAATTAGGATTTTCTAATTATATTAAAATTTACTAATCATTATTCAAGCTTGCTAATTAAGATTTAATATTTCCTAATTAAAATTACTAATTTAACTATTAGGTTTCATAATCATGAATTAGGGTTTATAACCCAAGAATTATGGTTTCTGAACTATTAAAAATCTAATTAATCATTAGGGTTATCCCTAAGTAGGTTTGTAATTAAAATACATAAACTTTATACATAGCATTTAAATTCCCAAATTAGGATTTGAATATCCGAATTAGGGTTTTAAATTCCCGGAACTAAAGTTAGGGTTTCCAGAACCGATTTTTAGGGTTTCTTATCAGACGTTAGGGTTTTCTAACTAAACGTTGATGTTCTAAATATATACTTAGGGGTTGGACACTGATATAGTTATCTGGTCAACCCTTGACCCTTAATCACATACTATACTCATATACAACCTTATACACAAAACATATATACTTATATACTTAATCCTGAATAATTCACCACAAAGATTTTTAAATCCAAAAATTTCTTTTCAGAAATGTCAAATCCATACACTTATTTTCTGTCTAGGTTTATTATTTAACTTTTATTCAATAATTTAAGATTTAAATAATTTTCTAAATTCTTGGGTCGTCACATTCACCCTTTCTTCTAAAAATTCGTCCCCGAAATTTACTTTACACCTTACAGCATACACCATACACTATTCTTTCTCATCATCACATGCTACCCAATACACCACTCACAAGAGTTAAAATTTTGAAAGTGTGCTGAGGGGTTATACAGACTATTGTCTGTCATTTTTGCAAAGGTTTTATGGAAATTCATCCGCAAACCGTCATAACTTACGGACATATTAGGTAATTAGCTCATTATGCCCTGTACTTATTAAGTACTGCTGGTCGACTCTATTTCTCGTCACTGCCATTCGCACAAAAATTTTACCTCAGTCTTATTGGATTCCGCACCAAACAATTTGGTTCAGGAAATTTCTTTCAATGAACACCTAGAGTTTTTATAACATTAGTCTAGCTAAATCAAATAGCGTAGACTCATATCAATAATTCAATTCAATCGAATTATTTAGGTGTAGCCAAACCCCGTTGACAAATTAAAATTTTGAAAACATTTTTGAGAATGACGTCATGATGCCGTACTGTATTAACAGTCCGTTTGAGGATGCCGTCATTGCATGACTTTGTCATAATACATCATACAATAGTGGAATACCGATGTTAGATCAAATTCAACACTAAGTATTCCTGCCTTTACAACTCCATCAACTTTTTATCATCTCTGCACCAGGTTACATGGTACATAAGCGATAAATAAAATATATTTTGATATTTTAAATCATCTTCGTCTAGCTGAAACAAGTAGCATAGACTATACTTTAAACCATTCCAAAAATGATTACGAGTCTACATATATATATATATATATATATATATATATATATATAGATATATATTTCAAAAGCACAACGTACGTATTTAGCTTGATGTCAACATTTCGAAGTCTGGCATAGCTAGGAGTTTTGGAAAACTTATGTCTCCACTAATAATCATTTGCTTAAACAGTTTATCTATTCCTATTATCTTTAATTCTCCATTCACACACAATTATACCCAGTTCGTCAAACCACACTTATGAGTTCATGAACTTGCCCCAATCATATGAGTTTAAGAATATGTCCTAGTCAGACCTTTGGTGTCCATTCGCTGAGGGGTTCATAAACATTTCATATAACTATGAGTCAAGAATGTCACATAAGTATGAGTTTTAAGAACTCGTACTTAACCTTATATTCTCTACCTACAACCTATCTATTTATTATATACATGAGAAAGGAATCACCCTCTTAACATGCATATAACAAATAGCGCGACACAAATATTTCAATGATTATCATTGCCAGAAACTAAGTGGTTTTTACACCAAGTACAAGGCAGAAGCAAAGACAAAATGCAAGATTAAATTATGGTGCAGTTAGATATATTAAATTTTCTGACAAAAATAGCATTGTAAACCTTTTTAGATATTGAATGTATGTATTAAGTTAAGGTTGTAGACCTTGGGGTTTATGTTGTAAAAGTTTAATGTATAAACAAATTATGTTTATATCTTCCGCAATAGTTATAGAAATAGTATACCATATCCTTAGTGATTAGGACCGGGATTTGGGGATGCTACAGTTGGTATCAGAGCCGTAGGTTATAAACCTTAGGTAGGGGTACCTTAGGCTATAACCGTGGAGATAATGATAGGGAATAAACTCAGATCAAGTTTAAGGGATAAGAGATGAATTTAAGAAATTCATCATTTAAGTAAAGAGAAAGATAAATAAGAATTAAAGAAGAATCTTGAAAAGCTATAAGGATAAGAATCTGGAGTTACCTGACTCCAGTAATAAAGATGAAAAGTGAAAATAAATAGACTATGTCTATAAGATGAAAAGTGTAAATAAAATTATAATATAATATGATTAAAGAGAAGAATAAGGAGATCGTAAAATAAAACGATCGTATGTATAAGGAGAAATGATTACCAAATAAGATCACGACGTGATCAGATTAAATCGTTGAATAACATATGCTATGTTAAGTGATTGGAATGATATAGCTTGACGCTATAAAGAGAATATACTATGAAATGGTATTATGTAAACTCAGAAAAGAGTGGTAAATGTTAAGATACGGATTAAAGAAAATTCGTATTAAAAAAGAGAAAGTTAGAATTGTGTAGGATTTTAATTGAGGATTCATGTCAGCAACTGAGTTGTATGATTCCTTGTATGGGCGGGAAATTTGTACTTAGTTTTAGAATCACTTAGCTTCTTGGTCGATATAGTGGTTAGGTTGACCAATTCTTTGTATGGGCGGGGATTTGTTCACTTAGCTTCCTATATTGATTAGTGGCCGAGTTTGGTTTGACAACCACTTAGTTTCTTACATTGATAATCATTAGAACCTGGTGTCAAGCTATTTTCTATATATTTGTTGAGAAGGTGATTCTTTTCTCAGGTGTATAACAGATAGGTAGGGTATAGTTAGAGAATATAAGGTTAAGTGCGAGTTCTTAAAACTTATACTTATGGTAAGTTCATGACTCATAATCATATGGTATGTTTTGAACCCCTCAGCGAATGGACGCCTATGGTCTGACTAGGATAAGTTCTTAAACCCATATGATTGTGGCAAGTTACTGAACTCATAATGTGGGGAAAGTTTGATGAACTGGGTATAGAAAAGTGGTGAATACATCATTGAGGATTATAGGAATAGATAGATTTATTAAGCAATGGATCATTAGAGAAAGTGAAGTTGATGGTGGAAGTATAGGTATTCCAAATCTTCTAGCTATACTAGACTTCGAAGTTTTTGACATCAAGCTAAATTCGCACTAATGTGCCTTTCGAAATAAAATGAATTTTTGTATCCTCAACACATGGGGACAAGTGTGTAGGTGTGGACTTCGGGCCACTAACACATCGTTACCTGTTGTGGCATGATGACACCAAAGATGATTTGCAATGATTTTTAAACGGTTTAAAGAATAGTCTATGCTAATTGATTCGACTAGACAAAAATGATTTGAATTATCAAAATGTATTTTTTTATATCATCAATGTATCATGGAACCTGATGCAGAATGATAAAAATGGAGTCATCAATGCAGTATTACTTAGTGTTGGATGCGATCTAAGGATCGTCAGCCCACTATGGTATGGTGTAGTATGACAAAGTCACCAAATGACGGAATCCTCAAACGGACTGTAATACAGTGCGGTATCATAACGTCATAAAATGATTTTAAGAATTTTTAAAGTAAATTGTTGCCAACTGAATTTGGCCAGAAATATTTCGCTTGAAATTAATTATTGATATAGGTCTAAGCTATTTGATTCAGCTAGACCAACTTTTATGAAAATCCTAAGAGTTCTTTGAAAATTTATCCCGAACCAAATTGTTTTGGTGTGGAATCCTATGATAAGACTGAGGTGAACTATGTTAATTAGATAGAATAATCCAATCTAGTAGTGTAAATATTCGCTAGACATGATTGATACGTTATGCTTGACGTAAGAGTACGATAGGCTAATCACCTAAAGCACTAGCAACGGTAGTTTACCTTCTTTGTGATTGTAAACATACCAAATATAAAATATTTTTAGAGGTAGAGTACCTTTCTTTCGTAATTGAAAGAGGTAGTAGGTAGAAATTGTGGAAGAATGTGATAGTAGCAGAGCTCCTCATAGTAGGAAGCAAGATGTACTCATTAAATTGAGCATGAAATCAAGTAAAGGTTAGTATAAAAACCTAGTTTTGATGAATAAAAGGAGTGGTGATTAGTAAACTGAAATTTTGAGGACGAAATTCTTAAAAGAAGGGGTGAGTGTGACAACCCGAAAATTTATAAAATCTTGAATGATTAGAATAAAGGTTAAAGAATAAAACCTAGAAGAAAATTTGAGAATTTATTTAAAATTTTTAAGAAGAACCTATATGGTTTCTTAATTGAATGAGAATAAATAAATATGGATTACAAATTTCCAAAACCCTAGAAATGAATTAATATGTATTTGAAGGAATATCAAGAATAAGGTACTACGATACCTGTAAATTTGATGTAAAATGAATAGTCTAAGAAATGTTATATAAGTACATATGAAAATTTTATTAAGGAAATAAGATTTCACACGAAGAAAAGCTATGAGGTTAAGCGAAGATGAGTATAAGTATAGAAATATATAAGGTGCTATATATATTTTAGCAAATGGAATGATGAGCTAAGTTAATGATATAAGGAGCAAGATAAAATTATGTTAGTAATTAACATAGCTTGAATGTTGGCCTTGACTGGCAAATAAAAATTTTAATAAGTATAAAGTCATTAGTTAATACGATTAGCAATGAGAAGGGAGTAATTTAAAACTCAAAATTTGAGTTAGAGATAGAATTTTAAAACACGAACAGCTCGGTTGCGTTCGGAACGTCAATTTTAGTCAGAATGAACTGTAAACACAAAATGTGTAAATGTTGACTTTTGGTCAAAGTCAACAGTTGACTTTTAATGGAGAAAAGTCAAAATTAGTGTGAGAAGTGAAGTATATTATGATGATGTGATTATGTGCTAATAAAGAATGTTAGTATGTAAGATTATACTAACCCAAGAGATAAATTTTATTATCTCAAGTTATTAATTATTTTAAACCTAATTGAGACATGTCTCATTGGGTTATGAGATTGAATGCCTAAAAGCAAACATTTTAAATTCCAACTTTGATAGAATGGAAACCCTAAGTAACTAATTAGGGTAAAATAAAATTAAGGTTTTGGGTAATATTAGTTTACCTAGCCCAAACAATTAAAATTGGAGGCCCAAAAGAATTAAAAGTATGACCCAAGCTTAGCCCAATTGGGAGGGGGTATTGTGGACCTTATGTATGCTAAATAAGAGATAAAAAGAAAACAAAAATGGAAGCATTATAAGGCCACTTGGCCGGACATGAGAAGAGAAGAAAAGGAGGGGGAAGAATGTGGGTTAGTTGCTTTAGTTGGTGAATAACTCTCACCAACCCTCCTTATGTGTTATTGTTTTATTGCACCAACACTTATGTTTATTCTCGCAAGCAATCCCTTAGTAATTGTGTGAGAGAAAGAGAGAATTGGTGGAGGAAAGGCCACATGGCCGTATGCTATGTGGGAGAGAAAATGATGATGAAGTTAGACAATTATAGTATATCTATATCTAATAAAAAGTCTATCTTATTTTCTCTTTCATCTATTATTCTTCTTATTTTCTCTTCCATCTCTTTTCCTTACCAAAAAGAAAACCAAGAGGGAGAGAGAGAGAGAGAAGCAAATTCGGCAGCCCCTAGACCAAATAGAGAGAGTTTTTGATAAGTCATCAAAGCTCCATAAGCAAATCTAGGAAGAAGAAGAAGGAGAGCAAGAGAATCAAAGGTATAAATACCTTTCGTTATGTAATTTTTGATTATTGTAAATCAAACCTTGAATCTATGTTTCTAAACTCAAAAACCATGTATATACATGTTAATGAGTATTTCATATTTAGATCTACTCATATTGGGTGTTGATTTGGTTGGAATCAAAAGGAAAAGAAAAGTGATTTTTCTAGTTTATAAGCCATAAAATTTCTATGTATTTTGGATTTCCACCGTTTTTGATGTACACCTTATTTTTGTGATCCGTCAAAGAGAGGTGCTAGATATGTAAGTTATCTACTAAAATCAAGTGGTAGCACTCAAAAATGTTTAGTATACAGTCCGTAGTGACTAATTTAGCAAAAATAGTTTTGTGTTTTTATGGAAAAACTGACTGTTTTGGACAGTCAAATGGTAGGGGTAGTTTAGTCATTTTTTGGACATTCAAAAATTCTGGAAAAATTTGGGAGGATAATATGATAAGTTTTCTAACATCTCCAAGTGGAATCACTGAAAAATAAGTTGTAGGTTTCCGTATGAAATATTTTTAGCAAAGCACGAAAAACTGTAAAATGCCATTTAGCTTCTGCCCAAAATTTTAAAAGGGCATTTTTGGCCACTTAATTTGTGAGAAAATTTTTGGCCTTTTGGGACATGAAAATATATGGTATTAAGTACCTCCTGTCCAAAAACGAGCTAATTTCGACTTAAAATGACCAAGTTATGACCATTTCAATTTCTGTAATTTTCCGACGAAAACGGTTATAACCGGAGTTCTATAAGTCCAATGGCCACGAAATTTAAACTGGAGTGTCACGTTAACACGTATAATATTGTGTCAAGAGATGAGAATTTTTGGCATCATTGTTGGGGAACTAATATTCTAATATTGTCCAATATTGATTTAAATCAATTTAATCTTACTTTGAACGTGTATATATTTACTTCTTTTATTTGTTTGATCTTCCTTTCTTTTTGTTTTTAAGTCTACAGATTATGGACGATCAATGTTATCAATGGCATTACGAGGGGACAACACAACCAATCTCGGAAGAAGGACTCGAGAGATTATAACTTCAAATTTCTAATGCCTTGAGATGTTCTAACAATCTTGAGTGTCAGTCCACTCAGAGTGCCTACTGTCAGGATCAAGTTGACTTTGAATCGATCTCCTATCATCCAAACTGCCAGGGTTATCCAAACTCATGGGACTATAGTCAAGAGCAATATTATGATCCGAATCATGCCTTTCAGTTCGACTATCAGTCTCCGCCGCATTATGAGTTGACGTCCCCACCCAATGAGAGTTTTCATGAGACCTCAACATGAGAAGAAGAAAACCGGCTTGAAGAACTTCTTGCCAACTTTATTGAAAGAAATGAGGTTCAGATGGCAAGCCAAGAAGCCGCATTGCACAGCCTTGAGAATCAATTGGGGCAACTCGTCAATGCCATCACAAATTCACTGCAATGCAATCTATCGAACATAATTGATCTCGACGATGAAGCAGTGGAGCAGTGCACGGTGGATACTCGAGGAGAAGGTGATGAGCCTCACCAAAGTGTTGAGGGCAATGTCAATGTGCAACTTGACCAACCTACGGAGGCTGAGCTAGTAGAAGACGGGATCACCATTGGGTACACTGTCAAGACTGATCAACAACCAGAACCCACACTCACGACTGTGGAAACCCGAGAGGGCCCAATAGAGCACAAAGAACGCTTTCAATTTAATTAACAAGGCGAATTAGTGGATAATTCCAGTGGCGAGCGATTCTTTATGCCAAATGAAGACTGGATGGATGAGGAGAACGAGGATGACCAATCATCCATGTCTGCCAAGAATCCAAAGGAATTGACGAATAGGAGGCATGAAAAGGTCATTTTTGCTTATGAGCCGGATTAAACGGCGTCGGTATAGTCAAGCCGATGACTTTAAAACAAGCACTCGGTGGGGAGGCACCCCCATCTCGGTATAAATTTTATCTATTTTCCTTTACCCATGTCTAGTTTACTATATAATTAGTTATTATATTGTTTGTAATAATGCATATTTGCTTCGTAGTATTTTCTGTTATACCTCTTGGCAAGTGAAGATAACAGACACAAAAATCTCAAAAATTGGCTTCTCGCGCCACGACGCCACCAAATTGTACTACAAGCCGCGCCGCGACGCCGACTTCACGCCCCAGCGTCATGATTCGCGCCCCAACGCCATGTCTTGATTGCCCAACCTCTCTCATTCGCGCCGCAGCGCCGAATAACAAAGCCTCACTCACGCTGTAGCGCCAAAGTAAGCCTCATCTATTGCTAACTCGCGCCGCAACACCGAGTAACAAAGCACAACTCGCGCCGCGACACCGATAGCGAGATTTTGGATTTTAAATGCAGTTTTTGAGCCAGCAGTTGGTCACGTCTCTCTCTTTTCTCTGCATAATTTGGCAGCATAAGCGCCAACCATTGCCTTACGCCCCATAGACCTTACCAATCGATCAAGTAGAAAACAAAAGGCCTTTACACATCTAGAATCACCATCACAAACCGAAGAGTTCAGTAATTTGTCAAAGTTGAGGCCAGCGATTTCTCACTGGGGTTTGCAATTCAAGATATTTTTGTTGGATTTCAGTCAAGCAAAATTCTTTTTGGTTTAAGTGTGGAATCTTTTTGCAAAAATTTGTGCTGCGCATTTGGGGTGATTTCTACTGACAAAAATCTGGTTAGAGCAATCACAAACAAAGGTTGTCCAAGTTAGGTTTTCAGAACGCACGCAAGGTGTTTGTTAAATTGCCCAAGAGAGAAGTTGAACTGTTTTGGCTTAAATTTCACTGGTTTTGCATTGGGTATCTGCTGTGTTTGCTTGAGGGAAGTTTCTACAAAATTTTGGCACTGATTAGGGGCTGTTTTTGCATCGAACCAGCTGAAAATCTTGAAAATGGCACAAAAGAGGTAGCACCTTAGTATGTGAGGGTCATCGTCCGCGGCACCACCAACGGCTTGGGACAGAGCCAAGTTTATCAATGAAGAGGCTTGGAAAAGGTACAAAAGCTCATTTAGCACCCGAAATCTCATTCCTGAGCAGGGATTCAAGCCAGACAAAAAGGATGGTGAGTTTGCTACTATGATACAAGAACGCCAATGGACCCATTTCACCAAACCACCTGGGTCAGCGGTCATATCAGTGGTTTGGGAGTTCTATGCCAACGCAATTGCCAAAGGGGACGTGGTTGTCTAAGTTAGGGGGAACCTAGTGGCGTTCGGAAGTGAGGCCATCAATGCACTGTTTGCCACGCCTAACTATGCGGGCAGGGACTATATGGAGCTGGGGCTCCGCAGCTACGACCTAGAGGACATCATTAGGAGACTGTGAAGCCCGGGACCGAGTGGAAGAAGAACGACTATATTGGGAGAAAGACCAGCTTCCCGACTTCAACCTTCAGTCGCTATGGGAAAGCGTGGTTCAGCTTCATATGTGCTAACATGATCCCGACCCGTCACTTGAGCGACGTGACCAGAGATAGGGCGATTCTGCTTTTTGCCATTGTCACGGGTCTACAGGTGGACATTGGAGTGCTGATTCACGAGTCTATTATGAAGGCAATTAAGAGTACCGTTGCTTCGGGGCTTCCACATCCATCCTTGATCACTCAGCTTTGTAAGAGGGCAGACATTCAGTGGGGGCCAGAGGAGATAGCCTTGCCTCCCATGGAAATCATCGACCACCAGACGATCTCACGCTTCATTGTATGGGATGGGGCACTGTCTCATGTCCGAGGCGAAGGCTATGGGCCACCTACAACACCGCCCCCTACTACAAAGCCAGACACACAGACTTCGGATGCAGGCCCACCTACACAGGGTCTATTGACAGACATCATGGCATCCCTCACCCTGCTGCACCAGAAATAGGATGCCGGGGCATAGAGGCAGCGAAGGCACATTGCAACAGTAGCTCAGAGACAGGAGATTGCTTTGCAGTACCAGACTGAGCTGGTGAACACCATGCAGAGCATCTACACCGATTATTATGGCGAGAATGATGTTTTCACGCCATACCAGTTTCCAGAGCTGCCTGTCTTCCCACCCTACCCTCCCCCATCACCGCCCGTCGAGGATGACGAGGACGAGACTACTGTTGAGTGAGCCACTTCAGGGAAGCCCTCTTGTATTGATTGCTTTATGTTTAGCAATGAGGGCATTGCTCACCTTAAGTTTGGGGGTACTTTTAGCCATTATCTATCTATTTCTGTACTTCCATGTTAGGATGCATACTTTAGTACTTTTTTATGGTTATTTTATTATCAGTTTTGTGGTGCAGTCGTTTTGAACTGCGGAATTTTTAGGATTATGTTTTAATTATTATTATGCCATGAACTGTTTTTGGTTTTCATTTTATTAATGCTTTGATTATTATAAGCATGTTTGTGGTTTATAGCCAACTTTTTGGGGCTTTTATAAATTTGATGCTTGTGCCATGTGAATGACCTTTTTACCCTATTTTGAGCTTCTATTTAGCAAGGGTATTATAGTTATTATTATTTTTTGATTGTGGTTGATGTCGAGCGTCAACTATCTTTGCCCATCTCTTAGAGTCATGTCAAGCAGTATGAGCTAGGGGTCGTTCAATTGATAAGTTTAGACTGTTATTGATCTGTCCTTCTTAGCAAGCACCGACCAACTGCGTTAACTAGTTATTTTTTGAATTTAGTTCGCGTGTTTATTGCTTTGAAAATTTGTTCACTCTTATAAACTTTCATTTGTACAAGGTAATAAAAGACTTAGACATTTATACAGTTTTGGATCTTGGATTCTAGCATGTTGACATACTTATAAAAAAATGAAAAATGAATGAAATGAGAATAAAAATAGAAAAAAAGAGTTTTTATCGAAAGTTTTGCGGTGGGTTGAGATGGAGAGTAAAACGCACTCGCCCATAAATGCAGGACCGATATCGAGATGGAGCATAAAATGCACTTGCTGAGAAATCTTTGTTTTTGTTGTAAAATCTCAATGGCTTATGTTGATTACGGGGCATTTACTGCTCGAGTTATTAGATTCATAGGGGTGTTCTACACCTAGTGCCTTAAAGTCATCTGTTTTGGGAGTCACTGATCAAAAGCTCATTCATGGGTAGTTCTGAATAGCCTAAGGTAACTAAGTACTATTCGAGTCAAATTTTACTGTCGTCATGCTAGAGTTTTTTGATCTTTTCCTGCATTTACGTCTTATTATTAATGCTTGTTGAATGCTTAAGTTGCGCAGTATGCATATTAGTATTAGCAATCGACTGTGCGAACTTATTTGAGCCATGATTAGTTAGGACGGTTGGTCTCCACACACACACACAGAATGGATCGAATACAGTCTTATGCTTGAAATTGAAGGAACCCTTATTCATCTATGTGTTTGACCTATTCTCTGGGAGTGGCTATGATCGAGCTTTGAAGCCATGATACTACTTTATTGTTTTAGTTTTCTTTCGTGTGTGTTTTATTATTAGTGTTCTGTTAGTTAGTTTGCTCGAGGACAAGCAAAGACTTAAGTTTGGGGTTATTTGATGAGTGGAATTTATACCAGCAAATCGGATACTTTATGACTTAAGTAATTTCCTGAATTCGTAGTTTTTATGTTGTTTTATATAAATATAGTGTTATTGTGCTTAACTGATGTATTGCAGAGCTTTACAGTGCTTTTCCAGCTTAAAGGGGCAAAACGGGCATTTTCCTCACACTCGCACCGCGGTGCCAACTCCAGGCTTAATAGCCGCGCCGCAGTGCCACCCCATGGGCCTTGCTGACTTCACCTTTACGCCGTGGCACCATTGAAGCTTATATACCTCGCGCTGCAGCGCGAACTCCGTGTCCTTCATAATAATGTGGCGCTGCAGCGCCAACTGCAACTTAGTGGCCCGCGCCGCGGCGCCACGTCAGGTGCCCAGACAGTGAATGCCTTGGTTTGACCTAGCAAAGGAAGGAAGGAGATAGATATCAGAGAGAAGCCTCTGCATTTGGGATACTAGACAATATACATCACATAGATTAGCTTAGGTTAGTTTTCTTCTGTAATTTCTCTTTCTTTCTCTTAGTTGATGTCTGTAAATATAGATTAGGTTGATTAGGGAGAAGTTTAGCTTTTCTTTGGAGCTGAAGAGCAACGAGCGGCATGGATTGGAAAGCTTGATTTGAGCAGAATTCGTGGGAGTTGAAGGAGCTTTAACAGAGTTTCTTTTATCCATTTATTTCCTCTAATTTTGTATTCTATAAATGTTGTCTAATTTGCTACTTATATTTAGTTTATTAACTATGAACTGAATATTGACTCCAAGGTTATAATGGATCTCTTTGTTATTTGAATTGACTGTCTTTATCTATTTGGTTGGCACCATATGATTTGGTTTAATATATTTGTGCTTTATGATTCTCGCTAAGACTTTAGTGAAGATTTTGGTAATCTTCATGATATCGATAGAAGAATTGTAGATTTACACCTAAATATATTAGCACGTGATTGTGGGTTTTTGACTGCATAAGTTGTCCGTAGAATAGACATATCTCTGTGCGCCACATGCGACCTAATAGAGAACTTAGGCTTAAATCCTTGTTATGTTTGATTCGCATAGACATATGTAGGATTGTATCTAGCTTGGACTTTTTTTTCTGTTCTGTTCCCTTTAGGGCGGATCTAGAGAGGATATGTTTGTGTATACCTTGACAGAGGTGAATAGGCACCTGTGCGTTCTCGGTCGACAAATTATCGTGACCATTAAGACCAAAGAGAGAAAGGGTAGCTAGTTTGATGAAACATAACACGCCAGGTGTTCGATAGAATGCCTGTGTGGGGGTGAAGTTGTGACCTTAGCTTGTAATTCCTTAGATTTCCTTTCGTTATCCATTTACTTACTTTGTTAATTAGTATAATTAGATTAATCACACTTCCATATACTGCTGTTCGATTAAGACTTTATCGATTAACAGTCGGTATTTGGTAAATATTAGTCATAGTTCCTCGTTGGTATGACACTTTCCTTATCACTGTATTACTTGTTAGACCGCGTATACTTGCGCGTGTTTAGTGATCGGTATTCTAACCAACAGTAACTCGTACGAAAACACATCCACAAACTCTTGAACTACTGCTATTTGTTCAATGATGTTCCCACTCTTTGGGTATCCACAACATGACACAGATAACCCTTACACCCCTTCTTCAACATCTTTCTAGCTTGTGTCATGGTTAGACAACAAGAACGTCCTAGTGATTTATTACCATAAAACACCACCTCAGGTTTCTTTGAAAGCCTTAGGTTTACACTCTTTCTATGACAATCTATAATTGCTCTATGGTTAATTAACTAATCCATACCGAGAATCACATCGAATTCTCTTAACCTTATCGGTAAAAGATCTACCGATAATCTATTACCCTTAATATCTACGAAACAATTCCTATGGATGTGTTCAATGGGAATTATCTCCTCGTTTGCTACCTTAACGTCTAAAGGTATTTCTAATTTTTTAGAATTTAATCCCAATTGCTTAGCAAATTCACATGCTATAAAAGAACAAGTAGCACCCGAGTCAAATAGCACATAAGCATTTATTTCATTGACTGGAATGATACCTGCTACTACATCCACCGATGCAACCTCATCTTGGACAGTCATATTAAACGTTCGGGCTGAGGGTCTACCCAATGATGGTGTTGGTCCAGAAATGGCTAACTTACCACTATCAGAACCCTTACTGACCTCCGCCCCCTTCTTCGGGCAATTTCTTGCCATGTGGTCCATCGACCCACACACAAAATAGCCCCAACTTTTCTTAGGATTAGGACAGTTGGGAGATATGTGACCCTCCTACCCACAATTATAACAACCCGTTTTCCCTTTCAGACAGACTCCTAAATGAGCCTTTCCGCATGCCTTGCATGCCTCCATCCTACGGTTAGGATCCCCTTGTTTCACCCCAGTATTCCCAGGGTTAAAATTCTTTCGTTTAGGTATATTGCCACTACCACTGGCAACTTCTGCCTTATTTCCTCCCTCTCCCTTATTCTTATTCTTTCTTTCCTTATGGTATTGGGTCAACGCCTCACTACCACCCTCTGCTATTATCGCCTTTTCCAGAATGGTCCGGTAGAAAGCACTCTAAAAAACCGAAATTCTACTATAGAGCCAACGTTCTAGGCCCTGCTCAAACCTACGAGCCTTCCTCTCCTCCTTGTCCACTTGCTGTGGAGCAAACCTTGCCAATTCATTGAATTTGGCTGTATATTAGGGAACCGTCATGTCCCCCTGTTTAAGTTCTAGGAACTTAATCTCCATCCACCCTTGCATGCTAGTAGGAAAGTAGTTCTCGAAGAATACCTTCTTGAACTGTTCCCATGTAATAGTATCAGCTCTAGCCCCACCCTGGTGAGCCTCCCACCAGTAGTTGGCTTCCCCTTTCATCATATAAGTCGCAAAAGAAGTCTTTTGCGCCTCAGCTACATTTGTAATAACAAATGCCTTTTCTATTTCTTTGACCCATGTCTGGGCCTCCATTGGGTCCGTCGTTCTCTTGAACTCAGGTGGACCTACACTTTTAAATTCCTTAAAGGTAGTTGTTCGTGCTACCCTAGGTCCTGCGGGCGCTCTGCCCCCAGCTTGATTAAATGAAGCCGTTAATAAATTAACGAACTCTTGCATTGGGTTATTAGGACCCCCCTGGTTATCGTTATGCGATTCCTCCTCTTGATTACGTTATCTTCTTCTTGGCGGCATTTCTGATTAAATAAATAAAGTTCCGTTAATACTTATTTGCTTACTTAGTTATTATTCATCGTACCATTGAACAATAACTCATACATCCAAAACACATTAAATAAAAACTTCATTTATATTAATATGCTTCTCCATAGTTCAAAACTATTTACAACTTGCTTTCTATAGCCAAAAGCTATTACATTTATATCCCGCAATTGACTTTCACAAAAATTTGGATTTACAAAAAGACTACCCTTTAATTATACAAAAGAGGGTTTTACGTCACTACACAAAATATTTACCATTCTAACTTCTAATACTGCCTAACAGCATTCTCATGCTTCTCATTTGCTAGAATCGACACAATATCTCGACTTATAGTATGTCGAGTCTGTCCCGACTCAATAGAATAACAAGCTATTTTAAGCTTGAAATCCTCATGCGCACTATCATTGATATATGACATTCGTGCTATCTTCTGGTCTTTTTCAACCAGTTTCTTACGAAGTTCTATGACCTCGTTCTTATAGTCCCTAGCCTTATCTGTCATGAGCACTTTCTCATCATGCTCTATCTCATAGTCTGACTCTGCAGACTCCTTAGCCCCATAGAGATCATTGATCTCCTCTTTCTGGTGCTGCACCATATTGTGTAGTTGCACGTTACGATCAAGCACTGAGAGGTACATTGCCCTCATCGTCTATGTCGGTGTTGACTCTAAGGCAGGCATCACCGTATTAACCGATGTTACCTCCATATCATCCTCCACATCTATCATCATATTCAAATATGATGCTAATCCCATGGTCTCCTCGGAATAGTCATCCTCTGAAAAATATTCCTCAGGCTCTGATTCTTCTAGAATCACTAGAGGTATCTCTACTACAGGCATAGGTACTGGCTCTACTCTATTCACGGACTCCTCACTTACCACATGTATATTCCTATACATCATGCTATCGATTGACATCTACAATAACACGTAACAAATTGATTAGTACATAATACACAATAATATAAGCACAAATCACATTTATTCCATTTAGAGTTACTTTCCATCTTTTAAATCTTTTGGTACTGAGTTTCCTCAATACCTTATTAACTCATTTGACTTGAGTTAACTTTCTTCGAACCTTTCCTTTCCTAACGAGGTTATTAGCCTAAGGTTCTTCCCCCCTTAAGTTTTATAACCTAATGCTTTGATACCAACCTGTGACGCCCCCAAATCTGGGTATCTTCCAACCCGACAGATGGTGCTCCACGATACTACAATTCATACAGTCATTCCATTGAGACAACAACAAAATGATTGTATTTACTATCTTTGTATTACAATAATAACAAATCCTTTCCCAGGTTCATAATGGAAAACATTTTTGTTCTTCATAAGTATATTACATACAAATACACTATTCTATTACAGGGCGATTAACTGTCCATCTTAGCCTTGCCTTTATCTCTATTAGAACTCTCAGCTCTTTTGGCTTTAGCTGCAAGCATATGGTTCAAGCAAGAATGAGCATAACTAGCTCAGTAAGTCTTAACACAGAATCATATGAATATCACATTGGCAATTACATGTTTCACTTCCATAACTGAACAATTAACTACGAAGCACTATAAAACATTTTGCTAGTACTTCTCATTTCATAACAACAATTCCAAAGTATATATAATAGCTTAGGAATTCTGAACCGGTCAATAGACCATGAACATACTCTTTTCATTTTTATACTTGAAAAGGACATCCGACACTAAGGCCATCCATCCGTTTTTACTTGCGAGCACTTCTAGGTGATCAACCTATTGTACTCTATGTTGATCAACACTCTTCCTTTAAACGTATTTACGTTTAACATTTGGCAACCTCGCTTGCCCATCGAATAATCGATGAAAATACTTTTGTTTGTTTATAGACAAACTTACCTTCTCATCCGTAACAAATAATTGGCATAGGATAGCGTTAACAGTTCTATATCAAAAGGCTTGTAAACAAATCAATCAATTCTTGAATACTAGTCTAGCCAAGTTAAAATAGGCATCAACTCTTTCTTTAAAACCATTCATGCATCTTATAACATGAATCATAGCAAACTTGATTAACACGAAGGTTAAACAAGCGTAAAGAAAGACTTGCCTTCAAGCGTCTTCGAATATAATATTCAATCAATTCTCAGTCCTTACATGATCTACATGATATATTCACATAGCACACTATAATTAGTTACTTATTTTATTTGTTCTAACCAACTTCTTTCTCTTCTATGGCTTACTTGAATTTATTTTGTTAATAAAGTCAATTCATCTTTTTATGCTTCAGTACTGCTTGTTAACGTTATTACGTTATTAACCGACATTCGATCATTATTGGTGAAATACCAACGTTTGAACATCATTCACGGTTTACTTATTACGTTCTTGCATTCTCTGTTTAATTCTTATTAAACCATACTAAATCTTCTAACATTATCACTTTATAAGTGATTTAAGGTCAGCTTTATTATGTACATTAAGTACCTTCATTGTCTTACCTTAGGTCTACATTCAAATAGAACAAAAACCTAACTTTGTCAACATTATTCTACTACTGGCACTGCAGCGCCAGACTCTAGTACATTATTGGCACTACAGCACCAACTAACAGTAGCCAGAGCCTGGAACCGGCGCTGCAGCGCGGCCATTACTACTGGGTTTGGAGCTATGGCGCCACCTCTGTGCCTCAGTTGGTTTTGACAGTTAACTTTTTCTACGAACTTCCCGGCTTCATAACTTCTTCGTTTTACATCCGAATTGACCCATTCGAAAGCCTACAACTCACAAATTACACCCTATATGTGTTCGTATAAGAATTTCACATTTTTGAATCCGTTAACATGGAATTCACCTTTTGGTTCATTTTTGAGCGTTCGTTTAACGTTTTTGACCGTTCAATACTCATTTTCTTCGTTATAAGTCGAAATTCGACGATTCTTGCGTCCACGACTCTTAAATATCTTATCTCACTTGTTGACATTGGAAACCAACATTTTCAAGTCACACGACAACTTTTGACCCTTAATTCGAGATTTCTACGTTCTCGACGTTTAACGTCTTTTTTCGCAAAATTCGCCATAACTTCGTTACTCGTGTTCTATAAGCCAAATCAAATGGAACACTCCATTGATTCATCACCAACATCTCAACCAACCAATATGCACATACCTCAGCTATAATGGTTTTTAAATCGTTCATTCATAACTACATTCACGTTCAAGACTTTCTACGGTTTTTAACTTACGTAAATCTTATGATTCCTATTTTGTCATGACTTATCAATGATTTGATCATTAATAGACATCCTTTTTCCTCCTCATTAAACATGCTCCACCAATTTACGATTCTCTACTAGAAAGAAATCAAAAAAGATGAAGACTACGGTTTATGAGAATTTACCTTTGTCGTACTTCATGTTCTTGACAAACGTCAAAAGATTTTCTTGGAAGTAGATTGTTTATAAGTTTATAGCTCTTTCTCTCTCTCAATATAGTTGGAAAAACTTTGTAAAACAATAAAAGACTAACCTTTGCCTTGTATTTATAGAAAAGCAACATGAGGGCAAAATGGTTCGAAAACCCACTTCCTTACTATTCCCTTCTTGATCACCAAGTAAAGTACTTGGTGAGCAAGTTCTACACTTTGCTTGGCCACCAAGTGGCCGACCCACTCCCTCTTGGATCCTCCCATGGGTTGCCCCATGGGTTTTACCCATCCCGTGACCCACCAGTTAGACCCGCGGTTTAACTTATTGGATTGGGCTTAACATTAAATAGTATTGGGCCTTAACTTGGGCTTGCTTATATAATTTATTGGGCTTTCTATTGGTTCAAGTCCAATTAGATTATACCAAAATCCTTAAATCATACTCTATTAATACTTCTTTTATTCTACGCGTATAACTCTCGTATTCTCTTCGTCTAGTACTCATACGATATTCGTATTATACGTCGTATTATTCTTCATACCATACTCGTATTTAACTAGTATAATACTCGTATCTCATACGTTTAATATCCTAAATGATTATACACTTTACATTTCCCTATCAGAAATCACTTTCTCTAACCCTTAGGTTTTAAGTCCGCAGGCAAAAACTTCATTTTTGTCATAACTGAAATATTATCACATATTTCATCTCGTCTTCCTATTCTATCATTACGCATTTCTCAGAATTCCAAACCCAAGCTCCGAACGAAATCGGATGAATAGTGTTTTTTTGGGAAAATTCTCAGAAATCATTCATTTTCGTCTTGATAATTCAAAACAATTAATCCTAGCACATAGCCAGAATACTTACCACATCCGCATATTCTAGGTCATAGAACGACCTTCAAACATCTTACTCACATTATTCATTACTTAAATTCATTTAATTCACATAATCAAATAAAAATTTAATTCATTAAAAATCCAAAATTCTCGGGCATTACAACAGGGAGATCTCATCGTATATATTACAATTCATTTCTATACTAAGATCGTTTTGTTTTACGATCTCCTATCTTTGTACTTTTTGTCTTTTAGACTCTATACATTCACCACTACTGTTCAACTTTATTTTCAGGGTTAGGGAACTCTGTATCTTATAACTCGCTGAGATTCGTCTTTGAATCTTACCGACCAACTAACTCTATGTGAGTTAGTACTTATCCTAATCACTGTGGTTATTGGTCTCAGGTATTTCTACCTAAGGTTCATAACCAATAGCTCTGATACCAACTGTGACGGCCCCAAATTCGGGTCCCAAATCACTACGGATCTGGTACAATCATTCTATAACTATTGCGGAAGATATAAACATAAATTATTTGTACATTACATTATACACTATTCCTCAAGGTCGAGTAACCTTAACTTATACACAATTCATAAATTATTTGGCATACACCAACATTAATATACAATACTTATACAAATTTAGCTGCACACATATACTGAAGCTGGAACTGTCTTTAACCTTTCTTTGTATCCGAAGTATTCGCCTTAATCTGTAATATTTTATCATGATATAGCACGGGTGAGCATGAAAGTTGACCAACAAGTTTAAATATTATTTAAGGATATATCATGATTGAAAGAGTCTAAATAATAAGCTAGCTATAATTCATCAATATAATTGAGAACTAGCACGAACAAACTTTTGACTGAACAATTATTAAACATGAACAAATTTATCTGGACCGAATGGTAATTAAGGTGATCAACCTTTCATACCTGACTTATACATGCAATATATACAGAGTATAATTCTACACGGCAATCATCAATGATTAACCATAAGCATATCTGAATGAAACAACTCTTAGTAGAGTTAAGGAAAACTTGCCTGTTCGGTTGATTACTGCTACGCAATTTATAACGCTTTGTCTGACGACCTAATATATAAATAATATCGATATACAATTAGAATAATATTATCATAGTATTTAAAATAACCTAAACACATTATCACATAACCTTATCAGTCTATAACATACATACGACTTAACCTCAAGTCAAACTTTTATAGTCTGAGTTGAGATCGATACAATTCTGACATCCCGAAGGTCTAGTCGGATAAAACTTTGAGTCTAAGTTTGATTAAACTCTGCCTAACACTTAACAATTATCTCATGTAATTTTAATATCAGTCAAAATAATTTTCCTAAGCTCGTAATAATTTTCAAGTAATTATTACTATTTATCATGATTTTCAGTCATTAAACTCGTATTTAAATGATTTAAATACCTCATAATTCCATTATCATTAATATTTATTTAATATTAAACATTAATGAAATACATGTCATAATATTATAATTTATTTATAATATCACAAAGTATTTTTAATATCTTAAAATCACCTTTATATGATTTTTAAACAATTAAATTCAGTATCCGATAATTGTTATTAATATTAAAATATTAATATTTTCATGACAAAATATCAAAAGTTATATTTTATAACTTAAAATATTTTTATAACACTTAAATCATTTTTATATAATTTTAAATCATTAATTCAATTTTTCCATAATTTATTAAATATATTTATTAAATAAATTAACTATCATTAATATTGATTAATTAATGAAATTTCTCACAAAATATTAAAACTCACTAAAAATAACTTAAAATATTTTCTTATACCATAATATAAATTTTCATGATTTTTCAAGTATTAAAATCATTTTTAAATAATTTATTATAATATTATAATTAAATAAATTAAATACCATTTATATTCCAAAAATATTAAATATTTAAGAAATATATTCAAAATAATTAAAAACTAATTTTCAGACTCTAAAATAATTTTTCATAATTTATTATATATTTTTAATAATTAAAAACTATTTTCTTCTATTTATTAAATAAATTAAATAATTTTCAGAAAATAATTATTAATAAAGGACCCTATAGCGACATAACCGTCGCTATAGGTGTTCTTGAGCCTATTATTCATCAACCCAGAAACTCATGGCAGACAGCGAGGTGCCTTGTTTGACCATAATTAAATACGTGTTCTTGTTGCTTTCTGGGCTGGAATTCATGTTAAAATTGTAGTACTTATGTAATATTACATGTTTCAACAACTAGATAGGTCATACAACATCACACTTAGAACATCCGAGCCTTCAAAATATCTGACAACACTGTTCTTCATTTCTGGGTTTTCCAGAAAATGAAGAACAGCTGTAGGTGCTATATTTAACTCCTTAGATCAAGAGCTCTAAGTCTGTTTTGGGTGATTTATGAGTGCAAGCTTGTACTCCAGATGTCAGGGTACATATAGAACTCACTAGATCAACTTAACAACGTTTCCATCGTAAGATCTGAACCGGTCAAAGTTGTGAAAAGAAACTGCCCCTTTGAAGATCTGGGTTACCCAGAATCTTCATCAGGCGATTTGGTCAACACTCGTTTGACCCTGATTTAATCCGATTCCGGGTATGCTTTTGGAGTTCCAGAGGCAGGAATGGTTAGCCTATATGTTAGTCTACAAAAATATTACAACAACATGGCCTAAATCATTACAAGCAGCAAGCTTAGAGGCCATCAAAATGCATGTCAGGAATTCTGGGAATTTTCTAGGCTGCCCAGAAAGCATATCCGTGATCGGTCAACGAGTTTTGACCTTCCATATCAGGAGATCTAGGCTTGATCCGACCCTGTATGCAGTTTCAGATCAAAGCCTACATGACATAGAACATATCCAAAACATAAAACACATAAAACATCAAACACATAAAGATCTAGAGGGCTTGGCATTCGACTGTCAGGCCACTTTTTTAGCTTTTCCTAAATTTCTTAAAATGCTACTTTCGTGCATCTAAGTGTTATGGATCCACGATCCAACAACCCATATCACTTATTAACACTACATACTACATGTTTTAACACAAAAACTTAACATCTAACATGAGATCATAAAATTTTAAGATTTAGGGTTTTTACCACTTTGAGCTTTGATCTTGGATTCTGATTTTTGATTTTGATCCGTGGCTTGCTATGATCTGATTCTGGCTTAATTTCTCTCTCTCTCACTCTAAATTTCGAAAAGTTAGAGAGAGAATGGGTTGGACATGAATGAGAGATAAAGTAAGAGTTTTACTTAACTTTTTGATTTTTAGATTCAATGTATCTTATCATTGCAAGGTGGTACCAAATATGATCTTGGAGGATAATAAGCACATGAGATAAGGTTTGGCTTGATGACTCATAAGATTGCACAATCTTTTGCTTAAGGGTTAAGAAAAGGGCATTTTAGTCTTTTTCCTTTTAATTTAATGGCATATTAGTAAATTGTCTAAACCCTTAGGGTTCAGGGTTTAACCCTTAGGGTTTAGGGTTTGACCCTTAGGGTATAGGGTTTAACCCTAAAATATTAGAAATTTAATTTCTAGGATTTCCAAATTTCGATTTTCGAAATAGGAAATTAATATTTTAAAATTATAATTAGGATTTTCTAATTATATTTAAATGTACTAATCATTATTCAAGCTTACTAATTAAGTTTTAATATTTCTTAATTAAAATTACTAATTTAACAATTAGGTTTCATAATCATGCATTAGGGTTTATAACCCAAGAATTAGGGTTTCTAAACTATTAAAAATCTAAATAATCATTAGGGTTATCCCTAATTAGGTTTGTATTTAAAATACATAAACCTTATACATAGCATTTAAAATTTCAAATTAGGATTTGAATATCCGAATTAGGGTTTTAAATTCCCGGAACTGAAGTTAGGGTTTTCAGAACCGATTTCTAGGATTTCTTATCAGACGTTAGGGTTTTCTAACTGAACGTTAATGTTCTAAATATATACTTAGGGGTTGGACACTTATATAGTTATCTGGTCAACCCTTGACCCTTAACCACATACTGTACTCATATACAACCATATACACAGAACATATACACTTATATACTTAATCCTGAATAATTCACCACAAAGATTTTTAAATCTAAAAATTTCTTTTCAGAAATATTAAATTCATACACTTATTTTATGTCAAGGTTTATTATTTAACCTTTTTTTTAATATCTTAAGATTTAAATAATTTTCTAAATTCTTGGGTCGTCACAAAAACATTTACATTCCACCTTCAGTGTTATAATGTCTATTTACATGTTCTAAGTTCAAGTTTTATAAGTTCTTAGGAATATGCTAGAATACTTGTTATTTGAGTCAAAAATTGATGGCTTAAGCTTGATGTAATATGAAAAGTGTTGTTGGATATTGTTAATATGGTTGAATACGAAAACAACGAAGGTTAAACGGATTAATTTGGTCAAGAAATGAATCTGTAATGAAGAGAATCGATAAACATGTTAAACTTTGGAAAATGGCATAAACTTGAATTTGATTCTTGAATTTGGTTATTTATTTGATTTGAGTTGTTAGAATAATGCTAAGGATGTTTGGTAGTAAGTTTATGGAGTTTATGTCAATTGGGTAGCCTTAAATTATTGTTCATATATGGTTTTGAGAGTATTGGGTCGTAAATATTATGAAGGAACAGGGAGCAAAAGCCGAGTCTGGGCATTGCCGCCTCGGAGGCCTTTATTGCCGCCCCGGCAGCCTTCCTGCAGTATAAAAGTGCCGCCCGGCGGGGGTTGGGCAGAGAAGTTAGATTTCTATTTTGTTATTCAATACAGGAAATCCTAATCTAACATAACCTAACATAACCTAAGGAACATAAATAAGCTTTAAACATGTATAAATACATATCAGAAGTTGTTTTAGTTGGCTTGGGGCTTGAGTTATAAACTTTTGGAGGAAAATTTAAAAGTTAAAAATCAAACTCGATAAATCTGTATCTTTTGAATTCTGACTTTTTGAGCATGAGTATGTAACTTAATTAAGTTTATAAATAAGTATGAAATGTGTTTTCAAGATGCTTTGCATGCTTAGTTTGTTTAACATGAGATTTCTTATGTAAACTATTCAACGTTGCTTAAAACGAGTTTTCAAGAGTAAAGGTATGTTGACTTGGAATATATGAATCAAATACGTGCACGCATGCGTAGTAAAGATTGTTTAGCATTATTATATGGTTTGATGAATACTATGGTTAGTCTTTGATGTAGTGAGCTCTCTTAGCTTTATAAAATGGAAATTATGAATGAAACTACCAAATGTTTGTAAGAAAATAGAAGAGACCAAACCTAGTTTAAAAGTCCTTTATCATGGATGCGTGAATGTCTTAAGCTATAATACATAACTCAAGGAATGTTTTAAGTATATAAGCGTGAAAAGGGTATATAGAACCAAGAACATAAAAGTTTTACAAGTTTTGTTAAATAAACTTTTAAAAGTAAAGTCAATAATGGTTACGACGCTATTTGGTTTGATAATGTGCTCATGTGTAGTATAATCATGATATATATCTTTAACATACATAATTGAACACATGTATTGGATATTTTATGTATCGAGGTGGTATGACTAACGAATGTGTATATTTATATAACTACAATACTATTGGACATTGAGGTGATATTAGACTATAAGTTGGTAACCAACGCTAAAGGAAAGTATCTAAACTCTACCTATTTTTACGCAAGTATCCTAACCTATGCATTACTTTATGCAAGGAATCTATGATTACGAAAGTTCCCTAACTTCATTCTTATATTGAATGCAAATATCTAAACCTTATCTCGTATTGTACAAATTTTGAATCATTGTTATGCCAACTATATTCTTATTAAGTAAATTTCTATTTTCGTATGAATCATTATTCATATTTGAAAATTGATTGTATATATCTTGATTCATGTTGCTAGCATAGAACTCATTGTTCAAAAATGTATTGTAAAAATTGTCTAAGCCATTCGACTCGGCTAGACTAATATCATGTGTTAAAAAGCTATCCTAACCAATTGTCTTGGTGCGAACTCTTAAAAATTTACTGAGATGAACAACCCTCATTGAAAGAGAAATTATATATTGTCGAGAAACCAACGTGTGCACAAAGAGCGTGTTTAAATGTTATGCATAACGTAGGGTATTTTGGGCTAATCAACTATTATACTTGTTTTATTGGATTATCAGTTTAATACTGATGATTCTAGCAGGAGTTCTTGGTCTATAGTGACTACTCAGTGTTGAAACCTTTGAATCCTTTTAAAATCCTTTGGTCTATAATGACTCATTGTTTATGATTCAAAAGATAGATTTGGAACAATTGATACTTCTTTTTACAACATTATCCTTTTAAATTCTTGATATTAATTACTGTTATACCCTTGAGATTTCAAAATTATGCATGTTCACCCTTATTTCTATATTTCTTGCTGGGCAAATTTGTTGCTCATTCTTGCTTTCCTAAAATATTTCAGTTATGGTAGAGCAAGGTAGTACCTCTGGAAAGGACAAAGGCAAGGGCAAGGCTACGACATAACTTTGTTCTTTTATATTAGAAGATTTATCATATTGTTGTATTTAAGACTTATCTATGATTATGTATTAAGATTTGATTAGTATTATGTATTAAGTCATGTCTGAATTTAAGATATGTAATGTTGTAGTAACGGTTACGAGACCTTGGGACAAGAATAGTTATATTAAATCAATGTAAATTATTCTATTACTCCGCTATATGAGTTATTAGTGTATTACTAGAATGAGATCGTGAATCACTGAATTCTAGAAATTAGTATCTGAATTTGGGGGCGTCACAATATTTATATCATGCTACAAAAGTGTGACAATGGTTTTCTCTAAACATGTCATACAAGATAGATCCAAGTTGGTCAAAGTACCTGTCAGACAGTGTTCATCAAGTTTTCTAAGTTTTTCCAGAAAACCAAATTCGTGTTCGGTCAACGAGTTTTGACCATTAATATCTAGCAACCTGTTAATGTAATGGGTGGTCCAATGTCATGGTTTTATAGTGTACATAACAGAGTATCAAAGCCTAACACTCATCTAGCCTAACAACCTCTTAGATTAAAGATCAAAGCCTTTAAAAATGTTGTCAGAGTCTTGTTGGATTTTCTGGGTTTTTTAGAAACAGAAACTGTGATCGGTCAACGGGTTTTGACCAGCTATAACTCTCAACTGATTGACCCTATGATCATGATTCCACTTCCAGATTACTATAACATCATAGCATACTACAACTATGAAGCTTAAAATAGATCTAACAATTAATAGGATAAGATCTAAAGGGCCTGACATTTGACTGTCAGACACTATTTTTAGGGTTCTTGGACAATTTTCTTATTTCTTCATTTTGAGGAATTTAAATGTTATGGGTTCCTGTTTAACCAACCTAGATGACTAAATAACATACTATTTAACATATTTAAACATTAAAACATAAAATTTATTGTAGCTTTAAAGATCTAGCTTAGGTTTAGGGTTTATACCTATTTGCGCAATCTTTTGATCTCCACCATTTGATTTGATCTTGGCTAGCTATGGAATGATTATGGATCACGATATGACGTATTTTATGTATTTAGCTTGTGAGCTTAGTGGTTTGAAGCATAGTTATGTATAAATAATTAAAGTGAGGGTTTTTATGGTCTTTAATCCACTTTCTTAACAACTAAGCTAGATTTAATGAATGTTTTGTGTTTAGGTGTCCATTTATGGCTGACATTGGGGTTTTTAAACACATGGGAAATCTTCATGTGGTGAGTAACCAAGATTTGGCCTTATCTTTTATTAAAAGATAAGATAAAGAGCATTTTGGTTATTTCACATATAATAAGGGTAATTTGGTAATTTCACATATATTTTTAAGGGTATTTTTGTCATTTCACATTTTCCTTAAATTTTGACCCTTAGGGTTTACTAATTGGGATTAGGATTTTTAAATTAGAATTAGGGTTTACCAATTAGGGTTAGGACTTTTTAATCATTAATTAGGGTTTCTTAATGTAGTGTTTTCAAATGTTATATCTTATTATATAACAATACTTAATATCAATCACATACTTCCAAGTATAATTATAAATATATTAATATTCATAATCTCTATTAATAATCTTAATTAGGGTTCGAATTATTATATTCACTCCCCCTTATATGAATTTTGTCCTAAAATTTTAAGACACATTCTATGAAAACAAAAGTTGTAAATCTCCTCAAGCTCCTACGTAGCTTTCTTGATGTTCTGATTTTCTCTAGATCATTTTAACTGATGATTTTAGTTTTTTATTTCCCAACACTTGTTCCTTCCGATCCATGATCTGAACAAGAACCTTTATATAAGATAAATCATTCTCGATCTGACAGGTTCATAGTTTATAACATGTTTATAATTAGGTTTGTATATTCATAGTACGGACACATAAGATACATTATGTGTGACGACCCTAAAATCGAGTTTATTTCTTTTCCTGATCTTATGCGTCAAAAACAATCTTGATTTAGCTTTACATTATACTTAGATGAAATAACAACTGAACAAAAATGCAGATAATTCAAAAATTATCTTTTTGTCTTTCGTTCCCCGGATCGTATCCTTTACGATTACATATATGGTGTAATCATATCTATTCAATGATTCCTCTTATCAAAGTAAATAAAATTCATCTATACAACCTTACATATAAACAATCATAGCTTTATACCATTTATAACTCAAGAAAAGATAATCCTTCGCATGTCTTTTCATCCTTTCATTCAGATAGCAAGAACCATAACACTGAAATCTTTACCTGCAAAATGTTTATTTTTGCAAGATTGAGCTCGAAAGCTCAATAAATTTAACAGTCTATCATGCATCATATATCACATAATTTCATATTCAAGATATACCTTTCTTATCAACATCTTATCATCATCTGCATAACACATGCTTTAAATCAATTGAGTTCCATAACTCAATTCAACTTAGTCATGTATTGACTTTAATTATTCACGAAATATCATAAAGTAAACCATAAATTCCCACATACTTATAAACATATTGTTAATGCCAAGTTTCGCCGGCTCGTCCAATCACTAAATCCACGCGTTGAATCCTGCATAGCAACAGATCACACACGAAGCTTGACGGCTTGTGCCGCCGGGTGATAGCTCTGGTGTGAGAATGAGTACAGGCCGTTACAAGGTTTAACAATATAGGCTTTTGTGCTTAGGGCTCAAAGATGTATTACCTGTTAACTGTAGTCTTAGCCTTGTATTTATATCCATCCTCACTACCTTATAGTTCACTTTCGAGTCGAATTAGGACTCCAAAATATGGTAGTTACCATTATTTGGGTCCAACACAATCTCTTTAAAAGGTACAACTTGGATAGGATCCAATCACTACCTTTGGAGTTACCTTATTTGAATATGGTTAGTATTAGGATCCTTGACCATTTAGAGCCCTTATCACTCCGGACTCCGTACATGGGCTATCCCAGTGCACAGGCCCAATCCAACCGAACTCATATATATTGATCTGGGCTCCGGCCCAAAGGACTCGGATGCCAGACCCCGAACATCATGAATGAGGAAAGGACTCCATGCTAAGGGGCTCGGACGGCCTAACCTGAACATCATATACCAAAACTAGACTCCGGCCTAATGGGCTCGAAAGCCCGAACCCGAACAATCCCATCATCCCTGTTGGCTTCGGCCCAATGGGCTTCACATCCCTTTCCGACATCAGGCTTTAAGCCCACATGAAGGTCGATAAAACGCTCCCGAATTTTTCCCCCCTAGTCTCTTGTTATATTATGTTTATAATTAGAGACTTGAAGAGTTATGACAGGAAATGATAAGTTGTCTTGGGAACCCAAACAGTTTCTCTTCATTTTTTAAAATGGTACACGCTTTCCCAGGACTGGGCCCCACCTGCCATAAATAGCCGCCTGGGGATTCGTGCAGTTGCACGATAAAAACCCCTACCCATCAAATACTGCCACTTTTCCCAGTCTTCCTCATTACAAACTCCTCTCAATTTTTTCGGCAAGGGCAATTTCTGGCGAGCACTCAACTTCACCAAACTTCTCTGATTCTAGTTCTTCTGCTTATTTTTGCTTTGTAAACTTCACATTCACACCTCATTCACCACAAATGGCTGATTTTAACATTCCTCCCCCTACTAAGCCAGTTTCACCCACTATCACTACCACCACTATTGCTGCCGAAGATCTGATTTCGGTCGATTTACCAGCCGCAGCCATCGATATTTCCACTAATAGCACTGAATCGAAGATCCGAAAGCTTTACGCCTCAGAAACAGATTTCTCTCATATCAACACTAAGTCCACCATCACCACATCCCAGCTTTTTGATATCCAAACTTTATTTTCCATCACCAAAGAGTACAAACTTCGGGTGCTTGAACCCTCCGAAAGGATGTTTTGGCATCCCGAAGGTGACTGGGTTGCCATTCCTCTCTGGGCTCTGAAGTATGGGGTTCGGCTCTCTCTTCATGAGCTCATCTCTTCCTTCCTTTGCTTCGTGGGAATCAGGTTCGTGTAACTTGTGCCAAACTCGTATATCCACTTAATCACCTTTATCGCCTTGTGTCAGGAGGTCGGGATAACTCCTGGCCTTGATTTCTTTTTTGTCTTATCTACTATCGGGAAGTCGAAGGAACCCAACTTTTGGCAACTGAATCACGTGGTCGGCCGAGCCACATTCATCAAAACCCCTACTAGCAATAAGGGTTGGCACCCACAATGGTTCTTTATGAAGGGAACCGACCTTAAGCTTCTGTCGAACTGGTCCTCTCCCGAAGATCCCATTATCAAAATAACTAAATTTTTGAAGAACAGATTTGACGCCTTTAAAACATTCTACAAGAAATTGTGCAAGACGAAGTAGGGTCTAGGAGTTCTATCCAACGACGCCTGGATGTACAAATATGGCCCTAAGTTACAACCCCCGAACCCTTACATGCCTTAGCTTATCTTCAGATTGTTTATTTTTTTTACTGTCTTATCTGTCTTCCAGTAACCATCTTCAAACCTGAGGGGGCTGATGCCTCCTTGATGCCTCTTCCAATCACAACCAAACCCATCCGCCTCCCGGTCATAGACGATTCACCCAAAGAAGAGACTATTCCGATCGCAGAGCTATTAACTAGTTTTGCGTCGGGTGCGAACACTACCACTGCTGAACCTGCCAACAAAAACGTGTTGAAGATGAACCGGGCTGAGAAGATGGCCTTGTTAAAGAAAACAAAGAAGCCTTCCTCCAAAGCCCTCCCCAAAGCCTCTACTCCAGCCCTTTCGAAATCGACTCCTCCACCCCCCACACCAGTCACGGTGATCGAAGATTCAGAGGAAATCAAAGAGGTTCCTCTTGAGTTTCGATCTAAGAAGCCTTGACTGACTGAAGGTCCTGATCATTAGATTGTGGAGGCCGACCTACCTCCAACCTCAGCACCCACCTCAAAACCAAACACCGAGACGAGTTCTTCCTAGGGAACGCCGACCACCCTCTGGCCTAGGAGCCCTTCGGAGGTTTTTCCCTTCTACCTGCTCAAACACTTCAAACTGCGTGAGGATGATGAGCGATTTAAGGGCTACTCTTCCAAACAGTATCTGGTGGCATACATCAAGGCCCAATGTCAGGTAAACATGATAACTTTAAGATTTATTATTTATATTTCGTTCCTCATAGCTGATGTATATTTTCGTTGCCGGCCAACGCCATCCTCGCTTGAGTCGTTCCACCTCTAGCCCGTGCTACTAAAAAAGAGGTTCAACTGAGGAATGATGTGGCACTTCTCGAAGCTGAGGTGCGAGGTATGAACTCGAATCTAAAGAAAGAGAGGGATCTCCACGTCGAGACCCGCAATAACGTGACCCGGGTCGAGCGCCAGACCGATGAACTCAATGAGCAATATGCCCTTCTATAGCAGCAGTTCGTCGACCTTGATAATCATGCGAGAAGGATATTTTGTCAGAAGAAAACAAATACCGGGAGAAGGCCTTTGATGCCCTTGGGGAGAAGTTTGCCGAGACGCACAGCAGGTTGATGCAGGTGATTCGGGCTAACCATACCCTGGAGACATAATGTGTCGAAGTCAAGCAGCGAGCCTTACAAAGAATCTCCTGCCTTGATCGAGAAGATTATGGCTCCATTCGCTGAAGGCTATGAAACTTATCGGGAGAAGGCGCGGGAGAAAATGAAGGCTATTGGGCTTGATGCTGCCGTCCTAGACTCTTCTGACGAAGAATCCGAAGCCGAGGATGGGGGTCCTAAAGAATAGCTTCTTTTAGGTTTTTTACTTGTAATTTTTGTAATCTTCTTTGTCTTTTTTCATTCCTTTGTATGTAACCTTCCCAACCAGTTACGCTTGTGATTTTTTTTGATCAGTTATGTTGTTTCTAACATTCTGATTGGTTTATATCCGAAGCTTGTTTGGTCTGAGTTGTAAAAACTTTTGGATATAAATGAAGTATAAAATATTTCTTTGTCTGTGATATTCTCAATCAGTTATACTAGTGACTTTTACCGATCAGTTATGTTGTTGCCAACTTTCTAATCAGTTTATGTCCGAAGTTGGTCTGATCAGTTTTGTAAAGCTTATGAATATAAATGAAGTACAAAATTTTTCTGAAGAGAAATTCTCATTTATTTCATTGATAAATAGTATAAATTACATAAGTAAAGGAAAGAATAACATAGCTTTTACTGGTAATATTTTTTAAGTCTTCGAGCATGCCATGTATTCTTTACCTCCGATCCATCAATTGCTCGAAGCCAGTAAGTCCCGGGCTTCGGCACCTCTACCACTTCATAGGGCCCCTCCCAGTTCAGCATCAACTTACCCGTGTTCTGGGGGGAAGATGCCTCTGACTCCTGAAGAACCAGATCTCCAACCTCGAACCTTCTTTGTTTGACCTTCTGGTTATAGTGACGGGCAGTGCGCTTCTGATAAATAGCTAGTTGTACCAGCGCTGACTCTCGAACCTCTTCTAAGAGATCCAGATTTAGTCTTAGGCCGTCCTCGTTGTATAACTCTTTATACTTACTTACACGAAGTGTAGGGGATCCAACCTTAACAAGTATGAGTGCATCGGTCCCATAGGCCAATCTAAACGGTGAATCCCCAGTTGTTGTCCTCAGAGTAGTCCGATAAGCGCACAAAACACTGAGAAATTGTTCAGGTCACCGACCTTTCAATTCATCCAATCGTTGCTTAATACCGTTGAGGAGAGTTTGATTGGTGACTTCTACTTGACCGTTCGACTAAGGGTGAGCAATTGAAGTCTTTCTGTGTTAAATTCCCAATTCTTTCAAAAAAGCTTCGAACTTCGACCCCACGAATTATCTACCATTGTCCGAGACCAGAGCCATCGGGATGCCGAACCGATAAACAACACCATCTTTAAAAAATTTGAGATATTCCTGCTCGGTGATCTTCTGTAGAGGTTTTGCTTCGACCCATTTGGTCATATAGTCGATGGCTACGATCACAAAACTTACTTGTCCCTTGGCCTTCGGTAAGGGCCCCAAGATGTCGATTCCCCATGTAGAAAATGGATTCGGGGATAAGATTGAATACAGTTCTTCGGGAGGCTGATGAGGGATGGCACTGTTCAGCTGACATTTGGGACATTTTTTGACAAGTTCTTTGGCCTCCTGATAGATGGTCAGCCAATAGTATCCCGGCCTCAAAATCTTATATGCCAGTGACTTGGCCCCCATGTGATCCCCACAAATACCTTAGTGCACTTCCCAAAGTTTGTAATCTACTTTTGATGGTGTCAAGCACTTAAGCAGCGGAGAACTAAAGGCCCTTCGGTATAGATCTCCATCAATAAGAATAAAGTTTGAGCTCCTGTGTTGATCTTTCTTGCTAAGATGCGATCCCAAGGTAGAACCCCATCAGCCAGATAAGAGATATAAGGCGTGAGCCAGCAGTCGAGCCAATCCAAAGCTAAAACATCCGTCTTCAGAACGCTCGGTTGTTCTAACACCTCTAGGTATACTGACCCATTGAAAGAACTTGCTTCGGTCGTCGTTGCCAATCGGGCCAAAGTATCTGCTACTGTGTTGTCTGACCGATAGATTCGTTGACAATTGTGTGAGTCAAAGTACATGAGTTTTTCTTTCACTTCGACTAGGTATTTTATCATTCTAGCCCCCCCGAGCTTCATACTCCCTCGGTATCTGTTTGACAACCAGTTGTGAGTCGCTGTAGATGAATAACTTCCAAACCTCCAGGCTTCGGGCCAACCAAAGTCCAGCTAGAATGGCTTCATATTCTGCTTCATTATTCATTGCTTTGAACTGAAACCGAATGGCTTGCTGGACTTTATACCCTTCAGGACTTGTCAGAATAACCCTTGCTCCACTGTTGTCCGAAGTTGATGATCCATCCACATATAGAGTCCACGAAGTCTGCCCCTATTGAATTTCAGTAACTGTATCCACATCTAGTTTTGTGAAGGAACATTCTACCACAAAATCTGCTAACGCCTGTCCTTTGATTGCCATTCAGGAATGATATTCTAGAGCAAACTGAGTTAATTCCATAGCCCATACAGCAAGTATACCCGACACTTCTGGTCTGTATAGTACCTTTTTCAATGGCTGATCTGTATACACCACCACTAACCGACCCTAGAAATAATGTCGAAGCCTTCTGCTTGTAATGATCAAGGCGTAGGCAAACTTTTCTAGGTTCGGGTATCTTGTCTCTGCATCTCGAAGAACGTGGCTGACATAATATACTGAGAACTATCTTACCCCTTTGTCCCGTATTAGTGCCGCTCCCACCGCCATCAATCTTGCAGCCAAATATAAGTACAGGGGTTCCGAAGGGATCGGCTTCATCAATAATGGTGCCGATGACAAATACTACTTGATCCCTTAGAACATATCTTCATACTTCGTAGTCCATTGACAACTTTTCTCGTTCTTTAGCCTTTTCAGAGTGTCTAAAAATGGTAGACATCTTTCAGCTGATCTTGACACAAATCTCTGAAGGGATGATATCCTACCGGTTAACCTCTATACGTCTTTGTAAGTCTTCGGGAATTTCATGTTTAAGATCGCCTGAATCTTCTCCTAATTTGCTTCGATGCCCTTCTTATTAATTAGATACCCCAGAAACTTTCCTGACCCCAATCCAAAGGTACACTTAGTCGGGTTCAATTGCAGCTTATGTTTCCTTACTATTTTAAAGTAGTTTTCTAGGTCCTCCAGATGATCCCGGACTGACATGCTCTTCACAATCATGTCATCCACATAAACCTCCATGCTTCGACCTAGCTGCCTTGTGAATATGAAGTTCATCATCAGCTAGTAAGTCTCCCCGGTATTGACCAGTCCAAAGGTCATCTTCCGATAAGCATATATAGCCCGATGTGTGATGAAACTTGTCTTCGGGATATCCTTCTTACTCATCGAGATCTGATGGTATCCTGAGAAGGCGTCCATGAAACTCAACATGTCGTACCCCAAAGTGGAATTAATCAGCTGGTCAATATTGGGTAGAGGATAGAAATCTTTTGGGCATGCCTTATTCAAGTCTGTGTAATCGATGCATAATCTTCGCTTCCCGTTTTATTTCTGAACAAAAACCACATTAGCCAGCCACTTGGGGTAATCGATCTCAAAAATGAATTCTACTTCCAGGAGCTTGGCAATCTCTTTATCTATTATTCTCTGCCTCTCTAGGGTAAAATTCTTCTTTTTTGTATAACTGGTTTTCTTTTCGGGTCCACATGTAATCTATTTAGTGCCACCGACTCGCTTACCCCAGGCATGTCACTAGGTTTCCATGCAAAGATGTTGGTATGTACCCAAAGCAGATCTATCAACCCTATTCGGAACGGTTCTGTCAACCTCGACCCGATCTTGATCATCTTCTCTATATTCCTCAGGACCAACTCCACATCCTCTATCTCCTCGACAGGCAAGGTGAGCGGTTCTATACTACTCTTAGTGAATGGCTCTAATTTAATGGTCATTGTCTGCTTCTGCTTACAGACCCCAACCCCTGAAGAGATTAAACTATTCTGATAACACCTTCGGATAATGTCTAGATTACCTTTTACCTCTCTGATCCCGTTTGGCATCAGAAATTTGATTTTTAAGTGAGGTATGGACGTCACTGCCTGCAAAGCTGCCGGGGTCGGCCTTCCCAAAATGGTATTGTATGCCGAATCCAGTTGGACCACAAAAAACCTAACCATTATTTTAATCTGTTGGGGCGCCGTACCGAACCTGATAGGCAACTCAATGGTGCCTGATGCATGCACCAGATCGCCACTAAACCCGTAAAAAAGGCCTTCTCCACGCAACTCCATCTTTTTTCATTCCATGTCCATCCTTTGATAGGCGTGAGTGTACAGTATGTCATTCGAGGACGCGTTGTCTATCATCATCCTTTTCATGTCCATGGGCCCGACCTGAGCTATTATCACCAACACCCCGTCATGCGGTTCTATATGGTCTGTAGTATAGTCTTCATCAGAGAAAGAGATAGATGATCCGGGATAGGCCCAATCTTTTCTTGGCGAGGAACTCGCAACTGATAACACTGCATCGAGGTTCCCACTTCTTTTTTTCCCAGTTACATGCCCTATAGAACCGTCTGAAATCACATCAATCATGCCTCGGGCTGGCTAGTTCTGTTTTTGGCTGTGTATCCCGATTCGGTCCTCTGTTTTCCTCCTTCGACGCCACAGAGTTATCCCAACCTAGTACATACTGAACTAGCTGACCGTTCTAAACATTCTTCTCTATCAAGTCCATCTGATTATTGTAAATCTCCGTTGTATGTCTGGGACTCTGATGGTATTCACAAAACTTATCCCTACCCCTCTTCCCGGACTTCATACATTTCGAGTAAGGCTCATAAAATGAATTATTCCGTGTCTCCTCCAGTATCTTCGCCCGATCTGTGTTGAGAGGGGTGTAGACTTTGCTGACATTTCAGCTTGGAAGGGGGGGTCGGCTACTGTCCGATCCCCCACTATTATAGTTTTTCTTCCCAGAATTATCCGTCCTCCATTGGTTATTGTCCGAACGCTGATAACTATGTTTATCCCAATCCTTAGACCTCTCGTAAGACTGGGAGTGTGGTTTGAAGTTCCCCATAGCCTCTTCTATCACAATAAACACTTCGGCTCGATGGAAGGCTTCAGTTAAATCTGTAGAAGGGTTGATCACCAGGTCCTTCATAAGCTTCTTCGATCTCCCTATATCCACACCAGTTGTAAAAAACCCCAAGACTTGAGGGGAATTTAATTCTTCTACGAGCCCACAGCCTCCCAAAACCTCTTAACGTATTGATCGAGGCTTTCATCTGAATGTTGTCTCACTTGCATGAGGGAAGCAGTGGTTTTTCCCCTTGTTCTGTTACTCCCAAACCGAGCATGAAACCTTTCCCGAAGGTCATTCTATAAATTAATTGATCCCGCTGCCAAAATCCCCATCCATTCTTTGGCGCTCTTCTTTAAAGTTATCGTAAACATATGACATTTGGCAGCATCTGAATGTTCGTAGTAAGTCATCAGCCTGTTATATCCATCTGAATGGTTATAGGGATCCCCCAGCCTATTGTATGTCTCCATCGTGGGCATCTTCTTCTTTGGGTCGATTGTGACGTTGATTTTTGGTGAAAAAGGTGAGCCTAGGCAAGTCGAGGGTGTTCCCATCTGGTTCTTTACCACCAGTAATTTCTCTAACTCTACAACCCTTCTGGAGAGGGGATCAGATTCCTCTCTACGAGGGGGCGACCTATGCCAGTCCCCCTCTTATTCAGGAGACCCGATTCTCCTCATTTGCCCCGATCTGCCCTGGTGCTCAGATTTTTTTGTCCACAGAACGACTCCTCCTTCCGCTCCTACCATCTCGAGTGCGACTCCTGGGTCTACTCCTTTCCTTTCCTGCCTCCTCCCGATGAGGCATCCGGGATTGGCTCCAATGTCTGCGTCTCTTTGAAGAGGCCTCCTACTGAAGCTGTAGTGCCGTCATGGCCTCTTTATTCTTCTCCATCTTCTTCTGTATAATGAATTCATGCTGATCTCGCTTGCCCTCTACTCGATCTTTCCCTCGCCTTTTATGCACCCGAGACTGGTTTTCGTCGGCATGACTGGCGGGGATGGGCGTGTGCTGATTGGCCAAAAATAGTTATCGCATGAGAGATGGGACGGGTTCAGCGTGGTCTCCCTGAGTCTTAGAACCCAACCTATCTTTTACCGACCCCCTCACCTGGATAGTCTGGTGAGTTTTTGCTTTTCCCTGGTTAGAAGCACTATTACATTCACTCGCCATAGCCTCCTACCAAAAAATTACACAGTGATTGTCAAAGCACTAAAAGCCCTTCTAGTGCCAATGTTAACGCCAAGTTTCGCCGGCGCGTTCAATCACTAAATCCACGCACTGAATCATGCATAGTAACAGATCACACACGAAGCTTGATGATTTATACCACCGGGTGATAGCTCCAGTGTGAAAATGAGTACAGGTCATTACAAAGTTTAACAATGGAGGCTTTTATGTTTAGTGCTCAAAGATGTATTACCTGTTAACTGTAGTCTTAGCCTTGTATTATAGCCACCCTCACTACTGTCGACGTCAGGATTTTTATTTGTCCCTTTTTTGTTCTTGTCTTTTAGTGTTCTCATGTTAGGTGAGATTTTGTAAGACCCCAACTTTTATGAATAAAGATGAATTTTTCTCTAAATATTATTTTTGAATATTATGGCATGGATTTGATATAATATTATAGTTGTGGGTAATGTTTACAAATTTTGCAAAGTAAGCAAGTTGTTATAAAATATTCGATTGATCGGGGAATATTCGTACGACGACACCATCATTGGTGGACCCCACTATAGAATTACTGTCGGAGTTAGAAAACGACAGAAATATCTTTTTATAAAAACAATGGCAAAAGTTTTACCGTTACCTGTTGAAACACCCGGTGATAAAAGTACAGTAATACGCGTGGTTGCATAGTAGCACACGGTATTGTACAGTATCGTTGATTATTGATGATTACATGAGAAGTCACTCAATTTTATTTAATAATTGCCACAGTAATTGTTGCACAGTTTCTTATATTATTGATTCAATTATTGTCACAGTATCATCTGCACAATATTTTACATTATTAAATCAATAATTGACGCGACACAATTATTCATATTATTAGTTAACATTATTGACAATGTCTAGAAAATTCTGTCGAGGACAGGGGTTTGATCAACTAATTACGCGCCAATAAGGATAAATCCTTATCGAAAAGCCTCCTCTTTCTTGGAAATGATCTAGTTGTTGATATTGTGAGCTTATAATATTAATTATTATGTTGTGGATATTGATTCAATTTTGATTTAAATGAAGGAAATTTTAGCATAAAATAATTGTTGAAAGTTTGGCATATTTTCTATGGAATTATAATTATTTTCTCTGATAAAATATTCATTCAAATATATTATTATAATATATTATAATTGTTTAAATAATATATATATATATATATATATATATATATATATATATATATATATATATATATATATATATATATATATATATATTTTCTAAGAGTAGTTGGTGATGGATGCTTCTCCGGCAAACCATTTCTTGTTTCAAAATTTTGTGGGCCTTAAGAAGTTGATGGTTAGGTAAGAATGGTGCAGGAAAAGGTTGGCAGAAGAAGAAAATTAAAAGGTTAGGCAGGTTAGGCCTGAAGAAAAAAAAGGGAATACTAGGCAGATTGTCTTGTTTTTTTTCTTCATTCGTTGCTATAAATAGGGGGTAACCCCTCCTTCCTAAAACACACCATTTTCAATATCAGAAATTCTTATTCTATAGTATTGTGAGTATTTTTTTAAGTATAAGGATACTTTGAGTGTAGTTTTTTTCTGCATGGTTTTCTTAGAATAATATCCGATATTCCAGTCAAATCCAGTTTCTACTAAGGAAAAGGATATTATTTTATTTCAATACTCGTAAGAAATATTATTTTCTTTCATTCTCCATTGTATGGAAGGGATATTATTTCATTTTATATTCCTAAATTTAAACTTACTATGCTAAGTATTGCTTCTATAATTCCTAAAATTAGTAGAATATCCTTGATATTTGCGCTTTATCCAGTATCTTTTTCATGAAAATATTATTCTGAGCATTCTTGATAAGTTTTAATATTTTCATGCCAGAGTACTATTCACGGGGTACTATTCTCGAAGTATTATTCACGGGGTACTATTCACTCAGGTACTATTCACCTGGCATACTATTCATGATAAAAATTGATTTCTTTTCGGTCCAAATCATTTTTAATACAATATTATTCATGAATTTTACTCTATAAAGCAGTATCTTGTTGACAATTTGGACATTATTGAATTATGAATAAATTAAATTATACATCTTTAGAATTTATCTTTTGCTTGCATTTAATTGAATTCTTATATCATTGTCATCATCTTCATGTTTATATTGTTAGTGCATAGATGGACTGTTGATTGGTATGATTATGACCAGGGATCATTCGGTATAATCATGACCCATAATGTTACAAATGATGTGGTAAAAGTCCTCATTGGCCCGTAGTGCATTGATGGACAGTTGTTGGTACGATCATGACTATTGGTGATAATGATGAATATCCTTGGCCCGTAGTGCATGGATAATTCAATGATGTGGATTATTTATTGAGCTGAGTCTCAGCGAAAAAATTAGTGATAAACTTTTAAATCATAGAAGATAGTAGATATCATGCTCTACTTGACTCATCTAATGAATTGTTTGTTTCGCTGCAGTTAAACTTGTTGTCTATTATATTCTATCAGTTTAACACTGTTGAAGGCTAACGATAATTTATTCTGCATTATCTTAGTCATAATAATCTTTACTGGGCTAGCTGAGCTCACCCTTTGCTTTCATTGTTCTCTTCAGGAAATTAGAATATAGCTAGGACTAGTCGGGAAACAGAGTGACAGTCCAAATGGTCATTTTAGTAGTCCTCACTATTCTATGAAATAGTGTGATAATAATTGTAATAAGATTGAATTTGAGTTTGAATATTGTCTAGAAGACAATATTCGTGTTAAAACTCTCAGCATATGTTTTGTCGTATTTGCACGACAGTTGTATTAATTAAGTTGTATTTGAATTTAGTATCATGTATTTGGCGACTCATAATAGGTGATGTATACCTATTTTTGGGGCGTCACAGTTGGTATCAAAGCTTAGGGATATGATCCCTAGCTGAGATGTGAGACTAGAACTAGGAGAGGAGAGACGAGTAATTCCTTCACGAGTATGACCTACTTAAGTTTATTTGTTATTTAATTGGTCGGTGAGAATATAGGGATAATATGTTACATGTCAATTAACCCTTGTTTTGTGGCAGTGTTTGAAAATGACACCCGAGAATGTTGAGAATAGCAATGGAGCATAGGAGACCGTTGAGTCACCACAGATCAATAACCAGGATAATGTGCATCAGGAAGGCAATAATCCTCAGGAAAACAACAACACCGACCAAACAATGAACGATGGGATTTTCATAGGCTTTATACAATTCATACAACATCAGGCGAGAGCGACTCCTGTTCAAAATGCAGGTGGAAACACTGGCAACTCTCAGATGGTCACTGTTAAGCAGTTCAAGGAGCTGGGACTACCGGAGTTTTTAGGAGAGCCAAAACCACTTAAGGCGGAGGCATGAATAGAAAGACGTCAGCACCAGCACCTGTTGTTAAGGAAGGAGAACGACCACCAGTCGTATGTTACAAATGTAGAGGGGAGGGACACATCGGTTCAAACTGTACGCAGCAACCCAATGCACGTTATAATTATGGAAGAAAAGGTCACCTAGCCCGATTTTGTCATGCACCAAAGTCAAGTCTAGCTGGGATGGAGGCATCAAAGGCCGTCCCAAACAAGACAAAACCAGTAGTTCAAGGGAGAGCGTTTGTCGTAACCTCCCAAAAAGCGAGGAATCCGAACGAGGTGATCACGGGTAAGCTAATCATAAGCTCTAGCGAAGTCTATACCTTATTTGATACCGGTTCTATCCATTCTTTTATTTCTCCTACTTGCACTTAACGTTTAACTTTAACTTCGGAGAAATTAGACTTTGATTTATCTGTTGAAACTCCGTTGGGAGAAACCTTCATTACATCCACTATTTATAAGTCTTGTTTTATTCAAATCGGTAACCGCACGTTACCTGTCGATCTTATCTCTTTGAAAATACTAGCATTTAATGTAATTTTAAGGATTGATTGGTTAACAACTCAACATGCTAAAATCGATTATTTTCGTAATGTTGTTGGCTTTCATATTCCTAACCAACCTATTATGCGAATTCAAGCAACCAAACCACTAAAGTTAATTACTGTCATATCAAGCTATAAAGCTATTTGTTTATTAAAAAATGGATGTCAAGCTTACTTAGCCCATGTCACAGATTTAAATAAAAATACGTCAGATTTGAATGATATTTCTATTGTTAATAAATTTCTTGATGTATTCCCTGAAGAACTTCCTGGCCTACCCCTAGAGCGTGAAATTGAATATTTTATCGACCTTGAATCCAGTATAAAACCCATTTCCAAAGTCCCATATCGAATGGCTCCTATTGAACTTCAGGAATTAAAAACCCAACTACAGGAATTGTTAGACATCGGTTTCATTCGTCCTAGTACATCTCCTTGGGGTGCTCCTATTCTATTCGTGAAGAAGAGAGATGGAAGTATGCGACTTTGTATTGATTACCGGGAGTTGAATCATGTCACCATCAAAAATAGGTAACCATTACCTTGTATTAATGATCTGTTTAACTAGTTGCAAGGCGGTAAATTGTTTTCAAAGATCTATCTTCGTTCCAGATATCATCAATTAAAGGTTAAAACTGATGACATTCCAAAGACTGCTTTCAGAACTCGGTACGAGCATTACGAATTCCTAGTCATGTCTTTTGGATTGACTAATGCTCCTGCTGCCTTCATGGATATGATGAACCGAGTATTCAAGGAATATTTGGATCATTTTGTGGTTGTCTTTATTGATGACATCCTCATTAACTCCAAAAGCCATGAAGATCATGAGCAACACTTGAGACTGATACTTTAAAAGCTTCGTGAAAACAAGTTATATGCCAAGTTGAAGAAATGCGAGTTCTGGCTTGAGAAAGTAGCATTCTTTGGGCACATGATATCAAATCATGGAATATCTGTTGACCCGACAAAGATTGAAGCAATTCAAAGCTGGGAGCAACTTAAGTCAGTGATCGAAGTACGTAGCTTTCTCGGCTTAGTTGGTTATTATCGAAGATTCGTAGAAGGGTTTTCACGAATCGCTACTCCATTAACTCAGCTAACTTAGAAAGATACAAAATTCAGTTAGAGCGAGGAACGTGAGAAGGGTTTTCAAGAAATCAAGAGGAAACTCATTTCAGCACCTGTTCTGACAATACTATCTGGTTCGGAGGGATTTGTCATCTACAGTGATGCTTCAGGCAAAGGTTTAGAATGTGTTCTTATGCAACATGGGAAAGTCATAGCCTATGCCTAACGACAACTTAAAGAATATAAGAGGAATTATCCTACTCATGATCTAGAGTTGGCAGCTATCGTTTTCACACTTAAAATCTGGAGGCATTACTTGTATGGGGAGAAGGTGGAGATCTTCACGAATCATAAAAGCCTTAAATATTTCTTCACTCGAAAGGAACTCAACATGCGGTAACGACATTGGCTTAAACTGTTGAAAGATTATGATCATACTATTCAATACCATCCTAGAAAAGCGAATGTGGTAGCTGACGTATTGAGTAGAATATCATATGCGGGTACGAGTGTGATATTGTCAATGCAAAGGCCCATTTTGTATGACTTGCAAAGGATGGAGATAGAGATAAAGACTCCAGGGACCCACGTGATGATGACAAATATACGAGTAGAACCGACTTTAATCGATAAAGTTAAAGTTGCTCAAACTACAGACCTGGAGCTAATGCCTATGAAGAAAAAGTGCAAGAAGGTGTTATTTCGTAAGCAAGAATCGATGAAGAAGGAATACTTCGAGTCAACTCCAGACTTTGTATTCCTAACGACCCTGATTTAAAATATAAAATCATGATGGAGGCTCATAACACACCATTTGCAATCCATCCTGGGAGTACCAAAATGTATCGTGATCTTTGACATACATTTTAATGGAGCAATATGAAGAGAGAGATAGCGGAGTTGATCTCAAGGTGTTAAACTTATCAACGAGTCAAGGCAGAGCATCAAGTGCCAAAAGGTCCATTGCAACCACTTGAAATTCTAGAATGGAAGTGGGAGGACATTACCATAGATTTCATTGTAGGTCTTCCCAAGGTTTCTCAAGCCATAGATGTAATTTGGGTCATTGTTGATAGATTGACCAAGTCTGCTCATTTCTTAACTATACGAGAAACTTATTCACTTGAACATCTTGCTCGTATGCATATAAATGAGATTATAAGACTGCATGGTGTCGACGTCAGGATTTTTAATTGTCCCTTTCCGTTACTTGTTCTTTGGTGTTCTCATTTTAGGTGAGATTTGTTTGAAAAAATAAGTAAAAAAGGTCCGACATGTATAATGTCGACGATTGGACTATAAGAGTCGCCAGTTGGTTTTTTAAATGGTTGTACCAACACAACCGAGAAAAGGTTTACACATTGACCCAATGATGTGACACTGCTAAATAGGTCGGTGAAACCGAGATTCATTAGGGTGCGGGGACTTGGTTATGTGGAGGGAAGGTGTTAGGCACCCCCCGACATCCGTGTTACCACGGTGATCGCCTCTTTTCAAGAAACTATTATCTGAATGTGTGAGTGTGTGGGTCAATGGGTTGTTATTTAGAAGTAGTGTGAGGCTTCGTTCGCACCTATATACACAGGGTTTGAATTTTATGTAAAAATTCAATTTTAAGCAAAATATGGCAGTGATGTTTTATAAAAGAGATTTTTCAAACCCTGATGCTCAATAGTAATTGAGACCTTTTACACTCCCATATTATTCCGTTTTCGGCTGGATTGATTTTATTTGAAAGATGCGGAGCATCCGTACGAAAATACTTTACAAAAAAGTGCTGAATTCCTCGTGGATATGGAAACCATCTGAGGAAATCCAAACATCACAGATATATTTACAAGCTGCTTACAGTTGAAAAGGTCCATCACGAGAACCGAATCTAGATTCAGGGGACTGAATCTGTGATCACATGATTCCTAGGCTCACATGATGCCGCAATTGATATAAACGCAGTAAGCAGGTATATATATAAAAGCTGTAAATATATATATATATATATATATATATATATATATATATATATATATATATATATATATATACATACATGATCACCAACCACGAAGCACCTCCATGGGGGATCAGAAATATAAATAAAGCTGTAAAAGCTATCAACTGCCACGGAGGAAACTCCAGGCGGGATGAAATGTATAGAAAGCTATAAAAACGGTCAACCACTACGAAGTAAACTCCAGGTGGGACGAAATGTACAGAAAGCTATAAAAACGGTCAACCACCACGAAGTAAACTCCAGGTGGGACGAAATATATATATATATATATATATATATATATATATATATATATATATATATATATATATATATGCATATAAACGCACCGGATATAAAATCCAGGCTCATCGGACAAAGTCCAACAATAGTTAATATATATAAGTATATATATATTAAAACAGTAAACGCACCGAATGTGAAATCCAGGCTCACCGAACAGAGTTTGATAGCAGTTCATATATATAAATATATATGTAAGAAAGCCATTAAATGTACCAGACATAAGTCTAGGCTCATCGAACAGAGTTCGACACGCAGTTCATATATATAAATGTATATATATATACAAAAGCAATTAAACGCTCCAGACCGAAGTCTAGGCTCAATCGAGGCATAACTCGATAATGTTAGTCCATATATATATATATATATATATATATATATATATATATATATATATGTACATACAAACTAAAAATAAACCACGGACCGAAGTCCGGGCAAAAGTGTGCAACACGACTCTCAACGTGTAGAAGGGTGTGTGCAAATATGAAGAGAAAAACTTTAAAGTGTGAAAGAAGGCTTACAGTGGGCTACCAAAGAAGACTTCAATATCTTTAAAGTTAGTAAACACTGGCTTTTGTAGGTATAATGTAAGACCCCAAATTATTAATAAATAAAATTTAAATTTCCTCTACTTATTATTTTGAAATAGTAAGGGTTAAATTGATTAATGAGGTTAGTTATGGGTAAAATGCGCAAATATTTCAAATAAGCAAGTGGTCATAAAATATTCATTGTTGTCGAAAAATATTCGTTCGGTCGTGGAATATTCTTGTTATCGGGGAATATTCGTACGACGGCACAGCCTTGTGTGGGCCCCATAACAGAAAGCGATTGGATGAAGAAAATGACAAAAATAAGTTGTTTATAAATAGCGGCGTAGTTGTTACCGTTAATACTGTTGGAATACCCGGTGGTTAAAACACAGTAATACGCATTGTTGCACAGTAGCACACGGTATTGCACCAATTATTGATTTTTACGTAAGAATGCATTACTCAATAATTGTTACAGTAATTACTGTTCAGTATTTTATTTTATTGATTCAATAATTGCTGCGTTGATATTTTATATTACTGTTATTTTAATAATTATCACTACACAGTATTTTCTATTATCGGAGCAATAATTCATATTATTTGAATAATATTATTAGATAACATTATTGGCAATGTCTAAAAAGTTCTGTCCAAGGAGAGGTTTGGTCATCTAATTGCGTGCCAGTAAGGAGAGATCCTTATTGGAAAGCCCCCTCTTTCCTGAGAACGGCCTGGTTGCCAGTACTGTGATTCTGTAACATTATTTGTGAATAATTAATTATTAATTTATATGATGAGAAAAATATTCATTTTATGTGGATATAGATGGAGAAAATTTTTAAAGTGACAATTGTTAAAAATCGATATTTTATCTTTTTTGATAAAATAATATTTTATATTATTATAATATAATAATGATGATATTTTTACAATGAATGTGGGATATATGAGTATATGAGGAGAAAGAGTATTTTTGTTGCAAAAGTTGTTTAAAACATGTTTTGTGTGTCGGTGGACCCCATTTCTTGACTAAAATTTGATTATAGCCTGTAAAATCGTCCGTTTGTGGATTTCAGTTAATTTCTGTTTGGAATTTGGAAAAACTTTCTTCTGCAATGTTGTAGAGAATTGAATTTGCTATAGAAAGTCGTGAGATTCAAATTTTCTGATAAAAGAGCTATTTATTGTGAATTATTGAAGTTCTGAAATAATTGATTTTTGGAAGTTTTAATTATTTTAAATAATAAAAACGTTTTTTATACTTGGTTGGCATCATTAGCATGTGCAAGATGGCTGAGTTCAGATCTTAGAAGGTGTGCGTAGAGAATTTTAATATATATATATTATTATTATATTAAATTTTCTGTTTTGGTGTTCTAAGCATTTTCCTATAAATAGGGTGCTTAGGTTAGAATTGAAAATCACACTAGAAACTGAAAACTTCTCTCTCTTTCTCTCTCGATATATTGAGAGTATTCTTATGAGTATTTTAATACTTTGAGTGTTGCTATACGGTACAAGTTCAAGTCATAGCCTATATCCGGTTTTTCAACTAGAAGTACTGTCTTTACAAGGTAAGGGATGTTATTTTATTCGAAAATGATATTATTTCTTCAATATCATTATATTGGTTAGAAATTTTTATCAAATTTGAAGTTTTTCATGTCGGGGTTACTATTCATGAGTTACTATTCACGAGTTACTATTCACCGAAAAATAAAATTTTATTCTTTTTGTCCAAAATATCTATTATGGATACTAGCTTTGATTATATCCATGTTTTGATCATTCTTGAATTTTACTCCACTATGATTGTTTATGAGGTATTTTTGGACATGGATAAACTGTAATACGAATTCCTAATATTGTTCTTTTGCTTCACTGGATTCGTTTTCTTTAAAATATTTTTCATCATCCTCAGTCCTAAATGATAATATTAATGAATATCTTTGGCCTGTAGTGCAAAGATGAATGATTTCTGATGAATATCTTTGGCCCGTAGTGCAAAGATGAACATGTGTTGAGATGAACATGACCAACTGATGAATATCTTTGGCTTGTAGTGCAAAGATGATTATTGATTGATGTTACAGGGATAAAATATTGATGATGGACTTTTGAATTCATAGATAATAGTAGATTTCATTCTCTACGTAGCTCTTCTATAAATTATTATTTTTCGCTACGAATATTGATTTAAAACTTGTTGTCTATTGTATTCTATTAGATTTTTCCCTGTTGAAGACTAACGATAATTTGTTCTGTATTATCTTAGTCATAATATTCTTTACTGGGCTAGTTGAGCTCACCCTTTTCCTTTTTGTTCCATTTTTCTCAGGAGGCGAGAATGTAGCGAGTACTAGTCGGGGTATGGAATGATGGTTCTAGAAGTTATTTTAGTAGTCCTCACCATTTTTGTGAAATAATATATCAATAATTATAATGAGGACTTATTTGAGTGTGGATATTGTCTAGATGACAATATTTGTATTTAATCTCACAGTTCTTGTGTTGTAATAATAAAGATGTAGTTATTTCTGTACCATGTATTTTGGTGACTCAGAATGGGTGTTGTATACCTATTTTGGGGGCGTCACAGTTGGTATCAGAGCTTAGGGATATGATCTCTGGCGGAGATCGGGGAATAGATCTAGGAGGGGAGAGACGAGTAAATCCTTCGCTAGAGTGTCCTACCTAAGCTTATTTGTTGGTCGGTCATAATATAGGAATATTATGTGATATGTTAATTTATTAAATTAACCCTTGTTTTATGGCAGTATTTGAGAATGTCGACTGAGAATGTTAACAGTGGAGTAAATGAGACGGTGGAAATGCCTATACTCACCAACGAGGAGAATGTGAAACAGGCTGACAATGTTCCTTATGACCAACACCACTGAGCAGACGATGAACGATGAGATGTTTAGAAGCTTTTTTCGATTCATGCAAAACCAGACGAAGGAGATTCCTGTTCAAAATATAGGAAGAAACAATGGCAACGCACAGCTGGTTACAACCAAGCAGTTCAAAGAGTTGGGACCACCATAATTCTGGGGAAAGCCGGATCCGATTAAGGCGGAGACATGGGTCAAGCAAATTACCAAGATATTCGATGTCTTGGGATGCACGGAGGAACAGAAGGTTCCATTCGTCACCTTTATGTTCCGTGGCGAGGCAGACTACTGGTGGGAGTCTGTGAAGCGTACCCATCCAGCCACACTCAGCATGTCTTGGGAGACATTTCAGAAACTGTTCAATGACAAGTACTTCCCTGAAAGTATTCGTCATATGAAGGAGGTAGATTTTATTAGACTGGAGCAGAATAACATGACGGTGTCCCAGTACGAGGCGAAGTTTGCAGAGTTGTCCAGGTTTGTACCTCATTTGGTGGAGAATGAGGAACGTATGACGCAGATGTTTCTGAGAGATTTGAAACCCGGCATACGTCAATATCTCATTTCTCATAAATTTTCTCTCTATTAAGATGTTGTCAACAGGGCTCAATTATTAGAGCGAGATAACGAGTACGGTCAACCGAGGGACCACAACAAGGATCATATCGGTGACAGCAGTCATCAGAACAATGATAACCAGCGGAGAAAGAAAAATACAGACAAGAACGGCAACCACTCTGGTGGTAATCGTGGCTATGAAAATAGAAGAAGGGAGTCGGGAGGAGATTTTAAAAAGAGGAGATTCAACAATGACAATACGAAGACGTCAGCACCAGCAGCAACTGGTTCCAAGGGAGGAGAACGACCACCGGTTATATGCTATAAGTGCGGAAAAGAAGGACATATCAGCCCAAACTCCCCACAACAGTTTAAGGTATGTTATAATTGTGGAAAGGAAGGACATATCGCTCGAGATTGCACTGTAGCGAAACCAAGTCCAGCGGGGATGGTGACTCAAAAAGCTGTCCCATAAAAGACAAAGTCAACAGTTCCTGGAAGAGCGTTTGTCATGACTGGTCAACATGCGAGGAACCCAAACGAGGTGATCACGGGTAAGCTAATCATAAATTCATGCGAAGTTTATACCTTGCTAGATGCTGGTGCTACCCATTCATTTATTTCTCTTGCTTGTGCTCAACGTTTAAACTTGACTCCGAAGAAGTTAGATTTTGATTTATCTGTAGAGACTCCGTTAGGAGAAACTTTTATCACATCCACTGTTTATAAATCTTGTGTGATCCAAGTTGGCACCATCACCTTACCTGTTGACCTTATCTCTTTAAAGATACTTGCTTTTGATGTGATTTTAGGGATTGATTGGTTAACTACTCATCATTCCAAAATTGATTATTTTCGTAAGGTTGTTAGTTTTCATATTCCTAACCAACCTATTGTACGAATTCAAGCAACTAAGCCATTAAAATCAATCACTGTTATATCAAGCCATAAAGTCATTCGTTTATTAAAAAATGGATGTCAAGCTTTCTTAGCCCATGTTATGGATTTGAATAAAGACACGTCAAATTTGAATAATATTCCTGTTGTTATTGACTTTCCTGACGTATTTCCTGAAGAACTTCCCGGTCTACCCCCGGAACGTGAAGTTGAATTCTTTATTGATCTTGAACCTGGTACAAAGACCATTTCTAAAACCCCATATCGAATGACTCCTATTTCTACTTCAGGAGTTAAAGGTCCAACTACAAGAGTTGTTGGACATCGGTTTCATTCGTCCTAGTACATCTCCTTGGGGTGCTCCTGTTTTATTTGTAAAGAAGGAAGACGGGAGTATGCGACTTTGTATTGATTACCGGGAATTAAACCATGTCACTATCAAGATTAGGTATCCGCTACCTCGTATTGATGACCTGTTTGACCAGTTACAAGGAGCACAATTCTTTTCAAAGATCGATCTTCGTTCTGGATATCATCAGCTGAAGGTTAAAACTGAGGATATTCTGAAGACTGCCTTCAGAACTCGGTACGGGCATTATGAATTCCTAGTCATGTCTTTTGGATTGACTAATGCTCCTGCGGCTTTCATGGATTTGATGAACTGAGTATTCAAGGATTATTTGGATCAATTCGTTGTTGTCTTTATTGATGACATCCTCATATATTCCAAAAGCCGTGAAGATCATGAGCACCATTTGAAGCTAGTACTGCAAATGCTTCGTGATAGCAAGCTATATACTAAGTTGAAGAACTGCGAGTTCTGGCTTGAGGAAGTAGCATTCCTGGGGCACGTGGTGTCAAAACATGGAGTATCTGTTGACCCGGCGAAGATTGAAGCAATACAAAGTTGGGAGCAACCAAAGACGGTGACCGAAGTACGTAGCTTTCTGGGCTTAGCTGGTTATTATCGGAGATTCGTAGAAGGGTTTTCTCGAATCACTACCCCGTTAACTCAGCTAACTCGAAAAGATATCAAATTCGTATGGAGCGAGGAATGCGAGAAGAGTTTTCAAGAGCTTAAGAGGAGACTCATTTCGGCACCTGTTTTGACCATACCATCTGGTTTGGATGGATTTGTTATCTACAGCGATGCTTCAGGCAAAGGGCTAGGATGTGTTCTCATGCAACGTGGGAAAGTTATAGCCTATGCCTCACGACAACTTAAAGAATATGAGAGGAATTATCCTACTCATGATCTAGAGTTGGCAGCAGTCATTTTCGCGCTAAAGATCTGGAGGCATTATCTATATGGGGAGAAAGTGGAGATATATTCAGACCATAAAAGCCTCAAATATTTCTTCACTCAAAAAGAACTCAACATGCGGTTACGACGTTGGCTCGAGCTGTTGAAAGATTACGACCACACTATTCAATACCATCTTGGAAACGTAAACGTGGTAGCTGACGCGTTGAGTAGAAGATCATATGCAGGAATAAGTGCGATGATGTCAAGTATACGCATAGAACCAACTTTAATCGATAAAGTTAAAGTTGCTCAAGCCACAGACCCGGAGCTGATGCGTATGAAGAAGAAAGTGCAAGAAGGTGTTATTCCAGAAGCAAGAATCGATGAAGAAGGAATACTTAGAGTCCACTCCAGACTTTGTGTTCCTAACGATTCTGATTTAAAGTACAAGATCATGATGGAAGCACACAATACACCATTTGCAATCCATCCTGGAAGTACTAAAATGTATCGTGATCTTCGACATACATTTTGGTGAAACAATATGAAGAGAGAGATTGCAAAGTTTATCTCGAGGTGTTTAACTTGTCAACGTGTAAAGGCGGAACATCAAGTGCCAAAGGGTCCGTTGCAACCACTTGAGATTCCAAAATGGAAGTGGAAACACATTACCATGGATTTCGTTACGGGTCTTCCCACGGTTTCTCAAGGCATAAATGCTATTTGGGTTATTGTTGATAGATTAACCAAATCTGCTCATTTCTTGCCGATACGGGAGACTTATTCCCTTGAACGTCTTGCTAGTATGTACGTGAATGAGATTGTGAGGTTGCATGGCATGCCAATATCCATAGTTTTGGATCGTGACCCAAGATTCACTTCAAAATTTTGGGTAAGCTTGCAAAAAGCTATGGGGACGGATTTACGATTTAGTTCGGCATACCATCCTCAAACGGATGGACAATCAGAGAGGACTATTCAAACTCTTGAAGATCTATTAGGACTCTGTGTCCTAGACTTCAAAGGGAGTTGGGATAAGTATTTACCATTGGTGGAATTCTCCTACAACAACAGTTATCAGGCAAGTATAGGTGTGGCTCCATTTGAAGCATTGTATGGACAAAAGTGTCACTCTCCAGTATGTTGGGATGAGGTAGGAGAAGCAACGTTGTTGGGACCCGAGTTGGTACGTATGACTACATAAAAGATCCAAATGATTCGACAACGTATACAAACGGCACATGATCGACAAAAGAGTTATGCGGATCTTCATCGAAAGGACGTGGAATTTAGTATTGGGGATCACGTATTATTGCGTGTTGCTCCATGGAAAGGAGTTACAAGATTTAGGAAGAGAGGAAAGCTCAATCCACGATTTATTGGTCCATTTCAGATTCTTGACCGAGTAAGAAATGTGGCCTATAGACTCGCGTTACCTCCAAGTATGTCTCGTGTTCATAATGTTTTTCATATATCTGTGCTACGTAAATATGTGAAAGACCCAAACCACGTTATTAAGTTAGAACCGGACGAGATAGTCGAAGACTTAATGTACGAGGAGGTACCTGTCAAGATTTTGGATAGGAAAGAGCATGTCATACGCACGAAGGTCATACAACAAGTTAAAGTTTTGTGGAGAAATCATGCTATTGAGGAAATGACCTGGGAGTTGAAAACGGAAATGAAAGCGAGGTATCCTCATCTTTTCGAAACATCAGGTACGTGCGTCAATTTCGAGGACGAAATTTCATAAGGAGGGAAGGTTGTAAAACCCCAAATTATTAATAAATGAAATTTAAATTTCCTCTACTTATTATTTTGAAATAGTAAGGGTTAAATTGATTAATGAGGTTAGTTATGGGTAAAATGCGCAAATATTTCAAATAAGCAAGTGGTCATAAAATATTCATTGTTGTCGGAAAATATTCGTTTGGTCGTGGAATATTCTTGTTGTCGGGGAATATTCGTACGACAGCGCAGCCTTGTGTGGGCCCCATAACAGAAAGCGATTGGATGAAGAAAACGATAAAAACAAGTTGTTTATAAATAGCGGCGTAGTTAATACCGTTAATACTGTTGGAATACCCGGTGGTTAAAACACAATAATACGCGTTGTTGCACAGTAGCACACGGTATTGCACCAATTATTGATTTTTACGTAAGAAGGCATTACTCAATAATTGTTACAGTAATTACTGTTCAGTATTTTATTTTATTGATTCAATAATTGCTGCGTTGATATTTTATATTACTGTTGTTTTAATAATTGTCACTACATAGTATTTTCTATTATCGGAGCAATAATTCATATTATCTGAATAATATTATTAGATAACATTATTGACAATGTCTAGAAAGTTCTGTCTAAGGAGAGGTTTGGTCATCTAATTGCGCGCCAGTAAGGAGAGATCCTTATTGGAAAGCTCCCTCTTTCCTGGGAACGGCCTGGTTGCCAGTACTGTGATTCTGTAACATTATTTGTGAATAATTAATTATTAATTTATATGATGAGAAAAATATTCATTTTATGTGGATATAGATGGAGAAAATTTTTAAAGTGACAATTGTTAAAAATCGATATTTTATCTTTTCTGATAAAATAATATTTTATATTATTATAATATAATAATGATGATATTTTTATAATGAATGTGGGATATATGAGTATATGAGGAGAAATAGTATTTTTATTGCAAAAGTTGTTTAAAACATATTTTGTGTGTCGGTGGACCCCATTTCTTGACTAAAATTTGATTATAGCCTGTAAAATCGTCCGTTTGTGGATTTCGGTCAATTTCTGTTTGGAATTTAGAAAAACTTTCTGCTACAAAGTTGTAGAGAATTGAATTTTCTATAAAAAGACGTGAGATTCGAATTTTCTGATAAAAGAGCTATTTATTGTGAATTATTGAAGTTCTGAAGTTCTGAAATAATTGATTTTTGGAAGTTTTAATTATTTTAAATAATAAAAACATTTTTTATACTTGGTTGGCATCATTAGCATGTGCAAGATGGTTGAGTTCAGATCTTAGAAGGTGTGCGTAGAGAATTTTAATATATATATTATTATTATATTAAATTTTCTGTTTTGGTGTTCTAAGCATTTTCCTATAAATAGGGTGCTTAGGTTAGAATTGAAAATCACACCAGAAATTGAAAACTTCTCTCTCTTTCTCTCTCGATATATTGAACGTATTCTTGTGAGTATTTTAATACTTTGAGTGTTGCTATACGGTACAAGTTCAAGTCATAGCCTATATCCGGTTTTTTAACTAGAAGTACTGTCTTTACGAGGTAAGTGATGTTATTTTATTCGAAAATGATATTATTTCTTCAATATCATTATATTGGTTAGAAATTTTTATTAAATTTGGTACTTTTCATGTCGGGGTTACTATTCATAAGTTACTATTCACGAGTTACTATTCACCGAAAAATAAAATTTTCTTCTTTTTGTCCAAAATATCTATTATGGATACTAGCTTTGATTGTATCCATGTTTTGATCATTCTTGAATTTTACTCCACTATGATTGTTTATGAGGTATTTTTGGACATAGATAAACTGTAATACGAATCCCTAATATTGTTCTTTTGCTTCACTGGATTCGTTTTCTTTAAAATATTTTTCATCATCCTCAGTCCTAAATGATAATATTAATGAATATCTTTGGCCTGTAGTGCAAAGATGAACAGGTGTTGAGATGAACATGACCATCTGATGAATATCTTTGGCTTGTAGTGCAAAGATGATTATTGATTGATGTTACAGGGATAAAATATCGATGATAGACTTTTAAATTCATAGATAATAGTAGATTTCATTCTCTACGTAACTCTTCTATGAATTATTATTTTCCGCTGCGAATATTGATTTAAAACTTGTTGTCTATTATATTCTATTATATTTTTCCCTGTTGAAGACTAACGATAATTTGTTCTGTATTATCTTAGTCATAATATTCTTTACTGGGCTAGTTGAGCTCACCCTTTTCCTTTTTGTTCCATTTTTCTCAAGAGGCGAGAATGTAGCGAGTACTAGTCGGGGGTATGGAATGATGGTTTTAGAAGTTATTTTAGTATTCCTCACCATTTTTGTGAAATAATGTATCAATAATTGTAATGAGGACTTATTTGAGTGTGTATATTGTCTAGATGACAATATTTGTATTTAATCTCACAGTTCTTGTGTTGTAATAATAAAGATGTAGTTATTTCTGTACCATGTATTTTGGCGACTCAGAATGGGTGTTGTATACCTATTTTGGGGGCGTCACATATAACATAAGCTATATGTGAGCTCACAAGTGTTTAAAATGAGAAAGCACTCAGTCTGGGGTGAGTACAGAGCAAATTGGGCAGGGCTTCCTCGCCGTTTTCTCTTCCAAAATGGCCACCCCAAGCCCTTTATTTATAGAGGGTGGAGCCACAGGTGTACCTGCTACTGAGTCGCATGTGTACCAGAGGCAACCCGGGTTGGCCCAGGTTTTTTAAGTCAGGTAGTCTCGAAGAACGTGAACTCAGGCACTGTAATGTCCACTCGAACTTTCAGAAGTGCAATCCGGGCATCCGTTTGAGGTATACGAGACCTATTTTGGACCGCCGTTGTCGAGAGTTGTACGATGGCATGAGATTAGAGTTTGTGCAAAGTCATTGAAGATGGGACGGTGCCCTCCGGTCTTCAGGCTTCAACTTTCATCTGTTACCCCGCACAATGGTCACTCGGGATTGATTAGTCTTGTGGGACACTGTTGTGCAGAGAAGTTGAGACGATGTGGCGTGGCATCGTGTTGGTCAGATGACGATGTTGGCCCTCACCGGTGTTATCGTTGAATTGGGCTGATAAAGCAGACGTTGCTCAACATAGCTAGGATTGGACTGCTGCAATTGGTTGAAGGTCCTCATTGTCATCTTTGAGGTGTGTCTGTCTTCCCGATGTTATCGCCGGGATGGTACAATGTATCTCATTGTGAGCGCCGAGATTGAAGCTGGTTGCATTTGTAACAAGCATTTCTGGGGTTATTGCCAAAATTGCATTCCTTGGGGTTATCACCAAGGTTGGTGGCTATTCCCATGGTTGGGACTGAGACTGGATACCTTGGGGTTATCTCCGAGATTAATCGGTCTTCTCCGATGTATGTTTTGGTATTGATCTGCATGCCTCAGGGTTATCTCCGAGATTGAAATTGTTACTCCCAAATTGCGATCCGAGGTTAATGCTGAACTTCCGGTAGTATCCGGCATGGATATGGATCGCCTTTCAGGGTTCCCTCTTAAAAGATGAATCTGTTATCCTGCAATGTTAGTGACAGGTGTACAAAAAATTTTGAGTGTCTACAGATGCCGCTCTTTATCTTAGTCATGTATGGCGATGCATGGGTAGGATAAAGAATCCTAGACACTTAAAACGTAACAAGACGAACATGGTACTATGGATAGCAACATGATGCAAATGTATGATGCATGTGTACGGGGTTGTAGCCCAACACGCTAGGGATGATTGCTGGCTCCCTGTTGCTTCAACTGGGGATTGGCAACGATGACCAGATTTGATGTGTAATCCGAATATGTTAGGATGTTGATGTTGGAGTTATCACCAAAGTCCTGTGTCTTTGATTATTACTTGATCCCGAAGATGTGCCTCTTATGTGTGAGAGATCTATGGGGATGAAGCTTGATCTTCTTGAGGATGTGTATAACATATTGCATCATCAATCCTCCTTGATGACAATCTCCTGGTTTGTATCATCGGGACATGTCACGATTCTGATGGATTTACTGCAAACAACAAATGCTGTCAGGGATGCCCGACCTTCGTTGAGTTGTGTGTTTCACCGACATGTGAATCAACGGCTGAAAACTCTTGTGGGATATACTGTCAAGGTTGCTTGACCTCCGATGTCATGTAGATCACCGGAACATTGCGTTATGACCCCCGCCGGGGATCCGCTAGGGAATACGAGCGGTCGGGTGTGAAAACCTCTAATGGTTTCAGAGCTCTGATAGGTTTAAATCGCTATCAGCCGTAATAATGTCAAGGCTGCTTGACCTTCGTTGATTTGTGTGTCAACGGATAAGCAAGCGTTGTAACCCCCGCCGGGGATCTCTTTTGTGAAAAGATTGGGGTGACAACCTTACGCTGACGGCATCGGACCGCTGTACGGTATCACCGAATGTGGTATACAAAGAATTAAATCATCGGTACAGTAAACCCTGTGTTCGGGCGAATACCAATGGATGAAAAGAAAGCCACAATTGGATCCAGAAAAACCAGGGTTTTAGGCTATTCTGCTCAATTGCGTAGCGTTTTTATCTCTGGTTTGGCCTTTTCAGCTTGTAAGAACTCCTTTGCAACTTAAACTGGACCGAGCCAGAGGGATGGGACCCACATGAGGATGCCGCAGGTGCATTTTCTACAACCGCAGATGGGCCTGCGGCCAACGTGGATGATAAATTCTAGCAGGTTGGTCTCACAAGTCACTTTCAACTTGTTGCGCGAAGGAAAATACGTGAGCCTCTTTCAGATCTGTTGAGTTCGGGCTGTTTTCTGCAAATTCTGTCACCGTACAAGTGTTCTGCATTATCCTGGTAACATATGCCTGTATTTTCCCTCATTTCTGTCCGTTTGATTTTGCGTTATCGCATGAAATGCATCTAAACACATAATAGTGATTGTGTATGCACAAATGACTAGATAAAAAATATTCAACATAGTAAATGTTAGTATTAAACCATGCTGAACATAATGATGTGAAAAAATTTAACTTTTGAGACAGTCAAATTGACACCTTTTTATGCTATTTTTTGTCCTATTTGAGGTCCAATGAGCATAAGGTAGCAAGGCAAAGCACTCCTAGTATTGAGGTTGACCTTATGCATGATAAATTTAATTTTTAATACATATAATATGTATATGACTTTGGGACAGGTGTGCTACTGAATGGCCACCTAGACATACCTGGATGCATGTGGATAGTCCTATTTTCAAAGGGGACTATGGCAAATTTTTTCCAAATGTAGGCATTGGGTAGTCATGCATTTTTAACTCTATTATATGTTAAAGTAAATGAATGCATGCATATAGTCATAAAATGCATTCTAAAAAGCTCCAGGTAAGGAAATACCACACCCTTTCTGAGGTGATTTGGAGACTTGTTGTCCAGATACTATGGATCCGGATCAGCCAAGCAGTTCCTATAGGACCACTTCTGGCGTACGACGGAGGGCTTCTGAAGTGCCTCGTCCCCGTTCTGTCAGACAGCCACGTCGGTTGGTGGAGGCCGTGATACGTCCTGTTCAGTTAGATGTTCCAGACGTTGAGGACAAGGAGGTGGATATTCTGATAGAGAACCCTGCTCCTGCTGCACATATCCCTCGCATGGAGCTTCCGAGCATTCATGTGGTGAATCCAGAGTTGCTGGGTGATTTGGGCAGACATCCATCGATGTATTTGCATGCTAATGAGGTATGGCGTTAGACTTTGATCTTCCTCCTTTCCTATTGATGAGGATTAAAGGGTTTTGATGTTGATCTGCATTTCATGCAGGTTCCTGGTTTTACACAGCCTCGGGGGAACTGGTTCAGCATTCACTCCATGTACTAGGCGCTTTATCCTGACTATAGAGCGGTAGTGCATGAGTGGGGATTTGGGGCATTTTTCTCCATCCTTCCCCGGCGTTGTCCCTGGGGTTATCTCAGGGCATTGTCTGAGCGATGGTTTCATCAGTCTCAGTCACTCCATCTGCTGGATTACGAGGTGATGATGACGCCTATGGATTGGCGATTTATCACAGGTATGGAGTTTGGAGGGGAGCCAATGCCTTGCATGGCAAATATTACCCCTACTGCCGTTAGATCCTTATTAGGAGTTTCGGCGGTGGCGCTCAAAGGCAGGACTGTTCATTCAGGTCCTTTGAGCGTAGATGCTATGAGCGGGCTATTGAGTGAGCCTATGTCTAATGATGTTAGAATCAGGGATCGCGTTCTATGGCGATTGTTCCTGATGATCATTTGAGGCTGCTTCATAGCAGATAACTCTTCCACGGTATCTTTCGCTTTGATCAGCGCTACACATGATGTGGACCGTATTGGAGAGTATGATTGGGGTTCCTACACCTTTGCTTATTTCCTCCGTGGCATGCGTATGCACTCACAGGGTTTGAACTAGGCTTGGCTAGGATTTTACCCATTTTTGCTGGTGAGTATTTCTCTTGTCATTTACCATGTATAGGTTAAGAGTGTTAACTGACAGCAGATGTTTGCCTTTGTGTTAGCAGTTTTGGGACTATGGGAGGCTTCCATGCTTGCGTCCCGTGAATGTGTTAGGTTTAGACACCTATTCACGAGAACGACGATAACATCATTCGATTCTGCCAGAGGTCCCTGTAGCTGAGGGATTCACTCATTGCCGTATGCAGCTGGAGTTGCTGATGGCCGACACCATCACATGGCTTCCCTATTCTGGGGAACACCTGACTGTGGGTTTTGAGGATGGATACCCGACTGGAGTCGAGTATGTGATATCCACCAGGAGAGTTCCTCTCTTCACGGATGGAGGCTGGGAGCTCTATTTAGGAGATAGTGCTATCAGGAGCACTACAGGGGAGATCCGTATACCGATCTTGCCTCCTGCTAGGTGTTATTGGCCTGTGTCGCAGTCACCCGTCATTGATATCCCATTATTGGGGGTTGACGGTTTTTCATTGTCAGAGGGTCCATGTACTCAGGAGACGTTCCATCGGTGGTGGTCCCCTCGCACTATTGGAGCTCAGTCCCGCGCCACACAGTTTATGGGGGATATGATTCCAGGATCCTTGATGATGATAGATTGGATAACTTGTGTCCGATATCCGACGCATATGACCCAGATTGATAGTTTGACCTAGTAGTTGGACCAGGTAAACATATTTATCCGGCATTTGGGCAGAGATCCGCCAGAGGCTTCTTTATTTGATCCTTCCAACTCAGGCGCTGGCCCCTTAGGTGACCCATTCGGTTTTGCCGGTGCAGATCCTCCTCTTTATAGGTCTGACATCCCTGTTAATAGAGATCCAGTGACTCAGGAGGAGTTACATCAGGTGGACAGGATTGATGATGTGGACATCGACACCATTGTCTTCTTCTGATGTGTATTCTCATTATATCTTTTGATAGGTCTATGTTAGATATTGGGTGGCTGTGCCCCATTCTCGCTATATCTTTTGATAGGCCTCTGTTAGATATTGGGTGGCTGTGCCCCATTTCCTTGTATTTGTAGCTGTACAGAAATGATGTATTAGATGATGATATACTTAGGAATGTATGCACTATTTTTTATTCCCTATGTCATATTGTCATCTATTATTTGTTATGCATGTATCATGTTATGCATATGTATGTGTGTCTAGAGATATTCGGCATTGACCCCTGGATGGTCTTATGACACGGCCCGCACAGATGTCTTCTTTGACAGTTAGCCATATAGATCATACCCCACCGTCAGTGGTGGTATCGGGTATGAGATCGTGGTATGATAGCATGTCACCACCAGACAAGGTGACTGTAGATCATTTATTGCAGCACACCATAACCTTTTTGACTTTTCAGGTTCCCGCAGGATTTGTGGATGGGATGATAGAGCATTAGCTACCGGATAGGCAGGTATTCTGATTCGGCACCCATGAGTTAACTCCTACTCTGGAGGAGTATACACGTTTAACGATGCTGCCTTTAGACAGACCTTGCGTGCATCTGGCTTTGGGAGACATGAGCAGACGATTCATGACTCTCACATGATTGAGGCACAGAGTGGTACAGGATGAGTTGACATCTAGCCACGTGATATCCCAGCATTTTTTGTAAGACAGATTTGGCTCGGAGGATAGCTATTCACGATAATTTGGGGATTTCACCGCATCGGAGGATCATTGGCATTTGGCCAGAGTTGACGTACTGATGCTATGTGTATTGTCATATATGTATATGCCGTGGTATATGGATGAGATAGATATAGGCATTGTCATGGTCGTGAGAGCTCTCAAGGAAGGTCGTACCATTGTACCTATGATTGTAGCAGAGACCCTGCGGTCGGCATCCTACTGCTGCACTTATCCTACATGAGTGTTCACTCGGAGTTCAGTCATGCTATATGTGTGGTTCATGTCACACTTGAGATCGATTGGCACTCTTAGACGGCATGGGTACTGCTTCACCTATGATGTAGCTATGTCATACTCTTTTCAGCCATCAGAGTGTATAGATGCTCTGTCCTGATCCACATTTTTGGCAGATATCAAAGTTCCATTTAGCATATTGCCGTGTTCGGGGCTTAGCTCACCATAAAGCTTCATTACTTATGCTCCGGGCATGGACTATCTTCCTCTGGCTGGTTTGAGGGGAGTGACCACTTATCACCCATTGGCCGTGATGTCGCAGTTCGACCAGTTCCAGGATTTTCATCCTTTTGAGGGGGCGACAGGTCAACGTTTAGCTTCTCGGTACCTTTCAGTAGAGGACCAATCTCGGGTATACGCCGCAGAGTATTCCGCGTGGATGGAGATAGAGATTTTATCGGCTGCAGAAGTATTTGCATTACCGGAGCGCGAGTTAGGTGATGTAGAGCCCATGGAGGACATTGATACCTACATCGAGGAGGAGCCCACTACTGAGTTGCCAGCATTTCTTTCGAATTCTCCTAGTACCAGTACTGTTGTGATTCAGCACTCGTCACAGTAGTTAGAGCAGAGTCTTCATCTGATGACCTTTGAGAGATATCAGATTCGATCTATGATGTCGACTGCTCTTGATGGGAGGGAGGCCGCTCTATTGGAGAGAGAAGAGGCATTGGCTCGTAGAGATGCCATCGTCGTTGAGCGGGATGAGGCTATATCAGCCAGAGATGCAGTGATAGTTGAGCGGGATATCACCATATCAGCCCGGGATGTAGCCGTCATAGATAGTACTGCAGTGAGGTCCCTTACCACTGGCATGATCGCAGAGATGAGCACAAATATTGATGATCATATGGTCACCATGAAGATGGCTACAGATCTGTTAGGTCGTGTGGATATTCTCATACAGGAGACCACAGCTTTACCTCCATCTTCTAAGTGGGACGCCATGTTGGGCTTGTTAGCTCGCATATATCCTGACTTGTAGACGATCTTGTATTTTCCTGCACAGACTAGCTTAGCCATTTTGTCATGTACAGTTTACATCGTGTATATTAAACAACATTATATATATGATAGGGAAATATATTTTTGGTCACTTCCCTTTTAGATATGCTTTGCTACTTGCTTGATATTTTTCCTGCTGCTTCAGGGCTTGTGATCTTGATGTATTCTAAATTCCTTCTCGGTGGATGGACATTGAGTTGTCTCTAGATAGTTCAGAATGGATCATCGATCTGTATGTATCCCTACCATCTCTCGGTGTCTTGGGACTGGTTTCTGTATGGACATGAGGAGAGGAGTGTGGCTTTCCTCTTTGAGATTGACCGCACCACAGATGGTCGCCAGCACTTCTATTCAGGAGAAGCCTAGTTAATTCCATCTCTTATGGATTGGGTAATTCCATCCCTTTCGTCTGAAACCGAATGAAACATAGTGGATTGAAGGATGATCCCAGTACCAACTGACAAGGGTTTGTGTTTTGGTAGGGGGTGAGACCGCACCATGAATGGCTGCCTACATACTCCTATTGAAGAGGAGATCAGGTCTGCGTAGTTCGAACCTGGTGTAAGAGGTTCAACGTTGTATGTGGCAGGAATGGTGTAGGAATGTTTTGATTTTTTTTTGGTACGGAAAAGGCTGGAAATGTTTTTGTTGTTTTTATTTTATTGCGACCGGGCCATATGAAATGGTTGCCTACGTACTCCTATTGAAGAGGAGATCAGGTCGACATAGTTCGCCCCTCAAGGCGAGATGAAAAGCGTAATCCCATGTGCAGGTCAGAGTGCAGGGAAGAAAAAGTTTAATCCTAGGTTGAGAATAAACTGCAGGTGAAAAGTTTGATCCCAGGTATGGGTAGCCAAACTGTATACGCAAGAGGTTCAATCCACGGTGGGATGACCTAAGTTGTAGGAAAGCAAAGGAGAAAGCCAGGCTGTCGGCTTGAAAGGTATGTTTCCCTGAGGGGAAAAGTGTAGAAAAGTTGTTTGTGGTAAAGGTTTAAAGAACCGGAATGACTGGTGATCTAATGGTATACCACCAGGATGTTTACTTGATGGTAACTTCAGACATAGTATCGTTTCACGGCATCTGAGTTAATGAGTTGCGGAAATTCATCGCCGTCCATTTCTTACAACCTGAGAGTGCCTCCTGTCAATACTTCCTTGACAATAAACGGGCCTTCCCAGTTAGGAGCGAATTTTCCCTTAGCTTGATCTTGGTTGTCCAGGATTTTCTTCAAAACCAAGTTATGTTGTCTGAATTGCCGTAGTCGAACTTTTTTGTTGTAGGATTGGGCGATCCTTTGCTGATATTATTGACCATGGAAGATAGCCGCGGTTCACCTTTCGTCTATTAGAGACAGTTGGTGATACCTATCTTGTACCCATTGGTCTTCATCCAACTAAGCATCTATCAATACTCTGAGGGATTCCATCTCAACTTCTATGGGGAGCACTGCTTCCATCCCATAGGTCAATGCGTAGGGGGTTGCCCTAGTGGAAGTGCGCATTGAGGTTCTGTAGGCTAACTGAGTCAGAGGCAATTGGTCAGGCCAATTTTTGTGATTGGTGGACATCTTTTGCATAATCTTCTTGATGTTCTTGTTAGCCGCTTCAACAACACCATTCATCTTCGGACGATAGATGACTGAGTTGAGATGTTTGATGTGGAATTTACTGCATAATTCCTCAATCATTCTGTTGTTGAGGTTCTTGGCATTGTCGGACACAATCACCTCTGGTTGTCCATATCGACAAATGACATTGTTTCTGATGAAAGCAATGATGACTTCTTTAGTAACCCTGGGGAAGGAGGCTGCTTCTACCCACTTGGTGAAGTAGTCGATCATGGTGAAGATAAATCGATGACCATTACTGGCTTTAGGCTCAATGGGCCCGATAACGTCCATTCCCCACATTGAGAAGGGCCAAGGTGAACTTATATTGTGAAGTTCCCGTGGAGGGGCATGTATAGCATTTCCATGAATCTGGCACTGATAGCATCTCCTGACATGGTTATTGCAATCAACTTTGAGAGATAGCCAATAATGTCCCGTCCTGAGGACTTTCTTACAAGAAGGGGGCCACTCATGTGGGGGCCACAGACTCCGCCATGGATTTCATCCATAAGTCTTTGGGCTTGATCTTAGTCTAAACATTTGAGGAGACCTAATCCTGCATCTCTTTTGTAGAGCGCATCTCCACTTAGGTAGAATTTCATAGCAAGTCGGTGGATCCGCCTTTTCTCAGTCGGGCTCGCCTCAGCGGGTGTAGATCCATCTCGCAAATATTCCTTGATATGTTGATACCAAGGATGTTGGATGGGAGGTAGCTCATCCGATACTTCTCCAACGTAATTCCCATTGGCTGGGGCCTTGTGCAGGGAAATTGTGACTCTTGGCAAGTGTTCCTTGTCTGATATGCGAATCAAGGAGGCCAAAGTTACTAACGCGTCCGCGAAATCATTCCTATTACGAGGAATGTGTAGAAAGGATATTTCTTCGAACCCCAAAGCCATCTTTAAAACTTGCCGATAGTAAGGCAGCAAATGTAGTTCCTTGGTTTGATAGATTCCAGTGGATTGTCTGATTACCAACTCTGAATCTCCAAGGACAGTTAACTGCCTGATGCCCATTGAATGGGTAGGTTTTAGCCCCATAAGACAGCCTTCATACTCAGTCGTATTGTTGGTCCTGACAAACTATAATTTGACGGCGACGGGATACTGCTCCCCCGTATCAGATACTAGAACTGCTCTAGCTCCAGAACCTTCCATATTGACAGCTTCATCGAAATACATCTTCCATACTTGGCGTGTATCTTACTGATGGTGTTGCTGAATTGTCATTACTCTTTCATCAGGGAAATACGTCTCCAAGGGTTTGAAATCTTCGGATGGTGCGGCGGCCAGTTGATCCGCAATTCCTTGACCTTTGATGGAGTTTTGAGTCACATATACGATGTCAAATTGTTGTAGGATCAACTGCCATCTGGACAGCCGACAATTCAGTATGGGTTTACTGAACACGTACTTGAGAGGATCCATGCGGGATATGAGATGGGTTGTGTGCCCATGGAGGTAATGTTGTAACCTCATGGCAGTCCATGCTAAAGCACAACACGTCTTTTCGTTCAGAGTGTACTTGTGTTCACTGCTGCTAAATCTTTTGCTGAGGTAATAGATAGCTCGTTCCAGTCCTCTATCGTCCTTTTGTCCCAGCATGCAGCCCATGGCATTGTCACTTACGGATATATACATAAACAGGGGAACATCATCCCTGGGTGGTACCAAGATGGGAGCTTTGATTAGCTGTTTCTTGATTGTAAGGAAGGCATTCTGGCACTCCTCATTCCATTTCATGGAGGAGTTCTTCCTTAACAGCTTAAAGATTGGCTCACAGGTTGCTGTGAGTTGGGAGATAAATCTGCTAATGAAATTGATCCTTCCCAAAAATCTCCGTATTTCCTTTTCTGTCTGGGGAATGGGCATTTCCGTGATGGCTTGGATTTTGGCAGGATCCAGCTCTATCCCTTTGTGTCTGACTAGAAATCCTAGCAACTTGCTTGATTTAACGCCAAAGGCGCACTTAGCTGGATTTAACTTCAAGTTGTACTTACGCAACCTGTTGAACAACTTCCATAGATGGTCTATATGGTCATCCCCCATCCGGTATTTGACAATAATGTCATCCACGTAGATCTCAATCTCTTTATGCATTAAGTCGTGGAAAAGAGCCATTATAGCTCGTTGATAGGTAGCTCCGGCATTGATGAGGCCGAATGACAACCGTCTATAACAAAAAGTTCCCCAATGAGTGATGAAAGCAGTTTTTTCACAATCTTCCTCCGCAACCATTATCTGATGATACCCCGCAAAGCAATCTTAAAGGAGTACATGTCGTATTGCGCAGTATTGTCAATGAGAATTTGGATAAATGGCACGGGAAAGCTATCTTTTAAGCAAGCTTTGTTCAAGTCCCAGTAATCCATGCAAACTCGCACCTTCCCTCCAGGTTTAGGTACGGGCACGATGTTGGATATCCACTCAGGATATGTAGACACCATTATGATGCCAGCTTGAAATTGTTTCACAGTTTCTTCTTTCACCTTTAAAATCCATTCAGGTTTCAATCGCCGGAGTTTTTGCTTGACTGACTTAAATCCCTCTTTAATGGGAATGCGATGAAGGACAATGTCAGTGGACAAACCCACCATATCCTCATGAGACCATGCAAACACATCTTGGAACTGGGTTAATAGCATAACCATGTCATTCTGTCGGTTTTGGGTAAGGTCTGAACCAATCTGGATTAACTTAGGGTTTTCTAAGGTTCCGAGATTGAAAGGAGTGGTTTGATCAAGATTGGGTTTGGGTTTGTCTTTGACCCATTTTTGAATTTCTGGAGGCACCTCAATGTCATCCTGTATATCCACCAAGGCTGAATTCATCTCTACATCAAAGGTACAATCCTTGTGGAGAAGAGGCACCATATCAGTAAGCACAGGCACATCTAAATTCAGAGTCCTGAAACAAAATACGCTTTCACGTAGTATATATGGAATGTGTTGATCATACACAGTGTTAGCATATACTGGCAAAATAAACCGCTAATACTGTACAAAAAAGTAAGCAATTATTATATCTACAGGGCAGAAAGAGTTTCTGCCCGCTTTACCCTTAACGACCAATGCAAGGAATGCTGTTCCAATTGGCAAGAGCAAATTCAGGGTGAACCGCAGTGATAGAGGGATTATCATCATCTTCCCTGTCCCGAATGATAGCCATTACGTCTGGGCAATCATCGTCTTGGGTGTATCTGTTGGTATGCTCATCATGAACGATGATGCGTATGCCGGACATTATCCGCATGACGTCTTGCTTGATTCTTCGTTTCTCTTCCTCCACTGCGGGATCTGAAACAAAGATTTCTTTCTCCTTTACCGGTACCGGCTTGGGAAATAACATTGTCATTATATTGGCTAGCACCTTTACGGGAGGTCGTGCGGACTCGGAGGCGAAGCTAAATGTCGCATGGTCGAAGCTGAAGGAATCTACTGATGCTTATGAGGATTCTTGTGACTAGAGCTGGCAGAATAGCCTAGTCCAGCTATCCCAATTTGCTTGTTAAGCGAATAGGGTACTTGATACCCTGGTAATCTTTACCCATCCCTTGTCCCGGTTTATGACCCAACGACATCATTTCTTGTGTGGCCGACATTACCTCGACAGAAATCTAGGGTTCGGGTAGTGGCGTTCCAATAGCATGGTATTGGGTATTGCTTATTTCCAAAGCATGAAAACTAATTGGCTCAACATCCTTATTAGCATTGATGAGTGGCATGTCCCCATACTGAGGAATCTCCGGTTCAGCGTTGACTATAACCAGGCTATTGTTGATGATGTATTTCAACTGTTGGTGAAGAGTTGAGGGGACTGTCCCTGCCATGTGAATCCATGGTCGTCCCAAGAGCAGGTTGTATCCCAAATCTATCTTGAGCACATAAAAGGATACGCAGAATGTATGAGGACCAATCTCAATTGGCAGCTCAACTACTCCGACCAAGTTACGGCGGGCTCCATCAAAAGCTTTGATGATGGTATGGCTACTCCGAATTCGATTGGGATTGATATTCATCTTCACCAAGGTAGCATATGGGTAGATATTCAGAGAGGAACCTCCATCTATTAAAACTCCTGCCACCATATTTCCGGAGGACAAGACTGTAATGTGCAACGGTTTGTAATGACCGGTCCCTTCGGGTGGTATGTCATCATCAGTGAAGGATATCACATTATTTTTGAAAATGTGATCAACCAGATGTTGAAACTTTTCCGTATCAACTGATGTCGGTAGATAGGCTTCTTCTAAAACCTTTAACAAGACCTTCCGGTGATTCTCGGAAGTCAGGACCAAGTCCAAGATTGATATCTGTTGTGAAGCTTCTTTCAAGCTTAAAACCACCTTGGCTTGGTTATGACCCATAGTGCGGAGGAAACTTTCAATCTTCTCAATGGGTACTTTTCCCTTAGACTTGATGACAGGCTTCATTACCCGTTGGGGAAGATACAGTGGATTTTCCTTTGACACTGCAGCAGTTATATGCGAGGTGGATCCTTCACCTTCTCCATAATTCCATGGATCTGCGCGCAAGCTAGAAATAGGATAATGTGCTCTGCATGACAAGTTGATTGGCTCGGGAGCGGCCACTTTCAAAGGATTGTTGATTCCCTTGAGTTGAATGACTGGCATGACAAGTGATTTGTTAACCCCATCATTTTTAGCAGATATGACTGCTACTACACTCTTCCACTTAGTAGGACACGAATCCTCACTTGCCCGTAACACAGTGTCATTATCTGCCAGACGCAGTACGCCACTGTTGATTAAATTTTGAATAAGGTGGCAGAGTGCCCCGCATTCTTCTGTGTTGTGACCGCGAGATTGAGAATGATATTGACATACTCCCTCAGAGTTATATCGTCCTGAACGGGGGTTGATTGGAGGTAGAAGGGAACTAATCCTTCCTTCATTGATTAACATATGAAGGATTTCCCCCATAGGTTGGCCCAAATATGTGAATTCCCTTTTGTTGGCAAAATCCCGACGGGCCTTAGCATTTGCTCTCTTCGTCACTTTGTCTTCCAGCATTTCATTTTCTGAAAGTGAAGAAGGAATATTCATGATAATAGGTAGGAGACTGGCATGCTCCTGGCTGATTAGCTGACGAGTCACTTGATGCTGATAAGTCACCAGTTCTGCCAATTGCTCAATTTGTTTAGAGAGAGCTTTCATCTTTCGTTCCATTATGAATTGGAACTTAGCATAATCCCATCTGTCATCACCATCTTTGGGGGTCTGGGATGATTCACAGCTAAAATTGGAACTCTGTCCGCTGCTCTAATTGATCATGTTGACCTCTTCTTTCTTGTGTTGAGGAAGAGGGTTGTCTTGAACGTGAGGCTGATCAGGTTTGGTGACCACGATTTCACTGTTGTCTAAGGTCTTAGATTTTTTGTTTCAAGGCCCAACAATCCTGAGTATCATGTCCAGGTGCCCCAGCATGATAAGCACATTTTCGGGCAGCATTAAAACCCCGTCCATTAGGGCTGGCTGGTGGAAGAAGATGCGTGATTTTCTTCTGTGTTGTTAGAAGATTAAGAATGTTCTCAAGGGTGTCCCCTAAGGGTGCTAATACTCGAGGTCGTTTGACTTCTCCACCTTTTGGTACTGGAGGGTTTGAAGACTGTGCTTGAAAGGGAGTGTAATTTCTCCTCTAGATAGGCATGTTTTGACTGCCTTTTTGACCCTATAGTATCAGGGAAACATCCTCTTCTTTCTTTTTATGGACCCTCCAGGGGTTGCTCCCATAATTTCCAGATTGGATGTGATCAGCAACAACTTTGAGTGCAGCTAGGTCTTGAATCTTTCTGAATTTCAATCCCATTTCAGCCATCTCCCAATGTTTGACCATTTCAGAAAATGTTTTGCCGATGCCGGCTAAAATTCTTTCATAGAGAGGTGCTTCTTGTATGTCTATGAAAGTCATGACCATCTCTAATTCTGTCATGGAAGGACTAACTTGGGCAGCCAGACGTCTCCACCTCTGAGCATACTCTCTGAAAGACTCATTAGATTGTTTCTTGATCTTGGTAATTTGATATCGATCAGGAGCCATTTGAGATTGAAAGTTGTATTGGGTGAGGAAAGCGTGTGCTAGCTCTTCCCAACTATGGATCTTTGAATTGTCTAATCTTGTGTACCACGAACGGGCTTCTCTAGTTAGACTTTTTTGGAACAGTTGCATTTTGAGTTTTTCATCCTCTGCATAAGATCCCAATTCTCCAATAAACACCTTTAGATGTGTGTAAGGATCTCCTAACCCGTCATATTTTTCAAAGTCATGAGTCTTAAATTTTTCTGGATAATGAATACCAAGGAAAATACACAAATCAGCATATGAAACACTCCGGCGTGTTCCAATTCCTTTGATAGTGCGAAGGGTCTCTTCCATTTGGAGGACTTTCTTTTTGATGTCACCAGTGTCTGGTCTCAAGTGGGATGGGTAGCATCATGAGTTTTGTTGGTCGGATCCAACTGCAGTTCAGGTATTGTAATGACCTGGGTTCCTCCTATGTGGAGGACTCAGCATGTACGGGTATTTTCTGACCCTGCGTAGACTGGTGTAATTCTTTTAATAGAACAGCCAAATCTATAATCTGTTTGCTTAATCCGTCGAATTCTTTGCGAGAATCTGGATTAAGTTCAGTCTGGTCGGATGATGACATGATTGACTGTAGGCTTGTTGCCTTTTTGGACTTTGACCGGGTGGTAGGTCCGATTGATTCCCTGCAAAAGACTTGCATAGTTTTTAGTCTTTAGGGAAGGTGGATAATAACATGCTATGCGATGTGTCCAGTTTAGGAATTTATCCTGCAAAACGGATGTCAGCTGTTTGTAGCATGTATGTGTACACATTTCTTCATATTTCTCATTACATTGAGATAGATATGGAAGATAATTACAAGTAATTGAAATGAGAGCATGAAGAGACTTTCCTCCGTTTTGGATTTATCAGAGGTTGACCTATCTTAGGTTACTCTCGCGGCTTTTTGGCATGAAGGTTCCCAAATCATCGCAATCTACTTTACGAGAAGTTAATCCGGTCTTTCAACTGGAGCGAATTTGGGTGGTGCTTTTCCCGAGCCTCGTAGAATTAGTCTTCTCACAAGTCCAGTAATCAAACACCGACTGGATAGCCTCCTGGTGGAGGGACCACACAACATACATTCACATATATCGCGTCTTACCGTATGAAAATGATGACATGTGCGAAGCACTAATATCACAAGCAGTTTATAGTGCGAAGCACTAATATCATAAGCAGTTTATAGTGCGAAGCACTAAGTAAGGAAATGCATTCGTACACATTCATCATAAAATGTAAATGCAATATCCACACACAAGCAGATAACAATTTTGAAAAAATTGTAATAGCGGCTTAAGTCCCCTTACTAGAGTCCCCAGCAGAGTCGCCACCTGTCGACGTCGGGATTTTTAATAGTCCCTTTCCGTTACTTGTTCTTTGGTGTTCTCATTTTAGGTGAGATTTGTTTGAAAAAATAAGTGAAAAAGGTCCGACATGTATAACGTCGACGATTGGACTATAAGATTCACCAGTTGGTTTTTTAAATGGTTGTACCAACACAACTGAGAAAAGGTTTGCATATTGACCTAGTGATGTGACACTGCTAAACGGGTCGGTGAAACCGAGATTCATTAGGGTCCGGGGATTTGGTTATGCGGAAGGAAGGTGTTAGGCACCCCCCCGACATCCGTGTTACCACGGTGAACGCCTCTTTCCAAGAAATTGTTATCTGAATGTGTGTGTGTGTGGATCAATGTGATGTTATTTGGAAGTAGTGCGAGGCCTCGTTCGCACCTATATACACAGAGTTTGAATTTTATGTAAAAATTCAATTTTAAGCAAAATATGGCAGTGATGTTTTATAAAAGATGTTTTTCAAACCCTGATGCTCAATAGGAATTGAGACCTTTTACACTCCTATTTTATTATGTATTCGGCTAGATTGATTTTATTTTACAGATGCGAAGCATCCGTATGAAAATACTTTACAAAAAGGTGCTGAATTCCTCGTGGGTATGAAAACCATCTGAGGAAATCCAAACATCACATATATATTTGCAAACTGCTTACAGCTGAAAAGGTCCATCACGGGAACCGAATCCAGATTCAGGGGACTGAATCTGTGATCACATGATTCCTAGGCTCACTTGATGCCTCAATTGATATAAACACAGTAAGCAGGTATATATATAAAAGCTGTAAATATATATATATATATATATATATATATATATATATATATATATATATATACATGATCACCAACCACGAAGCACCTCCATGGGATATCAGAAATATAAATAATGCTGTAAAAGCTATCAACCGTCACAGAGGAAACTCCAGGCGGGACGAAATGTACAGAAAGCTGTAAAAACGGTCAACTACCACGGAGTAAACTCCAGGTCGGACGAAATATAAAAATATATATATATATATATATATATATATATATATATATATAAAAGCATATAAATGCACCAGATATAAAATCCAGGCTCTTCGGACAAAGTCCAACAACAGTTAATATATATAAGTATATATATATTAAAACAGTAAATGCACCAGATGTGAAATACAGGCTCACCGAATAGAGTTCGATAGCAGTTCATATATATATATATATATATATATATATATATATATGAAAGCCATTAAACGTACCAGACATCAGTCTAGGCTCATCGAACAGAGTTCGACACGCAGTCCATATATATAAATGTATATATATATGTACAAAAGCAATTAAACGCTCCAGACCGAAGTCTAGGCTCAATCGAGGCATAACTCGATAATGTTAGTCCATATATATATATATATATATATATATATATATATGTATATACAAACTAAAAATAAACCACGGACTGAAGTCAGGGCAAAAGTGTGCAACACGACTCTCAACGTGTAGAAGGGTGTGTGCAAAGATGAAGAGAAAAATTTTAAAGTGTGAAAGAAGACTTACAGTGGGCTACCAAAGAAGACCTCAATATCTTTAAAGTGTGTAAACACTGGCTTTTGTAGGTATAAAATAAGCTATATGTGAGCTCACAAGTGTTTAAATTGAGAAAGCACTCAGTCTGGGCGTGAGTACAGAGCAAATTGGGCAGGGCTTCCTTGATGTTTTCTCTTCCAAAATGGCCACCCCAAGCACTCTATTTATAGAAGGTGGAGCCGCAGGTGTACCAAAGGCAAACCGAGTTAGCCCGGGTTTTTCGGGTCGGGTTGTCTCGAAGTACGTACACTCAGGCACTGTAATGTCCACTCAAACTTTCAGAAGTGCAATCTGAGCATCCGTTTGAGGTATACATGACCTATTTCAGATCGCCGTTGTCGAGAGTTGTACGATGGCATGGGACTAGAGTTTGTGTGAAGTCATTGAAGATGGGATGGTGCCCTCCGGTCTTCAAGCTTCAACTTTCATCCGTTACCCCGCACAATGGTCACTTGGGATTGATTATTCTTGTGGGACACTATTGTGTAGAGACGTTGAGATGACGTGGTGTGGCATCATGTTGGTCAGATGGCGATGTTGCCCCTCACCGGTGTTATCGCCGAATTGGACTGATAATGCAGATGTTGCTCAGCTTCGCTAGGATTGGACTGCTACAATTGGTTGAAGGTCCCATTGTCATCTTTGAGGTGTGTCTGTCTTCCCGATGTTATCGCCGGGCTGGTACAGTGTATCTCGTTGTGAGCACCGAGATTGAAGCTGGTTGCATTTGTAACAAGCATTTACGGGGTTATTGCCGAAATTGCATTCCTTGGGGTTATCACCAAGGTTGGTGGCAATTCCCATGGTTGGGACTGAGACTGAATACCTCGAGGTTATCTTTGAGATTAATCGGTCTTCTCCGGTGTGTATTTCGGTATTGATCTGCATGCCTCGGGGTTATCTCCGAGATTAGAATTGTTACTCCCAGATTGCGATCTGGGGTTGATGCTGAACTTCCGGTAGTATCCGACATGGATATGGATCGTCTTTCAGGGTTCCCTCTTAAAAGACAAATCTGTTCTCTTGCAATGTTAGTGACAGGTGTACATAAAATTTTGAGTGTCTACACATGGTATGCCAGTATCCATAGTTTCTGATCGAGACTCAAGATTCACTTCACGATTTTGGGTCAGTATGCAGAAAGCTATGGACACAGATTTGTGATTCAGTTTAGTATATCATCCTTAGACGGACGGGCAGTTGGAGAGGACTATTCAAACTCTGGAGGATCTATTAAGACTTTGTGTCCTTGACTTCAAAGGAAGTTGGGACAAGTTATTGCCATTGGTGAAATTCTCCTACAACAACAGTTATCAAATAAGTAGCGGAATGGCTCTATTTGAGGCGTTGTATGGACACAAGTGTCATTCTCAAGTATGCTGGGACGAGGTGGGTGAAGCAACGTTGTTGGGACCGGAATTGGTACGTATGACTACAGAAAAGATTCAAATGATCCGACAACGTATAAAGACCTCACAAGATCGATAAAAGAGTTATGTTGATCTTCATTGAAAGGACGTGGAATTCAATGTTAGAGAACATGTGTTGTTACGTGTTGCTCCATGGAAAGGAGTTTCAAGATTTAAAAAGAGAGGAAAGCTCAATCCTTGATTCATTGGCCTATTTGAAATTCTCAATCGAGTAGGAACTGTAGCCTATTGACTCGCTTTACCGCCAAGTATGTCTCGTGTTCATAATATTTTTCACATATCTAAGTTACGTAAATATGTGGAATACCCAAACCACATTATTGAGTTAGAACCAGACGAGATATCGGAAGATTTAACATATGAAGTGGTACTTGTTAAAATTATGGATAAGAAGGAGCGTATTCTATGCTCCAAAGTTATACCTCAAGTCAAAGTTTTATGGAGAAACCACGATGTTGAGGAAATGTCCTGGGAGTTAGAATCTGAAATAAAATCAAGGTATCCTCACTTCTTCGACATACCAGGTACGTACACCAATTTCGAGGAAGAAATTTCATAAGAAGGGGAGGTTGTAAGACCCCAACTTTTATGAATAAAGATGAATTTTTCTCTAAATATTATTTTTGAATATTATGATATGAATTTGATATAATGTTATAGTTGTGGGTAATATTTACAAATTTTGCAAAGTAAGCAAGTTGTCATAAAATATTCGATTGGTCGGGGAATATTCGTTTTATAAGGAAATATTCGTACGACAACATAATCATTGGTGGACCCCAAAATGAAATTATTGTCGGAGTTAGAAAATGACAGAAATATCTTTTTATAAAAATAACAGCAAAAGTTTTACCATTAACTGTTGAAATACTCGGTGATAAAAGTACAGTAATACACGTGGTTGCAGAGTAGCACACTGTATTGTACAGTATCGTTGATTATTGATGCTTACGTGAGAAGTCACTTAGTTTTATTCAATAATTGCGACATTAATTGTTGCACATTTTCTTATATTATTGATTCAATTATTGTCACAGTATCATCTGCACAATATTTTATATTATTAAATCAACAATTGACGCGAAACAATTATTCATATTATTAGTTAGCATTATTGGCAATGTCTAGAAAATTCTGTCGAGGAAAGGGGTTTGGTTATCTAATTGCGCGCCAATAAGGATAAATCCTTATCGAAAAGCCCTCTCTTTCCTGGGAATGATCTGGTTGTTGATATTGTGAGCTTATAATATTAATTATTATGTGGTGGATATTGGTTCAATTTTGATTTAAATGAAGGAATTTTTAGCATGAAATAAGTGTTGAAAGTTTGGCATATTTTCTATGGAATTACAATTATTTTCTCCGATAAAATATTCATTCAAATATATTATTAAAATATATTATAATTGTTTAAATAATAATATTATTAATACATATATATATATATATATATATATATATATATATATATATATATATATATGCATGTGATAAAAGGGACGAAAGTATTATTTGAATGCCTTATATTTTTTCTAAGAGTAGTTGGTGATGGATGCTTCTCCTGCAAGCCATTTGTTGTTTCAAAATTTTGTGGGCCTTAAGAAGTTGATGGTTAGGCAAGAATGGTGCAGGAAAAGGTTGGCAGAAGAAGAAAAGTAAAAGGTTATGCAGGTTAGGTCTGAAGAACAAAAAAGGGAATATTAGGCAGAATGCCTTATTTTTTTCTTCCTCCGTTGCAATAAATAGGGGGTAACCCCTCCTTCCTAAAACACACCATTTTCAATATCAAAATTTCTTATTCTATAGTATTGTAAGTATTTTTCTTGAGTATAAGGATACTTTGAGTGTAATTTTTTTTGTAAGATTTTCTCAGAATAATATCCGATATTCTAGTCAAATCCAGTTTCTACTAAGGTAAAGGATATAATTTTATTTTAATACTCGTAAGAAATATTATTTTTTTTCATACTCCTTAGTATGGAAGGGATATTATTTCATTTCATATTCCTAAATTTAAACTTACTATGGTAAGTATTGCTTCTATAATTCCTGAAATTAGTAGAATATCCTTGATATGTGTGCTTCATCTAGTATCTTTTCATGAAAATATTATTCTGAGCATTCTTGATAAGTTTTAACATTTTCATGCCAGAGTACTATTCACAGGGTACTATTCCTGAAGTATTATTCATGGGATACTATTCACTCGGGTACTATTCACCCAGGGTACTATTCATGACAAAATTGATTTCTTTTCGGTCCAAATCATTTTTGATACAATATTATTCTTGAATTTTACTCTACAAAGCAGTATCATGTTGACAATTTGGACATTATTGAATTCTGAATAAATTAAATTATATATCTTTAGAATTTATCCTTTGCTTGCATTTAATTAAATTCTTATATCATTGTCATCATCCTCATGTTTATATTGTTATGAAAGTAATCTTTGGGCCGTAGTGCATAGATGGTTTGTTGATTGGTATGATTATGACCAGGGATCATTCGGTATAATTATGACCTGTAATGTTACAAATGATGTGGTAGAAGTCCTCATTGGCCCGTAGTGCATTGATGGAAAATTGTTGGCACGATCATAACCATTGGTGATAATGATGAATATCCTTAGCCCATAGTGCATGGATAATTCAGTGATGTGGATTATTTATTGGGCTGAGTCTCAGCGATAAAATTGGTGATAAACTTTTAAATCATAGAAGATATTAGATATCATGCTCTACTTGACTCTTCTAATGAATTGTTTGTTCCGTTGCAGTTAAAATTATTGTCTATTATATTCTATCAGTTTAACACTGTTGAAGGCTAACGATAATTTATTCTGCATTATCTTAGTCATAATATTCGTTACTGGGCTAGTTGAGCTCACCCTTTGCTTTCATAGTTCTCTTCAAAAAATGAGAATATAGCTGAGACTAGTCGGGGAACGGAGTGACGGTCCAGATGATTATTTTAGTAGTCCTCACTATTATATGAAATAGTGTGATAATAATTGTAATAAGATTGAATTTGAGTTTGAATATTGTCTAGAAGACAATATTTGTGTTAAAACTCTCAGCATATGTTTTGTCATATTTGCACGACAGTTGTATTAATTAAGTTGTATTTGCATTTAGGACCATGTATTTGGTGACTCAGAATAGGTGATGTATACCTATTTTGGGGGTGTCACAGATTTGTTTGAAAAAATAAGTTGTGAAAAGGTCCGACATGTATATGTCGACGATTGGACTTTAAGAGTCGCTAGTTGGTATTTTAAAATGGTTGCACCAACTCAACCAAGGAAAAGTTTGAACATTAACCTAGTGATGTGACACTATTTGATTGGTCTATGAAATCGAGATTCATTAGGGTCCGGGGGTTTGATTTTGCGGAGGGAAGGTGTTAGGCACCCTCCGACATCCGTGTTACCATGGTGACCATCACTTTTCAATTTAAACTGTTAAATGAATGCGTGTGTGTTGGGGTCAATGTGCAATTATCTGGAAGTAGTGCTATGCCTCGTTTGCACCTATATACAAAGGGTTTGGATTTTGTATAAAAGTTCAGTTTTAACAAGATATAGCAATGACGCTTTGTAAAAGAGGTTTTTCAAACCCTTATGCTTAATAGTAATGGAGGCCTTTAATACTTCCATTTTATTTTGTGTTCGGCTTGATTGCTTTTATTTTCGAGATGCGAAGCATCTTCGAGAAAATAAGATAAAAAGCAATGCCGAAATCCTTGTGGGCATGAAAGTCGTCTAAGGAAATTCCACTACCGTGAATAATTTACAAGTCGTGTAAAGCCGAAAATGTCCATCACAGGAACCGAATCTAGATTCAGGAGACTGAATCTGTGATCACATGATTCCTAGGCTCACATAATGATGTAGTTTGTATGACAGCTGTAAACAGCTATATGTATATAAAAGCTGTATATATATATATATATATATATATATATATATATATATATATATATAGACAATCAACCACCACGAAGCACCTCCATGGGGGATCGAAAAAATATAAATAAAGCAGTAAAAGGCCACGAAGTGAACTCTAGGCCTGACAGAAATGTAAATATATATATATATATATATATATACAAAAGAAATAAAAAGCCATAGACCGAGGTCCGGGAACACGCACACAACATGACTCTCAACGTTAATAACAATATGTGCAAGAAGTGTAGAAAAGGCTTTAAGTGATGTAAGAAGGCTTACAGTGGACTGTCAAAGAAGACTTCAATAACTTTAAATGGATGAACACTCGGTTCCCATCGGTAAAAAGTAGACAAATATAAGCTCACAAGTGTTTGAAATGAGAAAGCACTCAATTTATAGTGTGTACAGAGCAAATTGGGCAGGACTTTCTCGCCTTTTTTCTATGCAAAATTGCCACCCCAATCCCTCTATTTATAGAGGGAGGAGCCGCAAGTGTATCTGCGGCAGCCACAGATGAACCTGCAGCTGCCCGGAGTGCCTCGGGCTCCGCAGGTCTCGTCGTCTCGAAGTATGTACTCGCGTGCAACGTGTTGTCCGCTCAAACTTTTAGAACTTCAATTCGGGCATCCGATCGAGGTGTATAAGACCTTTTACGGAATGCTATTGTCGAGAGCTACACAATGACATGGGAATAGAGGTTGTACGAAGTCAGGAAGATGGAACCATGCCTTGAGTCTTCAGGTCTTCAAATTCTATCTGGTGTATTGTCTTGTGTAGTAGTCACTCGGGATTGAAGCCAATTGATTCTTGTAGGACATTCCTGTGTGTAATGCATGTTGAAATGTTATTGAGATGTCGTCATGTGGGATCGAGGTGGAAAAATGATGATTTTGTCCCTCACCGGGGTTATTTCCGGTTTGGGCTGATTTAGCAGTTGTTACTCAGGGTTATCTCTGAGATTGGGCTGTTGCAAGTGCTGAATGTCCTCAGGGTTGTCTCTGAGGTGTGCATGTCCTCCCGGGGTTATCTCTGGGTTTGGGAATGAATGCCTCGGGGCTATAATCGAGTGTTGAAGCTGATCACAAGGGATTGAAACAAGCCTTTCCGGGGTTTTCTCTAGAACTGCAACTGCATGCCTCAGGGTTATCTCTGTGGTTTGAACTGTATCTCCCGGGGTTGTCTCCGAGACTGAAACTGAATATCTCATGGTTGTCTTCGAGATGGAAAACTTCTCCGGTGTTATCTCCGGAACTGGAACTGTATTCCTCGGGATTGTCTCCAAGGTTGAAACTGAAGATCCCGGGGTTATCTCCAGGACTGCAACTGTATATCTCGGGGTTATCTCCGAGATGGAAAATTGAGTATCCTGGGATGGTCTCTGGGTTGTACTGATTTAACTTCCAAGGTTATCTCTGGAAGACGATTTTACCCTCCTGCAAGGTTAGTAACAGGAATGCAAAATTTTGAGTATCTACAGATGCCCCTCTTTATCATATTCATGAAGTATAATGGCATTAATATGATAAAGAATACCAGGCACTTAAAATGTGACAAATGTCCAGCAACATGATGCAAATGTATGATGTATGTGGTTTGTTGGACCGTTTTCCAACGGGATGTGATGACCGTTAGCTTCAATAACTTGTGATGGGGACTGGATTTATCAAAGATATCCCTGATGAACTACTTGGATGTGTGCTCCAAAGTTCTCAGGAACTTCCAGGATGTTGACATTGGGGTTATCACCAAAGTCCTTAATCCTTGATACACACTTCCCATTGATGATGTTCCTCTCATGTACGAGAGATATGTAGGGATGTATTCTGTCTATTAAAGACGTGTATAACATATTCCATCATCGATCCTCCCCGATGAGGATGTTCTTCCCTGGTTTGTATCGTCAGGTCTTTCCAATGTTCTGTTAGAGTTACTGCCAATAGTTTGTGTTTGTCAAGGTTACCTGACCCTCGCTGAAATGTACATCAACAGATGAAATCCCTGATGGGGATAATGTGAAGGCTGCTTGACCTTCGTTGACATGTCCATTAACGACTGAATTGTATGAAGTTTCTATTGTGGATAAGTATTTTGGACTGGCGACCCCAAAATTGATGGCATCGGACCTTCGTGAGATATTACCGAATGTAGCTTGCAACAATTGTGATCATTGACATAGTGAGCCTGTGTCCGGGTGAATACCAATGAGTGACATATAGACTTGTAGTTTGGTCCATGAAAACCAGGATTTCAGGCTTTTTCGCTCAATTGCGTAGCATTCTTTTTCCTTATTTGGGTTCTTCAGCTTGTAAGATCTCCTTTGCAACAAAAACTGGACCGAGCTGGAAGGGTGGGCCCCACCCAGTGGAGCCACAGGTACACCTGCCGCCAACTGTGGGTGGCTTTAAACTGCCTGTTGCTTTGATAAGTCATTTTCAAACTGTGCCACACAGAGAATCCGAGAGCTCTTCTTCAGATCTGCTGAGTTCGGGCATCTTTCTGTAAAATCTTTCACCGTACAAGTGTTCTTATGCGGTCCCCGAATCCAGGTCCTAAATCACCTCGGATCTAGTTCGATCATTCTATCACGATAACTATTATTTGCGGAAGATATAAACATAAATTATTTATACATTAAACTTACACACTTTTCCCCAAGGTCGAGTAACCTAAACTTAATACACATTACATAACTTTTCTAACATATAATATAATTAACATACAATACTTATACAATTTAGTTGTACACATATCCTAACGCTGGAACTGTCTTTAATATTTTCTTGTATCCGACGCATTCGCCTTAATCTGCAATGTTTTATCATGATATAGCAAGGGTGAGTATAAGGATTGCCCAACAAGTTTTAATTCAATAATATAACGATATATCATGATTGAAAGAGTATGAACAATAAATTGGCTATAATTCATCAATATAATTGAGAACTAGCAGGAACAAACTTTTGACTGAACAAGTATTAAACATGAACAAAAATATCTGGTCTAACTGGTAATGAAGGTGATAAGCCTTTCATACCTGACTTATACATGTAATATGTACAGAGTACAATTCATGGTAACCAGCAATGATTAACCATAAGCTTATCCGAATGAAACACTCTTAGTAGAGTTAAGTAAAAACAAACTTGCCTGAACCATTGATTACCGCTACGCAATTTATACGCTTTATCCGAAGACCTAATATTAGTAATATAGATCTCTAATATTAGAATAATATCATCACACTATAATATTACTATATATATAAATATAGAATAACCTAAACACATAACACATAACCCTATCAGTCTATAACACACATAAGACTCGGTATCAAGTCAAACTATTACAGTCTATCGACAAAATTCTAACGTCCTGACGGTCTAGTCGGACTTTTATCGAGTCTAAGTTCAATTAAACTCTGCCTAAACACTTAACAATTAACTCAGATAATTTTAATAACCGTCGAAATATTTTTCGTAAGCTCGTAATAATTTTTAAATAATTATTATCATTTATCATAAATTTTCAATCATTAAACACGTATTTAAATAAATTAAATACCACATAATTCTTTTATCATTAATATTTATTTATTATCAAATATTAATGAAATACATGTCATAATATTATAATATATTTATAATATCACAAAGTATTTTTAATACCTTAAAATCATATTTATATGATTTTTAAACAATTAAATTTATTATCCGATATTTGCTTTTAATATTAAAATATTAATATTTTTATGACAAAATATCAAAAGTTATATTTTATAACTTAAAGTATTTTTATAATACTTAAATCATTTTCATATGATTTTTAAAACATTAATTCTATTTTTTCATAATTTATTTAATATATTTATGAAATAAACTAATTACCATTAATAATAAATTATTAATAAAATTCATCACAAAATATCAAAAGTTATCAAAAATAACTTAAAATATTTTCTAGCACCATAATATAATTTTTCATGATTTATCATGAATTAAAACCATTTTTAAATAATTTATTTAATATAATAATTAAATAAATAAATACCTTTTATATTCCAAAAATACTAAATATTTTTGAAATATACTAAAAATAATTAAAAATTATTTTTCGGACCTTAAAATATTTTTTCAGAATTTATTATGTAATTTTAATAATTAAAAACTATTTATTTCAATTTATTTAATAAAATAACCTATTTTCCGAAAATAAGTGTCGCTATAAGGGCTTTAGGCGACACATCTGTCGCTGAATGTGTTCTTCAGCTGTTCTTGAGCAAACCCAGAAACTCATAGGCAGTTACAAGGTACTAGGTTTGACCGATTTTTAATCTACGTTCTAATTTCGGTCTGGGTTTAAATTCATGTTACAGTTGTAGTACTCATGCCATACTACAACAATATATCAAGTTCATGGCTAAACAACACCAGATTAAAGAGATATAGGTCTCCAAAATATTTGACAACGATGTTCTTCATTTTCTAGGTTTCCAAAAAATGAAGAACAGATGAGGGTACTAGATTTAGATCATTATGGTTTACATTATGGGCTTGGTATGTGTGATACAAAGGTTGATACCTGTAGATGAGACATCAGGGTACATTATATATCATTAGATCATCATAACAACAAAACAATAACCGAATCTAGCTTGGTCAAACAAGGTCAGAAAAGTTGTTCATACACTTTCTGGAAATTCTAGAAAATTGCTCCCGTGATCATAGGGTATAGTTTGACCAGCCACTATATTAATTTTGTTCATTATATAAACGATCTAAAGCCATAAATGTAAATTACATATGTCAGGCTACAACAATTATACAATAACATCAACCAACAACAAACAAGCTGATAGATCTGGACGTTACAAAACCTGTCAGACGCTATTCATGGCCTTTCAGGGTTACCCAGATTAGGCCCGGTCATGCCCGGTCAACGGGTTTTGACCGATTATATCTCATGATCTAGACACCCAATGGACATACTACCACTTACAGATGAAAGACCATATGACAAACTACAGATTACGACTTTAAAACAACAAAAAATAAGTAACAGAAAAAGAATTAAAGCCCTGACATTTGACTGTCAGGCACCAAATATAAAATTTTTCCAGATTTCCAAAAATGCTAGATTCGAGCACTTTGATGTTATGGATCTGGGATTTAACAACCCAGATCACTAAATGATACCTTATAACACATTTCTAAACAACAAATAACTTCATCTAACATAAGATCATAGGATTTGAAAGTTTAGGGCTTTTATACCTTTCTAACACTTGATCTTGAATCTGATCTTTGATTCTGATCTAGGAAAGTTATGAATTGAAATTGGATTATCATTTCTCACTCTCTCACTCTAAATTTCGAAGAACTAGAGAGAGAAGGTCCTGGCTAACTTTAGAAAGTAAAGTAAGTAAGTTTACTTATAATTTTTTAAGTTTTGACAAATGATTCAATGAAATAGGCTGATATGGTTGCTGGTATGATAGATATATGGCACAAGAAAATCTTAGAGTTGGTCACCAACTCTCATTTGACAAGATCTACACTCAACCTATTAGAAAATGTGACAAAAGGGTATTATAGTCATTTTCATACCATTTTAATTCTAGTTTTGTCATTTGATGCAAACCCTTAGGGTTTAGGGTTTAGATATTAGGGTTTAGGGTTTAACCCTTAAAGATTAATTTAGCAACATGGATTTCTAAGATTTTCTAGTTAAATTTTAAAATAGAAAATCATGATTTCTAAATTATAATTAGGGCTTTCTAACTATATCATAATCTCCTAATTATAAATCAATCTAGCTAATTAGGATTAATTTTATCCTAATTAAAATTGCTAATTTAGCACTTAAATTCATAATTGTGCATTAGGGTTTTTGATTGAATAATTAAGGTCTAAAAATCTGAAATTAGGATTTGCTAAATAATTAAGCTTTTCCCTAATTAATATTATAATTAATATCACTTAAGCATTAAAATTCTCCGTTGAGTTCCCAGATTAGGGTTTTAAATTACTGAGAATCTGAAATTAGGGTTTCCAAATCGGGTATTATGGTTTTCCAATAATCAATTAGGGTTTTAAATAAATCATTAGGGTTTTCCCTAATTAAGTTATAATTAATAACGTTTAACCTTATACTTAACATTTGCATTCCCAATCTAGGGTTTTCAAATACCGAATTAGGGTTTCAGATTCTTGGAACTGAAACTATGGTTTCAGAACCGGTTTCCAGGATTTCTTATCAGACGTTAGGGTTTTCTAACTGAACGTTGATGTTCTTAATATATACTTAGGGTTTGACACAGATATAATTTATCTGGTCAACCCTTAACGCTTAACCACAATCTGAACACATACATAATCATATTCACAAAACATATTCACACAAGTCCTTAATCCTGAATAATTCACCTAAATCTTTCACAGAATTTTGAAACCCTCAAAATTCCTTCTTAAAAATATCAAACGCATAAACTTATTTTCTGCTTAGGTTCTAATTTTGAACCCTAAAATTAATTTATAAAAATATTCAAAATATTCAAAATTCTTGGGTTGTCACATTCACCCCTTCTTCTAAAAATTTCATCTCCGAAATTTACCTTACACCATACTCCATACACCATACTGCTTACACCATTCACACACATTATCACATGCTACCCAATACACCACTCACAAGAGTAAAAGTTTTCAAATTGTGCTGAGGTGTCATATAGACCATGAACTATTGAGGTTTACAGGTATTACTACCTGCTACCTATTTCAATTAAGAAAAAGGTACCCTACCCCTTACAAAGGTTAACAGTATGTTTCCAATCCCAAAGAAGGTAAACTACCGATGCGGGTACTTTAGATTATTAATCTAATGTACCTTAGTAATCGGAACGACTATATACGTTCTTAAATTGGAATATTTTATCCAATTAGTATATCCTCATTTTCAGGGTTGTTCACATCAGACTTATCATAGGATTCCGCACCAAAACAATTTGGGTCTGGAAATTTATTTCAATGAACACTTAGAGTTTTCATAACATTAGTCTAGCTGAATCGAATAGCATAGACTCATATCAATAATTCAATTCAATCGAATTATTTAAGTGTAGCCAAACCCCGTTGGCAAATTAAAATTTTTGAAATTTTTTTTTAGAATGACGTCATGATGCCGTACTGTATTAACAGTCCGTTTGAGGATGTCGTCATTGTATAATTTTGTCATAACACATCATACAATAGTGGAATAACGATTTTGGATCCATTCAACACTAAGTATTCTTGTATTTATAACTCCATCACTTTTTATCATCTTTGCACCAGGTTACATGGTACATAAGTGATAAATAAAATAACTTTTGATATTTTAAATCATTTGTGTCTGGCTAAAATAAGTAGCATAGACTATACTTTAAACCGTTTCAAAAATGATTACGAGTCTATATGTTTTTTTTCAAAAGCACATAGTGCGTATTTAGCTTGATGTCAATCATTTCAAAGTCTAGCATAGTTAGGAGTTTTGGAAAACTTATGTCTCCACTAATAATCATTTGCTTAATCAGTTTATCTATTCCAATTATCCTCAATACTTTAATTACACACAACTACACCCAGTTCATCAAACTAAACTTCTGAGTTCATTTACTTGCCACAATCATATGGGCTTAAGAACTTGTCCTAGTCAGACCTTTGGCGTCCATTCGCTGAGGGGTTCATAAACATTTCATATAACTATGAATCAAGAATGTCACATAATTATGAATTTTAAGAACTCGTACTTAACCTGATATTCTCTACCTATGACATGTCTATCTGTTATACACATGAGAAAGGAATCACCCTCTTAACATGCATATAGCAAATAGCGCGACACAATAATTTCAATGATTATCAATGCCAGAAACTAAGTAGTTTTTACACTAAATATAATTCCCCGCCTATACAAGGAATCATACAACTCGGCTGCCGATATGAGTCCTCAATTGAATCCCCACCTAACCTTAACTCCCTTCTCAATACGAATTTCATTCAACTCGTATTCATAATCCTTTCCTTAATCTGTACCAATTCATAGTACAACTGTCACCCAGCAAACTTGCTGTAACTTTTAAATCATTCGCTTGATCCTTCTCCATACTATAACCTTATCTGATCACAGAGTGACCTCATCGTATACATTACGATTCATTTCTATATCTAGATCGTTTTGTTTTACGATCTCTTATCACTGTACTTTTTGTCATTTAGACTCTATTTATTTCTCACTACTATTCAACTTTTATTATCAGAGTTCGGGAACTCTGTATCTTATAACTCGCCGAGATTCGTCTTTGAATCTTACCGACCCAACTAACTCTATGTGAGTTAGTACTTATTCTAATCACTGCGATTATTAGTCTCAGGTATTCTTATCTAAGGTTCATAACCTACAACTCTGATATGAACTGTGAGGTCCCCGAATCCAGGTCCTAAATCACCTCAAATCTGGTTCGATCATTCTATCACTATTACTATTGTTTGCGGAAGATATAAACATAAATTGTTTATACATTAAACTTACACACTTTTTCCAAAGGTCGAGTAACCTTAACTTAATACACATTACATAACTTTTCTAACATATAACATTATTAACATACAATACTTATACAATTTAGTTGTACACATATCCTAACGCTGGAACTGTCTTTAACCTTTCCTTGTACCTGACGCATTCGCCTTAATCTGCAATGTTTTATCATGATATAGCAAGGGTGAGTATAAGGATTGCCCAGCAAGTTTTAGTTCAATAATATAACGATATATCATGATTGAAAGAGTATGAACAATAAATTGGCTATAATTCATCAATATAATTGAGAACTAGCAGGAATAAACTTTTGACTGAACAAGTATTAAACATGAACAAAAATATCTGGTCCAACTGGTAATGAAGATGATCAGCCTTTCATACCTGACTTATACATGCAATATGTACAGAGTACAATTCATGGCAACCAGCAATAATTAACCATAAGCTTATCCGAATGAAACACTCTTAGTAGAGTTAAGTAAAAATAAACTTGCCTGAACCGTTGATTACCGCTACACAATTTATACGCTTTATCCGAAGACCTAATATTAGTAATATAGATCTCCAATATTAGAATAATATCATAACAGTATAATATTACTATATATATAAACATAGAATAACCTAAACACATAACACATAACCCTATCAGTCTATAACACATAACCCTATCAGTCTATAACCCACATAAGACTTGGTATCAAGTCAAACTATTACAGTCTATCGACAAAATTCTAACGTCCCGACGGTCTAGTCGGACTTTTATCGAGTTTAAGTTCAATTAAACTTTGCCTAAACACTTAACAATTAACTAAGATAATTTTAATAACAGTCGAAATATTTTTCGTAAGCTCGTAATAATTTTTAAATAATTATTACCATTTATAATAAATTTTCAATCATTAAACACGTATTTAAATAAATTAAATACCACATAATTCTTTTATCACAAAGATTTATTTATTATCAAATATTAATGAAATACATGTCATAATATTATAATATATTTATAATATCACAGAGTATTTTTAATACCTTAAAATCATATTTATATGATTTTTAAACAATTAAATTCATTATCCGATATTTGCTTTTAATATTAAAATATTAATATTTTCATGATAAAATATCAAAAGTTATATTTTTTAACTTAAAATATTTTTATAATACTTAAATCATTTTCATATGATTTTTAAAACATTAATTCTATTTTTCCATAATTTATTTAATATATTTATTAAATAAAATAATTACCATTAATAATAAATTATTAATAAAATTCATCACAAAATATCAAAAGTTATCAAAAATAATTTAAAATATTTTCTAGCACCATAATATAATTTTTCATGATTTATCATGAATTAAAACTATTTTTAAATAATTTATTTAATATAATAATTAAATAAATAAATACCTTTTATATTCCAAAAATACTAAATATTTTTGAAATATACTAAAAATAATTAAAAATTATTTTTCGGACCTTAAAATATTTTTTCAAAATTTATTATGTAATTTTAGTAATTAAAAACTATTTATTTCAATTTATTTAATAAAATAACCTATTTTCCGAAAATAAGTGTCGCTCTATGGGCTTTAGGAGACACATCCGTCGCTGAATGTGTTCTTCAGTTGTTCTTGAGCAAACCCAGAAACTCATAGGCAACTAGGTACTAGGTTTGACCAATTTTTAATCTACGTTCTAATTTCGGTCTAGGTTTAAATTCATGTTACAGTTGTAGTACTCATGCCATACTACAACAATATATCAAGTTCATGGCTAAACACACACCAGATTAAAGAGATATAGGTCTCCAAAATACCTGACAACGATGTTCTTCATTTTCTAGGTTTTCAGAAAATGAAGAACAGATGAGGGTACTAGGTTTAGATCATTATGGTTTGCATTATGGGCTTGGTATGTGTGATACAAAGGTTGATACCTGTAGACGAGACATCAGGGTACATTATATATCATTAGATCATCATAACAACAAAACAATAACCGAATCTAGCTCGATCAAACAAGGTCAGAAAAGTTGTTCATACACTTTCTGGAAATTCTAGAAAATTGCTCCCGTGATCATAGGGTATAGTTTGACCAGCCACTACATTAATTTTGTTCATTATATAAACGATCTAAAGCCATAAATGTAAATTACATATGTCAGGCTACAACATTTATACAATAACATCAACCAACAACAAACAAGCTGATAGATCTGGACGTTACAAAACCTGTCAGACACTATTCATGGCCTTTCAGGGTTACCCAGATTAGGCCCGGTCATGTCCGGTCAACGGGTTTTGACCGATTATATCTCACGATCTAGACACCCAATGGACATACTACCACTTACAGATGAAAGACCATATGACAAACTACAGATTACGACTTTAAAACAACAAAAAATAAATAACAGAAAAAGAATTAAAGCCCTGACATTTGACTGTCAGACACCAAATATAAAATTTTTCTAAATTTCCAAAAATGCTAGATTCGAGCACTTTGATGTTATAGATCTGGGATTTAACAACCCAGATCACTAAATGACACCTTATAACACATTTCTAAACAACAAATAACTTCATCTAACATATGATCATAGGATTTGAAAGTTTAGGGATTTTATACCTTTCTAACACTTGATCTTGAATCTGATCTTTGATTCTGATCTAGAAAAGTTATGAACTGAAATTGGATTATCATTTCTCACTCTCTCACTCTAAATTTCGAAGAACTAGAGAGAGAAGGTCTTGGCTAACTTTAGAAAGTAAAGTAAGTAAGTTTACTTATAATTTTTTAAGTTTTGACAAATGATTCAATGAAATAGGCTGATATGGCTGCTGGTATGATAGATATATGGAACAAGAAAATTTTAGAGTTGGTCACCAACTCTCATTTGGCAAGATCTACACTCAACCTATTAGAAAATATGACAAAAGGGTATTATAGTCATTTTCATACCATTTTAATTCTAGTTTTGTCATTTGATGCAAACCCTTAGGGTTTAGGGTTTAAACATTAGGGTTTAGGGTTTAACCCTTAAAGATTTAGCAACTTGGATTTCTAAGATTTTCTAGTTAAATTTTAAAATAGAAAATCATGATTTCTTAATTATAATTAGGGCTTTCTAACTATATCATAATCTCCTAATTATAAATTAATGTAGCTAATTAGGATTGATTTTATCCTAATTAAAATTGTTAATTTAGCACTTAAATCCATAATTGTGCATTAGTGTTTCTGACAGAATAATTAAGGTCTAAAAATCTGAAATTGGGGTTTGCTAAATAATTAATCTTTTCCCTAATTAATATCACTTAAGCATTAAAATTCTCCATTAAGTTCCCAGATTAGGGTTTCAAATTACCGAAAATCTGAATTTAGGGTTTCCAAATCGGGTATTATGGTTTTCTAATAATCAATTAGGGTTTCAAATAAATCATTAGGATTTTTCCCAATTAAGTTATAATTAATAACGTTTAACCTTATACTTAACATTTGCATTCCCAATCTAGGGTTTTCAAATACCGAATTAGGGTTTCGAATTCTTAAAATTGAAACTAGGGTTTCAGAACCAGTTTCTAGGGTTTCTTATAAGACGTTAGGGTTTTCTAACTGAACGTTGATGTTCTTAATATATACTTAGTATTTGACACAGATATAATTTATCTGGTCAACCCTTGACCTTTAACCACATTCTGAACACATACATAACCATATTTATAGAACATATTCACACAAGTGCTTAATCCTGAATAATTCACCTAAATCCTTCACAGAATTTTGAAACCCTCAAAATTCCTTCTTAAAAATATCAAACGCATACACTTATTTTCTGTCTAGGTTCTAATTTTGAACTCTAAAATTAATTTATAAAAATTTTAAAAATATTCAAAATTCTCGGGTTGTCACAGTTCTACATTGTCTTGGTAACGTATGCATGTCTTCTTTTTCAGTGTTTATCCGTTGGAAAATGAGTTATCATATTAAATGCGTCTAAACACATAGTAGTGAATATGCATGCCTATATAACTTGATAAAAAATATTCAACATAGTAAATATTAGTATTAAACCATGCTGAACATAATGATATGAAAAAAATTTAACTTTTGAAACGATCAAATTGGTAGCTTTTTTCTACTATTTCTTATCCTATTTGAGGACAAATGAGCAAAGGTAAGAAAATAAAGTAATCCTGGTAGTTAGGCTACCCTTACGGATTATGACTTTGATGTTGTCATGCATATAGGATGTTTATGACTGTGGGTAGGTGTGCTACTGAATAGCCACCTAGTCAGGCCTATATGCATGTGGATAGTCCTTTTTACAAAGGAGACTCGAGCAAAAAAATTTCAAAAGTCTAGGCATTGGGTAGTCATGCATTTTTAACTTTACTGTAGGCGTATGTTAAAGTAACGCACGCATGCATATAGTCATAAAATGCATAAAAATGCTCTAGGTTAAAATTTACCACACCCTTCCTGAGGTGATTTGGAGTCTTGGATCCAGATATTATGGATCAGGATCAACCGAGTAGTTCCCGCAGGACCACTTCAGGTGTGCGGAGGAGGGCTTTTGAAGTGCCTCGACACCATTCAATCAGACAACCTCGTCATTTGGCGGAGGTGGTGATACGTCCTATTCGGGTTGATGTACCAGATGTTGAGGACGAGGAGGAGGATGTACCAGCTGCGGCTCAAGCTCCTATTGCTCATGCTCCTCGTAGGGAGTTTCCCGACATTGTTGTGAAAATCCCAGATCTTCTAGGTGATTTGAGTCGCCACCCCTCAGTTTACTTATAGGCAAACGAGGTAAACTGGATTCAATCTTCCTTTTTCCTATTGAGAAAGAGCAAGGATTTTGACATTTATTTGCATTTGATGTAGGTTCCTAGTTTTACGCAGCCTCGAGGGAACTGGTTTAGCATACACTCCCTGTATCAGGCTCTGCATCCAGATTACTGAGGTATTATGCATGGTTGGGGTTTTGGGGTGTTTTTTTCCATTCTCCCCTGCCGTTGTCCCTGGGGTTATCTCAGGACATTATCTGAGCGTTGGTTTCACCAGACTCAGTCTCTCCATTTGTTAGATTATGAGGTGATGATGACGTCGATGGATTGGCGGTTTATTACCGGTATGGAGTTTGGAAGGGTGCCAGTGCCATGTACGGTGAACATTACTCGGACTGTCGTTAGATCCTTGTTAGGAGTTCCAGCTGAGGCGCTTATGGGCAGGACCGTTCGGACGGGTCCTTTGAGTGTAGAATGCTATGAGTGGGCTGTTGAGTGAGCCCATGCCCGCTGATGTGAGAGTCAGGGATCGTATTTTTCGTCGATTGTTCCTGGTTATTATCAGGGGTTGTTTCATAGCAGGCAACTTTTCCACGTTGTCATTCACTCTGATTAGCGCCACTCGGGAGGTGGACCATATAGGAGAGTATGATTGGGGCTCATACACCTTTGCCTATTTCCTCATGGAAATGAGCATGCGTTCGCAGGGCTTGATAGAGGCTTGGCTAGGATTTTACCCATTTCTGCTGGTGAGTATTTCTTTTTTGATTTTCCATGTACAGGTTAAGAGTATTGACTGACAGCAGATGTTTGCCTTTGTGTTAGAAGTTTTGGGCCTATGAGAGGCTTCCATGTTTGCGTCCTATTAGTGTGTTAGGTTTAGATACCTATCCATGAGGACGACGATGGCATCTTTCCATATTGGAAGAGGTTCCTATAGCTGAGGGTTTCACCCATTATCGCTTACAGTTGGAGTTGTTGACAGCTGATGTCATTATTTGGGTTCCCTAATCTGGGGAACACTTGACCATTAGGTTTGAGGATGGATTTCCGACTGGTGTCGAGCACATGATATCTACCAATAGGATTCCTCTCTTCACAGATGGAGGATGGGAGCTCTATTTAGGATAACGTGCTATTAGGAGCACCATAGGAGAGATTCGTGTACCGATCTTGCCTCCTGCCAAGTGTTATTGGCCTGTGTTGTAGTTACTTGTAGATGACATCCCATTGATGGGCACTGACAGCTACACTTTGTTAGAGGGTTCATTTACCCAAGAGGCATTATACCGCTGGTGGTCCTCCCAAACCATTGGAGCCCAGACCCACGCCACTCAGTTCATGGGGGATATGGTTCCTGGATCCGTGATGATGACGGATTGGATGGCCTGTGTCTGAGATCTGACTCATTTGACACAGATTGACAGCTTGACCCGGCAGTTAGACTGGGCACATTTTTTTATCCAGCACTTAGGCAGAGATCCTTTAGAGGAAGATACTTTTGATCTTCTAGCTCAGGTGTTGGCCCCTCAGGTGACCCATATGGCTTTACCAGTGTAGATCCTCCACTGTATAGGCCTGACATCCCCGTTGATGGAGATCCAATGACTCAGGAGGAGTTATATCAGGTGGACATGATTGATGATGTAGATATTGACACCATTGTTTTCTTTTGATGTGCATTCTCGTTATATCTTTTGATAGGCTTCTATTAGATGCTGGGTGGTTGTACCCCATTCTCGTTATATCTTTTGATAGGCCTCTATTAGCAGTAGGGCGTTTGTGCCCCATTTTCCTGTATTTTTAGATGTATAGAGATGATGTATTAGATGATGATGTACTTGGGAATGTATATACTGTTATTCCCTACATAATATTGCCATCTATTATTTATCATGCATGTATCATGTTATGCATATGTATGTATATCCAGAGATATTTAGCATTGACCCCTGGATGGTCTTATGATACGGCCCACACAAATGTCTTCTTTGACAGTCAGCCACATTGATCACACCCCACCAGTATTAGTGGTATCCCGTTTGAGATCTTGGTATGATAGTATATCACCTCCTGATAGGGTGACTGTAGATCAACTATTACAGCATTCCATGACCCTCCTGATGTTTTAGGTTCCCTCGGGCTTTGTAGATGTCATGCTAGAGCATTGGGTACTGGAGAGGCGAGTTTTCTGGGTTGGGACCCAAGAGTTGACTCCTACATTAGAGGAGTATGAGCGGTTGACGGCTTTGCCCTTAGACATACCTTGTGCTTGGAGGGCTATTAGTGATATGAGCCAGCAGTTTATAACCCTCATCGGATTGCGGCGCAGAGTAGTACATGATGAGATTACATTCGGCCATATATTTTCTTGGCATTTCCTAATAGACAGATTTAGCTCATCAGACAGCTGATAAGTGGATGTTATATCCACGAATTGATTTTTAGTTCAAGCTTATTTGTTGTTAATCGCTTGATTTTATGTTCGTTTTAACTCATTTTTTGTTATTCTATGTGTAGGGTGGTTGGTGTGGTCAGTTATAAGAAAATGAGTCATTTGGAGCATCATTTTAGCAAATATGTAGATTAAACAACATCAGAATGCAGTGTGCTAGCCCGCTGGGGTGGGTATATATAAGCCTTACACTCTCGTCGGGGCGGGGGGTCTTCAATATTATTTTACAGGAGCCTAGCTCGCCGGGCCGGGCGTTTACTATGTACATACCCCCGCCGGGGCGGGGTGGGGGGTCCTGAATTTTGGCACTCCTGGCCTTGATTGAAACTCTGCTGGGATGAGGATTGGATGACTTGGGTTAGCTTATGGACTCTAATTTATAGGGGACTTCGACAAAAGCTCGTGGGGGGGTATATATATTGCATTAAAATGACAAATGGAAGAGATACAGAGCAATTAACAGACTTTGAGAAAAGAATTTCAGATTGAGAACGGAGTGAAGATTTTGAAGAACGCTTACATTGATTGCGGATTAAGGCGAAAGTGAAGGGTGTTCTGCGTTATTCTTCTTCTTTAGTTTTATTTCTGCAATTGAAAGGATGTTATCTGTGATTTATTCAGTTATTTTTTCATTCATGATGAACTAATTTCTTTTTAGGCTTAAGATGGATCTTTGAGTGAAATGATGATTATGTAATCTTTGATTTCAGTTTAATAAGCTATTATCCAGTTTATCTATATTAATTTGAGCTTGAATTTGTGAATTGCCTGATCAACAATTCTTTGTGGACTTGTATAAATTCGAGAGATGAAATATAATCTAGACATAGTTAATATAACATATGTTCTTGATTTATGAGAGTGAACAGAATCTTGATGAATGTGAATGTAGAGATTTGCTTGACATCGCATGTAATCAGATAAAGAGCTTGAACTTAAACCTTATTTGATTGTAATTCACATTGAGATATAGTGAGTTAGTTGATTAAGGTGTTTAATTGAATTCTATCTTAATTGTGGATTGAAGTTAATATGGTATTAGTGCATCGAGAGGTGGCTAGTTCTACATACGTGTTCTTGATTAATAAACTGGGATAGTGAATTAAACTGGAATAAAGGTGTAAAAATCATAGTGATGCTTAAAGTGAAGTCGGAAGCCTAATTCTCCATTATTTGTTTGAAAATTCAGTTTTTAGAGTTTGTTGAGTGTTTGGTGATTTTAATATTTTTAATATTTTTAGTTATAAATTGGAAATTGATTAGTTTAATAAAATTAGGATTAATAGGAAATTGGTAATTGTGAGGTTTAAATTCTATTTACAATCTCTGTGAGAATGCTACTCTACTTTCATTATATTACTTGTTGACTATGCATACTTGCGTGTTATGCGTAATTAGATTTTACCCAACAAGTTTTTGGCGCCGTTGCCGGGGACTTTAGTATAGATTTTATTATTTTGCAATATCAGTTTAATTAGTCCGGTTTTACTTAAATACTTTTTGTTTTTGTTTTGTTCGTTTTATTTCAGGTTTTTGAAGTTGGTTTATACAAACTCGATCTAAAAATCCAGACTTGCTTCCTTTTGAGGACGACATTGAAAGACGCTTTCAAAGGCAAAGCAAGTGGATTAAGGAAACAAGGGACGACTTTGAAAATTATGAGAAAGAAGAAGCAATGGCTGCCGAAGACCTAAAAGCATTAAGGGATTTTGCTACACTCAAGGTGACTGAGCTGCAGTCGAGTATCACCAGGCATACTATAGTTGTGAATACATTCGAGATTAAGCCTGGGACTATTCAGATGATCCAGAACTCGGTTCAGTTTGGGGGACTAGCAAATGATGATCCTAATGAGCATCTGATCATTTTTCTGGAAATATATGACACTTTCAAGTACAATGGGGTGTCAAAAGACGCGGTAAGACTTCGCTTGTTCTCATTCACTTTGCAAGACAAGGCGAAGAGTTGGTTACATTCTCTACTACTTGGATCGATAACTACATGGGATGACCTTGCTCAGAAATTTCTTGCAAAATTTTTCCCACTACCAAAAACTGCAAAGATGAGAAATGAGATCACTATGTTTGAACAGAAACACGGGGAGTCACTATATGAGGCATGAGAGAGATATAAAGAATTGCTTAGAAAATGCACACATCACGGATTTCCTAAGTGGTTGCAGATGAACACATTTTACAACGGACTACATGGGAATCTCAGGACCAGTATTGATGCAGCATCGGGGGGAGCTTTTATGGCGAAGAACTATGAGGAGGCATATCAATTGATAGAGACGCTGGGTGCAAACAATTACCAGTGGCCCACGGCAAGAATGACGCGGGCAAAGGCAGCTGGAGTGTTAGAAGTAGATAGAGTGACGTTAATACAAGCGAAAATTTCAGCACTCTCAAAGAAGTTGGATAATATGACAGGGGTACAGGCACAGCAGGTTGCAAGTATCTGTGAATTGTACGCACGTGAGCATCCTACAGATCAGTGTGCAATCAACCCAGCAGCAGTACAATTTGTGGGTTACTACAACAGAATTCCATAGAATACATACTAGAATGCTTACAATCAGGGGAACAGAAATCATCCGAACTTCTCGTGGAGTAACAATCAGCATCAGCAAGCTCCACGACCATCGTTTCCCCCAGGATTCCAGAATCATCAACAACCATCTAAACGTCAAGAGAGGAAATCAGATTTAGAGGAGTTCTTGACAAAGTACATAACTGTAAGACCCCGAATTTTATGAAATAAAAGTATTCAATTTTTCTTATAATTACTATTCATTAATGGTTAAATTGATAAAAGTTAAAGTTAAGGGTGATATATGAAATTTTTTTCAAAATACGCAAGCGGTTATAAAATATTAATTGTTGTCGAGGAATATTCGTTTAGTCATGGAATATTCTTTGTGTTGGGGAATATTCGTACGACTGCGCAACCATTCGTGGGCCCCATAACAGAATAACTATCGGATGAAGAAAACGACAAATTTGAGTTTTTATAAATAACGGCGTAGTTGTTACTGTTAAAACTGTTAGAATACCTGGTGGTTAAAATACAGTAATACGCGTAGTTGCACAGTAGCACACGGTATTGCACAGTATTTTTTCAATTATTGATTCTTTCGTGAGAAGGCACTACTCAATAATTATTACAGTAATTTATGTTTAATATTTTATTTTATTGAATCAATAATTGCTGCGTTGATATTTTATATTATTGTTGTTTCAATAATTGTTGCTGCACAGTATTTTCCATTAACAGATCAATAATTCATATTATTTGAATAATATTATTAGAAAACATTATTAGCAATGTCTAGAAAGTTCTGTCTAAGGAGAGGTTTGGTCATCTAATTGCGCGCCAGTAAGGAGAAATCCTTATTGGAAAGCCCCCTCTTTCCTGAGAACTGCCTGGTTGTCATTATTGTGATTCTGTAATATTATTTAATAATTAATTATTGATTTATATGATAAGGAAATTATTTATTTAATGTGAATATAAATGATGGATTTATTTATGTGGTTATAAATGAAGGAATTAATGTTGAGGTATTTTATTAGTATTTTGTCAAATTGGAGGTATTACAGCTTTATTGTGTGAGTTATAATATTTAATCCTACCATTGGATCGTTGTGATTTTTGGATATGTTATACATATATAAGTTGAGTATATGTTCACAAATTTTGAACCGTTAAAAATGAACGAATGATTTGTTATGAATTTTAAGAGGTGACTGATTCGGAAATTAGGTTTATAAATGATTTTGGTGGAAAATTCTAGAAATGGGTGGGCCCCACTTCTTGTTGTTGGGGAAGATGTCTGATTTTTGGTGGGTGGAATAGTAGCAAGTAAAGCCATCAGGTAGCAGGTCAAGTCTGCTTCGTCGTGCAAACATTTTCCTATAAATAGAGGGCTAAGTTAGAATTGAAAATCACACCAGAATTCATAAGTTTTCTCTCTTTTTCTCTTTAGATTATCGGGTGTATTTTGTGATTATGTAGATACTTGGTGAGTTGCTACTCATCAGTGCAAGTTTCCTTCAGCGTCATATCCGATATCCAGTCAGAAGTGCTGCTCTTTTGAGGTAAGGGATAGTATGGGGATTTAAGGGTTGTTATGTTTTTCAGTTTCATAATTTTTCTGACCTTCAAAAATTCTAGAAAATTTTGAAATGATAATTTGATGAGTTTTTAGATTGTGTCCAAAAATGGCGATTTTTGTATGTATAGATTAAGAGTTGTGAATTTTATGAGAAAAAACTATTTTAAAAGTAACCGCTTATAACTCCTTGTGGTTAACTTCAAAATTGGTGAAATTTTTATTGAGAGTAATGTATATGATAGAAGTATACTCTATAAATTTCGAAATTTTTGGATAAAAGTATAATTTTTGATAAATATCTAAATATTCGGCTATTTTGGCCACATGAAAAATAGTAAATGATTTTTAAAATTTCTGAGAAAAATATATGTTCAATATGAGACTATATTCTACTAAATCTCATTAAAGAAAATTTGTTTGTACTGATTTGGTATTTTTCATAAAAATAGACTAGTTATGAGTAAATGAATTAAAAGTGTTATGTGAAGTAAGAAAATTAAAAAATAGGATTTTATGGCTTGAGAATCCTGTATGAGGTATATGCAGATTTTTGATGAGGGTTTTGGTTATTGGTGATGAAATCTTATGAGTTTGGAATTTTAGGATGATTAAATACATTATTTAGTAAAGTGTAAACAATTAAAATAAATTGTTTATAAGTTTAAGAAATGTTATTTCAATATCATTATACCGAAATATTGGTATAGATTTTATTGTGGAATTTCTACTTTTTTGTGTCGAATTTACTATTCACGAGTTACTATTCACGAAGTTACTATTCATGGGTTACTATTTACGAGTTACTATTCATGACAAAATTGGTTTCTTTTTCTAACCAAATTATAGTTGCTTTATGAATATTACTAATGAGATTAAATTTAGATGTTTTAATTATATTGATTTTACTATTATATATAATATTTTTATAACCCTAATGATGATATTTCTATTTGACTTGAGTGTATAGATGGGTAGATTTTTGGTATGATCATGACTATGGGTTCCCTTTGGCTAGTAGTGCAAAGTTGAATTGTTGACTGGTATGATCATGACCATTGAATTTATAATTGAATATCTTTAGCTTAAGTACAAAGGTGAAACAATCAACATGGTTATAATTATTGTTTATATAAATTCTGAAATGATTATATATTTATTTGAGATATTAATATATTTGGCCTATAGTGCAAATATGAATTGTTGATGAATATCTTTGGCATGTAGTGCAAAGATGAATTGTTGATGAATATCTTTGGCCCGTAGTGCAAAGATGACCTGTTGTTGAATATCTTTGGCCTGTAGTGCAAAAATGGTCTGTTGATGAATATCTTTGGCTGTAGTGTAAAGATGAAATTGTTAGTATGATTATGAACATGAACTGTGATTTGGTATAACCATGATATTTGATGTTTCAGGTAAAGACATGTGATGAAAATTATATTCGTCCTGAGTGCGAAGAGGAATTTAGAATCACAATTATGATTATGAGTTATTCATATGATTGTGGACCAGAACTGTTGATTGATGTTACAGGGATAAATTATTGCTAGTGGATTTTTAACATGGAGAAGATAATAGACTTTATGGTCTATTTGACTCTTCTAATGGATTGCTCGTTCCGCTGCAACTATGGTTGAAATTTTTTATCATCTACCATATGTTCTAAATCTCTGATTTATTACTGTTGAAGGCTATTGATAATTTATTTATCTTTAGTCATGATAATCTTTACTGGGCTAGTTGTGCTCACCCTTCTGTTTCACAATTCCTTTCAGGTAATAAGAGTGTAGCTGGGTCGAGCGGGGGTAACAGGGGAATAGAACGGTGGTCATCATTTAGTAGTTATATTTGGTGAATCAAATAGGGTGAGGTGAACCCAACGTTGGAAGGGTGTTTTGTCACTATCATACAAGATGTCTAATGACATACAACCTCGTGTCATCATAAGACACGGTTGTGCACATCCACTTGCTGAGTATATTTACGAGCACTACCTATATAATCTTGGTGTTTGTTTGAAGTATAATTCACGATTAAAGACAGTGGAGATAATGATATGTCAAGAGAAGACTCACCATTGGAAAGAATATGATAGTATTCTTCTTGTTTTTCTTTGGGGTCTATTAGGTCAACCAAGGATAATTCTGTGGACATATGACATCTATCATAACTTGGAAGCATGGCCTCCCATGTACGAAGGTTTCCTTGAGCACTTCCCGAAGATTCTAATTTCTAAAACAGTTTTTGACTATACCTTTATGTAAGGTGTCACTGTGAGGTGCTGTCCACTGATGGGACATATGTCACATTACGGTTGGGACACAAGTCACAGTTGGTATATATTTGTATCAAAACTCACATCATATGTGTTGTTGTATTTTGTAGGAGAATTGTGATAATGAAATTGTAGTTATTTTCTGTACCATGTATTTGGCGACTCAGAATGGGTTGGGTGGAATGGACCTATTTTGGGGTTGTCACATGTATGACACTCATCGACGTACAAAAAGGTGAACTAACAATGAGGGTCCAAGATCAAGAAGTAAAATTTAACGTTTTTAAATCCATGAAATTCCCTACGGATGAAGAAGAGTGTTTCAGGATGGATATCATTGTTCAGATAATCAGTGAAGACATGGGTAAGAGTCTGGTTAACGATCCATTTGAAACGACATTATTAGGGGATGAAGAGTTCGATGATCCAAAATTTGTGAACTACTTGCAGATGCTAGACTCCCTGCCACGAGTTAGCAGATTTAGAGCACCATTTGAACCATTGCACACGGATGAAAAAGCCACAACGAGGATGAAACCGTCATTGGAAGAGCCACCGACTCTTGAACTTAAGCCACTCCCTAAACACCTCAAGTATGCATATTTAGGCAATTCTAATTCATTACTTGTTTTTATTTCTGCTGCACTTAACGAATCGTAGGAAGAAAAGTTGCTGAGAGTGCCGAGGGACCATAAATCGGCTATTGGATGGACAATCGTGGATATCAAGGGAATCAGCCCATCCTTTTGCATGCATAAAATTCTGATGGAAGACGATGCAAAACCGATAGTGGAACAACAGAGACGATTCAACCCAATCATGAAAGAAGTAGTCAAGAAGGAAATACTGAAATGGTTGGATGCGGGTATCATCTACCCGATTTTAGACAGTAGGTGGGTTACTCTGGTGCAATATGTGCCCAAAAAAGGGAGGAATGACCGTGATTCAGAATGATGACAATGAGCTGATTTCGACAAGGATAGTGACTGGTTGGAGGGTTTGCATGGACTACAGGAAGTTGAAAAAGGTGACCAGCAAAGATCACTTTCCATTTGCCCTTTATCGATCAAATGTTGGACAGATTAGCCGGACACGAGTACTACTGCTTATTGGATGGATATTAGGGTTATAATCAGATCGTCATCACTCCTGAAGATCAAGAGAAGACTACATTTATGTACCCATACGAAACATTTGCATTTAGGAGAATGTCGTTCGGCTTGTGTAATGCACCCGCTACCTTCCAAAGGTTTATGATGGCCATCTTCTCAGACATGGTGGAGAAAATGTGGAAATCTTCATGGACAACTTCTCTGTCTATGGGAATGACTTTGATGCTTGTCTGGAGAATTTGTTGATGGTGTTACAAAGATGCACAGACACGAATCTGGTACTTAACTGGGAAAAGTACCACTTTATGGTGGAAGAAGGTATAATTTTGGGGCACAAGGTCTCGTCTCGAGGGTTAGAGGTTGATAAAGCAAAATTGGAAACAATTGAAAAGCATCCTCAACCGAGTTCAGTCAAGGGAATTAGAAGTTTTCTAAGACATGCTGGGTTCTCTAAAATCGCAAAACCTTTGTGCAGTCTTTTAGAGAAGGATTCGGTTTTCAAGTTTGATGAGGAGTGTAAATTGGCATTCGAGTTGTTAAAAAAGAAATTGACCACAACTATCGTAATCGTTGCGCCGGATTGGACCAGGCCATTCGAGTTAATGTGTGATGCGAGCGACTATGCAGTTGGGGCTGTTTTGGGTCAACGCTGAGAGAAGGTATTTCATGATATCTATTATGCAAGTAAGACACTCACGAAGACTCAAATGAACTACACAACTACGGAAAAGGAATTGCTAGCAGTAGTATATGCGTTTGATAAATTCCGAGCATACTTGATCAGGACAAAGGTAGTAGTTTATATAGATCACTCGGCCATTCGGTACTTAATTTTGAAAAAAGATGCTAAGCCACGCCTTATCAGATGGATTCTCTTGTTACAAGAGTTTGATTTAGAAATAAAGGATAGAAAGGAGACAGATAATCAAGTTGCCGATCATTTGTCAAGGCTGGAAAATCAGGGTAAAAAGGAAGAGGATAAGTGTGTAATTAATGAGTCATTTTCGGATGAGCAACTATTTGGGATAAATACGGAATTTCCATGGTACGCGGACTTTGCGAATTATTTAGTGAGCAACATTCTTCCCCCTGATCTTACACGACAACAAAAAAAGAATTTCTTCATGACATTAAGTGGTATATGTGGGATGAGCGTTATTTATTAAAACTGTGCGCCGACAAGATGATCAGAAGATGTGTGCCCTATAGTGAAGTGAAGAACATACTGCATGAATGCCACTCATCGGCATATGGGGGACACTATGGTAGTGAGAGAACAGCAGCAACAGTGCTTCAAGCCGGGTTTTATTGGCCTACATGATTTAAAGATGCCAACCAATTTGTTAAAACTTGTGATAGATGCCAAAGGGTGGGCAACATATCGAAAAGGAATGAGATGCCACTACAAACAATTCTAGAAGTTGAGATTTTCGATGTATGGGGCATAGATTTCATGGGGCCATTCCCTTCCTCATTTACCAATCAGTACATTTTGCTTGCAGTGGACTATGTATCAAAGTGGGTTGAAGCATTAGCACTCCCGACCAACGATGCCAAAGTGGTTCTCAAATTCTTGCAGAAGAACATTTTTACGAGGTTCGGCACACCGAGAGTTATTATAAGTGATGAAGGTAGTCACTTCTGCAACAAATTGTTCACACCTCTATTGGCAAAGTATGGGGTCAACCATAAGGTAGCTACAACATATCATCCCCAAACCAGTGGGCAAGCTGAGGTTTCGAACAGGAAGGTGAAAAGAATCTTGGAGAAGGTGGTAAACCCAAATCGAAAGGATTGGTCTCTCAGGTTGGACGATGCACTATGGGCTTACCGGACTACATATAAAACACCGATTGGTATGTCACCATACCAATTACTATATGGGAAAGCATATCACTTGCCTGTGGAGTTATAGCACAAGGCCTACTGGGCTATTTAGAAACTGAACTTCGATCAAGCAGCTATGGGGGAAAAGAGATTACTTTAGTTAAACGAGCTCGATAAATTTCGTCTTCAATCTTACGAGAACTCGAAGCTATACAAAGAAAAGGTCAAGAAAGGGCACGATCAGAAAATCATGAACTGAACGTTCGAGCTGGGGCAATCAGTACTACTTTTCAACTCAAGGTTGAGGTTATTCATGGGAAAGTTAAAATCAAGATGGTCGGGACCATTCGCCATCAAAAGAGTTTTCGTACATGGCGTCATTGAACTCTACAGTAGAAACCCATTGGAAACTTTCAAGGTCATCGGTCAACGGTTGAAACATTATTGGGGTGGCAAATCCAACACGGATGTCATCACAATCACTTTATCTGATGCACCTTAAACAGGGAGTAGTCAGACTGAACGACTTAAAATCAAGCGCTAATTGGGAGGCAACCCAATCATAATTTTATTTATCATATTTTTAGAGTAATTAGGATATAATAAAGTCATTAAGTAGATATTATATTGTAGTATTCTTCATAATCTATCAACCATGCTTTAAATGATCACAATTCACTTACATTGATGTTTCATGGTCTTGCAGGATCCTAAAGTGTTCATGGTTTGAAGTAGCAAGGAAAGAAAAGAAGAGTAAAGAGCCTAATTCCAGTGTGCATGCCCGCTGGGGCAGGCCCTCACAAGCCTAACACTCCCGTTGGGGTGGGGGTCCTTCCATCAAAATAACAGGGAGTATGCCCGCCGGGGCGGGTTTCAAAGACTTATAACCCCCCGCCGGGGCGGGGGTCCTGGAACTCAACCGACTCTTCGGCAGTTACTTCTTGCTCGACCCACAACCCCACTTCCTCATTCTACTCTCCTTATTCATCCATTACAACTACAACCTCCATCCATTACACCCCACTTTGTTCCCACGATTTTGTCATCATCCACTCCATCTCCCTACCACTTCAATCCATTACTCCAAACTCACTTCCTCACATCATCCACTTCTATAAATTCACTCCCTCATACCCCAAACTCACCACATACTTTCCACTCCTTCTAAAAAAAGCTACGAATTCAGCAAGATTTTGGGATAAGTTTTAGAGCAATTGAGTGTGAGGCACAATACTACACATTCTTCATCTTCGCTCACCCTATTTGTCATAAAAATTGACAAGTTGGGGTAAGAAACCTCTGTGCACACCAAGTGTTTGAGAGTTTGTGTGAACCATGTTTGGGGTGAAGATAGTGTGTTCAGGCATTCAGAGTTTTATGGTATCTTAACCTACATCTAAACGTCAAAGGGGAGAAAGTTCAAGGCCCACACCACCATCATGAACCTTCGACCGACGCAAGTTCGTAAGTGCCGCCGCCGCCGACCGATACGATTACATGTCTACAAAAGCACTCACACCAAAACGGGTGTTGGCACCAGATCATGTGGATGGGGACATGATGCAACAGATTTATCAGAAAAGGTGGAACAGATTCACTGAGGAACCTGAGGCCGCCATTGTCAACGTGATCAAAGAGTTCTATGCTAACGCCGAGGACAAGGCACCTTTCAACACGTTCGTGCGGGGTAGATTGGTTCCATTCAGTGCAGACACAATCAACATATACTATCAGTTACGAGTCCCGAGACATTGTCAATATGCTCATTTACGTGACAACGATCCAGATTTTGAGGTTATTCTGAAGGACATGACTAAGGTGGGTACAACATGGATCAAGGGTCGAAAAGGAGGCACGGTTTTTCACAGCAAAGATCTTAGAAGGTATGGAAAGATTTGGTATGCCTTCTTATGTGCGAAACTGTTTCCGTCCACGCACATATCTGATGTGACTAAGGAGAAGGCACTACTTTTATATGCAATTGTGCAAGATTTCATTATCGACGTCGGGGCCATAATCAATTTTTCAATTCGCTGATGCTTACGAGGGAATTTCTCGGGCAGCTTGCCACACCCATCACTTATTTGTGGGTTGTGTCGCCAAGTGTTGGTCGGAATATCGATCACTAAACACGCGCAAGTATACGCGGTCTAACAAGTAATATAGTGATAAGAAGTGTGTCGTACCCACGAGGAACTATGACTAATATTTACCAAGTACCGATTGTTTATCGCTAAAGTCTTATTCGAACAGCAGTAAATGGATGTGTGATTAAACTAATTATACTAATTAACAAAGCAAGTAAATGGATAACGAATGGAAATCTAAGGAATACAAGCTAAGGCCACAACTTCACCCCCACACAGGCATTATGTCGAACACCTGGCGTGTTATGTTTCATCAAACTAGCTACCCTTTCTCTCTTTGGGCTTAATGGTCACGACAATTTGCCGACCGACAACGCACAGGTGCCTATGCACCTCTGTCGAGGTATGCACAAACATATCCTCTTCAGATCCACCCTAAAGTGAATAGAACAGAAAAGAACGTCCAAGCTAGATGCAATCCTACATATGTCTATGCGAATTAATCATAACAAGGATTTAAGCATAATTTCTCATTGAGATCGCACGTGGCGCACAGAGATATGTCTATTCTACGCACAACTTATGCAGTCGAAACCCACAATCACATGCTAATATATTTAGGTATAAATCTACAATTCTTATGTCGATATCATGCAGATTACCAAAATCATCACTAATGTCTTAGCGAGAATCATAAAGCATAAATATATTAAACCAAATCATATGGTGCCAACTAAAGAGAAAAAGACAGTCAATTCAAATAAGAAAGGGATCTATTATAACCTTAGAGCCAATATTCAGTTCATAGTTAATAAACCAAATACAAGTAGCAAATAAGACAACATTTATTGATTACAAAATCAAAGAGGATAAATAGATAAAAGAAACTCTGTCGAAGCCCCTTCAATCTCTACGCAATCCACTCCTTTCAAGCTTTCCAATCCGTGTCACTCGTTGCTCTTGTGCTCCAAAGAAAAGCCAAACTTCTCCCTAATCTACCTAATCTATATTTACAGACATCAACTAAGAACTAGAGAGAGAAAGTACAAAAGAAAAGAGAAAAAACTAATTTAAGCTAAGTTATGTGTTAAACAATCGAGAGAGAGAGAGAGAAATACAGAGCTCTCCCTGTTCTATATCTCCTTCCTTCCTTTTTCTAGGTCAAACCAAGGCATTGGTTGTCTGGGAACCGGACCTGGCGCCCCAGCGCAGCCAAATAAGCTGTGGTTGGCGCTGCAGCACCACGTGTGTTTGGAAAACACAGAGCTCGCGCTACGACGCGAGTCTGCATAGAATCATTAGCGTTGCGGTGCCATGGTGATGTCAATTGGCCCATGAGGGTGGCGCTGCGGCGGGTCAATAAGCTTGGCATTGGTGCCATGGCGCGAGCATGAGAAATATTACCAATTTGCCCCTGATTGCTAGAAAACACCTGATAAGCCTTGCATTGCATCAATTAAGCACAATAACACTATAATCACATAAAACTATATAAAGTCTACGAGAACAGACAACTATTTAAGTCATAAAATATCTGATTCGCGGGAATAAATCCCACTCATCACCAAGCGGGTCTTAGATGGTCTGATGATGAACCCACTCAGATGCCGCTACAACTACTAGATTCCATAATGATCACATGGTATTCGGTGTGGGCAGGAGGTGAGTCAAATCCAAGAGGAGTAGGTTTTGTATTACCCTCAGCTTCGGAGGATGAAGCTGACGCTGAGGACACCTCGGATGATGCCGAGTTTCAAGAGGATGCGACGATGGGAGAGCAAGGAACTGAGGCGGAACCATCTTCCGACGCCATATCTAGCCCTCAGTTTCGTGCATTTCAACGACAAATAGAGGAGCACAACAAGGAAGTACGATGTGAGATGCGACGACTCGCAGCTAGGCAGGATCACATGTTTGATGCAATGAACCTGTCGTTTACTTTATTGAATGCAACACTTCAGAGCTTCAATCCAACAGCCCATTTCCCGTACCAGCAACCAGCTCTAATGCCACATTTCCCACCAAGTGACTCTGAAGAAGAAAATCAACAACCACCACCACCCCAGACTTAAAAGATTATAGGGAAGTCCTTACACATTTTATTGTGTTATCCATACAATGAGGACATTGTAGTTTTCAAGTTTGGGGGATTTAGTTTTACATTTTATTTTTGTATACATAATGTCATTAGTTTGCATGTTTGCATGTTATTTTAGGATTGTGATGTTGCATTCATGTAATCACATAGTTGCATAGTAGCTTAGGTTGTTTTTGTTATTTCTGAATTTTGTTATGTTGTGTTTGACATATAAAAAAATAAATAAATAAAATTTTAGTTAGCAGTGTGTTGTGTTTGCATATGTCCAGCAGTGTTGTAGTTCATTTTATTTTGGCCAATGATGAGATGGAGATTAAGTCGACAAATACGACACTGATTATTAGAACCTTGATGTAGTTTCTGTTATGAATTGGATCTTATTTTTTGTTTGAAACTGGTATAAAACGGGTAGCACGCTAATAATATCGGTGTTGACTGATTAGATTAAAATTTGATACATAAAGAGTTTTTGAAGGATAAAGCTAGTGTATATGAGAAAAGGTCAAGGATAGGCAGTGAAGACGAAGAATTATGCAATAACTTAAGTTTGGTGGGATAAATGTGGGGTACATAAGCTATATCTAAAAAAATAAAAAAGAATAATAATAAATATATGTAGTGACTAGTCTTGTTTCAGGGCCTTTATTACTTGAGCAAGTACACCCGTAAGGGTGTCTTAACACCTAGCGCCCTAAGGTCTTTTATGGTCTAGGAGTCGTTGGTTTAAAGCTCGCTAAGGGGTATCACAGTTAGCCTAATGGAATGACGCATTGCACAGTCATGTGAAATATATATATATATATATATATATATATATATATATATATAAAGCATAAGTACCCTATGTGAACCCTTGATAGTGGTAGTTGTTTAATTTTTGAGTTTGCTCTATATGATTCCCTCTAAGAAGTTGGTTATGTATTGAATTTTAGTCGGTATCAGTTGTCATGGATGTTACACACACACACACACACACTATATCAGTGATGACAGTATAAGATTCAAGGATTGATAAGAAGTTATTGATTGGTTTTAATACGAAGTGTTGTAATGTTTGCTTGATTTCCCTGAGGCCGGTGGAATATTTTTGATTCTGTGACACTGTTGGATTCTTAATCATATAGTTAGATACATTACATCTCATTGCATTGCATAACATGTAGTTTGTTTTGTGCTCGAGGACTAGCACGATTTAAGTTTGGGGAATTTTGATAAGTGGATTTTATATCCACGAATTGATTTCTAGTTCAAGCTTATTTGTTGTTAATCCCTTGATTTTATGTTCGTTTTTACTCGTTTCTTGTTATTCTATATGTAGGGTGGTTGGTGTGGTAAGTGATAAGAAAAGGAGTCATTTGGAGCATCATTTTAGCAAATATGTAGATTAAGCAACATCAGAATGCAGTGTGCTAGCCCGCCGGGGCGGGTATATATAAGCCTCACACCCCCGCTGGGGCGGGGGGTGTTCAATATTATTTTACAAGAGCCTAGCCCGCCGGGGCGGGCGTTTAATATGTACATACCCCCGCCAGGGCGGGGGGGGGGGTCCCGAATTCTGGCACTCCTGGCTTGATTAAAACTCTGCTAGGATGAGGATTGGATGACTTGGGTTAGCTTATGGACTCTAATTTATAGGGGACTTCGACAAAAGCTCGTGGTGGTATATATATATTGCATTAAAACGACAAATGGAAGAGATACAGAGCAATTAACAGACTTTGAGAAAAGAATTTCAGATTGAGAACGGAGTGAAGATTTTGAAGAACGCTTATATTGATTCAAGATTAAGGCTAAAGTGAAGGGTGTTCTGCGTTATTCTTCTTATTTAGTTTTATTTCTGTAATTGAAAGGATGTTATCTTTGATTTATTCAGTTATTTCTTCATTCAGGATGAACTAATTTCTTTTTAGGCTTGAGATGGATCTTTGAGTAAAACGATGATTATGTAATCTTTGATTTCAGTTTAATAAGCTATTATCCGGTTTATCTATATTAATTTAAGCTTGAATTTATGAATTGCCTGATCAACAGTTCTTTGTGGACTTGTATGAATTCAAGAGACGAAATACAGTCTAGACATAGTTAATATAGCATGTGTTCTTGATTTATGAGAGTGAATAGAATCTTGATGAACGTGAAGGTAGAGATATGCTTGACATCACATGTAATCAGATAAACGACTTAAACTTAAACCTTATTTGATTGTAATTCACATAGAGATATAGTGAGTTAGTTGATTAAGGTGTTTAACTGAATTCTATCTTAATTGTGGATTGAAGTTAATATGGTATTAGTGCATCGAGAGGTGGCTAGTTCTACATACATGTTCTTGATTAATAAACTGGATAGTGAATTAAACTGGAATAAAGGTGTAAAAATCAGAGTGATGCTTAAGGTGAAGTCGGAAGCTTAATTCTCCATTATTTGTTTGAAAAATCAGTTTTTAGAGTTTGTTGAGTGTTTGGTGATTTTAATATTTTTAATATTTTTAGTTATAAAGTGGAAATTGATTAGTTTAATAAAATTAGGATTAATAGGAAATTGGTAATTGTGAGGTTTAAATTCTATTTACATTCCTTGTGGGAACGATACTCTACTTTCATTATATTACTTGTTGACCACGTATACTTGCGTGTTGTGCGTAATTAGATTTTACCCAACAATAGCTATGCGCGGCATTCTGGGGATTTCACCACGCCAGAGGATCAATGGCATGTGGCCAGAGTAGATGTACTCGTGATGTGTGTAGTGGCGTATGTATACTTGCCACTGTATATGGATGAGCTGGACATCGGTGTTATCATAGCAGTGAGAGCTCTCAGGGAGGGTCATACTATTGTTTTGATGATTGTTGCAGAGACGTTGAGATCAGCCACGTTTTGCCACACCTACCCTATAGGTGTTTTTATAGGCAACTCGGTTGTGACGCCCCCAAAACAAGTATACATCGCCCGTCTTGAGTCGCCAGATACATGGTACATAACTCAACTACAAACTTAATTATACAATTGTCGTGCAAAATACGACAAAACATAGCTGAGAGTTTAAACACGAATATTGCCTTCTAGACAATATACACACTCAATGGAGTCCTCATTACAATTATTATCACATTATTTTATAAAAATAGTGAGGACTACTATAGCCACCTTCTCGGACCGTCAATCCATTCCCCGACCAGTCCCTGCTATATTCTCATTTCCTGAAGAGAACAACGAAAGAAAAGGGTGAGCTCAACTAGCCCAGTAAGAATTATTATCACTAAGATAATGCAGAATAAATTATCCTTAGCCTTCAGCAGTATAACAACTGATGGAATATAATAGACAACAAGTTTTAGATCAACAACTTCAGCAGAATAAGCAATCCATTAGAAGAGTCAAGTAGAACATAATGTCTACTATCTCTTCTAGATTAAAAGTCTATCGTTAATATTTCATTCCTGTAATACTCAACAACAGTTCTTTGTTATACCCAAGACAAAAAGAACAATCATCACCTGTCTTCACCTAAACCACCAAAGATTATAGTTAAATCCACAATTCATATTTATAACCATGTAAATCAACAGTTTCTCCTTGCCACAAAGGCTTAATAGTACGTTTACTCAATATCCTTACCCTAGAGGCTAAAGATATTCAAATGTAATAATAATGATCATACCAATCAGTTGTCTATCTTTGCACTACATGCCAAAGATATTCAACTATAAAACAAGTGGTCATGATCATACCAATCAATTGCATGTCAGTGCACTACGGCCAAAGACATTCAACTGTTAACTAATGGTCATGATCCTGCCAATCACATCATCGAATTATCCATGCACTACGGGCCAAGGATATTTGTTATTATCACCAGTGGTTATGATAATGTCATACACCTGTCCATCTTTGCACGTAAGCAAAAGATATACGACTATAAAACCAATAATCAACAGTACATCTTTGCACGTAAGCCAAAAATATACAACTGTAAAACCAATAATCAGCAGTCCATCTATGCACGTAAGCCAAAGATGACTTTCATCACAATATAAGCATGAGGATGATGACAATGATATAAGCATTAATCAAACGAAATCAAGGATAAATATTAAAGACTTTAAATTTATCCAGAGTTTAAAAATATCCAAATTATCAACATGATACTGCTTTGTGGAGTAAAATTCAATAATAATATTCATGTACAAAAAATAATTTGGACAGAAAAGAAATATATTTTCGGGTAAATAATACCCCGTGAATAGTAACTCGTGAATAGTAACTCATGAATTGTAACTCGTGAATAGTAACTCATGAATAGTACTCCGTATTTATACATAGTACTGTATACATAAATAATGTCATATACGTAAATAGAGCCATATACATGAATAGTGTCGTATACGTGAATAGTAACTCCGGCACAAAAAGATAAAGTTTCACAATAAAATCCATATCAATATTTATAACACCTTAATCCAAATGTTATAAATCACTTAATAATCTCATAATCTATTATTATTAATATTACCACAATATTTTAATCATTTTTTAAACTTATAAACAATTTATTTTAATTGTTTACACTTTATTAATTAATATATTTAATCATCCTAAAATGTCAAATTCATAAAATTTCATCACCAATAACCAAAACTCTCATAAAAAATCTTCATATACCTTGTATAGGATTCTTAAGCCATAAAATCCTATTTTCAAATTTTTTTACTTCACATAACATATTTAATTCATTTACTCATAACTAGTCTATTTTCATGAAAATTACCAAATCAGTACAAACAAATTTTTTTTTCTGGAATGTAGCAGAATATAGTCTCATATTAAACATGTATTTTTCTCAGAATTTTTAAAATTCATTTTTTATTTTTCATTTTGCTAAACCTGCCGAATATTTAGACATTTATCAAAACCTGTACTTTTGTCCAAAAATTCCGAAATTTACAGGGTATACTGCTGTTATATGGATGTACTCCCAATAAAATTTTTACTAATTTTGGAGTTAACCCCAAGGAGTTATAAGGGTTTACTTTTAAAATAGTCTTTTTCCATAAAATTCATAACTCTTAATCTATACATCTAAAAATTGCCATATTTGGACACAATCTAGAAAACTCATCAAATTATCATTTCAAATTTTTCCAGAATTTTTTGAGTGTCAGAAAAATTATGAAACTGCTCCTGATAGAAACCTTTACTTACAACGATTGAACGAAAATAATATTCCTTACGAATATTGAATGGAAATAATATTCCTTACGAATATTAAACGAATATAATGAATATTGAACGATAATAATATTCATACGAATACGAAAAATAATATCTCTTCAGAATATAAAAATAATAACCCTTACCTCAGAAGAAGACTGGATACTAGAGTAGTGAGGTAGCAAATTTCTCTTCTTCTTTCTCTCTATAATTTCTCTCTAATAATTGCTCTTGTGAGACTTAGTGAATTGGTGAGAAATAAAGGAAGAATGAGCTTCTATTTATAGAAAAATATAATTTCGATAATTGCACGTTTTGGGGCTCGAAATATTACAGTACAATACCTTCCCCTTTTTCTTCATTTTTAATTTAGTCCTGCAAGTATTATGAAACTTGTACCACCTCCCCTAATAATAAATCATGTGAATTAATTGTACACACATGTGAACATATAGTTATAAGCATGTGAATTAATAGCAATTAATTGCTCATTTATCCGGTTAATTACCCAATTGGTCAATATAACCTCCGGACATCAATTATTATCGAAATAAATGTCGATTTTCACTAACACTAATAATTTCAACACAATGGAACTATCAATTTCATCTTTAATCAACACGAAATTATTCATCATTAATATTATAACTCACAATATTTAACAACTAGGTCGTTCCCAGGAAAGAGGGGGCTTTCCAATAAGGATTTCTCCCTATTGACGCGCAATTAGATTATCTAACCTCTCCTTGACAGAACTTCTAGACATTGTCAAGATTACAAATAATAATATGATTAACTTTGTCTTCTCAATTATTGATTTAATAATATAACATATTATGCAGATGATACTGTGACAATAATTGAATCAATAATATGAGAGATATGATGCAACAATTACTGTAGCAATAATTGAGTATAACTGAGTGATTTCTCACATAAGCATCAATAATCAATACCGTGTGCAACTATGCAACCACATGTATTACTGTACTTTTATCACCGATTATTTTATGATAAGTTGCTTACTTTAAAAAAAATTCACATATCACCCTTAACTTTAACCTTTTATCAATTTAACCATTTACTAAATAGAATAATAATAAGAAAAATTGAATACGCTCATTTCATAAAATTCGGGGTCTCACAATCTCCCCTCCTTATGAAATTTTGCTCTCGAAATTTACGTACCTAGTAGTTCGAAGAGATGAAAATACCTTGCTTTCTTTTCGGATTGTACCTTCCCGATTATTTTCTCTCTATCATGATTTTCCCATTTCTTATCTCCTGTATTTCAGATATCATTCTAGAATATAGTTTCAAAATAACGGTTAATTGACATGCCACGTATTATCCCTATACTATGACCGACCAATTAAATAACAAATAACTTAGGTAGGTCATACTAGCGAAGGAATTACCTGTCTCTCCCCTCTTTGTTATAGTCTCACATCTCAGCCAGGGAACATATCCCTAAGCTTTGATACCAACTGTGACGCCCCCAAAACAGGTATAGATCACCCATCTTGAGTCGCCAGATATATGGTACATAACTCAACTACAAACTTAATTATACAGTTGTCGTGTAAAATACGACAAAACATAGCTGAGAGTTTAAACACGAATATTGCCTTCTAGACAATATCCACACTCAACGGAGTCCTCGTTACAATTATTATCACATTATTTTATAAAAATAGTGATGACTACTATAGCCACCATCTCGGACCGTCAATCCATTCCCCGACCAGTCCCAGCTATATTCTCATTTCCTGAAGAAAACAGTGAAAGAAAAGGGTGAGCACAACTAGCCTATTAAGAATTATTATGACTAATATAATGTAGAATAAATTATCCTTAGCCTTCAACAGTATAACAACCGATGAAATATAATAGACAACAAATTTTAGATCAACAACTGCAACGGAATAAGAAATCCTTTAGAAGAGCCAAGTAGAACATAATGTCTACTATCTCTTCTAGATTAAAAGTCCATCGTTAATATTTCATTCCTGTAATACTCAACAACAATTCTTTGTTATACCCAAGACAAAAAGAACTATCATCACCTGTCTTCACCTAAACCACCAAAGATTATAGTTAAATCCACAATTCATATTTATAATCATGTAAATCAACAGTTTCTCCTTGCCACAAAGGCTTAATAGAACGTTTACTCAATATCCTTACCCTAGAGGCTAAAGATATTCAAATGTAATAACAATGATCATACCAATCAGTTGTCTATCTTTGTACTACATGCCAAAGATATTCAACTATAAAACCAGTGGTCATGATCATACCAATCAATTGCATGTCAGTGCACTACGGCCAAAGATATTCAACTGTTAACTAATGGTCATGATCCTGCCAATCACATCATCGAATTATCCATGCACTACGGGCCAAGGATATTTGTTATTATCACTAGTGGTTATGATCATGTCATACACATGTCCATCTTTACACGTAAGCCAAAGATATATGACTATAAAACCAATAATCAACTGTCCATCTTTGCACGTAAGCCAAAAATATACAACTGTAAAACTAATAATCAACAGTCCATCTATGCACGTAAGCCAAAGATGACTTTCATCACAATATAAGCATGATGATGATGACAATAATATAAGCATTAATCAAACGAAATCAAAGATAAATATTAAAGACTTAAAATTTATCCAAAGTTTAAAAATATCCAAATTGTCAACATGATACTGCTTTGTGGAGTAAAATTCAAGAATAATATTCATGTACCAAAAATAATTTGGAAAGAAAAGAAATATATTTTTCGGGTAAATAGTATCCCGTGAATAGTAACTCGTGAATAGTAACTCATAAATAGTAACTCGTGAATAGTAACTCATGAATAGTACTCCGTATTCGTACATAGTACCGTATACATAAATAATGTCATATACGTATATAGAGCCATATACATGAATAGTGTTGTATACGTGAATAGTATCGTATACGTGAATAGTAACTCCGGAACAAAAAGATATAGTTTCACAATAAAATCCATATCAATATTTATAACACCTTAATCCAAATATTATAAATCACTTAATAATCTAATAATCTAATATTATAAATATTACCATAATATTTTAATCATTTCTTAAACTTATAAATAATTTATTTTAATTGTTTACATTTTACTAATTAATGCATTTAATCATCTTAAAATGTCAAATTCATAAGATTTCATCACCAATAACCAAAACTCTCATCAAAAATTTTCATATACCTTATATAGGATTCTCAAGCCATAAAATTCTATTTTCCAATTTTTTACTTCACATCACATATTTAATTCATTTATTCATAACTAATCTATTTTCATTTACTATTTTTCATTTGGCTAAAACTGCCGAATATTTAGACATTTATCAAAACATGTACTTTTGTCCAAAAATTTCGAAATTTACAGGGTATACTGCTGTTATATAGATGTACTCCCAATAAAAATTTTACCAATTTTGGAGTTAACCCCAAGGAGTTATAAGGGTTTACTTTTAAAATAGTCTTTTCCCATAAAATTTAGAACTGCTAATCTATACATCCAAAAATCACCATATTTGGACACAATCTAGAAAACTCATCAAATTATCATTTCAACTTTTACTAGAATTTTTTGAGTGTCAAAAAAATTACGAAACTTCCCCTGACAGAAACCCTTACTTACGAATATTGAACGAAAATAATATTCCTTACGAATATTAAACGAATATAATGAATATTGAATGATAATAATATTCATACGAATACGAAAAATAATATCTCTTCAGAATATAAAAATAATAACTCTTACCTTAGAAGAAGACTGGATACTGGAGTAATGAGGTAGCAGACTTCTTTTCTTCTTTCTCTCTATAATTTTTCTCTAATAATTGTTCTTGTGAGACTTAGTGAATTGGTGAGAAATGAAGGAAGAATGAGCTTCTAGTTATAGAAAAATATAGTTTCGATAATTGTACGTTTTGGGGCTTAAAATATTATAATATAATACCTTCCTCTTTTTCTTCATTTTTAATTTAGTCCTGTAAGTATTATCAAACTTGCACTACCTCCCCTAATAGTAAATCATGTGAATTAATAGTACACACATGTGAACACATAGTTATAAGCATGTGAGTTAATAGCAATTAATTGCTTATTTATCTGGTTAATTACCCAATTAGTCAATATAATCTCCAGACATTAATTATTATTGAAATAAATGTCAATTTTCACTAACACTAATAATTCTAACACAATAGAACTATCAATTTCATCTTTAATCAACACGAACTTATTCATCATTAATATTATAACTCATAATATTTAACAACGGGTCGTTCCAAGGAAAGAGGGGGCTTTCCAATAAGGATTTCTCCCTATTGGTGCACAATTAGATTATCTAACCTCTCATTGACAGAACTTCTAGACATTGTCAATATTACAAATAATAATATGAATAACTTTGTCGTCTCAATTATGGATTTAATAATATAACATACTATGCAGATGATATTGTGACAATAATTGAATCAATAATATGAGAGATATGATACAACAATTACTGTAGCAATAATTGAGTATAACTGAGTGATTTCTCACGTAAGCATCAATAATCAATACCATGTGCTACTATGCAACCACGCATATTACTGTACTTTTATCATCGATTATTTTATGATAACTTGCTTACTTTAAAAAAAAATTCACATATCACCCTTAACTTTAACCTTTTATCAATTTAACCATTTACTAAATAGAATAATTATAAGAAAATTGAATACTTTTATTTCATAAAATTCGGGGTCTCACATCAGTCATGTTGTATGTGTGGTTTATGTCACACTTGAGATCGATTGACACCTTTAGTCGGCATGGGTATTGCTTTTCTCACGAGATAGCCATGTCTTACTCCTTTTAGCCAGCGGAGTGTACAGACGCTATATCCTGGTCGGTGTTCTTGGTAGGAATCGGAGATCCATTTGGCATTCTGCCGTGTACAGGGCTTAGTTTACCCTACATCTTTATTACTCATGCCCCTGACATGGATTATCTCCCTCTGGCTGGTTTGAGGGGCATGACTACCTATCACCCACTGGCTGTGATGTCACAGTTTGACCAGTTCTAGGACTTCAATCCTTTTGAGGGGGCATTAGGTCAGCGTGTGGCTTCTCGCCATTTATCAGCAGAGGACAGATCCTGAATGTATGCATGTTGGGATCAGCGTGAGAGAGTTAATTTTTTTGTTAGCCATCCAGGCTGTTCTTTAGAGTATTCTACGTGGATGGGGATAGAGACTTCATCAGGTGCGGCAGTATCCATAGTGTCGGGGATTGATTCAGATGGTAGAGAGCCCATGGAGGACATTGATTCTCACACTGAGGAGGAGCCATTCACTGGGTTGCCAGCAGCTCTTGTAGATTCTCCCAGTATGAGTGCTGTTGTGATCTAGCATTTAGCATAGTATTTCAAGCAGAGTCTTCATCTGATGACCTTCGAGAGAGATCAGGCTAGGGCCTTGATGTTGACAGCTCTTGATGGGAGAGACGTCACTCTATCAGAGAGAGATGAGGCATTAATACATAGAGATGCCGCTATTATTGAGTGAGATGAGGCCAGATCAGTCAGAGATGTAGTGATAGTTGAGCGGGATAGTGCTACATCTACTCGGGATATAGCCATTACAGACAGTACCAAAGTTAGGTCCCTTACTACTGGCATTATTGTAGAGATGAACACGTATATTGATGAGCATAGTGTCACTATACGGAGGGCTATATATCTGTTAGCTTACGTAGAGACCCTTGTATATGAGATCACAGCATTACCTCCTTCTTCTAAGAGGGATGCCATGTTAAACTTGATAGCTCGCATATACACTGATTTGTAGATGGGCTTGTATTTTCCTGCACAGACTAGCTTATCCATTTTTTCATGTAAAGTTCATATTGTATATATCAAACAATATTATATATAGCAGGAAATATATTTTGATCACTTCCCTTTTAGTTATGCATTGTTGCTTGCTTGATATTTGCTTGTTTCTCCAAGGCTTGTGATCTCGATGTATTCTAAATCCTCCTTGATGGATGGACATTGATCTGTCTCAGGATCTTTCAGAATTAATCGTTGATCTGTATGTATTCCCTACCATCTTTGGTGTCTTGGGACTGGTTTCTATATGTAGATGTGGAGAGGAGTGTGGCTTTCTTCTCTGAGGTTGACTGCATCATAGATGGTCACCAGTACTCCTTTCTATGGGGGAGCCCAGTTAGTTCCATCTCTTATGGATTGGTATTTCTCTTTGAGGAATCAATCGCAGCTTAGATGGTCGCCGATTCTCCCATTTAAGTGGGGAGGTCAGGTAGTTCCATCCCTTTGGTCTGAAGCCAATGAAATGTGGTGGACTGAAGGATGATCCCAGTACCGCTAACTGTTTTTGTGTTTTGGTAGGGGGTAAGACCGAACCATGAATGGCTGCCTACGTATTCCTATTGAAAAGGAGATCAGGTTTGCATAGTTCAAACCTGGTTTAAGAGGTTCAACATTGTACATGACAAAGGGGTGTAGAGATGTGTTGTTTTTGTTATTTTTGTAGTGAGAAAGGTGTAAAAATGTTTTTTTTATTTTTATTTTATTGCGATCGGACCATATAAAATATGGCTACATATGTACTCCCGTGTATTGGGGAGATCAGGTCGACGTAGTTTGCCCTATGTTCAGGCCGGTTTGCAGCCAATGAAAAGTTTGATCCCTTGTACATAATAAACTGTGGGGAATAAAGTTTGATCCCATGTACATGACAAACTGCAAGTGTGAAAAGTTTTAGTCCCAGATGGGACAAAACTGCTGGTGTGAAAAGTTTTGAAGATAAAGTTGTGTAAAGGATCTACTGATCCGGAACAAGGTTGCTGGTTGGAAAAGTATGATTGTCCCTGATGGGGCAAAAGAGAGTGAAGAAAGGTGTGACGCCCCCAAAATAGGTATACATCACCTATTCTGAGTCGCCAAATACATAGTACAGAATACAAATACAATCTTAAATATACAACATGAGTTGTGAGTTTTAATACAAATATTATCTTCTAGACAGTATTCAAACTTAAAATAAGTCCTCAGTACATTTATTATCACACTATTTCATAGAATAGTGAGAACTACTAATGCTATCATCTGGACCGTCACTCCGTTCCCCGACTAGTCCCTGCTACGTTCTCATTTTCTGAAGAGAACAATTAAAGTAAAAGGGTGAGCTCAACTAGCCCAATAAGAAATATTATGACTAAGATAATGTAGAATAAATTATCGTTAGCCTTCAACAGTATTAAACTGATACAATATAACAAACATCAAGTTTAACTGCAGCGAAACTAGTAATCCATTAAAGAGTCAAGTAGAGAATAAAATATACTATCTTTTATGATTTAAAAGATTTTTCATCACTTTTATCGCTGGAACTCAGCTTAATAAATAATCCACATCATCCCTGCACTACGGCCAAGGATATTCATTAGTATCACAGCCACAAATTATCCATGTACTACGGGCTAAGGATATTCGTGTATTCATCAATGGTCATGATCATGCCAACAACTGTCCATCAATGCACTATGGGCCAATGAGGACTTTTACCACATCATTTGTAACATTACGGTCATGATTATACCGATTAATCCCTGATCATAATCATACCAAGTCTATCTATGCACTACAGGTCACAAATGACTTTCAATATAATATAAACATGAGGATGATGACAATGATATAAGAATTCAATAAAACAAGTTCAAGAATTAATTTATCCAGGAATCAATAACGTCCAAATTGTAAACATGACACTTCTTTGTGGAGTAAAATTTAAGAATGCTTAGAAGAATATTTCCATGAAAATATACTGGATGAAGCACAAATATCAAGGATATTCCACTAATTTCATGGACTATAGAAGCCAAAGCTTTAACCAACTGAGTATAAGAGAATATACAAAACTGCAAATGGATTTTCGTCCGCCATGCAGTAATCCACTTAGACAGATCATTTCCACAATTTAATAAGGAATGAATACAAAGGATCATTCACCATGCATGTGATAATCCACATACACAGGTTATTCCAACAGAATAATAAAGAATGGAACCAGGTCATGCGTAAACCGAACAGACAAGATGTTTGTGACACCCCCAAATCTGGTACTTCAATTTTCACAAGATTTGGTGTTCACTATTCAAAAATCATATATCTATCTACCCATAATAAAGGTAAACCATACTATAGATAGAAATAAATCCTCCCCTTATAGGGTTACAACATCTGAATAAAAAAAAAATCTCAGGTCATACTAACCTTAAATATCTGTGCGGAAACATAAACAAATAATAAGTCTTAAACAACATCGAGTCTTAACAATATCATTTTTTAAATTTAATAACACGTCTTGATCACTTAATAGCTTTGCCCTTGCCTTTGCTAGAAGGAGGCTCATCGGTTCTTTCATTCTTAACTGCAATGTTATTATTACGTAAGAGTGAGCACGATTGCCCACAGGTATAAAAATGAAATAACGATATAATAACATGCGAGTGAATCGAAAAATTCTGTAATGAAGCTCAACTTTTGAACCAAAAATGATTACCAAGAATCAAAAGAATTCTGAGGGTCATAAGACCTTGAACTATGTCCTAGGTTATCAAGGATTATAATTGAAACATTTAATAATTATAAGACTGTGGACTCTTTTTCTTGTACTTAGGGGGATCAGCCCTTAGTACCATACTATGCACAATATCTTAATGATAACGCATAAGTAATCTCTTTACAGGGTTGTTCATCTTAGTTTGACGTTAGAGTCCGCACCAAAGGAAGTTTGGTTTGAATAAATCAATAAGGGTTTTGAAATTTAGAATGTTCATCAACTATGGACTAGTCGAATCAATAAGGGTTCGTTAGTCTAACAAGGTTCAATAATAAATGGTATTTAAATTGAATAACAATCTCAAGAGATATACAATAGAACAAGTATTGTATAATAGATTCATACTTTGAAAAGATAATTAGTCTTTAATATAACAAATCAAACTTGATTTAATAATGACAAGAATTACTTGAAGTAATTTACAAACTTGAATAATGATAACAAGTAGGGTTAGGATACTTGCCTCGTGCATAGATTACACTTAATTAACTCATTCTTTGAATCAAATCCTACATATCAATTATGTCCACAATACCAGTCAATAATAATGTACTAAACATTATAAGTTATTCTTTGTCAAATCTCGAATTCATGACTATACTTAGTCAATTTATCACATTCATTGTCACATAATTTACACCTCATAATTAATAAGCTAATTATATAATCAATAATTCAATCCACATGTAATCATGTTATTTACATGTTAAGTATCTATTTTAACATCTCATTATACTTATAACATAATTTTATGTTCATTACATTAAGTTAACATCAAATTCATGGACTTAAACACTTTAAAATTTTTGATATTGAACTTTCTAGAGAGTGGCACTGCGGCGCCACTTTTGTACTAAGGCTTTGCGCTGCGGCGCCATGGCGCTGCAGCTTGAGACCTGGCGGTGCGGCGTAGTGGCACTGCGGCGCGGGAAAAAGGCAGGCAAAAAATCATAGAACATGCCAATTTCTACCAATTTCTTAATTTCTACTCGAATTTACACATAGCCACATGATATAATTCACACATAATCATTAACCAACATTTATATAATGACTTTAACCAATTTAAACACTTAATTACAGAATTAAAGCTTGCAACTTTCACTGTTCTTGATGTTCTTGAAGGTTTGAAAACAAAACATAAAAATTGACACTACGGATTCGTTATAACACCGAATCCGTTCATTTAAACTTTGGTCTCTTCGTATCAACATGCATAATAATATACGAGTGTATATTTTACGAAAACATTTATGTTTGACACACTAAAATTACGTATAAGGGCCATCAGGCCAAAACCCAAACTCTGTAAATTTTGAAATAACAAGTCATCGTATTATAAAAGTTATGATATGGAATCATGCAATATATATATATATATATATATATATATATATATATATATATATATATATATATATATATATATATATAACATGTTATGTTACTCGTATTATTACATATATCCATATAATAACACAATTTCCCAATTACAGATATTTTACGAGATGAATGAAAGCCATTTTCATAAAACTCAAACAATGTAAAATAGAATTTGGTTTGAAGAATTTACCCAGAGTATAAAGTGTATATTAGAAAACTCAGATGTTTCTTCAATCACCCACTCTTAATTTCCTTCTCAATACTTTAATTATCTCTGACAAACTCTCTCTAAGTATTCTCTAAACTTAGTAAAATAATAAGAGAAAAGAAGACGTCGTATTAAATAAACTGGCGCGTTAACTGCCCTCAACCTCTACTAGTTCCATGTTTGTCTAGCCTTAAAAGGCTTATTCTCATTTAATTTAATAACTCTTTTATCATATAGTTTAAATCATGTCGCACCCTTACACAATAATTCAATTATCTTATTTAATTAAATTAAATAACATATAATAATTTTTCATTAATTCACATAGTCAAATGATTAAATTCTCATTTATTAATAATGCCAATTTATTAAATCTCTAATTAATTATTACATTAATTAAAATAACATTATGCTTATTAAATATTTCATTTAATTCAATAAGCTCACATAAATACATACTTGAATAATAATTATTCTCCACATTAATTTAATAAATATAACACATATAATTAAATTAATCTACCACAACTTCATAAATTAATTATTTAATCTAATAATTAATTCATCGAAAAATATTTATTTAATTCAATAAATACTAAAATTAAATTACAAAATCTCGTTAGTCACATCTTTCCCCCTTAAAAGGATTCTGTCCCCAGAATCGAAGACACAATTTAAACACATAATTCAGAGAAATCTTTCATCATTTTATCTAAATATAGATTTTATATTTCATACTAAATTCCTTACTTTAACAAATTCTAGGTTTCATTTCATAACTTTCACTTGAACTCAATTATATTATGAGTATTATATATCTTTTAACCCATTCATTTTCTTTTATAAGGATCGCTATCATAAACACTAGGGATATTACATTCACCCTTTCTTCTAAGAATTTTGTCCTCGAAATTTTATCTATTAATATTTATTCATTCAATCTATCAAAGTAGATTTTATGTCACTACTTCATTCATTCATTGGTTTCTGCAACTACTTTCTTTCCACAAAGATCATTCTACAATTATTAACTTTTCTATTAAAAATTTTACAAATTTCTTTGATAACTCATCCCCTTCTCATTTCAAAATCTCTTTTCTCACTTATTCAATATATTCATCATTTAGTGTCGTTCTACGACTCACTTCTTTCTAAGGAATACTTTCCTTACCATATTCGCCTTTTAGAACTCGCACCTAACCCTAATAATATCTAACTAATCTTAGTAGTTTCTAACTATCAAATATACACATGAGAAAAGAATCACCTTTTCACCACATATACATTGATAGCGCGACACCAACATTCCAATGATTATCAATATGATAAACTGAGTGCAAGCACAACACCCTCGCCCATACAAAGATTTGTACAACTCAGCCATCACATGAGTCCTCAATTAAAATCCCACCTAACTCTATCTTACTCTTAACAACTTACGCTTAACTTGCTAAATACGAATTCCTCGTATCACATTATCTATAACTCCTTGTGAGTTATCTTATACTATATCATAGTACATTATTTTCATAGCATCAAGATATAATCTTTCTTTTATAACTTAAACAGATCACGTCGTGATCTTATTCTATAATCATCTCCCTTAATTTTCTTTTCTTAACTCGTTATCGTTTTGTTTTACGATCCACTTTCTTAATTATCTTGGCTTTTAGAGTTAGGAAACTCCCATTTTTTATCTTTATATCTCTTAGATTCTTCTTTGAATCTTCTTGTTTATAAAACAATTCTTCCTTTCAGAATTCTAACTTCATTTACATCACTCAAAATTTCATTCAAGTTCTACACTTTCATCATACGTGTCCATTTTCTACACTTGGTACACATCAAGTCTCTAACAGTTTCAATATGGTACGCTGAGTGGTTTCCCATAAACAACCAATAAACTAGGTTCTGAGTTGCTAGTTCGTATATACCTCCGCTCTATGAAGGAATCGTTTAGCCCAGATACCATACATCAACTACTAAACAGTACAATTGTACCATACTTAAAAATAACTCTTTATTCTTAACTTCTTTATCACTCTCTTTTTATAGACATTGTCTATTTATTATCACCTTACATCATTATTATTAGAGTTGGGTAACCCCACATTCATATTCCTTATAATTCTGCGAGATTCTTCTTTGAATCCTTTCACGCAAGTTTTAATCCCTTCTTTAAAAATTTCTTAAATTATTTCTTATTGTTCAAACTCTATTTGAGCTTATTCATTCATTATCTTCACCTCCCTTCTCTAAGGTTATAGCCTAAGGTACTCTTACCTAAGGTTTCTAACCTATCGGCTCTGATACCAATTTGTGACACCCCCAAATCCGGTACTTTAATTTTCACAAGATTTGGTGTTCACTATTTAAAAATCATATATCTATCTGCCCATAATAAAGGTAAACCATACTATAGATAGAAATAAATCATCCCCTTATGGGGTTACAATATCTGAATAAAAAAAAATACAATCCCAGGTCATACTAACCTTAAATATCGGTGCAGAAATATAAACAAATAATATGTCTTAAACAACATCGAGTCTTAACAATAACATTTTTAAAATTTAATAACATGTCTTCATCACTTAATAACTTTGCCCTTGCCTTTGCTAAAAGGAGGCTCATCGGTTCTTTCGTTCTTAACTGCAATGTTATTATTACGCAAGAGTGAGCACGATTTCCTAAAAGTATAAAAATGAAATAACGATATAATAACATGCGAATGAATCAAAAAATTCTGAAATGAAGCTCAACTTTTGAACCAAAAATGATTACCAAAAATCAAAAGAATTCTGAGGGTCATAAGACCTTGAACTATGTCCTAGGTTATCAAGGATTATACTTGAAACACTTAACAATTATAAGACTGTGGTCTCTTCTTCTTGTACTTAAGGGGATCAGCCCTTAGTACCATACTATTCACACTATCTTAACGCTAACGCATAAGTAATCTCTTTACAGGGTTGTTCATCTTAGTTTGACGTTAGAGTCCGCACCAAAGAAAGTTTGGTTTAGATAAATCAATAAGGGTTTTGAAATTTAGAATGTTCATCAACTATGGACTAGTCGAATCAAAAAGGGTTCGTTAGTCTAACAAGGTTCAACAATAAATAGTATTTAAATTGAATAACAATCTCAAGAGATATACAATAGAACAAGTATTGTATAACAGATTCATACTTTGAAAAGATAATTAGTCTTTAATATAACAAATCAAACTTGATTTAATAATGACAAGAATTGCTTGAAGTAATTTACAAACTTGAATAATGATAACAAGTAGGGTTAGGATACTTGCCTCGTGCGTAGATTACACTTAATTAACTTGTTCTTTGAATTTAATCCTACATATCAATTATGTTCACAATACCAGTCAATAATAACGTACTAAACATCATAAGTTATTCTTTGTCTAATCTCGAATTCATGACTATACTTAATTAATTTATCACATTCATTGTAACATAATTTACACCTCACAATTAACAAGCTAATTATGTAATCAATAATTCAGTCCACATGTAATTATGTTATTTACGTGTTAAGTATCTATTTTAACATCTCATTATACTTATAACATAATTTTATGTTCATTACATTAAGTTAACATCACATTCATGGACTTAAACACTTTAAAATTTTCGTTTCTGAACTTTCTGGAGAGTGGCGCTGCGTTGCCACTTTTGTACTAAGTCTTTGCGCTGTGGTGCCGTGGCACTGCAACGCGGTGGCACTGCGGCGCGGGAAAAAGGCAGGCAGCTGGCACCGCGGCGCGGCGTACCAGACACAGGAATGACAGTTTGTGAAAAATCGCAGAACATGCCAATTTCTACCAATTTCTTAATTTCTACTCGAATTTACACATAGCCACATGATATAATTCACACATAATCATTACCCAACATTTATGTAATTACTTTAACCAATTTAAACACTTAATTACAGAATTAAAGCATGCAACTTCTACTTTTCTTGATGTTCTTGAAGGTTTGAAAACAAAACATAAAAATTGACACTACGGATTCGTTATAACACCGAATCTGTTCATTTAAACTTTGGTCTCTTCGTATCAACATGCATAATAATATACGAGTGTAAATTTTACGAAAACATTTATATTTGACACACTAAAATTACGTATAAAGGCCATAAGGCCAAATCCCAAACTCTGTAAATTTTGAAATAACAAGTCATCGTATTATGAAAGTTATGATATGGAATCATGCAATATATATATATATATATATATATATATATATATATATATATATATATATATATATATATATAACATGTTATGTTACTCGTATTATTACATATATCCATATAATAACACAATTTCTCAATTACAGAGACTTTACAGGATGAATGAAAGCCATTTTCATAAAACTCAAACAACGTAAAATAGAATTTGGTTTGAAGAATTTACCCAAAGTATAAAGTGTATATTAGAAAACTCAGATATTTCTTTAATCACCCACTTTTAATTTCCTTCTCAATACTTTAATTATCTCTGACAAACTCTCTCTGAGTATTCTCTAAACTTAGTAAAATAATAAGAGAAAAGAAGACGTCGTATTAAATAAACTGGCGCGTTGTGGTCAGTTACCCATCATGGGTTAACTGTCCTCAACCTCTACTAGTGCCATGTTTCCTTAAAAGGCTTATTCTCATTTAATTTAATAACTCTTTTATCATATAGTTTAAATCATGTCGCACCCTTACACGATAATTCAATTATCTTATTTAATTTAATTAAATAACATAAAATAATTTCTCATTAATTCACATAGTCAAATAATTAAATTCTCATTTATTAACAATGCCAATTTATTAAATCTCTAATTAATTATTACATTAATTAAAATAGCATTATGCTTATTAAATATTTCATTTAATTCAATAAGCTCACATAAATACATACTTGAATAATAATTATTCTCCACATAATTTAATAAATATAACACATATAATTAAATTAATCTACCACAACTTCATCAATTAATTATTTAATCTAATAATTAATTCATTAAAAAATATTTATTTAATTCAATAAATACTAAAATTAAATTACAAAATCTCGTTTATCACAATGTTCCAACAGAATAATAAAGAACGGAACCAGGTCATGCGTAAACCGCACAGACAGGATGTTCCGACAGAATAATAAAGAATGAAATCAAGTCATGCATAAACGCACAGACAGGATGTTCCAACAGAATAATAAAGAATGGAATAATAGAAGAATTTCACAATATATGCGGTACTTCGCATAGACAGGTTATTCCAACATAATGATAAAAAATGGATTAACAGAAGTTCTCTTCATGAAGGTGAAAGAAATAATATTCCTTACGAGTATAACAAATAATATCCCTTACTTTAGAAGAAACTGGATATATGAGTAGTGAAATAGCAGAATACTTTTCTTCTCTCTCTAGAGTTTCAGTGAATTCGTAAGAAATAATGAAGGAATGAGCTTCTATTTATAGGAGAATGGACTAAATAGTAACTAATTCATGAACGGTCCAGATTGATTTACTTTTAAACGGATGGTCCATATTGATTTACGGAGCAGTATTAATAAAATATTCTAATAAAACAAAAATTTTTAAATAAAATATAATATATTCTATTTATAATCTAATAAAACGAATAATTTTATAAAAATATTCTGTTTTATATAAAAAGATTTTACTATGCAAACACTATGCAGATACTATGCAAATACTACGCATAATAGAATATTATATATTCTATTTATAGTCTAATAAAATAAATAACTTTATAAAAGTATTCTGTTTTATATAAAAAGTTTTTCTGTTTTATTACATTAATAATACTGATAAAACAAAATACATATATATATACACACACACACACACACAGATATATATATATATATATATATATATATATATATATATATATAAACTTCTGTGACTTCATAAAAAGACACCTCAATATATTTAACAATATTTATCATCATTATTATAATTCACAATATTAATCGACCAGGTCGTTCCCAAGAAAGAGGGAGCTTTCCAATAAGGATTTCTCCCTATTGACGCGCAATTAGGTGACCAAACCTGTCCTTGGCAGAACTTCTAGGCATCGTTAATATTGTAAATAATGACATTAATAACTCTGTCATCTCAATTATTTATTTAATAATATATAAAATATCGACATAATTTAATCAAATAACGTGAGATACTATGCAACATTTACTGTAGCAATAATTGAACAAAACTGAGTAAATTCTCACGTAAGGATTAATAACCAATACCGTGTGCTACTATGCAACCACGCGTGTTACTGTACTTTTACTACCGAGTAGTTCAATAGTTTTAACGGTAAAACTTCCGCCGTTATTTTCATAAAAATATTTTTGTCGTTTTCTCAATTCAACAATAATTCCGTTGTAGGGTCCACCAATGATTGTACCGTCGTACGGATATTCCCTGTTAAAAATGAATATTCCCCGACCAATCGAATATTATATAACAAATTGCGTACTTCGCAAAATTTATAAATATTACCCAAAACTATAACACTATCTCAAATCCACACCATAATATTAAAAAAAATATTTCTAGAAAATTAAATATTTATTCATAAAATTTGGGGTCTCATAATCTCCCCTCCTTATGAAATTTTTCCCTCAAAATTTGCGTATGTACCTGGTATGCCGAATAGGTGAGGATACCTTGACTTCACTTCAAATTCTAACTCTTGAGGTATAACCTTTGAGTGTCGAATATAAACCTTCTTATCAAAGATTTTAACAAATATCTCCTCATGCGTTAAATCTTCTGCTATCTCGTCCAATTCCAATTCAATAATGTGGTTCGGGTCATCCACATATTTACGTAACATCGATACGTGAAAAAAGAACGTTACGAACACGCGACAAACTTGGCGGTAAAATGAGTCTATAGGCCACAGATGACATTCAACATTTTATAAACATGAGGATGATGACAATGATATAAGAATTCAATAAAATAAGTTCAAGAATTAATTTATCCAAGAATTAACAACGTCCAAATTGTCAACATGATACTGCTTTGTGGAGTAAAATTCAAGAATGCTTAGAATAATATTTTCATGAAAAGATACTCGATGAAACGCAATTATCAAGGATATTCCACTAATTTCATGGAGTATAGAAGTGAAAACTTAATCAACTAAGTATAATAAAGAATAGAATAACAAAAGAAATCACCCGACATGCGATAGACCGCACAGACAGGTTATTCTAACAAAATAATAAATAATAGTACCAGGTCCGGCGTAAACGCACAGACAAGATATTCCGACAGAATAATAAATAATGGAACCAGGTCCGGTGTAAAACACACAGACAGGATGTTCCAACAGAATAATAACAAGATGAAACCAAGTCCGGTGTAAAACACACAGACAGGATGTTCCAACAGAATAATAATAAAAATGGAACCAGGTCCGGTGTAAAACACACAGACAGGATGTTCCAACAGAATAATAGAAGAATGTCACCAAGTATAGGGTAGACTGCGTATACAGGTTATTCCAACAGAATAATAAGAAATGAAATAACAAAAGTTCTCTTCATGAATAAGAAAGAATAACACCCCTTACCGTTTTAAAGAAGAACTGAAATAAGGAAGTAGTTAAGTAGCAGAATACTTTTCTTCTCTCTCTCTATAGTTTCTCTCTATAGTTTCTCTCTCTAGAGTTCAGTGAATTCGTAAGAAATAATGAAGGAATGAGCTGCTATTTATTGAAAAATGGAATGCATAGTAGCTAATACATGAACGATCCAGATTGATTACTTTAATCTGACGGTTCATATTTAAACAAAAATCTTTTAAATAAAATATAATATATTCTATTTATAGAATAACTTTAATAAAGTATTCTATTTTATATAAAAAGATATTTCTGTTTTATTACGTTAATAATACGAATAAAACAAAACTTCATTATCGCTAAATAATTCATATTATTAACTGACAATAATTGAATCAAACTGAGTGACTTCTCACATAAGCATTAATAATCAATACCGTGTGCTACTATGCAACCACACATGTTACTGTACTTTTACTACCGAGTAGTACAACAGTATCAATGGTAAAACTTCCGCCATTATTTTTAATAAAATATTTTTGTCGTTTTCTCAATCCGACAATAATTTCGTTGTGGGGTCCACTAATGATTGTGTCGTTGTACGAATATTCCCTGTTAAAACGAATATTCCCTGACCAATCGAATATTATATAACAACTTGCGTACTTTGCAAAATTTATAAATATTACCCACAACTATAACATTATATCAAATTAACTCCATAATATTCAAAAATGATATTTATAGAAAATTCATCTTTATTTATAAAAGTCGGGGTCTTACAGATATGGTGTGAAGCACTAAGTTCAATAAGTAAATGCATTCATACACATTCATTCCAATGTAAATGCAACATTCACACGCAAGCACATAATTGTTTTGAAAAGTTTGTAGTAGCAGTTTAAGCCCTCTTACTGAATGTCCCCAGCAGAGTCGCCACCTGTCAACGTCGGGATTTTTATTTGTCCCTTTGTTGTTCTTGCCTTTTGGTGTTCTCATGTTAGGTGCGATTTGTTTGAAAAAACAAGTTGTGAAAAGGTCCGACATGTATATGTCGACGATTGGACTGTAAGAGTCGCCAGTTGGTATTTTTAAATGGTTGCACCAACTCAACCGAGAAAAAGTTTGCCCATTGACCTAGTGATGTGACACTATTTGAATGGTCTGTGAAACCGAGATTTATTAGGGTCCGGGGCTTGAATATGTGGAGGAAAGGTGTTAGACACCACCCAACATCTGTGTTACCACGGTGACTGTGACGCCCCAAAAAATAGGTATACATCACCCATCTTGGGTCGCCAAATACATGGTACAGAATTCAAATACAACTTACTAATACAACTGTCGTGCACAATACGACAAAATATAAACTGTGAGTTTGAATACAAATATTATCCTCTAGAGAGTATCCATACTCAAAAGGAGTCCTCATTACAATTATTATCACATTACTACATAGAATAGTGAGGACTACTAATACTATCATCTGGTCCATCACTCCGTTCCCCGACTCATCCCAGCTATATTCTCATGTCCTGAAGATAACAGTGAAAGAAAGGATGAGCTCAACTAGCCCAGTAAGAAATATTATAACTAAGATAATGCAGAATAAATTATCATTAGCCTTCAACAGTGTTAAACTGATAAAATATAACGAACATCAAGTTTAACTGCAGCGGAACAAGCAATCCATTAAAAGAGTCAAGTAGAAAATAAAATCTACTATCTTCTATGATTTAAAAGGTTTTTCAACACTGTTATCGCTGAGAACTCAGCTTAATAAAATAATCCACATCATCGAATCACCCCTGCACTGCGGCCAAGGATATTTGTTTATTCATTAATGGTCATAATCATGCCAACAATTGTCCATCAATGCACTACGGGCCAATGAGAACTTTTACCACATCATTTGTAACATTACGGTTATGATTATACCGAATAATCCCTGGTCATAATCATACCAAGTCCATCTATGCACTACAGGCCACAGATGACTTTCAACATTTTATAAACATGAGGATGATGACAATGATATAAGAATTCAATAAAACAAGTTCAAGATTTAATTTATCCAAGAATTAACAACGTCCAAATTGTCAACATGATACTGCTTTGTGGAGTAAAATTCAAGAATGCTTAGAAGAATATTCTCATGAAAAGATACTGGATGAACCGCAATTATCAAGGATATTCCACTAATTTCATGGAGTATAGAAGTTAAAACTTAACCAGCTGAGTATAGTAAAAATGTAATAACAAACGAAATCACCCGGCATGCGATAGACCGCACAGACAGGTTATTCCAACAGAATAATAAATAATGGAACCAGGTCCGGCGTAAACGCACAGACATGATATTCCGACAGAATAATAAATAATGAAACCAGGTCCGATGTAAAACACACAGACAGGATGTTCCAACAGAATAATAACAAGATGGAACCAGGTCCGGTGTAAAACACATAGACAAGATGTTCCAACAGAATAATAATAAAAACGGAACCAGGTCCGGTGTAAAACACACAGACAGTATGTTCCAACAAAATAATAATAAAAACGGAACCAGGTGCGGTGTAAAATACACAGACAGGATGTTCCAACAGAATAATAATAAAAACGGAACTAGGTCCGGTGTAAAACACACAGACAGGATGTTCCAACAGAATAACAGAAGAATGTCACCAAGTATAGGGTAGACCGCGTATACAGGTTATTCCAACAGAATAATAAAAAAAGAAATAACAACAGTTCTCTTCATGAATAAGAAAGAATAACACCCCTTACCGTTTTAAAGAAGAGCTGAAATAAGGAAGTAGTTAAGTAGCAGAATACTTTTCTTCTCTCTCTCTATAGTTTCTCTCTATAGTTTCGCTCTCTAGAGTTCAATGAATTCGTAAGAAATAATGAAGGAATGAGCTGCTATTTATAGAAAAATGGAATGCATAGTAACTAATCCATAAACGGTCCAGATTGATTACTTTAATCTGACGGTCCATATTTAAAGAAAAATCTTTTAAATAAAATATAATATATTCTATTTATAGAATAACTTTAATAAAGTATTATGTTTTATATAAAAAGATGTTTCTGTTTTATTACGTTAATAATACGAATAAAACAAAACGTCATTATCGCTAAATAATTCATATTATTAACTGACAATAATTGAATCAAACTGAGTGACTTCTCACATAAGCATTAATAATCAATACCATGTGCTACTATGCAACCATACGTATTACTGTACTTTTACTACCGAGTAGTTCAACAGTATCAATGGTAAAACTTCCGCCGTTATTTTTAATAAAATATTTTTGTCGTTTTCTCAATCCGACAATAATTCCGTTGTGGGGTCCACCAATGATTGTGCCGTTGTACGAATATTCCCTATTAAAACGAATATTCCCTGACCAATCGAATATTATATAACAACTTGCGTACTTTGCAAAATTTATAAATATTACCCACAACTATAACATTATATCAAATTAACTCCATAATATACAAAAATGATATTTATAGAAAATTTATCTTTATTTATAAAAGTTGGGGTCTTACAACCTCCCCTTCTTATGAAATTTCTCCCTCGAAATTAGGGTACGTACCTGGTATGTCGAAGAGGTAAGGAAACCTTGATTTCATTTCAGATTCTAACTCCCAAGTCATTTCCTCAACATCGTGGTTTCTCCACAAAACTTTGACTTGAGGTATAACCTTGGAGCGTAGAATATGTTCCTTCTTATCCAAGATTTGAACAGGAACTTCTTCATACGTCAAATCTTCTGCTATTTCGTCCGGTTTTAACTCAATAATGTGGTTCGGGTCTTCCACATATTTACGTAACATGGATATGTGAAAAACGTTATGAACACGAGACATACTTGGCGGTAAAGCGAGTCTATAAGCCACAGTTCCTACTCGATCGAGGATTAAAAATGGACCGATGAATCGAGGATTGAGCTTTCCTCTCTTTCCAAATCTCGTAACTCCTTTCCATGGAGCAACACGTAAGAACACATGATCTCCTATATCAAATTCCACGTCCTTTCGATGAAGATCAGCATAACTCTTTTGTCGATCTTGTGAGGTTTTTATACGTTGTCGGATCGTTTGAATCTTTTCTGTAGTCATACGTACCAACTCCGGTCCCAACAACGTTGCTTCACCCACCTCATCCCAGCATACTGGAGAACAATATTTTCTTCCATACAATGCTTCGAATGGAGCCATGCCAATACTTGCTTGATAACTGTTGTTGTAGGAAAACTCCACCAATGGTAAGAACTTGTCCCAACTTCCCTTGAAGTCAAGGACACAGAGTCTTAATAAATCTTCTAGAGTTTGAATAGTCCTCTCTGATTGTCCGTCCGTCTGAGGATGATATGCCGAACTATATCATAAATCCGTGCCCATAGCTTTTTATAAACTAACCCAAAATCGTGAAGTGAATCTTGGGTCTCGATCAGAAACTATGGATATTGGCATACCATGCAGTTTTACAATCTCGTTTATGTACATACGAGCAAGACGTTCAAGTGTATAAGTTTCTCGTATCGGTAAGAAATGAGCAGACTTGGTCAATCTATCAACAATGACCCAAATCGCATCTATACCTTGAGAAACCTTAGGAAGACCGGTAACGAAATCCATGGTAATGTGCTCCCACTTCCATTCTGGAATTTTAAGTGGTTGCAATGGACCTTTTGGTACTTGATGCTCCGCTTTGACTCGTTGACAAGTTAGACACCTTGAGATAAACAGCGCTATCTCTCTCTTCATATTGCTCCACCAAAATGTATGACGAAGATCATGATACATTTTGGTACTTCCAGGATGGATTGCAAACGGTGTGTTGTGCACCTCCATCATTATTTCATACTTTAAATCAGGGTTGTTAGGAACACAAAGTCTGGAGTTGACTCGAAGTATTCCTTCTTCATCGATTATTGCTTCCGGCATAGCACCTTCTTGCACTTTCTTCCTCATACGCATCAGCTCCAGGTCTGTAGCTTGAGCAGCTTTAACTTTATCGATTAAAGTTGGTTCTACTCGTATATTTGCCATCATCACATGGGTCCCTGGACTCTTTAACTCTATCTCCATCCTTTGCAAGTCACATAAAATGGGCCTTTGTGTTGACAATATTGCACTCGTACTTGCATATGATCTTCTACTCAATGCGTCAGCTACCACGTTTGCTTTTCCAGGATTGTATTGAATGGTATGATCATAATCTTTCAACAGTTCAAGCCAACGTCGTTGTCGCATGTTGAGTTCCTTTTGAGTGAAGAAATATTTGAGGCTTTTATGATCCGTAAAGATCTCCACCTTCTCCCCATACAAGTAATGCCTCCAAATTTTAAGTGCAAAGACAACATCTGCCAACTCTACATCATGAGTAGGATAATTCCTCTCATATTTCTTGAGTTGTCTTGATGCATAGGCTATGACTTTTTTATGTTGCATGAGAACGTATCCCAACCCTTTCCTCGAAGCATCACTGTAGATGACAAATCCCTCTGAGCCAGATGGTATTGTTAGAACAGGTGCTGAAATGAGGCTCCTCTTGAGTTCTTGAAAACTCTTCTCACATTCTTCACTCCAACCGAACTTTGTATCTTTCCGAGTCAGCTGAGTTAATGGAGTAGCGATTCGAGAAAATCCTTCCACGAATCTCTGATAATAACCAGCTAAACCAAGAAAGCTACGTACTTCGGTTACTGATTTAGGTTGCTCCCAGCTTTGAATACCTTCAATCTTTGTCGGGTCAACCGATATTCCACGACTTGATACTACGTGCCCAAGGAATGCTACCTCCTCCAGCCAGAACTAACATTTCTTTAACTTGGCATAAAGCTTGTATTCACGAAGCTTTTGGAGTACCAGCCTCAAGTGTTGCTCATGATCTTCACGGCTTTTGGAATAAATAAGGATGTCATCAATAAAGACGACCACAAAGTGATCCAAATATTCATTGAATACCCGGTTCATCATATCCATGAAGGCAGCAGGAGCATTAGTCAATCCAAAGGACATGACTAGGAATTCATAATGCCCGTATCGAGTTCTGAAAGCCGTCTTTGGAATATCCTCAGTTCTAACCTTCAGCTGATGATATCCAGAACGAAGATCGATCTTTGAAAAGAATTGTGCTCCTTGCAACTGGTCAAACAGGTCATCAATACGTGGCAATGGGTACCTGTTTTTGATGGTAACATGATTCAACTCCTGATAATCAATACAAAGTCGCATACTTCCATCTTTCTTCTTCACGAATAGCACAGGAGCACCCCAAGGAGAAGTACTAGGACGAATAAAGCCAATGTCTAATAATTCATGCAGTTGGATCTTTAACTCCTGAAATTTAATAGGAGCCATTCGATTTGGGGCTTTCGAAATGGGTTTTGTACCGGGTTCAAGGTCGATACAAAATTCAACTTCACGCTCTGGGGGTAGGCCAGGAAGTTCTTCAGGGAATACGTCAGGGAATTTATTAACAATAGAAATATCATTCAAAATTGACGTATTTTTGTTTAGATCCGTGACATGAGCTAAGAAAGCTTGACATCCTTTTTTCAATAAATGAATAGCTTTATGGCTTGAGATGACAGCGATTGATTTTAATGGTTTGGTTGCTTGAATTCGTATAATAGGTCGATTAGGAATATGAAAGCTAACAACCTTACGAAAACAATCAATTTCTGCATGATGAGTACTTAACCAATCAATCCCTAGAATCACGTCAAATGCAAGTATTTTTAATGAAATAAGATCGACAGGTAATGTGTGGGTACCAACTTGAACCAAACAAGACTTATAAACCGTGGATGTAATGAAGGTTTCCCCCAATGGAGTTTCAACAGATAAGTCAAAGTCTAATTTCTCCGGAGTCAAATTTAATCGATGAGCGCAAGTAGGAGAAATAAAAGAATGGGTAGAACCGGTATCAAATAAAGTATAGACTTCGTTAGAGTTTATGATAAGCTTACCCATGATGACCTCATTCGGGTTCCTTGCTTTCTGGGAGGTCACAACAAACGCTCTCCCTTGCACTACCGGTTTTGACTTTTCTAGGACGGCCTTTGGTGTCTCCATCTTGGCTGAACTTGTTTTTGGTAAACGATAAAATCGAGCTAAATGACCTTCTCTTCCACAATTATAACATGCTTTAGACGGCATCGCGCAGTTTGGACTGATGTGCCCCTCCCCTCCGCATTTGAAACATATAATAGGTGGTCGTTCTCCTTCCTTAACAACGGGTGCTGGTGCTGACGTCTTTCCATCATTGTTGAATCTCCTCTTCTTGAAATGACCATTCTTATTGTTTTGGCCCTGATTACCACCGAAGTGGTTACCATTTTTGGCCTGTTGATTCCCTCCACGCTTGTTGTCACCGCTTCGATGACTGCTCTCACCGGTATTATCATTTTGCCGACTGCTCTCTTTTGGTTGTGTTAACTCGTTATCGCGCTCTACTAACTGAGCCCTATTCACAACATCTGAATACAAACACAGTTTATGAGAAATAAGATGTTGACGTATCTCGGGTTTCAAACCTTGAAAAAACATTCGCGTCATTCGCCCTTCATTATCCACTAAGTGGGACGCAAACCGGGACAACTCAGCAAATTTAGCCTCATATTGTGACACGGTCATATTATTCTGCTCCAATTTGATAAACTCCACCTCCTTCATGTGACGAAACCTTTCAGGAAAGTATTTGTCATTGAACAGCTCTTGGAACTTCTTCCAAGACATCTTCAGTGCGGTAGGTTGAGTACGCTTAATCGATTCCCACCAGTAATCTGCCTCTCCTCGCAACATAAAGGCGGCAAAGGGAACATTTTGCTCCTCGGAGCATCCCAAGACATCAAATATCTTGGTGATCTGCTTTATCCATGTTTCCGCTATAAGTGGTTTTGCCTCTCCCTTAAACTCCGGTGGTCCCAGCTCCTTGAACTGTTTTGCAGTGACCATCCGAGAGTTTTCAGTGTTTCCACCTATATTTTGGACAGGAGCCGCTCTCGCTTGCTGTTGCATGAACTGCATAAAGCTTTTGAACATTCCATAATTCATCATCTGGTCAGTGTTGTTGTTTGCATGAGGATTGTCACATTCCTGATGCACATTATCCTGATTATTGATACGTGGTGAATCAACAGTCGCCTGTGCTCCATTGCTATTCTCAACATTCTCAGATGCCATTTTCAGATACCGCCACAAAACAAAAGTTAATTGATATGTCATATATTATCCTAACATGATGACCGACCAATTAAATATCATACAAATAAACTTAGGTAGGTCATACTAGCAAGGGAATTCCCCGTATCTCCCCTCCTAGTTCTATTCTCACATCTTAGCCAGGGATCATATCCCTTAGCTCTGATACCAATTGTGACGCCCCCAAAATAGGTATACATCACCCATCTTTGGTCGCCAGATACATGGTACAGAATTCAAATACAACTTACTAATACAACTGTCGTGCACAATACGACAAAATATAAACTGTGAGTTTGAATACAAATATTATCTTCTAGAGAGTATCCAAACTCAACAGGAGTCCTCATTACAATTATTATCACACTACTATATAGAATAGTGAGGACTACTAATACTATCATCTGGTCCATCACTCCGTTCCCCGACTCGTCCCAGCTATATTCTCATGTCCTGAAGAGAACAGTGAAAGAAAGGGTGAGCTCAACTAGCCTAGTAAGAAATATTATGACTAAGATAATGCAAAATAAATTATCATTAGCCTTCAACAGTGTTAAACTGATAAAATATAACGAACATCAAGTTTAACTGCAGTGGAACAAGCAATCCATTAAAAGAGTCAAGTAGAAAATAAAATCTACTATCTTCTATGATTTAAAAGGTTTTTCAACACTGTTATCGCTGAGACTCAGCTTAATAAAATAATTCACATCATTGAATCACCCCTGCACTACGGCCAAGGATATTCGTGTATTCATTAATGGTCATGATCACGCCAGCAACTGTCCATCAATGCACTATGGGCCAATGAGAACTTTTACCACATCATTGGTAACATTACGGTCATGATTATACCGAATAATCCCTGGTCATAATCATACCAAGTCCATCTATGCACTACAGGCCACAGATGACTTTCAACATTTTATAAACATGAGGATGATGACAATGATATAAGAATTCAATAAAACAAGTTCAAGAATTAATTTATCCAATAATTAACAACGTCCAAATTGTCAACATGATACTGCTTTGTGGAGTAAAATTCAAGAATGCTTAGAAGAATATTCTAATGAAAAGATACTAGATGAACCGCAATTATCAAGGATATTCCACTAATTTTTTGGAGTATAGAAGTTAAAACTTAACCAACTGAGTATAGTAAAAATGGAATAACAAAAGAATTCACCCGGCATGCGATAGACCGCACAGACATGTTATTCCAACAGAATAATAAATAATAGAACCAGGTCCGGTGTAAACGCACAGACAGGATATTCCGACAGAATAATAAATAATGGAACCAGGTCCGGTGTAAAACACACAGACAGGATGTTCCAACAGAATAATAACAAGACGGAACCAGGTCCGGTGTAAAACACAAAGACAGGATGTTCCAACAGAATAATAATAAAAACAGAACCAGGTCCGGTGTAAAACACACAGACAGGATGTTCCAACAGAATAATAATAAAAACGGAACCAGGTCCGGTATAAAACACACAGACAGGATGTTCCAACAGAATAACAGAAGAATGTCACCAAGTATAGGGTAGACCGCGTATACAGGTTATTCCAACAGAATAATAAAAAATGAAATAACAACAGTTCTCTTCATGAATAAGAAAGAATAACACCCCTTACCGTTTTAAAGAAGAGCTGAAATAAGGAAGTAGTTAAGTAGCAGAATACTTTTCTTCTCTCTCTCTATAGTTTCTCTCTATAGTTTCTCTCTCTAGAGTTCAGTGAATTCGTAAGAAATAATGAAGGAATGAGCTGCTAGTTATAGAAAAATAGAATGCATAGTAACTAATCCATGAGCGGTCCAGATTGATTACTTTAATCTGACGGTCCATATTTAAAGAAAAATCTTTTAAATAAAATATAATATATTCTATTTATAGAATAACTTTAATAAAGTATTCTGTTTTATATAAAAAGATGTTTCTATTTTATTACGTTAATAATACAAATAAAACAAAATGTCATTACCGCTAAATAATTCATATTATTAACTGACAATAATTGAATCAAACTGAGTGACTTCTCACATAAGCATTAATAATCAATACCATGTGCTACTATGCAACCATACGTATTACTGTACTTTTACTACCGAGTAGTTCAACAGTATCAATGGTAAAACTTCCGCCATTATTTTTAATAAAATATTTTTGTCATTTTCTCAATCCGACAATAATTCCGTTGTGGGGTCCACCAATGATTGTGCCGTTGTACGAATATTTTCTATTAAAACGAATATTCCCTGACCAATCGAATATTATATAATGACTTGCGTACTTTGCAAAATTTATAAATATTACCCACAACTATAACATTATATCAAATTAACTCCATAATATTCAAAAATGATATTTATAGAAAATTCGTCTTTATTTATAAAAGTTGGGGTCTTACAGTGACCGCCACTTTTTAATTTAAATTGTTATATGAATGCGTGTATGTGTGAGTCAATGTGCAATTATCTTGAAGTAGTGTTATGTCTCGTTTGCACCTATATACAAAGGGTTTGAATTTTGTACAAAAGCTCAATTTTAACAAGATATAGTAATGACGTTTTGTAAAAGAGGATTATCAAACCCTTATGCTCAATAGTAATTGAGGCCTTTGATACTTCCATTTTATTATGTGTTCGACTTGATTACTTTTATTTTTGAGATGCGAAGCATATTTTAGAAAATAAGATAAAAAATAGTGTCGAAATCCTTGTGGACATGAGAGCCGTCTAAGAAAATTCCACTACCGTGAATAATTTACAAGTCGTGCACAGCCGAAAATATCCGTCACGGGAACCGAATGTAGATTCCGGAGACTGAATCTGTGATCACATGATTCCTAGGCTCACATGATGATGCAATTTGTATGGAAGATGTAAACATTTATATATATATATATATAAATATATATATATATATATACAGATTTTCAACCACCACGAAGCACCTCCACGGGGGATCGAAAAAATGTAAATAAAGCAGTAAAAGCCAATCAACAGCCGAGAAGAAAATTCCAGGCAGGACGAAATGTAAATAAAGCAGTAAAAGGCCACCAAGTGAACTCTAAGCCTGACAGAAATATATATATATATATATATATATATATATATATATATATATATATATATAAAGCGGTAAATGCACCGGATGTTGTATCCAGGCTCAATCAAATAGAGTTTGATGGTAATAATTTATATATAAGTATTTATATATATTTAAAAGCATTAAACGCTCCGGATATAAATCCAGGCTCATCGAACAGAGTTTGACAACAGTTTATATATATATATATATATATATATATATATATATATATATATATATATATATATATATATATATGTTGGGAGAGTGCATATTTTGATTTGATGTTTAAATGTAAATGCCCATGATTATTTGCAAAGTCCTTCAAGGAATCTATGTATAAGGACTTAGTGATAGAACAAATTTGTTAGGTTGATCTAAGCTCTTAATGTGTATCATTCTGCAAATGAATGTATAGATAGAGAGATCAAAGCTGTTAGGTTGATCTTGAGATGTAATAGATAGGCTTCGAAGAGATCGTTGTATATCAAGCTGATCGAGATTAAAGAAGTCAAGGCAGAAACGTATAGCTTCGAGAATCGTAGTGTGCATTCCTAGAAGGGCCTCTTCGGAAATCGTAGAGTGGTCCCAACATTTCCCGAGCCAACTTAGAGATCGTAGTGTGCTCTCGAAAACGTAGAGTTTACAACTCAAGCAAGCGACGATCGTAGTGTGAACGTATTTAAGAGAAATTGTAGTGCTTTCTGCTAATAGCATCAGACCAAGCACCAAGGCGACAAGTCACCACTATCTGAATCGTAGAGTATCATCTGCCATGTGTCAGAAGCATCAAGCCACACGTTTTGAGTAGAGACAAACTCCTACAAATGTGGAACGGGTTCTAGACGTTGTAGTACTCACCAGTCCCAAAGGCATAAAAATATCCTTAGTATGCAACAAAGAAGCGTATTGAAGAAGCTAAGGAAAGTACAATGGGTAAGAGGAAAAACACCTTTTCAGGTGTTAAGTGAGAAAGCAGTCTGTTGTGTCAGTGGGCCAGAATGCAATTCAGAAGATATGCAGAAAAGTCTCCATCAAAGAACAGAAATGAAAAATGCATTTAATGCTTCAACGGATGGATCCAATGGATAGTTCTTCAAGATCACATATATGCAAATCAAGCAGATGAAAGAATTAAGCAAGCATTGAACTTAAGCAAGCATTCTAACAAAGCTTGCACCAACTACAGATGATCCAAACAGAGTACAAATCAAAGTCAAAGAAGAATGGACTAACAACGAGAAGAGGGTTGTCCAACTCGACAAGAAGGCCAAGAATATTTTGTTTCAATCCTTAGAAGACGATCTATTCGAAAATGTTGTCAACAGTAAAACAGCGAAGGAGGTTTGGGAGGCTCTACTCATCATGCACGAAGGAACGGAAGAAGTAAGAGAAAACAAACAATCTCTCCTGACACAGCAGTATGAAATGTTTGCTCATGTTCAAGGAGAAAACGTCACTGCCACCTACGAGAGATTCAACGTTCTGCTAAACTCTCTACGAGCCTATGGGAAGATCTATCCAAACAAAGATCTATTCATAAAGTTCATGAGAGCCCTACCAAGTAGGTGGGATGCCAAAATGATGAGTGAGTTTTAAACACATAAATTGGATACATTCGGGCTTAATTTATTATTATTCTCAAGTCTTTTAGGATGTTTTTATGTGTTTGTGTCTATTCATTCATGTTTTATATTATTTTGTAGGAATTAGGACAAAAGTTACATAGATCGACGTTCGGGGTGGCTAGATGCGCGTTTTTGGCTTACCATTTACACAGCAGTCACTTCAGAGTCAATTTGAGTATTTCTACGGACCTTATTTCGAAACACTTAAAGAATGAAAGTTGTAGATCTACTTCTCCTCTTTCCGGAACATCTTGAATCATCGAAATCGGAGTTCGGACGAAGAAGTTATGGCCATTTTCCCAAAGGACGTCGGAGCAGAAAATTCCAGAAAAACTTCCAGCGCCGGGGCGCTATTTCTCTATGTAATTCCAGCGCCAGGGCGCTGGGGGGCAGAATCCCAGCGCCGTGCCCAGCGCCGGGGCGCTGGGGAAGTCAGTGGAAAGGCTTGGACGCGTTTTGGGGCTAATTTTGACATCTTTTTGACTCCAAATTGGATTGGGTTTGTTCCTAACCTAAAAATTAGACTTGTAACCTATAAATATATGATGTAAGACATAAAAAAAGGGGGATTACATAGATTAGACTAGATAAAACACTCTATTAGATTAGAATCTAAACCCTAGTTCTTAATTAGCCATTAGAGATTGAAGCAACTTGGAGATCATTGAAGATCAAGAGCAGGAGCAAGAGGGGAGCATCAGATTTGCTGACAACAGATTCTATTCTCTTCTCTTATCATACTTTTATCTTTTAATGTCTATTCAGTTGTGGATTCTTAGTTTCAATTCATTAATTATGAACTAACTCTTTTATTGAGATTTCAATTGAACCTTTTATGTCTATGAATTAGTTATTCGATTTATTCCAATTATTTATGTCAAAGTGTACTGTTTATCTTGTCTTGAGCTTATTGATTAATTATCTGATCAGTAATTACCTTGTTACTCTAGAAGGAATTGGGAAAGGAATTTTAGGGTTAGAACTGGGCATGATAACACGTGACTTAGTTATTTGCATAGTGAATAATTAGGTTTGTGAATAGAATGGAAATATCTGTTTACCGCATGTAACACATAAGGAATTGGGATTGAAAAGAGTTTAATTCAATTGTTTTGCATAGGAATATAGCAAGATTAATCTGGATTAAATAGAAGTTAATTGATCACTTGGAAAAGGACTTTTGGCATTTGAGAATTTCTATTAACAATTCAGTAGGCATAATAATTGGGATAGTTGAATAATTGATTTATAGTTTATAATTGGGGATATTGAAGTCTTAATCTTTATTTATCTGAATTTAGTCATAAAGCAATTTAGTTTTTTTAGAGTAATCTAGTTTTAATTAATTAATTTAGTTTTCTTAATTAGAAAAATCATAATTTATGGTTGTTTAAATAAAATTGATTTGGTTAAGAATTAGTACTTGGTGATTTTTATTAAATAATTCCTCGTGAGAACGATACTTTTCTTATCACTTTATTACTTGTTGACCATGTATACTTGCACGTATTCATTGATTGCGAAATCGATCAACAAGTTTTTGGCGCCGTTGCCGGGGAATTAATTTAATAATTATTTACCAATATTAATTTCAATCAATTTAGTCTTAATTTAAACATTTTTATTTTTATTTTTAATTCTCTTCCTATATTTCTCTCTTTTTAGGTACCATGGATGACTTTACGTATCAATGGCCATACACGAACATGACTCAACCAAGGGGAGCGGAGATTGACAGACTCGAGAAACTTTCTGCATTGGCAGCACAGGTGGCCGCAATAGCTAAGAAAATAGAGACATGGAGTCCACCATCCACGCAGCAAGTAGCTATGGTTTGTGAGTTATGTGATGGGAGTCATGCTACATATCAATGTGCCATAAATGCCAAATCAACTAAGTTTGTAGGGAGCTATAGTCATGTCTATCCCAACAATTATCATCAGGATTGGGGCTATCACCCGGATTTTTCATGGAGTAACAATCAAGATCAATTTTATGCTCCAAGTCCAACATACCCACCGGATTTGTCGTGTCCACCTCCACTACAACAGGAAGACCATTCAAATTTGGAGGAAGCCTTGGAAAAATTTATTAAAGCTTCTGAAAAAAGGAACGAGGAACAAGACAAAAAATTGAATCAAATAGAACTGAATATGAAAAGCCAAGGTGCGTCGATAAAGAATCTGGAAAATCAATTGGGGCAGATAGCACAAGCATTGAACAACCATCCTCAATACACTTGGCTCTATGACATGGATGACGAAACTGATGATGAGTCCGAACCAAATCTGCAACCGGATGGGCCAAATGATATAGATGTTGAAAGAGAGAAAACAATTGGGAACAAACAAAAGGAGATCAACGAAGATTTAACTGTAAGATTCAACCAAGATGAATCGATTTCATTAGTGTCCCATGTACCTTCTCCACCAAAGTTCAAGAATCCGGGCAGTTTTGCAAAACCATGCCCAATTGGCAGTCATGTCGTCGGCAAAGCTCTTTATGACATAAGAGCTAGTACAACTGTGGAGTCATGGTGGGATGAAAAAGAGAAGATAGAGGAAGAGCCCATTGTGTTTGACAAGCTTCCATTCCACACTCTGATCACAGACACAATGGGGAAATCACCTAGTTGTTGGTCATATTTAATGGGGATCCGATCTAAAAAGAGAGTGCTAGGTGACTTAGATTCAATGGCCATTACAAATGGGAACCTACCAAAAGTTATATTATTTCCGATGGATGGAGGGTTCCTCAATTTTCGTAGAGGAATTGGATAGAGAATTAAAGAAGTCAGGCTGAGACTATAAAACAAGCGCTTATTGGGAGGCAACCCAAGTTTAATTTTTATTTTTAGTTTTTATTAAGTTTTATATTAGTAGTTTTGAATTTTCATTTATTTAGGAATTAATATAAGTGCTTATATCATGGTTTTACAGGTTATTCAAGTCAAATTCAAGTGTGGTGCCCAATTTGTTCCATGTGCTTAGCCTATTCTCCAAACTTAGCGGATAAGGAGGAAGATTGCTATATTTTCAGGGAAGTCCTCTGCTTTAATTTTTTCTATTGTAGCCATTGAGGACAATGTCTAGTTTAAGTTTGGGGGCATTTTAGTGTCGTATTGCATATAGTTAGTTATTTACATTGTAGTTCGTTATATTTTCGGGTTATTTACATTTAGTTTTTGCATTCAGTTTTTTGTTTAAAAAAAAAAAAATTTAAAAATTGCAAAAATAGTAGTTAGTTTACTATGTTTGTTGCAGTTAGTTTATATTTGCATGATTCCAACTGTTAGATAGTAAAAGTCTATTTTGGCCAATGATGAGACTGGAGTTAAGTAGACAAGTATAGTATTGACTGTTAAGACTTTGATGTGATTTCTTGTTATGAATTGAATCTTTTCCTGTTTGAAACTGGTATAATTAAGGTTAGCACGTTAATAACAGCTGTGTTGACTGATTAAGTTTAAATTGATACATAATGAATTTCTTAAGGATAATACTAATGTGAAGGAATGAAAGACATGAATAGGCGGAGATGGCTAAATTTTGATAAAAACTTAAGTTTGGGGGGAAAATTTGGGATATATAAGCTTCGCTAAAAAAAAAAAATAAAAGAAAGAAAAATAAAAATAAAAATTACCGTGGCTAGTTTTGTTTCGGGGCCTTTGTTACTTGAGTAAGTACGCCCGAAGGGGTATCTTAAAACCTAGCGCCCTAAGGTCTTATATGGTCTGGGAGTCGTTGGTCGAAAGCTCGCTAAGGGGTGACACTGTTAGCCTAATGGAATGAGACATTGCACAGTCATGGTTAAAAAAAAACAATAAAACGGGAAAAGAGCAAAAAGCCCCCATAATGAAAAGTAAAGCATAAGTATCCCGGATTGAACTCTTGAACTTGGTGGATGTTTAACTTTAGTTGGATCTAGCTTGTTCGTGAATTTTATGAGTTTTCACTGTATGATGCCTTTAAAGAGGCCTATTATGTGTTAAATTTGATTTTATATTAGTTAACATTGTTTTGGAGTACACACGCACTATATCAGTGATAACAGTCTAAGATTTGATGAGTGATTGAGAAATTACTGATTTGTTTTAATATGATGAATTATCATGTTTACTTGATTTCTCTAAGGCCGGTTGAATAGACTTGTTTCTGTCATTACTGTTGGATTCGTAGGCATATAGATTAGTTTCATTACATTGCATTGTATAACATTTTTGTGTTTTTGCTTGAGGACAAGCAAATGTTTAAGTTTGGGGGTATTTGATGAGTGAGTTTTATACACATGAATTGGATACATTCGGGCTTAATTTATTATTGTTCTCAAGTCTTTTAGGATGTTTTTATGTGTTTGTGTCTATTCATTCATGTTTTATATTGTTTTGTAGGAATTGGGACAAAAGTTACATGGATCGACGTTCGGGGTGGCTAGATGCGCGTTTTCGGCTTACTATTTACACAGCAGTCACTTCAGAGTCAATTTGAGTATTTCTACGGACCTTATTTCGAAAAACTTAAAGAATGAAAGTTGTAGATCTACTTCTCCTCTTTCCGGAACATCTTGAATCATCGAAATCGGAGTTCGGACAAAGAAGTTATGGCCATTTTCCCAAAGGACGTCGGAGTAGAAAATTCCAGAAAAACTTCCAGCGCCGGGGTGCTATTTCTCTATGTAATTCCAGCGCCGGGGCGCTGGGGGGCAGAATCCCAGCGCCGTGCCCAGCGCCGGGGCGCTGGGGAAGTCAGTGGAAAGGCTTGGACGCGTTTTGGGGCTAATTTTGACATCTTTTTGACTCCAAATTGGATTGGGTTTGTTCCTAACCTAAAAATTAGACTTGTAACCTATAAATATATGATGTAAGACATAAAAAAAGGGGGATTACATAGATTAGACTAGATAAAACACTCTATTAGATTAGAATCTAAACCCTAGTTCTTAATTAGCCATTAGAGATTGAAGCAACTTGGAGATCATTGAAGATCAAGAGCAGGAGCAAGAGGGGAGCATCAGATTTGCTGACAACAGATTCTATTCTCTTCTCTTATCATACTTTTATCTTTTAATGTCTATTCAGTTGTGGATTCTTAGTTTCAATTCATTAATTATGAACTAACTCTTTTATTGAGATTTCAATTGAACCTTTTATGTCTATGAATTAGTTATTCGATTTATTCCAATTATTTATGTCAAAGTGAAATGTTTATCTTGTCTTGAGCTTATTGATTAATTATCTGATCAGTAATTACCTTGTTACTCTAGAAGGAATTGGGAAAGGAATTCTAGGGTTAGAACTGGGCATGATAACATGTGACTTAGTTATTTGCATGGTGAATAATTAGGTTTGTGAATAGAATGGAAATATCTGTTTACCGCATGTAACACATAAGGAATTGGGATTGAAAAGAGTTTAATTCAATTGTTTTGCATAGGAATATAGCAAGATTAATCTGGATTAAATAGAAGTCAATTGATTACTTGGAAAAGGACTTTTGGCATTTGAGAATTTCTATTAACAATTCAGTAGGCATAATAATTGGGATAATTGGATAATTGATTTATAGTTTATAATTGGGGATATTGAAGTCTTAATCTTTATTTATCTGAATTTAGTCATAAAGCAATTTAGTTTTTTTAGAGTAATCTAGTTTTAATTGATTAATTTAGTTTTCTTAATTAGAAAAATGATAATTTATGGTTGTTTAAATAAAATTGATTTGGTTAAGAATTAGTACTTGGTGATTTTTATTAAATAATTACTCGTGGGAACGATACTTTTCTTATCACTTTATTACTTGTTGACCGTGTATATTTGCACGTATTCATTGATTGCGAAATCGATCAACACAAAACCACAGCTATTAGAGAGTCAAAGAATCTTCATGAGATGACAGTGCAACCGCTATATGGCAGCCTTCTGACATACGAACTGGAGCTGACTCAACGAGCTAAAACCCTATCAGAAGGAAGAAAGAAGGATAAGGGTGTGGCTCTTAAAGTAACTGAAAGTGCATCCAAGGTCAACATTGAGATTGACTCTGACTATGATGAAGATGATGACGAGGACTTTGCAATGCTGGTGAAAAGACTCAGAAGGTTCATGCGTCAAGGCAAAACTAGCAAGCCAAAGAAGGTCAGCAACTATAGCAGCCAGGAGCAAATGAATGATCTATGCTACAACTGCAAGAAGCCTGGCCATTTCATTACCAACTGCAACAAACTTCTCAAGGAACAACTAAAGAAAAAATCACATCCAAAGAAGGAATACAAAGGCAACAAAAGGCCTCAGAAGAGAGACAAAGGCCTTATAGCTGGATGATCGTGGAGTGATTCAGACAATGACTCAACTCCTGAATCTAGAGATGATGAAGATCCTCAAGTGGCTATTCTGTGCCTGATGGCCTAACATGCAAAGGACAAACAGAACTCTAACATACATGAAGTAAGTATTGATGATGTATTTAATTTCAACTCTCCTGATGTAGATATTGATGATTTAAGAACTGCACTACATGGCATAACAAATGATCTACATCAATACATGAAGTGGTTCAGGGTTCTGTCTAAAGATCATTCACTTCTTCAAGAGGAGAAAAAGAAAGCTCAAGAAAAGCTAGAAATAGTTCTTCTAAGTACTAACATTCTCTCCAAGCTTGAAGCTGAGAATGAGATCCTAAAACAGGCCAATGAGCTCAATGCACAAAGAGAGTCCAATCTAACCTCTAAAATTGAGGAACTAGAAAAGACTATCTCCACATGGAACAAATCCTCATCATCCATGGACTCCCTGCTCTCTAGTCAGAGAAGTACATTTGACAGAACAGGCTTAGGCTTTGGGGAATCCACCTCAAAGCCATATGTGAAACAGATAAAGGAAACTAGGACTAGTAATGCCTCAAGGTTTAGTAAAAGCATTACCTTTGTGAAATCCTCACAGAAGGAAAAATCAGTCCAACCTTGTTCTAATGTTTCCATTCATACTCAAATGAGTAAAGGATCTCATGTTGGCCTAGACTTCATAAAAGAGAAGAGTAACCAAATCTCTACTTACCAACCTCGAAGAATCTTAGAGTCAAGTGAGACCAACTCTACGAATCAATCAGGAAGGTACAGTAGAGGTAAGGCACACTCATCACTATTTATGAAACCCAAGGACACGTGGAAAAATGAAAATCAGTTTAACAGAAGGATAACTAAAGAACCACACAAGTGCAAATGGAGGATGAATTATCAAAAACACACAGGCATGCATCACACTAGATGTTTTATATTCAATAAAGTTGGTCACAAGGCTGCAAAGTGCTATTATAATTCAATGCATATGAGACTCAAAATCAAATAGATTTGGGTCCCCAAGGGCACTAATAAAGTATGACCCATGCAAATATTGGTATCAAAATGAAGATTTAATATTATGATAGGAAAAGAGCTCCACGATCACAACCCAGTATCTGGACAGTGGATGCTCAAGACACATGACTGGGAACAAAGCCCTTTTGTCGAACTACACAGAGAAAGAGGGTCCCTCAGTCATCTTTGGAGGCAACGACTCGAGCAAAACAAGAGGATATGGCTCTGTTGGTAATGGTGCAGTGTCTTTCAGCAAAGTGGCATACATGGAAGGTCTCCAACACAACCTTTTAAGCATTAGCCAACTCTGCGACAAGGCTCATCAAGTAACATTCCTCAACAACCAGTGTCAAGTCAGAGATTTGAAGACATCTGTTGTAAAGCTAACCGGGACAAAAGAAGAAAATGTCTACATAGTGAATCTTGGTCAACTAAGCTCAGACGAGACTATATGCTTCCTGGCAAAAGCATCTAAAGAAATGAGCTGGCAATGGCATAGACGGTTGTCCCACTTAAACTTCAAAAGCATGTCCAAACTGGTATCAAAAGTTCTCGTTGTAGGCCTACCCAAGTTCAACTTTGTTAAAGAAAGGCCATGTAATGCCTGTCAGCTTGGAAAACAAACCAGAATCTCATTCAAGAGCAAAACTGCTAACTCAATTGACAAGCCCCTGTAGTTGCTTCACATGGATCTATTTGAGCCAATTCCAACAACTAGTCTTGGAGGGAAAAGGTACTCACTAGTTATAGTCGACGACTACACCAGATTCACATGGGTATTCTTTTTAACCTCAAAAGATGGTCACAAGGCTGCAAAGTGCTATTATAATTCAATGCATATGAGACTCAAAATCAAATAGATTTGGGTCCCCAAGGGCACTAATAAAGTATGACCCATGCAAATATTGGTATCAAAATGAAGATTTAATATTATGACAGGAAAAGAGCTCCACGAGCACAACCCAGTATCTGGACAGTGGATGCTCAAGACACATGACTGGGAACAAAGCCCTTTTGTCGAACTACACAGAGAAAGAGGGTCCCTCAGTCATCTTTGGAGGCAACGACTCGAGCAAAACAAGAGGATATGGCTCTGTTGGTAATGGTGCAGTGTCTTTCAGCAAAGTGGCATACATGGAAGGTCTCCAACACAACCTTTTAAGCATTAGCCAACTCTGCGACAAGGCTCATCAAGTAACATTCCTCAACAACCAGTGTCAAGTCAGAGATTTGAAGACATCTGTTGTAAAGCTAACCGGGACAAAAGAAGAAAATGTCTACATAGTGAATCTTGGTCAACTAAGCTCAGACGAGACTATATGCTTCCTGGCAAAAGCATCTAAAGAAATGAGCTGGCAATGGCATAGACGGTTGTCCCACTTAAACTTCAAAAGCATGTCCAAACTGGTATCAAAAGATCTCGTTGTAGGCCTACCCAAGTTCAACTTTGTTAAAGAAAGGCCATGTAATGCCTATCAGCTTGGAAAACAAACCAGAATCTCATTCAAGAGCAAAACTGCTAACTCAATCGACAAGCCCCTGTAGTTGCTTCACATGGATCTATTTGAGCCAATTCCAACAACTAGTCTTGGAGGGAAAAGGTACTCACTAGTTATAGTCGACGACTACACCAGATTCACATGGGTATTCTTTTTAACCTCAAAAGATGAAACAAGCTCCCAACTAATCAAGATGTTCAGGCTGATTATGAATGATAAAGGAGAGAAAATCAAGGCCATAAGGAGTGATCATGGAAGAGAATTCGACTTCTCAGAAATGGACCAGTTCTTCACAGACAATGGCATCAGTCATAACTTCTCAGCTCCACGAACTCCTCAACGAAATAGAGTAGCTAAAAGAAAGAACAGAACTTTGAGAGAGGCTAGAAGAACTCTACTAGCAGCAGCCCATCTACCTAAATACTTCTAGGCAGAAGCAGTCGACACTGCTTGCTACACGCAGAACAGATCACTGATACACATTACGATCAAGAAGACAATCTACGAACTGTGGAAAGGAAGAAAGCCAAGTGTTAGCTACTATCATGTATTCGGATGTGCATGTTACATTCTCAATAATGGAAAGCAGTACCTGGCAAAATTTCAACCCAAGTCAGATGAAGGAATCTTTCTTAGATATGCCACAGACAGTAAGGCCTACAGAGTGTTAAACAAGAAGACACTGAGTGTTGAAGTCTCGATTCACATCATCTTTGATGAAACGGACTTAGACAAATCAGTGCTTTAAGACACTACGACAAATAGTACAAACACTACGAATGAAGTCGTCGAGCTCAACACTACGATCATAGTGCCAGATAGTGAAATCATTGAGCAAGAAAACGAGATCGTAGAGAGGCCTATGCAAGACAACGAACCTCCACACCAAGAAGAAGAAATAGATCTTGAAGACTTAAGACAAGAAGCCATCAGGACAGATGTCCCAACCAGAAACATATGGGTTAGAGATCACACTCAAGATCTAATCATTGGAGACTCGAGTGCAAGAGTCAAAATAAGAGCTACCACCCAAAATGAATGCTTTTATCTAAGCTTTCTGTCACAAATGGAACCAAAGAAGATAGAGGATGCAATGGAAGACTCCAGCTGGATAGAAGCCATGCAGGAAGAACTTAACCAATTTAAAAGAAGTAAAGTATGGAGATTGGTAGCAAAACTAAAGAGTCAACCTGTCATTGGAACTAAGTGGGTCTTCAGGAACAAGATGGATAAAAATGGAGTAATAACCAGAAATAAGGCAAGACTGGTGGCCAAGGGTTACTCTCAGGAAGAAGGCATTTATTATAATGAAACATTTGCACCAGTTGCCATACTAGAAGCCATCAGAATATTCGTTGTCTTTGCTGCTCACATGAGTTCAAGGTCTTCCAGATGGATGTCAAAAGTGCATTCCTAAATGGAGAACTCCAAGAAGAAGTCTATGTAGAGCAACCTCCAGATTTCATCAATCCATCTATTTCTAATTATGTTTATAGATTAGACAAAGCCTTATATGGTCTTAAACAAGCATCTAGAGCATGGTATAAAACACTGACTAACTTCCTTATTGAAAATAGGTTCACTAGAGGTAGAGTAGATACCACATTATTTCTTAGGAAGCATAAAGACAAAGTCTTATTAGTTCAAATAAATGTTGATGATATTATTTTTGGGTCTACTGACGAAAAGTTATGCAAGAGATTCTCCAAGCTTATGCAGGGCAAGTTTGAAATGAGCATGATGGGTGAGCTGAATTTCTTCCTTGGACTGCAAGTAAAGCAATCTGATGAAGGAATCTTCATAAACCAAGCCAAGTACATCAAAGATTTACCTAAGAAGTATGGCATGGAATCAGCCTCTCCCATGAAAACCCCAATTGCTCCTGCAACCAAGCTTGACAAAGATGAAAAAGGTAAAAGTATTGATATAACTCAATACAGAGGTATGATAGGCTCTCTTCTATATCTAACTGCCAGTAGGCCAGACATAATGTTTGCAACATGCATATGTGCTAGATTTCAGGCTAACCCTAAAGAATCACATTTATCTGTTGTAAAGAGGATTTTCAGGTATCTCAAAGTTACACCTTACTTGGGGCTTTGGTACCCCAAGGAGTCCACATTTGAACTAACAGGATTCACAGATACTGATTTTGCAGGATGTAAAATAGACAGAAAGAGTACCAGTGGCACATGTCAATTACTGGGAAACATACTTGTGTCCTGGTTTAGCAAGAAGCAAAATTCAGTATCTACTTCAACTACAGAAGTTGAATACATTGTTGCTGGCAGCTGCTGTGCTCAGATCCTATGGATGAAAAATCAACTAGCTGACTATGGGTTTGAATTCAAATCCATACCCATTCACTGTGATAACACAAGTGCAATAGCAATTACTCATAATCTTGTCATGTATTCTAGGACCAAGCATATAGAAATAAGATATCACTTCATTAGGGATCGTGTGCAAAATGGAACTATATCTCTACAATATATCCCTACTGACAATTAACTTGCTGATGTCTTTACAAAACCTTTAGATGAATCCAGATTTAATACGTTAATAAGTGCGCTAGGCATGCTAAATTTGCAACCATAAAATATATGCTCTAGTTTGTGTTAACCATACAGATACAAAAAGCTAAGTTCAAAATCCTAGACATGATCAAAGGAAGTCCACGATCGTAGAGCTGAAGTTACAAAAGATAACAATCGTAGTGCAGACTCAATGATGGCAGAAGCCTCATCTACAAAGCAAGAGTACACCCTTTGATGAGAAGCTCAAAACTAAGCAATCCCTCTGATAAGCGCCTCAAGGATAAACCTAACCCTCGATTCATTCTTGAGGTTGGCCCTCCCTGAGTTACCTTAAAAGAATGCTAAGTCAAGAACTCATCACAAGGATCCGGTCAGACTCGACGATCGTAGTTCAGACACGATGAATGTTGGACAGGCTCGACGATCGTAGCTCAGACACAACGAATGCTGGACAGACTCGACGATCGTAGCTCAGACACAATAATTGTTGGCCAGAATCAATGATCGTAGTCCAGACTCAACGAATGCAAAGCAGACTCAACGATCACATCAGCTCTACAGGAGCGAATGGCAAATCAGTACAATCCCTCTCAAACAAATTTATAGAGCCAAGCAGAATTCGACACCTGTCCCACTAAGCAAAATGGAGAGAGGGAAGTTACCTGTACTATTTGAAAGCACCTTTTTGAAATTAGAAGTTCAAAAGATTATCTCTCTTATCCTCTCTCAAAATAGAAACCCTAAATCAGAAGAAAGCTCAGTCAATCACACTTCTTGCAATAAAATCAAATGGCGGCTTCCAGTGTTATCTCCGGCTACAGACTCTGCTTTGACGAGTTCAAAACAGCTAAACCCAAGTTTCACAAAACTCTGTCGTTACTAAAGAAGGCGGGTCTCGAAGAAGCTTTGGGTACAGACACATTGATCTACCCGAAGATGGTAAAAGAATTCTACAATAATGGTGTATTTGAAAATAACACCATCACTTCAAAAGTCAGGAACATAGAAATCAGACTAAAGGCTGAGGACATCAATCTAGCCCTAGATCTAAAACTTGAAGGGTATCCATTCACAGATGGCATAGACTTCCACGAGGGACTTAAAAGAATGCATCACAAGAAATTCCCCTCTATAAAAGGATATAAGAAGAAGGAGTTTCCTCAGAGGTACGAATTTATGGCTGACATTGTTGGGAAGTGTATATGTTGCAAGAACACTAGACATAATTCTGTAAATGAGGTGCAGCTAAAGCTCATGACTGCCATAAGTTGTGGGATACAGCTTAACTATGGAGCCCTACTGCTAGAATGGATAGGAAAATGAATTCTCAACTCAAAGAAGACAAAGGGTTCTCAAAAGATGTTCTACGGATGATTCATAAGTATCTTACTACAGTCTGCTCTGGGTGATAAGATTGGGGACGATGAAGGAGAGTCCATCAATCCAAATAGACGAATGACCCAGCAACTGTTTAAGAATTGGAAAAGGAACCCAGCTGAGTATGTACGCATGATGACCGAGTCCAGTGGAAGAACAGGTGATCTGAAGGATGCAGGCATTTTAGGAAATATGTCAGTTGTCAAGGAGACTAAAGAAGAAGAAGAAACAAATAAGGAAGAACCCTCTGTCCTTGTCAGAAAAAGCAATGGCAAGAGGAAGCTTAAGGCTAGGATGGAAGAAGAACCCCAGGGATCCACAACTGATAAACCAGTAGAGTCCTCTAACATTGAGACTCTAAGGATCCTGAGAAAGAAGCAACAGTAGGTTAAGGCAGAAGAAGATAGAGCCACCATATCTCAGCTACTAAAGAAGAATAAGATCAGCCACAAATCCAAGAGGCCATCCATCTCTTCGATCGTAGAGACCAGACCAAACACATCAGGCAATGAAGTAGGTGCATTAAGCATTCTGGCTGATCAACAGGATAAAACTGAATTTCAAGAAAGTCCTGAGGCTGTGGCTCAACCTAGAAAACTAAGAAGAAAACTGGTCAAGAAATATATCCTTGTCAATGAAGGAGTGCTCAAGGAGGAAGACAAGAGAATGGCTACTAAAAAGGAATTGTCCAAATAAAGTTAAGAGGACAATGCTCCAGCTGAGGGGGAGACACCTGAAGTTCTTATGATAGAGAATACACCAGCTGAGGGGAAGATGCTTGAAGCTCTCATTCAAGAAAATGCTCAAGTTGAAAGGGAAATTCCTGAAGTTCTAATGATTGAAAGTACTCCAGCTGAGGGGGAGCCATTAGTCTTGCAAAGGGATGATTATGTTGAGGGGGAACCCCATGATATTCCCTTAACAGAAGAAGCTGCTCTTACAAAAAATGATGGAGAACTTGAGAAAGAGCAAAATGAAGTCATTGAGATATTGGAATCCCTAAAAGAAGATAGTGAAGAAAAGGGAGAAGAAGATAACGATGACCTTGAGATCACTGGTGTGGGCAAAGATGGGTATAGAAGCTATCTCTACAGTCAGATGTTCTCTTACCTACCCATGATGCCATATCATCAAGCCCAAATCCTAAACTCTTGGAACCACATATTCTCGAGCTTCAAAGAATACCCAGCCATCTCTGTGTTGGCTCATTGATTCCCAGGCACCTTCAAATTTGCCAAGAAGCTCATCAAAAATGAACCCTCCTCAAGAGTGGTGCATGAGGTATTATCTATTCCAATCCTTTTTTGAGTAAATCATTATCCACTATTTTTTTCAAGCCAATTTTATGAATTTCCAAGTTGGTTGGAAGTAATTCTCAATCCTCCAAGTCAACCACCAGTTACAGAATCCCAAAATTCTGTAACTGTTGAACCAAATACACCAAACTTCATATTAATCCATAATCCCATCATCTCTACGATCACTGACTCTAGCCCATCGTAGAGTCTCAAGGAGGAATCGTAGAGCCACATATTCCAGACACCCAAACCGAGGCCCCTCCATCAGATATTCCATCCTCATCCGACAACGAATACTTTAATCTCGATCTTTTCCTCTACTCACTACAAGATCAATAGCAGAGACAAACCCCTTCCTCACAAACTCACCAACTAAATAAAATTCTTTCAGAGTTGTCCACAAAAGCTGACTTGTCAGCAATGCCTAAGAAAGTGATCAAGGAACTCGATGAGAGTCTTGAAGAACACACTGACCTCATTCAGCTGAGATTAACAATAATGATCAATGCTGCCAATAAACTCCCCCAATCCCTAACCTCTACGCTCTCTAAGACACTTAAAGAGTTCGTCAAGCACATGATTCAAAGCATAAAGGACCGGGATGACATTCACTTTCTGGCAGCCCAGAAACACAGAGAAGCTGTCATTGCCCTACAGACAACTCAAGAAAATTAGAATAAAAACATGTTGGAAAGCTTCCTCACTCTACAAACTGCTGTCAAAGAATTCCAAAAATTCTACGTCAGCAGTGGCCAGCAAACTGACAACATTCTCTCCGTTCTCCAACAAAGGGAAGCTCGGTCTGAAGCTCTAATCAAAGAAAATCGAGAGGATATTGCTCAGACCAAAAGTAAGCTCAACGAGCTTGTCCAAGGCCTGAATCGCCTCTCAGCAGACATTCGAACCCTTGATACTGACATAAAGGGGGAGAATAAAGGGAAAGGAGAAGGAGCCCAGGGCAGAGACAGAGGAGGTCAAGGAAGAGGTAGAGGATAATTTCACACTCAAGCTTTAAGAAGCCATCAATAGACTCCACAATCAAGCAATCAGACTCAACGATCTGATCAGCAGGAAATCGTAATGGCTCAGCCAATAAGGATTCAAGGACCAGCTACCAGCTCACAAAATGTGACCACTACAGGCCTAAGAATGCCAATTGGAGATCCTGCATTCATGAATATGCATGATCACAATGCAAGGATAAGCCCAAGTGAGCTGGAAGAAATAGCCAAAAGGGATGAAGCAAGCAGGAAAATAAGGGTTGAGGAGTATGCCAATCCTCCATGCGAAAGACCAAAGAAATAGAGATTAGTGAAAGTTTAAATTCTTATTGATATAAAGCTAAATTGTAATACTCTTCAACCATCAATAAATTCATGCTTATTCTCTAGAAATTTTAGCTGCTCACTAAAATACTAAGTCATATTTATTTTCCTGCAAATGCATCTAGAAACTAATAATCATGACAACAAATCTCCTCGGTTATGTCAACATCAAATAGGGGGAGATTGTTGGGAGAGTGCATATTTTGATTTGATGTTTAAATGTAAATACCCATGATTATTTGTAAAGTCCTATAAGGAATCTATGTACAATGACTTAGTGATAAATTAAATTTGCTAGGTTGATCTAAACTCTTAATGTGTATCATTCTATAAATAAATGTATAGATAGAGAGATCAAAGCTGTTAGGTTGATCTTGAGATGTAATAGATAGGCTTCGAAGAGATCGTTGTATATCAAGCTGATCAAGATTAAAGAAGTCAAGGCAGAAACATGTAGCTTTGAGAATCGTAGTGTGCATGCCTTGAAGGGCCTCTTCGAAAATCGTAGAGTGGTCCCAACGTTTGTCGAGCCAACTCAGAGATCGTAATGCGCTCTCGGAAACGTAGAGTTTACAGCTCAAGCAAGCGATGATCGTAGTGTGCACGTATTTAAGAGAAATCATAGTGCTTTCTGCTAATAGCATCAGACCAAGCACCAAGGCAATAAGTCACCACGATCTGAATCATAGAGTATCATCTGCCATGTGTCAAAAGCATCAAGCCCCATATTTTGAGTAGAGACAAACTCCTATAAATGTGGAATGGGTTCTAGACGTTGTAGTACTCACCAGTCCCAAAGGCATAAAAATATCCTTAATATGCAACAAAGAAACGTATTGAAGAAGCTAAGGAAAGTACCATAGGTAAGAGGAAAAACACCTTTTCAGGTGTTAGGTGAGAAAGCAGTCTGCTATGTCAGTGGGCCAAAATGCAATTCAGAAGATATGCAAAAAAATCTCCATCAAAGAGCAGAAATGAAAAACGCATTTAATGCTTCAACGGATGGATCCAACGGATAGTTTTTCAAGATCACATATATGCAAATCAAGCATATTAAAGACTTAGGCAAGCATTGAACAAAAACGAGAAGAACACTCAACGCTCAACTCTACGATCTGAGAAAAAGAGAAAGCTTGCTCAGCTACTCAGTTCTTTTGAACAAGTGCTTAAACAGCACCTGAGTAGCAACCATCAAGAACTCAACAACTATCAATCAACTGAAGTAAGAGTTCCAAGTCAGAAGGACTTGAAGAGTTCTAAGTGAACTGTGAAGAGCCAAGTCTGCTGGACTTGAAGAGTTCAGGAGTGAACTAAGAAGTTCCTAGACTGCTGGTCTAGAAGGAATCTGAGTGATTCAGAAAAGTGTAAAAGACATCCTTAGTGGATTTCCTACTCGAGGAGTAGAAGAGTGGACTAGGAGCTTTAAGTGCTCTAAACCACTTAAAAACGACTGTGTCTTTACATTCTTGCTATAACTGCTATATCTTCCATAACTGTTATAACTGCCTCACTTTCATAACTTCTCTATATCTTAAGGGAGATTAAAACAAATACTAATTCCGCTAAGTTTTAATCAATAACAACTAACAAGTTTAAAAGGAAAAGATTCTTAAGTATCTATTCAACCCCCCCTTCTAGATAACTATTGTGCCTCCGGAAACTAATAATATATATATATATAAACAATAAACGCTCTGGATGTAAATCTAGGCTCATCAAGCAGAGTTTGATAACAGTTTATATATAAGCATATATATAAAAGCAATAAACGCTCCAGATGTAAATCTAGGCTCAATCGAGGCATAACTTGATAATGTTAGTATATATATATATATATATATATATATATATATATATATATATACAAAAGAAATAAAAAGCCACGGGCCGAAGTCTGGGCACACGCACACAACACGACTCTCAATGTGAATAACAATGTGTGCAAGAAGTGTAGAAAAGGCTTTATATGATGTAAGAAGGCTTACAGTAGATTACTAAAGAAGACTTCAATAAGTTTAAATGGATGAACACTCGGATCCCACCGGTAAAAAGTAGCCAAATATAAACTCACAAGTGCTTGAAATGAGAAAACACTCAATTTATAGTGTGTACAGAGCAAATTGGACAGGGCTTCCTCGCTTTTTCTCTATGCAAAATGGCCACCCCAAGCCCTCTATTTATAGAGGGGGAGCCGTAGTTAGACCTACGGCTTCCCGGGGAGGCCCGGGCTCCGTGGGTCCCGCAATCTCAAAGTACGTGCACGTGTGCAACGTGTTGTCCGCTCGAACTTTTAGAACTTCAATCAGGGCATCCGATCGAGGTGTATAAAACCTTTTACGGCATGCTGTTATCGAGAGCTACACAATGACATGGGAATAGAGGTTGTATGAAGTCAGGAAGATGGGGCCATGCCCTGAGTCTTTAAGTCTTTAAATTATATCCGGTTTGTTATCTTGTGTAGTAGTCACTCGGGATTGGATCTAATTGGTTCTTGTATGATATTCTTGTGTGTAATATATGTTGAAATATTATTGAGATGGCGCCATGTGGGATCGAGGTGGGAAAATAATGATTTTGCCCCTCACCGGGGTTATCTCCGGTTTGGGCTGATTTAGAAGTCGTTGCTTAGGGTTATCTTTGAGATTGGGCTGCTATAAGTGTTGAATGTCCTCAGGGTTATCTCTTAGGTGTGCCTGTCCTCCCGGGGTTATCTCCGGGTTTGGGAATGAGTGCCTCGGGGCTATAACCGAGTGCTGAAGCTGATTACAAGGGTGTGAAACAAGCCTTTCCTGGGTTATCTCTGATTTGCAACTGCATGTCTCGGGGTTGTCTTTGAGGTTTGAACTATATCTGCTGGGGTTATCTCCGGGGCTGGAACTGAATATCTCGGGGTTGTCTCCGAGATGACAAACTTCTCCGGTGTTATCTCTGGAAGTGGAACTGTATTCCTCAGGATTGTCTCCGAGGTTGAAACTGAAGATCCCAGGGTTCTCTTCGGGACTGCAACTGTATATCTCGGGGTTGTCTCCGAGATGGAAAATTGAGTGTCCCGGGGTTGTCTCCGGGATGTGCTGATTTTGCTTCCAGGGTTATCTCTGGAAGACGATTTTGCCCTCTTGCAAGGTTAGTAACATGAATGTAAAATTTTAAGTGTCTACAACTACCTTAGAGTCCATTTTCGAGTCGGATTAAGACTCCTAAATATGGTAGTTACCATTATTTGGGTCCAACACAATCTCCTTAAAAGGTGAAAGCTGGATATGATCCAATCACTACCTTTGGAGTTACCTTATTCAAATACAGTTAGGATTAGGATCCTTGACCATTTAGAGCCCTTATCACTCCGGACTCCGTACATGGGCTATCCCACTGCACAGGCCCAATCCAACCGAACTCATATATACTGATCTGGGCTCCAGCCCAAAGGACTCGAATGCCCGACCCCGAACATCTTGAATGAGGAAAGGAATTTGGCCCAAGGGCTCGGAAAGCCTAACTCGAACATCATATACCAAAACTGAACTTCGGCCCAATGGGCTCGGAAGCCCGAACCTTAACGATCCCATCATCCCTGTTGGCTTCGGCCCAATAGGCTTCACATCCCCTTCTAGCATCAGGCCTTAAGCCCACATGAAGGTCGATAAAACGCTCCTGAACACATATATAATGCACATAAACACATATATAGACTGAAAAACATACCTCGTTCGATGCTTATGGATACAAACTTTAGTTTAACTTCGCTTCACGAATCCTACACAATTATATTCACATGTATGCATACATTAGCCACACATTCATGTCACATAACATTTATATCTAATAAACACTCACATAAATTATATCAATATCTGATATTCTTGTTTTCAGTAAACCTCCATATTTCTTTATAATATTTTAGGTATCAGCTTAATATAGTCATACATTCTCAAAAAGTTCCAACATGGCTTTTAAAATGTCAATACATTACATTTACGGTTTATAACTCTTTTGTAATGCATTTACAAGCTTAATATGTATTTATTTACAAATTTTATTGTCATATAGTTCCTTTGTGCCTTTCCTTGTACAATTACAACATAACTTCTGTAACAATTTATAATTTTTATATGTAAATTAAAATATTTATTGAATTAAATAAATATTTTAGTTGATGAATTTATTGTTAAATAAATACTTGATTGATTTGATTATTTATTAGTTAAATAAATAATTCATGAATTGTGGTGGCAGAATAATTTAATTTAGTGTAGTTTATTAATTAAATTGATGTTGGGTAATTTTGGGATTTGAAATTTTAATTTAATGAGTTAATTAAATTAAATGAATTGCTAAATTTATAATCATATTATATAATGTTAATATTCTAATTTAATTTAATTATTAAATTAGGGAGTTATTAATTTGTTAGAGAAAATTATAATTTATATTGAAATTATAGTTTGATAATTATTTGATTTATGAAGCAATTTGATTTATGTGGCTATATGATTTAATAGGTTGATGTTAACGTAAGTTAAATTTGAATATTAGAATTTAACTAAATAAAGTATGACCATTAAACTATATAGTAAATGATTTATTAAAATAAATTAAAAGAGGTTTAATGTAGTTTTACCAAACAAGGCTTAAGGCTTTTATGTCTTTATTTTAATTCTGCTTTGCCAAACAAGCCTCAGTGGCTTTTGAATTTCAAAAAAAAAATAACTGATATGTATTAAGTAGAGTTATTATGGTATATGTCAGTTTTTATTTTATGTTAATATGTATTGGGAGCTGTAGTTTATACTCTTAAATTAATCTCACTTTCACTTTATAAATTCAAATAATTAGCATAGTAGTAAGCAAGGATCGATCCCACAGAGAGTAATTTGTTTTATATTTATTCTATTATTTTGATAGAAAATAAAGATTGGGGATTTTTTGAAAATTATTTTGAAACTAAAGAGAACAAGAATTAATGATGAAGATAACCAAATACGTAAAAAATATAGTTCTACACTTCAGTTTCACCAAGTACAACAATCAATTAATCAAGTTATTATTATTTTCCCTTTAGTGGAAATATTCGCCCTAGAAAACAATAAGCTCTGTTATCTAAAATTTTCCTTAGATTATCACTGTATGAAACAAGCTCTCCACCAGATTCTTACTAGCATACAGCCTAGAACAAGCTCTCTAGATTTAATATGATAGAAGCATTAAGAAATAGAGAATTAGGCTAATCCAAGCAACAAACACATAAACTCGATTTGTTTAACTTGTTTTCTGATAATCTTAGCAATACACAAAAGCTTGTCCATAATTAGTATTACCACATTGATGTTTATGATGAAGACAAATATCAATTACACGTAATACCAATCTTAATCTTACATATGATAATGATCAAATTAACTCAATTGGCCATATTAAATCAATTAGACCAATTAGCATGCAATCAATGAAAACAAATTATCAGAAGAAATTTCACACAAGAAGGAATAAATAATAATGCTCAATTAATCAATTACTTGTAACAAGGATTCACCTCCCTTTAGAACTGAATGAAAAGAACTAGCATGACATGCTCTTGAGTCTACACTCCAATAGATGATGGTTGATAATTGAATGAATAAAGCCCTGACTAGCATCCTCTATTTATAGTGCTAAACAGAGTCCTAAATCCTATGGGAATTAGAAATTCAAATCCTAAAATGAATTACAAATCATAGCTAGTTTCCATAAAGAAGTAGAATCTAATTTGGAAATAAATCTTAGTCAAAAGGAAATCCTAGAGATAATAGAAATATCAATCCAATTCCATGTAGAAGTCTGCCAAAATCTGCATTTAGAAACTTTCCAAAAATCCAAGATTTCCCAATTTTTTCGCTCAAATTCGCTGGGGCGATTTTCCATTTCTTGCTGCGACATCCTTTGGTAAAACAAGCATAACTTTTGATCCAGAAGGATTTATGGGACTTGGTACCTATCAAAACGAAGATCTCGACGAGATTTACGACTTTTATTCTTTGAGATTTGAAAATTTCTAGCTGGATCAAGGTTGAAATTAGGCTCTAAGTGTCTGTTATGCAAATTCCAACTTCCAAACTTTGAGGTTCAAATTTCGTCTGATAAAAAGATCACAACTTTTTCATATGAACTCCGATTGGGATGATTCAAGGTGTTCCGAAAATCTAAGGAAGAGTTCTACAATAAAATCTAAGTCCCAAGCCAATACCATGCATCCAACTTAATGCTAAAAATCCTGTAATTTTCTCTTTTTCCTCATTTTAGATCCAATTCTTCTTAAAATCATTAAACTCCTTAATAAGCTTGTGACAACCCGAGAATTTAGAAAATTTAAAAAAAAAATTATTCATTGATTTAAGGTTCAAAATTAGAACCTAGACAGAAAATTAGTGTATGCGTTTGATATTTTTAAGAAAAATTTTTGAGGATTTCAAAATTCTATGAAGGATTTAGGTGAATTATTCAGGATTAAGGGTATACATGAATATGTTCTGTGTATATGTGCAGAAAATTCTTACGAATTATAAGAAACCATATAAACTGGTTTTGAAAACCCTAATTTCAGTTCCGGGAATTCGAAACCCTAATTCGGTGTATAAAATCCAAAATTGGGAACTTAATGGCGTAAGTGTAAATAATTATAAGATTATTTAGGTTAAAGCTTAAGTAATTAGCAAACTCTAATCTAATTACGAAATCTAATTTCTAAATTAGAAAATTAATTTTCTATTAGAAAACCTAATTCTGGGTTTAAAACCCTAAATGGTCAATTACGATCATAATTGCTAAATTAACGATTTTAATTAGGAAATACTAATCCTAATTAGCAAGATTAAAGTTATGATTAAGAATTTTAATATAATTAGAAAATTCTAATTATAATTTAGAAATATTATTTTTTTTTATTTTTGAAAACCTAATTTAGAAATTCTAGAATTTAATTTCTAAAACCTAAGGGTTTAAACCTAAACCCTAAATGGCTCAAACCCTAAACCCTAAGGGTTTGTCTAATTGACAAGAATGGCATTAAATATAAAATCAAAATGACTATTTTACCCTTATGTCACATTCTTTAATTGGTGGAGTGCAAATCTTGCCAAGATAAATGGTTGGTGACTAACCCTAGCCATAGCCATGTGTCCAAAATCAGCCAACTTGCTAGCAAATACATTGAATCATATCTATTATATAAATTAAAAGGAGAGAGAAAGCTTTACTTTATTTTTCATTCTTGCCCAACCTATTCTCTCACTAGAAATTCGAGATTTAGAAGGAAATGGATAGGGAAGATGAACCATGATCAGTTAATAGCAAGTCAAGAACAAGATCAAAGATAAGAAATCAAAAATCAAGTTAAAAAGAGGTATAAACTCTAAATTTCGAAATCTCTTGATTTTATGTTTGGAATATCCTGTCTGTGCGTTTACACCGGACCTGGTTCCATCTTGTTATTATTCTGTTGGAACATTCTGTATGTGTGTTTTACACCGGACCTGGTTCCATTATTTATTATTCTGTCGGAATATCCTGTCTGTGCGTTTACGCCGGACCTGGTTCCATTATTTATTATTCTATTGGAATAACCTGTCTGTGCGGTCTATCGCATGCCGGGTGATTTCTTTTGTTATTCTATTCTTTATTATACTCAGTTGGTTAAGTTTTAACTTCTATACTCCATGAAATTAGTGGAATATCCTTGATAATTGTGGTTCATCCAGTATCTTTTCATGAAAATATTCTTCTAAGCATTCTTGAATTTTACTCCACAAAGCAGTATCATGTTGACAATTTGGACGTCGTTAATTCTTGGATAAATTAATTCTTGAACTTGTTTTATTGAATTCTTATATCATTGTCATCATCCTCATGTTTATAAAATGTTGAAAGTCATCTGTGGCCTGTAGTGCATAGATGGACTTGGTATGATTATGACCAGGGATTATTCGGTATAATCATGACCGTTGTGTTACAAATGATGTGGTAAAAGTCCTCATTGGTCCGTAGTGCATTAATGGACAATTGTTGGCATGATCATGACCATTAATGAGTACACAAATATTCTTGGCCCGTAGTGCATGGATAATTGTGGTCGTGATACTCAAGAATATCCTTGGCCGTAGTGCAGGGGTAATTCGATGATGTGGATTATTTTATTAAGCTGAGTCCCAGCGATAACAGTGTTGAAAAACCTTTTAAATCATAGAAGATAATAGATTTTATTCTTTACTTGACTCTTTTAATGGATTGCTTGTTCCGCTGCAGTTAAACTTGATGTTCGTTATATTTTATCAGTTTAACACTGTTGAAGGCTAATGATAATTTATTCTGCATTATCTTAGTCATAATATTTCTTACTGGGCTAGTTGAGCTCACCCTTTCTTCCACTGTTCTCTTCAAGAAATAAGAATATAGCTGGGACGAGTCGGGGAACGGAGTGATGGACCAGATGATAGTATTAGTAGTCCTCACTATTCTATTAAATAGTGTGACAATAATTGTAATGAGGACTCCTTTTGAGTTTGTATAGTCTCTAGTAGACAATAATTGTATTCAAACTCACAGTTATGTTTTGTCGTATTGTACGCGACAGTTATATTAGTAAGTTGTATTTGTATTTTGTATCATGTATCTGACGACCCAAGATGGGTGATGTATACCTAATTTTGGGGGCGTCACAATAATTAACAACTTTATGTTCCAAAATAAAATGTTAGTACCACAAGTTTAGAACAATAGTTGACTAGCCCCTTCAAATTCAAACAGGAGCAAACTATATGCTCACTATCACAAAAAGTGGCACTCACAAATTTAAGAAAGTTTCAATTTAACAAAATTTACGAACATATAAAATTTATTTTTTCCATGTGTGTTTTTAGATTAGGAGCTTTTAATATGATAATACCCAAATCAATTGCACTTTTTGAAATAAACAAATAGAGCAAAAAATGAAACTTTTTGGGGAAGGGATGAATACATAACAATTATGTAGAGACCAAAATCTCTTTTTGCTAAACAATTTTATTGCTCTTGCAATCTGCTAAATGATTATCCAATGATACCAAAAAATATCAAAGAATAACAATTTTACAATGTTAACACAAAATAGATTTTTATAATAATAAAATAAAATTTTCATTAGATAAAAATTATCTTATATTACTGTGAGTAGTTATCAAAATTTGTCTTAATAATGCTTAAAAAAATTAAAGGCAATATATTAACAATGTGTGTACCTTTTCCCTGAATTAAGAGCCTTGGTTATTCATATATGTTGATTTCTGATTTTGTAGTTGTAGCAATGTTGATTATGTAGGAGGAGAAGGAAGGAATGGACACCAATCGCAACAGACATAGGAAAACAACACACCACACCACCAGAGGAGAGAATCGGGTTAAAAAGCCATGTGCTTTCTCCCCTCAAAACAAAAATATATCGTTTATTATATTAAAATTTTGATGACCCGCCATGCAAGCGCACCTGTCATGGCAAAGGCCGTATCACATCATAACAGAATCCCTTTTTCTCCAATTGTCTACCCATAACAGAATCCCTTTTCCCCAACCCAAATTACAAACCCTTACAAACTAAATCCAATATCGCAAGATTCCAAGTTATGAAAGATTAGGGTTCGTCGATTGTCTACCACCAGGAAACATCACAACGTAGCACCTGCGACGAAACAATCCCATCTTATTTTGAATTGAAACCTACAGAAAAACTTCTGATACCTTTCATAGATGACGAAACAACTATAGAAAATATAACAACAAACAAAAAAATCAAAGTATACGGTAGCAATCGATAAACCTCTAGTACCAAATTCTGTCAGTTTCGAAGCGCTGGTCTAAACGATAAAGGAAAGGCGGGTATGTTGTACGGCATAATGTGTTTCTACCTGTATATATAGGATAGCTAGGGAGAGCGAATGGCTAGGATTGAGGGAATGAATTAAGGATCAACAGTGGTAAATTAACCTATTAGATTGAGTCGTTTTCTTGCGTTTCATTTAACCGATTATAGACGCTGTCAGTGAGCTGGAAATTTAGACATTAACGAATATAAATTGAACCCGTGATAAACTAATCTTTCGGGCACGTTTATGTTTGTTTTGTCCATTCCAACGACATTTATTCTAAACTGGACTCATAACTGGCTCGACCTAGTTACCTGTGGGCTTTCACGTAAGAGCCTTGATAGCCTAATCCCAAAATTCCTTTTTTTTTTAAATTAAAAAAAAATCGATGCACAACATAAATAATAGACCATTTGATAAAATTGAATGACTCAGTTCTGAATATTTAAATAATCTGAATAAGTTGAATAAAATTAAATAAAAAAAGTTATTTGATAATTAATGTCTCAAACATCTAAATAACAGTCTTTTATTATTTTACCCCACTTAAATTATTTTAGTTCCTTACTTTTTTTTTTGAAAAAGAATTGCATAACATTAAATCAAATCATACGCAAGTACATCAGAGATAATCAAAGGAGGACTATCTATCCACTCTACTTGACCAGACACAGAACATGACGCCCTTGCCAAAGCATGAGCAACACAATTCGCTGATCGCGGAACATAAGAGAATAGACAACAGCTAAATTCTCTTTGAAGAACTTTACAGTCATTAATGACGACGCCAAGACCCGAATCATCCGGTTCGTCATTATTAAGTGCATTAATCACCCCTAAAGCATCAGATTCTATGACCACTTGATCTATTCCAGAATGTTTTAACCAACTAAGAGCTTCTCTTATACCAATGGCTTCAGCAACTGCAGGAGAGAAGAAGCCTATCATCGAACCATGCAAACCCGCAACAAAGCTTCCAACATCATCCCTAACCACACAGCCATAACCCACTTTACCATTTTCAGGAAATAGCCCTGCATCAACATTACACTTCTTAAACCCAATGGCCGGTTTTTGCCACCTAGAATTATGTGAAGGTGATCGGGCCTGGGGCAGTAAATCTTGATGTCGAGCCACTTTCCATAGCTGAAAGTTGCGTTCCGCCTCCTGAACCACTACTCCACTCGGTTGCAGCTTCTTCTTCCACACGCAATTGTTACGATTGAGCCAAATACACCATAATAACATCGCTGCCAAATCTAGCTGATCGTTTGTGCACTGTCTTCGGAGCTTGTTCCACCAATTTACAATAGACGTTGTCCCCTCCGAATGATCTCCAACTATGGACGCAGCCCAAATGGACTTTGCTATCGAACATTTAACAAGCACATGAACATCAGTCTCCTCCGCATTACTACACATTGGGCATAGAGTTTCAACTTCAATTTGTCGAGATCGAAGGAGATAAAGGCACGGTAAGCAACCAGAGAGACTCTGCCATAAGAAATTTATCACTTTCGGTGGCACGGATCGTTTCCAAACCTCTGCCCAGTTTGTACAAGGAGGAGATGACACAATGTCCCCACCAGTTTGGAGAACCCTATATCCAGATTTTACCGAATAACGTCCCTTTTGATCCCAGTTCCAAATACGCTTGACTACACAGGTTAATTTAGGAAGAGGGATTGACAAGATGAGCTGGGCATCTCTTCCAGAAAACAGAGTGCGAATAACATCAGACTTCCATATAGCCAAGTCTGGATTAATAAGTGAATCTACTGTAGCCTGGGACAGATTCTCGGATGTACTCTCCTCAATGGAAGGATTCAAAGCATCTGGCAACCACGGGTCCCTAAATATTCGGATAGAGGAACCATCACCAACTCTCCAACGACTCCCACTTTTGATCAACTCTTGTGTCACCATTAAACTGCGCCAAATGAAGCTTGGATTATGCCCCATCCTGGCCTCCAAAAAAGATCTCGTTTTGAAATATCGTGCTTTGAAAACTCGAGCCATCAGCAACGTTGGGTTATTGATTAGTCTCCAGCTCTGCTTTGCTAACATAGCTAGATTAAAATTATGTAAATTTCGAAAACCCATACCCCCATGCTCTTTCCGAATACATAATTTCTCCCATCGCTTCCAACGAATCCCAGAACCCTTCTTTCCTCCCGAGCCCCACCAAAAACTATTCATCATTTTTTCCAATTCATCACAAAGATTGACCGGAAGTAAAAAAGTACACATGATGTAGCTTGGGATCGCTTGAATAACAGATTTCAATAAAACCTCCTTACCCGCTCGAGAGAGAAAATTAGACTTCCAACTATGAAACCGTTTCCAAGCCTTCTCTTTAACATAAGCAAAAACAGAGGCTTTATTTCGACCAATAAGAGAGGGAGGTCCAAGATACTGCCCATGATTAGTACATATCTGAACATTCAAAAGGTTTGCAATAGTTTGGCCTAATTCTTGCTCAACATTCGGGCTAAAAAAAATTGAGGATTTGTTAAAATTAACTTTCTGGCCAGAAGCTTCCTCATATAAACGCAGACAAGTTTTAATAGCAGTACATTCTTCTACAGTTGCCCGAAAAAATAGGAGGCTGTCATCGGCAAAAAATAAATGAGAAATACTCGGGGCATTCTTAGCTACCTTACCTCCATGAATTTTCCCATCCAACACATATCGGGTAAGAATAGAAGAGAGTCCCTCTGCACAAATTAAAAATAAATACGGTGACATTGGATCCCCTTGCCTGAGACCCCGATGAGGAATAATATCATTGATAACATGACCCGAACTTACCACCGAATATCTAACTGTGGTAACAAAGAGCATCACAAGTTTAACCCACTGTGGAGCAAAACCAAGCTTTAACATAATTTTCTCAAGAAAACTCCATTCCACCCTATCATATGCTTTGGCCATGTTAATTTTCAGAGATGCATACCCATATTTTCCTTGACGTTTACTTTTCAAAAAATGCCCTACTTCAAATGCAATCATCACATTATCTGTTATCAATCTCCCCGGGATAAACGCACTCTGGGATTCCGAAACCACTGCCTTTAAAACATTCTTCAATCTATTTGCCAGAACTTTCGTCATAATTTTAACAATCACATTACAAAGCGAATCGGTCTCAACTCAGTCATCTTCATTGGCTTCTTAACTTTTGGAATAAGAACTATATTAGTATCATTTAAACCATCCGGAAGGAAACAACCATTCAAACAATTTAAGCAAGCCTCCGTTACTTATACTCCCACCTCACCCCAATATGTTTGATAAAAACATGGGTTGAACCCATCAGGTCCCGGGCTCTTGTCCGGGTGCATGGAATTGATAGCTTCATTTACTTCTATAGCAGTAAAAGGGCGAGTTAAGGAGACATTTTGTTCCGGCGTCACCTTAGTACTTACTGCTGCTAAAATTTCGTTATCCACTACCCCTCCTGATTGAAACAAGGTGTGAAAATAATCGAACATTAATTTCGATAGCCCCCTGCCCCAGTATTGCTGATTACCTTCCTCATCCACTAAATTAGTAATAGTATTCTTCCGTTTACGCGCAGATGCATATAGATGAAAAAGCTTGCTATTCACATCCCCATTCTTAAGCCAGAATAACTTGGATCTTTGCTTCCAAAAATCTGCTCTTTGTTGTAGAAGCCGGTTAAGTAGAGTTTGTTCCTCTAGAACCATTGATTGGTGAATTTCATCACGATACTGTTTTAAGGATAAAATTCTATTCCTACTTCTCTTGATATCAGCCTTAAAACGAGCCCTCAATTTTTCACCCCAAGAGAACAACTCCGACCCACACATGCTAATGCGCGATCGAATATCGAGCGTAATCATTGATTGCCACCCTCGCTGAACCACTTCCTTGCAGCCTGCTTCAAGGCACCAACTATTTTCGAACTTGAATTTTCTACTCCCCTGTACTGCTTGTTCTTCAAACGTCAACAGAATTGCTGAGTGGTCTGACGATACCACTGCTAAATTAGATAATTCTGCACCTGGAAATAACTGGATCCAAGATTGAGAGCACACAGCCCTGTCCAGTCGTTCTTCAATTAAATGTGTCGTACCTCTACCTTTCTCCCAAGTGAAGGGATATCCCTTCATACCAATATCATGCAAGCCACAATCCGCAAGAGCTAATCGGAAACCATTAATCAAATTAGGTGGGTGAAGAAATTTGCCTATTTTTTCTGATTGAGCAAGAAGGTCGTTGAAGTCTCCAGCGCAACACCATGGTAGCGTAGCGCGAGAAGCCAATGACCGGAGAAGATCCCATGAGTCTTTACGCCTTACTCGTTCTGGAAAACTATAATAACCGGTGAATCTCCACTCGGGCATAGCCTCTGAAGTAATTATAACATCTATAAAATTGGCCGAGAGTCCCAATAAACGAACTGAAGATTTGTCCTTCCACATTAATGCTAGCCCACCACCATTATTTACTCCTTGAATAAAACACAACCTGGTAAAATTAACTTTGGCCCGAACCACATCCACCTTATCTCTACTAATTTTAACTTCTGAAAGAAAAATAAAAGTGGGCCTTACTCTAGACACAAGGTCCATTAAATCTCGAACCGTCTTGGTATTGCCCAGACCCGACAGTTCCAACATAGGATCGTCATAATGCCTGGCGGGCCTGCACAGCAGAACCCGCCTCCACATAAGAAATTATCCCTTGCCCATTTTTTGAAGGACCCACATCTCTCTCGTCCAACCTCTCATCCAGCAATTCATTTTCCGGAAGGCCCAACTCTTTCTCAAGCCCATTTGTCATTCTCCTCCTCTTAGAGTCCAGCACATCTAAGATATCCACATCAGTGCAATCATCCTCATTTAAATACCTTCCTTCCCGAGTAGGACCAGCTGTACCTATTAAATGTAATGAATTTCCCCCTCCATACCTATCATTACGGAAAACAGTTTGTTGTGATTTGGTCTGATTGCCATATTGCCCTGAATTAGTGGTACTTACCTTATCCACTGCCATTTTTACTCCACTTTTTTCTCCACCACCATCCGCCAATGCTGGTTCCGTTCGCAACCACTTTTCTCCACCGAAATAATTATTCCTCCGGTTAGAAGCTCGCAGCCATATTCCAAACAATTTTTCAATATTTTTATCCGGAAAGTCGAAGAAGATCTCACAGAAACGATCAGAATGTCCAATAACTCCACAAAAGAAGCAGAACGTTTGTAGACGCTCGTATTTGAAATTCGCCCAGTGTAAAACATCGCCTTGCTTCCTAATCTTCATCCTCCTCTTTAATTGGTTGCGTACATCCATCCGCACCCTTATGCGCATATACGATTTCCACATACCCAAGAAGTTATTAGCATCGGCCTCTATAAATTTCCCCACGTAGTTACCGATGTCTCGTGCTATTCTTTCTGACATATAGCCTACTGGTAAGTCGTGTACCTGAACCCAAAAATCAACTTCAAACAGATCAACCTGCATCGGATTCATACCACTTTCTAGCTTGGAGAATATTAGAAGATGTTGTTCAAAAGTCTAAGGACCTCCAGTTATGACTCTCTCCAGGTCTAGTTCATGAAAAAATTGAAAAATAAACAAATTTGGCCCCAAATCTTTAATCCATACTCCTTTCACTGGCCTCCATACTGCCGCCAATGTATTCTTCATTGCTAATACATTTATCGGGCGATCTGTAAGGAACCGTCCTATAGCACTCCATTTCAGTTCTTCTCTACCACAGGATTCGTTTGTATCTGGAAGGGTAAGACCACCCCCCTCATCGTCTTCTACATTCATTCTAGCATACATCTCCTCTACCCTCTTCCGAAGGTCCTCCATGGAATTTCACTCAAGGGAAAACTCACAAACTAATTCAAAAGTCTAACCTCTGTAATCAACAGGACATTCTTGAGCCTGTCATTAGACAGGAATAGACCGCTTTTTTGGATGTACTAAAGAGTTTTAGTTCCTTACTTCATATGCCTATTTAAAATTTTTATTTTCTCTTAAGGATTTGAGCCTCTCTTTTTTATATATAAAAAAATAAATTAAATAACCATAAAATAGTTGTACCAAAATAATCATACAAAAATTTATGTTAATTTTAAATTAAAAAATAAATTAAATTAAACGTATTTGATAATTAGTTGTATAAAACAACTGAATGAATGTATTTTCCCATTTTAACCATTTGAACTATTTTGAATGAACTTTAAAACATGTAATGATAAATTTTATTTTATAAACTAAAATATATTATTATTTAAATATAATAATATAAAAAAATCAAAAGACCAAGTTGAAATGATATTATTTTGTGTAAAAGAGGAAGTATATACCGAATAAAACTCTTAAGTAAAATTAACATATTTTATAATTAAAATATTAGAAACATTATACCCATTGTGACGACTTTAAGAACACATCAATGATCATTACTAGGGGTGAGCAATTCGGTTATATCCGAATCAATTCGGATATAATCGAATATCGAAATCTTCCAAATTTCACTATCCGAATAATTAACCAAACTAAGAAATAATTAAATTATCGAATACCGAATAACCAAATTTTCAATTCGATTATTTCGGTTAATAACCGAATTGAAAATCTGAGAGACGATGAGAGTAAAGTCTTAAGAGTTAAAGAGTTTAAGACTTTTTTCATTATTATTATTTTAAAATTTTATTCGATTAATCGAATAACAATATTTGAATACCCGTATCTATATTCGAATACCGGAATATTAAAACGATTATAATCGAATAATCGAAATAATCCGATTAAAAAAATTCGGTTGTAATTGATTATTCAATTTTATCTGTTTTTTGTTTAGCCCGAATCATTAGGGATCTAAGATACTTTATTGGTGTCCTGAAATATAGATAGATAGAATGTTACTCCCTCCATTCCTATATGTAAGTCATTTTAGACTCTTTTTTTCCTACTTATTTGTCGTTTGTGGTTATCTAGGAGAATTGAATACTATTTTTCCCAAATTGGCCCTTATTACTCCACCTAATTTTTTGATCCATATTTATGAAATAAGTGAGGTGAAGGGTATTATAGATAATTGATAATATAGTTAATGCTTTTTAATAATTTCCTTAATTCTTGTGCACATGTCTAAAACGACCTATATTAAAGAACGGAGGGAGTAATTGAATTATATGTTTGTCTTTTATGAATTTTTGATATTGCACAAATGTATATATCTTGGTTGGATAAGATCTTAACTTCTTCCCTTCTTTATTGGTAAAATAAGTTATAGTACACCGGAAAGAAAGAAAGAGATGGAAAATGGCGATAAGGAAGAAACAGATCTTTAAGTAATTTATTCTATTATGCAAAGGTATTTAAGTAAATATTTCATTCAGCCTATTAACTGAGCGAGAGTCCGTTCTGTTCATTCTCATTCAGATTTCAAAATTTATAAACAGACACAATAAATTCTAAACAAACATCCCTCGTGACACATCTCGTATTATAAAAACGTCCATTTTTTATGATTTAATTGGGCTACATTTTATTCCTAAATTTTCATATGTTTAAGTTATGTTATTTAAAGTTACTCCATATATCTTCTTCAGAAAGTTAAAACATACATAATAATACTAAAAATTATTTAGAATTCTTCACCCTCCACTCTAATATCTTTTAAATTTTACAATACACTCTTTATTTTGTACCGATAAATTAATATTACACGCATCACGTGTAAATCAACAAGATATATGTTTGAAGAAAATAAGGGTGAATTAAATACTTGTGCTTTTTATAAATTTATATTTTGATTGCTTTTTCCTTGTTACACGTATTACAGATTACTTTTTTCTCGTTACACATTAAACATTACTACAACACATACTTTCTCCCTTCTAAATTAAATTATAAAATTATTATTAATTTTTTAAAAGTAATTTGATACATATTTAAAATTAAAATTAATAAAATTTATTAGACAATTAAATTTACTTTCTAAATCATTTACAATATTCATTACGCTATAGATTTACATGTTGAACTTTTAAAAGCTAAAGGGATTTATATTTGACCATGCCTTATGTAAATCTTAAGAAATTAAGAACAAAAGAAAATCGTACACGATGAATATATTCATAAAAGTCTATAAGATAATTTAAAAATAAAATAAACAATTAGTAATGTATTATTCTTTTTAATAGGCTTCCATACAATTAAGGGAAATTTGTGGTCTGATTTTTACTACTATATCATAATATGCTTCATCTTAATTTTCAAAATAAGACAATAATCACGTATTTAAAAATCAAATTGATACATGTTTCATGGAACGAAAAATTGCACTAGTACCAAAAAATAATCTATATACAATCCAAAAATTTAAAAAGGAAAAAAAAATCCATAATGATAATACACTTCCAGTATAAAATTTGAAAATGACACAATATTTTCAAAAATACTGAATTTTATTATGATACCTACCACCCGCACTGCGTACACTAAAGAGGAGAGGAGGAGAGGCATTCATATTAGTATATGATTAATTAAACAAGTAGATCGAGATGATGGAAGGATACTTTATTACTCAACCACCACTCATACTGATTGGTTAATTATTTCTGGATCCCTCATGACTGGGACTGGGCATTAGTTTGATGTCGCGCTTTCTCCTTCTCTTTCACTTCACTTCCTTGATTCTTGTCGTACTCTTAATTCATGCACAAAACTATATTCTAGTTAATTACGTACAATTAGTAGAAATTAATAAACCCATGCAGCTATATATATATAGAGAGAATATTATATATTCAATGAAGGAGAGCTAGAGATCGATATGATATGATATGATATTAATTAATGCATTCGTACGTACACTATTACAAAATACTAAATAGACAACGCTTAAAAGACTACGTTTTTTATAAAAACGTTGTGGTATTTTTTTTTTCATAACATTTTTAAACAAAACGTTGTAGATATATATGCAAAGACGTTATCTATTTAAAAATGCATTTTTTTGATTTTAACTAGATAACGTTTTTTTAAAAAAACGTTATGTATCTAAAAAACACGGAGCTCAAAATTGAAAAACACGGAGCTCAAAATTGAAAAACACAGAATTTCTTCTCTCTCCTATCTCTATCTCTATACTTTTCTCCATCCACTTCTCTCTCGTTCTCGCCAACTTCTCCTCACCACTTCGCCGCCACTCACTCCGCAACCGTCTCCAAGCCGAACGCCCATAGCCACCATCTCCGCCTTCAAAGATACAACCACATCCGCCTCTTTCCGCTCGGACGAACGCCTACTCGCCGCCGAATCCCACTCAGATCTAGTTCAAGTCTTCGACGCCAAGTTCCGGTTACCCCTTTGGAAACTCCGTGTCACTCCCGCCCTGTTCATGTAGTTAAATACCCTCGCCTCGATAAGCTTCACCTCCTCTCCGGCGCCGACGATGCCGTTGTCAAGTACTGGGACGTGGCTTCGGAGACTCCGATTCATAATCTCGTCGACTTAAATCTGCCACCAACAATTTCTGTCCGGAGTTTATTGTTTACGAGAGTGGCGAAAAAACCCCAAATGTGGTATACAAGGTTCGGCTGCAGAATCGAAGGTGGATTGCTATTAATAAATTTAGCAAAATGGCCTGGCCTGATCCTAAACAGTTTGTAGTAATAATTTTTAACTACTTGTTTATTGATGGAATTGAATTGAAGCATTAGGGTTTATTGTGGTAAATGGGTTTTTAAAATTAGGGTTTCTTTTTGAAGGATGAAGCTTGGGGTGTTGGGAAGCTGAGATACAAGAGGTTAGCCAATTTGATTGGGTATTGTTGTGATGGTGACAAGTGGCTGCTTGTTGCTGGGTACATGCCCAATGACACCCTTGCTAAACATTTATTTCACTGTATGGATTTAATTAATTCTGCTTTTTGATTCATTTGGGGCAATTATGGGTTTTAAGTTGAAATTATGTTAACTAAATTTTATTTGGTTCTAACCAAACTAACTAATGATATAAGCAGCAGAGTTTAAGGCAATGCAAGCCCAGGCTGAAACTGTAAGCTTAATTTTTGTTGTGTATGTTATTGTAACTTGCTGTTTCTTTTGAGTTTTCTTTACTTTGTTTGGGACTTGTTTGACTACCTGATGGCTCCAACCTACTTTGTTTAAGTTTTACTCGAATTATGAGCTGCAATTCTTATAAACTGTTGCATTTTCTTCTAATGAATTTAAGGGAGGCATACCTGTTGAGTTGGGGAGAATTATCAATCTTGATACACGGTAAGTACTTAAATCTCAGCAGCAAAAGTTTCTACCTTGTCTTTCAGATACTATTAAGTACTTAAATCTTAGTGGTAACCAGCTTACAGGATCTCTTGGACCTTATAGTTATATTTGTCTTGCATACTTTTGTTTGCTACTTCACACATTCTACAGGGCCAATAAGTATGATCACAACATGACACTAATTTCTGAAGAGAATACCTTTTATATATAGCTTCTTTTACGTATATGTTTGTTCAATACAATGTCATTTATAAAAAATATTTGCTATTAATTTGCTCTGAGCATTAATTGAAATAGAATTTGCTATTAATTTGTGAAGCACCATTTACTATTGTGTATGCTTGACAATTCTGTTACGCTTCCTATGAGCTTTGATGTCTGTATTTGTTTTTGCAGTTTAGTTTAATAAAGTTGTTTACCTCTTTAATATTACTATGATGAGATGTTAGTGAATGTATTTTGGTAGCTTGTACTTCTGAATACATATTGATGTTATTGTACAGGTATGCTAGTGCAATAAAGAGAAATCCAGACGATTATGATGCTCTATACAATTGGGCATTAGTTCTTTAGGTCTTTTGCTGTGCACTTAAAAATGGCAGCTGCTCTCTCTCTCTCTCTGTTCTGTACATTTTACATGAAACAATGTCCTGTATTTTGTTAACATGATGTGAAATTTCCCTCCATAAATTTTTCCATCCAATGCATGAAGTGCAGATAATGTTAGTCCAGATTCTAATTCTCCTTCTAAAGATGCTTTGCTTGAAGAGGCATGCAAGAAGTATGATGAGGCCACACGTCTTTGCCCTACACTTCATGATGTATGTACTATATTCTATACTTGTAGTCATGTTGAATGCCTGGAAATGTCTTATTTACTTAAAACAACAAGGATCACTGCCTAAAGCAACTATACAAGATAACAAATTGAATATAGGATCAAAAATTGATTGATATTATCTATAGCTGAACCATGTGAAGTTTGGTGCCTCAGAATATTGGATCATTATTCTACAGTATGGATTTTTAAAGATAAGAATTCTATAATTTGTTGAACTATTTCTCACTAACAGTTCCATTAGTTGCACATTTTACATTTTACTTGACACTAATTTAAGGGTTATTAGTAGCATATTTGTTAAAATAGACTCTAATTTTGAGCCCAGATGGTTCTTTGTTTGGTAAGAACAGTTTATAAATGTAATTTACGAAGTTTATAAATGTTATAACAGTTTATAAATGTTTGACAGCGGCACTTCGCTGCAAACAGCAGCAAGAAGTGTGTCGCAGCAACAGAAGCAGTATAGCAGAAGTTACAAAAGCAATGTAGCAGAAGCAATAGAAGCAAGTTAACCTTCTTTCAAGAATCTATTAGTGCTAGAGCAAAAGTTACTGCCATCCATGGCTAGTGCTAGAGCAAAAGTTGCTGGAGTATTTTGGGAGAACCTAGGCTTTTTTGCACATGCTTAGGTAGTGTAGCTTAATTTTATGAATAGTTTGGTTTATTGTGGTTTATTTTGTGGATTGAAAAGTGAATTTGAGATGTATATATAGACATTTTGGTATATATTTTGTGGATGTAGTTATGTGGAAACTGTAAACGAATGGTATTATTGGAATGTATTTTGAATGGTTGATACATTTTGGCTATATATCATGGCATTAGCATATTGCAAGTGCATTGGTAATATAGGTGAACCGCATTCTTTTTTTTTTCTATTTTTTATCTACAACATTTAAAAAATGTTGTTTGATATACTAAACAACAACATTTTTATCCACAAAACGTTGTGGAATCATACCTTCTACAACGTTTTTAAGCATCTGCTAATTTTTGGAAAACAAATCTACAACGTTTTTTCCTAAAAAAACGTTGTGTATTGTGCTTAACTACAACGTTTTAAAAACGTTGTGCAAGGGTGTCAATAGACAACACCCTTAACCACGATGTTTTTCTTACTGAAACCACAACGTTTTTTCTGCGTTGTCTATTTACTGTTTTGTAGTAGTGGTACGTATACATACTAGGGGAATTGGCATGGACAATCTTCTCCTGATCTTCACCTTTAGGAAGAGACTGATATGTGCCTCCAAAACCTTCTTCATCAGACCTGGTTGTGTAACCTTCTCCAAAGGAATGAGACTTGACATCCCTTTTCTTATTAGTAGTGTTGGGATCCTGCTGGGAGTTATCCATTTTCCCAATATGCCTTTTATTTCCACTAACAGTAACTGCTGGTACCCGGTGGAATCTTATTTCGCTGCCATTTCTGAACCCAACGTTAGAACTGTTGCAAATGAGTTTGACAATGATAAATATTAAAGCATTTTGAGGCTTAATTTAATGTGGGACTCACACTCCGGAAATGTCAGTCCATGTACCAATGCGTTCTCCTCCGCGAGGAGTATAACGTGGTATATTTATGTGTTCAAATCCATTAAGAATTGAATGAGAAAATTGACTCCAAAGTCACCTACTTGTAATGTTGAAAATTGCAAAAGTCCCACATAGGGCATTAAAGAGGAAAATGAAGAACATATATATGGGATGTTTGCTCAATGGGAAGGGCCCCAAGGGGCACCCCACTTTTGTGGAAGGGAGAGGACCTAGTCAAGGCTTGGTTCAAACCCACACGCTTGGTTCAACAACTCACAAACACAACAATTTCAAAAAAATTGAAGTGCATATTCATTTAACCCCAACCCATAATAAATTCAAATAAATTTAAACTAGAAAAAAAGCCCTAATTTGTTGCCTCTTTTAAGTCCAAAATATAATAAATACATCAAATAAATTGAATTGGGTTTAACCTCAAGTTCCCAACCAATAACAAATTCAAACAAACTACAAAATTTAAATTATCAAACATAAAAAGCCCTAATTTAGTTAACTTTTAAGTCTATGTGCAAGAGGCCAGGGGTAGAGACTGTAGAGTCACAAAGACGAGGTCAGCTCGCAGTGGACGGTGGTCATCAGTCGTCACTCATTGCGGAGAAGACGAGAAGTCACCGGGCAGGGAGTCGTGGAGATGTAGTGGCGAAGATGTAGTATACTTGGAGGAAATGGAATGAGAAACAAAAGCAAACAGGAGCAGGAACGACTAAACGAGTGCTTCAAGTATGCTACAGAGTTTGTACTTTGTATTTAGAATTAGAATGAAACTATATTTTTTGCCACACTCCAAGTTTAGCTCGTTCATTAATCTACCCCCCTTGAGTTTATTAACTTATATTTTTGCCCCTACCCCTATAACCTATTAAAAAAAGTCATCATAGCCAGTACATCCGCCCCTGGTTGTAGCATGAAGAAGACAACGACAACTAATGCAATTAAAAATTATAAAACAATGAGTGACATGCAAATGCATGAAATATAGTGTGCTAGCCAACGGTTAAAAGCTAAAATGTTAGCAGACTGGAATTCCTTCAAAAAACACATTATTATAGATTTCTTCCTCGGAAGAAAGAACACAAAAGAGCTTTTAGTGGAATGTCAATGGTTGCCTTCTGCTGAAGGAGAAAATGATAAAATTCCATATCTAATAACCCCAATTCTGAGTCATACATTTAATCTCAAGTGACTATCCTAAGAAAGAGAAATTGTGCCACTTAAAATCACCTGTGGTTCTACAACACTGCCAAAGAAGCAAGTACTAGCCACTTCTTCTTCCTATTTAAATATTCATATAATTAAAGCACAAATCTCACTGGTAGCAAATTCTATAATCCAAGATTTTCAATATTAGATAGATTATCTCTATGGTCGATATATTAGAGCTATAAAACAGTACGAGAGGGTCTAGAGCCCTAGGATAAAGCCTGGAAAGCACCAAGAACACAAATTGCACAATTCATTCTATGAAAATGAATTCAATCCTCAGGAGGAAAACACACAAGGAAATGAAAATAAACACAAATTGCAAAATTCATTATGTGAAAATGAATTCAATCCTCAGGAGGAAAACACACAAGAAAATGAAAATAGATACATTTAAATGTCAAAAAATGAAGCCATTTGAAAGCATCTTTCCAGTTCTTTGAGGAACCAAATAGAGCCTTAACATATGTGTGCCAGCCATTCCTTTATTCCAATCATAACGCTTCTCCTCTCTCTATTTCCTGTCAAAATTCTCTTCTCAGCCAAATAAAACCAACACAAAAAATTACTGATACCCATTTTTAGTGACATACATAGGAAAGCCTAACTATACAGGACAAAGACAAGATTTTTAGACTACTTTGAACTATAACACTTCATTTTGTATCTCCTATAAAACCTAACAGCATATAGAGCTTCTCACACTACCAACATACATAGTATAACATTAACAACCATTAACAAACAAAAAAATGCTTAACATATATTTGCACCAACTATGCTTAAAAAGATGCAACCTTATCGCTTAAGGACCACTCACTTTAATTATTGCCAAGTCCATTTGTGCTTAGCTCTTGTAACATACTCCTTTTGTCCTCATTTAGCATAAATATCATAGAGTCCTTTTAAGGTTTAAAGTATTAGACTATATTGAACTCTTACTTGTTCAACTTCCTCTTGGGATATCCTCATCTAATCGAAACATGGAATTAACAACCGAACCAAATAATATAATAAGAGAAGTTAAACACAATTAATAATTTCATACATTTGGATGATTTGGCAGAATTATGACATGCAATGCCATTCATAAACTCAGATAAAAAACTAACATTTACTTTTTAGATTGACCTCTTATAATCCTTGATCTGATTTTTAGAAATATAAAAAAATCACATAACTCGTACATAATATGTGTCAGTTAAATCGAATTTGAACAAAAAAAAATCTTAATCAACCATGCAAACAAATGAAAGTCGAAACATTAAATTTTGTCACATACTAAACATTTTGAACACACAAATCTTGTTTCAAACAGAGTTTGGTTCAAATACTAAAATTATATTTTTATATTTAGATTACACAGCAAAAGTATCACACAACATCATCATCATCACTTACTAAGCTCCAAAGAAACCATGAATAACAATCCATCCGTCAATACGGTAGAATTCCAAACAATCACTTGTTAGCTTTTTTTTCCTTTTTTGTATAATTATTAATTTTCATTCGATGTTGATCATATAAATCTCTCTATGACTTTATTTTTACAGGTTACTAAGAGTACATTCATGTATAGTGCAAACATATAATTTTACACCAATATATTTATATCTGATTGTTAAGCATACCCAGGTTAAATCTATATAAACAGAACCCAAATTACTGAAAATTACTAAAATTAAGCTTCTCACATATTCCTAATTAAGCACAACCAAGAATACAACAATTCATCCAATCAATCAATCAATCAAACATTTGAACCATATAAATTAACAAAAAAATGGAATTGAATTGAAACCCACATGCACTGAAACTACAGTCAAAATTGAATAGGTAAAAGAAAAAGAAAAACCACACGCCAAAGATTCAAACATAAAATAATACACATACATATCAAATATTTGGTCTAGGGTTTGATACCTCTCAAAAAATCGGAGTAGCAGCTCGAAGGAGTAGAATGAGTAGCCGGAGTAATAGTCGCGGAGGGAAGGAGGGAGAAGCCAAGAAATTGACGGATCGAGCGCCGAGAGAGAGCAGAGCAGAACAGATCTTCAAAAGCTTTGTTTACGTTAAGAAGACGAGGCTTTGTAGGTTAAAGAGCAATCAGATGTTATTTAGTAAAATAGTTTAGGGACAAAATAGACATTACATTGAAAAAATGATATTTTAACGTGAATAGTTGGTGGATTTCACTTGAAAAAGAAATATCATTTTGGTACAAATTTAAAAAGTGGAGTCTCAATATGCAATCAAAACAGGAAATAAAAAAAATAAATTATCAGCGAAAATGATTGAGACGATGGGACTACCTGAGAATTTTCTACTATCGAATTATGAAGAAAATAACTACAACAGGGCGTAAAAGTTTGTAGCTAGAGCCAAGAACCCACCCAGACATGGAATGTAAAACGGTTCTAACGGGCTTATTCGATTTATGTTCGGGTCATGTGATAGATGTAGGGTAGGATAGGCTGTTGCTGATGATGGGGGTTTACTAACGGACCCATGAAAAGCCCAATCAAATAAATCCAACTCCAACTCATTTATTTTTGCAAGTTTGAGTTGGTCAGTAAAAACAAATCCATCTGTATCTCATTTGATTTTTCCTACTCAATTTAAAAAATTAGAATTAATACCCATAAATATACAATTAATTTAAGAGAAAATAAAATTGTATTAGCAGATTGTATAATTATTATCACATAAATTACTTACTTGGCATTAATTTATTATTGGATGATATAAAGAAATAGTTTTTATTTAATTTATTCTCAAAATTTAAAACTCCATGTGTCTCTAGATTATTATTAATTTTTTCTTACAGATTTGCGAAATCATAAAATAAAATCAAATTAGTCAATTATAGGACTTGACGACGCGATGAGAGCTCAAGTACTTTATTGTAGAGGTAGAGGTAGAGGTGTAAAGGAGGTCCACGCTAACGTTTAATTTGTCAAAAAGTATCCAATCCAAATACCTACCTACCTCATTTTCCCTTCCTTCTAACAGTCGGATCGGGTCGGGTTAATATTATCTTCTTTATTTTATGCAGACATTAAGTAGTACATACTAATACAGTTTGTAACAATTTGTGTACCACCATCAGAAGTAATATAATACCTATAAGTTTGTTAAATTTGTATTGCTCAGTCCAACTTTAAGCCTAACAAAGAGGCCCCAAAGACACCCACGCATCCTTTGGGCTTGAAATATCATATAAACCAAAATATACCGCCAACTCCCCTAGGCCCTAGTTAGTACAGAAGCAATATCCATCACCATCAGAGTTGACAAATTAAGTAAATAAATATGTCCAATCTACTACTCCAATTCCAAATCTACTTATTAACAAAAAAGTAAACCGAAGAAGAAGAATATGAAACATTGCTAGAAAGAAGATAGAGATAGATGAATATGATTTAGCATTATTAGGCTTGAGAGAGGGTCCTCACTACATAACATGTTGGAGAGATCCAACAACTCTCTTCTTGCATACGAGCTGGTCTCACCAGAGATTGCAACAGTCACGGTCTATGAAAAGCTGTCCCAGTCAATGAGGTTCACCGACGAGTATGCTAGCTCAAGCCATGGCCATGACCATGACCATGATCGAAGAAACAGACGCGGTTGGTCTTTTCTAACCAAAGTCTTCTCCTTCAAGAAAAAAGGCAGTCAGCAAGTGGATATAGCCACGGTGGAGGAGAAGAAAAAAACAACTACTTGGCTACCAGATCCTCAAAGACGGTGGTTGGTTCAAGGATGGTGACGGCAATCCAATTATCATCTTACGTGCATGGTATAAAGTTTAGGAGAATACTACTATGCTTATGAATTCAGTTTCAAGAATTGCTATATGAATATCACACAATATCAGTCGCATACAGCTTAATTGAGCTCCTCAACATATCTATCAAGACCTTGGTTGTGATTTAGTTTTGGCATTAGTTAATCATTAAGGAGCTGGTTCTATAACCAACCAAAAATTGAGTTACTTTGATTTCGAGTAACCAGTAATGAACAAGGATCCACATTTCTGATTACTAAATTGTCAGCAGTTTTTTTAAATCTTTAATATTTTTCCAATTCCACTTGGATAGTCCTGTTGTGTGCATATGTCTCTCTTGCTTAAATCAGTCGAGACATTCAAAAGAATCCATCGTGTAACAATAACCGTACGCAACATTTTAGACTTTAGGATCGGCAGCTAATCTATTCTCTTTATGCATCTTTAAATGATTGCACAGTGAGAAAGCCATACCACCATAGAATTTAATTAAAATCCTTCTTATCTTCTAATCGACCACAAGTAAAACAAAAGAACCAGACCAGAAAGGTGGTACCATCTTTATTTGTCAAATTCAAATGTTGATAGCTCCTCTCTCTGAGAATCCAGGTTAGGCAGGCTTTGGCAAAGTGATTTGTGACTCTCATGTTGTTTCTTACGTGCATTAGAAAAGGATATACACCAAACCTTGGCCACTACTAGTCGTTATTTCGGGATTAGGATCAGATACTGATGCAAATATTTGACAGGTAAAAGCCATGTCTGCCAATGTCAATAGGACTCCCAGGTTTCAAAAAGGAAAATAAGATCTTTTCTTGATCAATGAATTAGCCCTGCCTATCTTGGGAGCGGCGGAAGCATTCTGTTCATGTGTAGAAAGACTTTTAATTGTCCCGAAAAAGAATAAAGGATGTGCTAGAGACCTAACACATACATAATAATACATGTCGCACTCTTGGTTTTCTAACGCTGAATGAAATGTGGGTTTATTATATTAAGTGAAGGGGGCAAGTTCATGTCCACAAAATATTCAATTTGAAGTTCCCTTCGTGTGATCAATGAGGATCCAGGTGAAGGAATCACTAGCCTATTAAAGAAACAGCCGACTTTCATAAATAGAGACATTAAGCCTTAAGAAGAGACATATTAAAGACTCCAAAAGTTAACAAGTTTCAAGAAGATAAAATGAGAAAAATAGGAATGTCCATCACAAAAGCTTAACCAAATTTCATTTATCATTCTATTCTGAATGAAGATTTAGGAAGATAAAGTTAAAAAGTTAGGAATATAACAGATGGATAGGGATAAAAATTTATAGCTTACAGCTAATACCTATACTAAAAATCAACAAAAAAGAAACTACCCAAATAAACTAAGTAACTGTAACCCCTTTAGTGTAGTGTATCAATTACTCCAAAGTTCAATCCCCTCTGTCAATTGATGTAAACCAACAGAAGTGAGCATAAACAACACAAGTTGGGCCAAAAACCAAGAAAGAGCATAACCCATTTATTAGGTTGTTGTGCCATAGCATGTGTTATATACTTATATAGACCAGTGATGGGACCAAACGGCAAAGTATTTGTCATCTCCACCAAAAAACCATGAAAGAGAATAAAAAATTATCAGGTTGTCGCACCTGCTTGTGTTATCTTCCATTGCATACTTTCAGGTTCCTTAACATCCTCAATCACATATAAACCTACACAAGGATAATTTTTCATGCACCACTTTTCAAAACTACATAATCAACGAGAAAGGACTCTTTCCCATTAGATTTTGGGAGCTCCTCTTTAATGAACTCAAAATCCAAACCACTAAATAAGTGCCTGCAATAACAAGGGAAACTTGTATAGATTAATATATGCTTCTAGATTATAGTATACTTGTATTGACAGCCTAAAACAACAAAGATTTACAAAGGAAATTTAATTACCAACATCTGGTTTCACCATATCCATAATACAACAAGGACAAAACTCTTTTAAGTATCAGTGCTCACGATCTATCATTAACATAGGCATTCTATAAACTATTGCAGAATAATAAACATACATTGTTCATTATAATAAAGTTTCATAACATAATCCCAAGGTCTTCTTTACCTTAACTTAAACACACCTTTAATATTACAAAAGGTTTACATAAATAATTCCATCAGATAATATAATAATTAACATTCATATTAAACTAGTCTTAGATCTTGCCCTTGCCTTTGTCTTTCTTATTCGATCCTTCGGGCATAGCTCAAATAAATGTCATGATATAGCAAAGGTAAGCAACTAGTTTGCTTAGCAAGTTTAAATACAAGAAATGTATATCATGATTAGAAAGGAATTTAGCATTCAATGTTCAACAATAGAATCGATTGTGAAAGAGCATGAATTAAGTTTCAATAATTGGATATTCGAATAATTGAATAATAGATGCTGAGTGGTTTGAAATAACCATGAACATATACTAAGGTTGTTAATCGTTAAACTGGTCCTTTTAAAAAGTTTTGATAATCAAGGGGATCAGCCTTTCATATCCGGTGTATTACGCATAAGCACTTAATAGTCGAGCAACAATTATTTTACAATATAATACTTTAATAAAATTGTTCTTTTTCTCAATCTCAAGTTCTTACAAAATCAATTGATTAAGAACAGCTTTTAAAACATATTTGAATTAACAAATTTAAATATATTCGATTTAGCTGATACAACTAGCATAGATCTATCTCATAAACAGTTCAAGAATGTGACGCCCCCAAAATTAGGTATACATGACCCATCTTGGGTCGTCAGATATATAGTACAAAATACAAATACAACTTACTAATACAACTGTCGTGTACAATACGACAAAACATAAACTGTGAGTTTGAATACAAATATTATCTTCTAGAGAGTATTCATACTCAAAAGGAGTCCTCATTACATTTATTAACACGCTATTACATAGAATAGTGAGGACTACTAACTAATACTATCATTCGAACCATCACTCCGTTTTCCGACTTGCCCCAGCTACGTTCTCATTTCCTGAAGAGAGCAGTGAAAGAAAGGGTGAGCTCAACTAGCCCAGTAAGAAATATTATGACTAAGATAATGCAGAATAAATTATCATTAGCCTTCAACAATGTTAAACTGATAAAATATAATAGACATCAAGTTTAACTGTTGCGGAAAAAGCAATCCATTAAAAGAGTCAAGTAGAAAATAAACTCTACTATCTTTTATGATTTAAAAAATTTTTCAACACTGTGATCGCTGAGACTCAGCTTAATAAAATAATCCACATCATCGAATCACCCCTGCACTACGGCCAAGGATATTCGTATATTTATTAATGGTCATGATCATGCCAACAACTGTCCATCAATGCACTACGGGCCAATGAGGACTTTTATCACATCATTTGTAACATTACGGTCATGATTATACCGAATAATCCCTGGTCATAATCATACCAAGTCCATCTATGCACTACAGGCCACAGATGACTTTCAACATTTTATAAACATGAGGATGATGACAATGATATAAGAATTCAATAAAACAAGTTCAAGAATTAATTTATCCAGAAATTAATAACGTCCAAATTGTCAACATGATACTGCTTTGTGGAGTAAAATTCAAGAATGATCAGGAGAATATTTTCATGAATAGATACTAGATGAAGCGCAAATGTCAAGGATATTCCACAAATTTCATGGAGTATAGAAGTCAAAACTTAACCAACTGAGTATAATAAAGAATGGAATAACAAAAGAAATCACCATGCATGCGATAGACCGCACAGACAGGTTATTCCAACAGAATAATAAATAATGGAACCAGGTCCGGCGTAAACGCACAGACAGGATATTCCGACAGAATAATAAATAATGGAACCAGGTCCGGCGTAAACGCACAGACAGGATATTCCGACAGAATAATAAATAATGGAACCAGGTCCGGCGTAAAACACACAGACAAGATATTCCGACAGAATAATAACAAGACGGAACCAGGTCCGGTGTAAAACACACAGACAGGATGTTCCAACAGAATAATAATAAAAACGGAACCAGGTCCGGTGTAAAACACATAGACAGGATGTTCCAACAGAATAATAGAAGAATGTCACCAAGTATAGGGTAGACCGCGTATACAGGTTATTCCAACAGAATAATAAGAAATGGAATAACAACAGTTCTCTTCATGAATAAGAAAGAATAACACCCCTTACCGTTTTAAAGAAGAGCTGAAGTAAGGAAGTAGTTAAGTAGCAGAATACTCTTCTTCTCTCTCTCTATAGTTTTTCTCTCTAGAGTTCAGTGAATTCGTAAGAAATAATGAAGGAATGAGCTGCTATTTATAGAAAAATAGAATATAGTAACTAATCCATGAACGGTCCAGATTGATTACTTTAATCTGACGGTCCATATTTAAAGAAAAATCTTTTAAATAAAATATAATATATTCTATTTATAGAATAACTTTAATAAAGTATTTTGTTTTATATAAAAAGATGTTTCTGTTTTATTACGTTAATAATACGAATAAAACAAAACGTCATTATCGCTAAATAATTCATATTATTAACTGACAATAATAGAATCAAACTGAGTGACTTCTCACATAAGCATTAATAATCAATACCGTGTGCTACTATGCAACCACACGTATTACTGTACTTTTACTACCGAGTAGTTCAACATTAACAATGGTAAAACTTCCGCCGTTATTTTTAATAAAATATTTTTGTCGTTTTCTCAATCCGACAATAATTCCGTTGTGGGGTCCACCAATGATTGTGTCGTTGTACGAATATTCCCTGTTAAAATGAATATTCCACTACCAAACGAATATTATATAACAACTTGCGTACTTTGCAAAATTTATAAATATTACCCACAACTATAACATTATATCAAATTAACTCCATAATATTCAAAAATGATATTTATAGAAAATTCATCTTTATTTATAAAAGTTGGGGTCTTACAACCTCCCCTTCTTATGAAATTTCGCCCTCGAAATTAGGGTACGTACCTGGTATGTCGAAGAGGTAAGGATACCTTGATTTCATTTCAGATTCTAACTCCCAAGTCATTTCCTCAACATCGTGGTTTCTCCACAAAACTTTGACTTGAGGTATAACCTTGGAGCGTAGAATATGTTCCTTCTTATCCAAGATTTGAACAGGAACTTCTTCATACGTCAAATCCTCCGCTATTTCGTCCGGTTCTAACTCAATAATGTGGTTCGGGTCTTCCACATATTTGCGTAACATGGATATGTGAAAAACGTTATGAACACGAGACATACTTGGCGGTAAAGCGAGTCTATAAGCCACAGTTCCTACTCGATCGAGGATTAAAAATGGACCGATGAATCGAGGATTGAGCTTTCCTCTCTTTCCAAATCTCGTAACTCCTTTCCATGGAGCAACACGTAAGAACACATGATCTCCTACATCAAATTCCACGTCCTTTCGATGAAGATCAGCATAACTCTTTTGTCGATCTTGTGAGGTTTTTATACGTTGTCGGATCGTTTGAATCTTTTCTGTAGTCATACGTACCAACTCCGGTCCCAACAACGTTGCTTCACCCACCTCATCCCAGCATACTGGAGAACGACATTTTCTTCCATACAATGCTTCGAATGGAGCCATGCCAATACTTGCTTGATAACTGTTGTTGTAGGAAAACTCCACCAATGGTAAGAACTTGTCCCAACTTCCCTTGAAGTCAAAGACACAGAGTCTTAATAAATCTTCTAGAGTTTGAATAGTCCTCTCTGATTGTCCGTCCGTCTGAGGATGATATGCCGAACTAAATCGTAAATCCGTGCCCATAGCTTTTTGTAAACTAACCCAAAATCGTGAAGTGAATCTTGGGTCTCGATCAGAAACTATGGATACTGGCATACCATGCAGTCTTACAATCTCGTTTATGTACATACGAGCAAGACGTTCAAGTGTATAAGTTTCTCGTATCGGTAAGAAATGAGCAGACTTGGTCAATCTATCAACAATGACCCAAATCGCATCAATACCTTGAGAAACCCTAGGAAGACCGGTAACGAAATCCATGGTAATGTGCTCCCACTTCCATTCTGGAATTTCAAGTGGTTGCAATGGACCTTTTGGTACTTGATGCTCCGCTTTGACTCGTTGACAAGTTAGACACCTTGAGATAAACAGCGCTATCTCTCTCTTCATATTGCTCCACCAAAATGTATGACGAAGATCATGATACATTTTGGTACTTCCAGGATGGATTGCAAACGGTGTGTTGTGCGCCTCCATCATGATTTCATACTTTAAATCAGGGTTGTTAGGAACACAAAGTCTGGAGTTGACTCGAAGTATTCCTTCTTCATCGATTCTTGCTTCCGGCATAGCACCTTCTTGCACTTTCTTCCTCATACGCATCAGCTCCAGGTCTGTAGCTTGAGCAGCTTTAACTTTATCGATTAAAGTCGGTTCTACTCGTATATTCGCCATCATCACATGGGTCCCTGGAGTCTTTAACTCTATCTCCATCCTTTGCAAATCACACAAAATGGGTCTTTGTGTTGACAATATCGCACTCGTACTTGCATATGATCTTCTACTCAATGCGTCAGCTACCACGTTCGCTTTTCCAGGATGATATTGAATGGTATGATCATAATCTTTCAACAGTTCAAGCCAACGTCGTTGTCGCATGTTGAGTTCCTTTTGAGTGAAGAAATATTTGAGGCTTTTATGATCCGTAAAGATCTCCACCTTCTCCCCATACAAGTAATGCCTCCAAATTTTAAGTGCAAAGACAACAGCTGCCAACTCTAGATCATGAGTAGGATAATTCCTCTCATATTCCTTGAGTTGTCTTGATGCATAGGCTATGACTTTTCCATGTTGCATGAGAACGCATCCCAACCCTTTGCTCGAAGCATCACTGTAGATGACAAATCCCTCCGAGCCAGATGGTATTGTTAGAACAGGTGCTGAAATGAGTCTCCTCTTGAGTTCTTGAAAACTCTGCTCACATTCTTCGCTCCAACCGAACTTTGTATCTTTCCGAGTCAGCTGAGTTAATGGAGTAGCGATTCGAGAAAATCCTTCCACGAATCTCCGATAATAACCAGCTAAACCAAGAAAGCTACGTACTTCGGTCACTGATTTAGGTTGCTCCCAGCTTTGAATAGCTTCAATCTTTGCCGGGTCAACCGATATTCCACGACTTGATACTACGTGCCCAAGGAATGCTACCTCTTCCAGCCAGAACTCGCATTTCTTCAACTTGGCATAAAGTTTGTATTCACGAAGCTTTTGGAGTACCAACCTCAAGTGTTGCTCATGATCTTCACGGCTTTTGGAATAAACAAGGATGTCATCGATAAAGACGACCACAAAGTGATCCAAATATTCCTTGAATACCCTGTTCATCATATCCATGAAGGCAGCAGGAGCATTAGTCAATCCAAAAGACATAACTAAGAATTCATAATGCCCATACCGAGTTCTGAAGGCAGTCTTTGGAATATCCTCAGTTCTAACCTTCAGCTGATGATATCCAGAACGAAGATCGATCTTTGAAAAGAATTGTGCTCCTTGCAACTGGTCAAACAGGTCATCAATACGTGGCAATGGGTACCTATTTTTGATGGTGACATGATTCAACTCCCGATAATCAATACAAAGTCGCATACTCCCATCTTTCTTCTTCACGAACAGAACAGGAGCACCCCAAGGAGAAGTACTAGGACGAATAAAACCAATGTCTAACAATTCCTGCAGTTGAGTCTTTAACTCCTGAAGTTCAATAGGAGCCATTCGATATGGGGCTTTGGAAATGGGTTTTGTACCGGGTTCAAGGTCGATACAAAATTCAATTTCACGCTCTGGGGGTAGGCCAGGAAGTTCTTCAGGGAATACGTCAGGGAATTTATTAACAATAGAAATATCATTCAAAACTGACGTATTTTTGTTTAGATCTGTGACATGAGCTAAGAAAGCTTGACATCCGTTTTTCAATAAACGAATAGCTTTATGGCTTGAGATGACAGCGATTGATTTTAATGGTTTGGTTGCTTGAATTCGCATAATAGGTCGATTAGGAATATGAAAGCTAACAACCTTACGAAAACAATCAATTTTTGCATGATGAGTAGTTAACCAATCAATCCCTAGAATCAATCACGTCAAATGCAAGTATTTTTAATGAAATAAGATCGACAGGTAATGTGTGGGTACCAACTTGAACCAAACAAGACTTATAAACCGTGGATGTAATGAAGGTTTCTCCCAATGGAGTTTCAACAGCTAAGTCAAAGTCTAATTTCTCCGGAATCAAATTTAATCGATGAGCGCAAGTAGGAGAAATAAAAGAATGGGTAGAACCGGTATCAAATAAAGTATAGACTTCGTTAGAGTTTATGATAAGCTTACCCGTGATGACCTCATTCGGGTTCCTTGCTCTCTGGGAGTTCACAACAAACGCTCTCCCTTGCACAACCGGTTTTGACTTTTCTGGGACGGCCTTTGGTGCCTCCATCCTAGCTGAATTTGTCTTCGGTAAACGACAAAATCGGGCTAAATGACCTTCTCTTCCACAATTATAACATGCTTTGGACGGCATCGCGCAGTTTGGACTGATGTGCCCCTCCCCTCCGCATTTGAAACATATGATAGGTGGTCGTTCTCCTTCCTTAACGACAGGTGCTGGTGCTGACGTCTTTCCATCATTGTTGAATCTCCTCTTCTTGAAATGCCCATTCTTATTGTTTTGGCCCTGATTACCACCGAAGTGGTTACCATTTCTGGCCTGTTGATTCCCTCCACGCTTGTTGTCACCGCTTCGATGACTGCTCTCACTGGTATTATCATTTTGCCGGCTGCTCTCTTTTGGTTGCGTTGACTCGTTATCGCGCTCCACTAACTGAGCCCTATTCACAACATCTGAATACAAACACAGTTTATAAGAAACAAGATGTTGACGTATCTCCAGCTTCAAACCTCTTAAAAACATCCGCGTCATTCTTTCTTCATTATCCACCAGGTGGGACGCAAACCTGGATAACTCCGCAAATTTTGCCTCGTACTGCGACACGGTCATATTATTCTGCTCCAATTTGATGAACTCCACCTCCTTCATGTGACGAATACTCTCGGGAAAGTATTTGTCGTTAAACAGCTCTTGGAACTTCTCCCAAGACATCTTCAGTGCGGCAGGTTGAGTACGCTTTATCGATTCCCACCAGTAATCTGCCTCTCCTCGCAACATAAAGGCGGCAAAGGGAACCTTTTGCTCCTCGGAGCAACCCAAGACATCAAATATCTTGGTGATCTGCTTTATCCATGTTTCAGCTACAAGTGGTTTGGGTTCTCCCTTAAACTCCGGTGGTCCCAGCTCCTTAAACTGTTTAGCGGTGACCGCCTAAGAGTTTCCAGTATTTCCACCTACGTTGTGGACAGGAGCCGCTTTCACCTGTTGTTGCATGAATTGCATAAAACCTCTGAACATTCCATCATTCATCATCTGGTCAGTGTTGTTGTTTGCATGAGGATTGTCACCTTCCTGATGCACATTATCCTGATTATTGATATGTGGTGAATCAATAGTCGCATGTGCTCCATTGCTATTCTCAACATTCTCAGATGCCATTTTCAGATACTGCCACAAAATAAAAGTTAATTGATATGTCATATATTATCCTTATATTATGACCGACCAATTAAATACCATGCAAATAAACTTAGGTAGGTCATACTAGCGAAGGAATTCCCCGTCTCTCCCCTCCTAGTTCTATTCTCACATCTTAGCCAGGGATCATATCCCTAAGCTCTGATACCAACTGTGACGCCCCCAAAATTAGGTATACATCACCCATCTTGGGTCGTCAGATACATATAGTACAAAATACAAATACAACTTACTAATACAACTGTCGTGTACAATACGACAAAACATAAACTGTGAGTTTGAATACAAATATTATCTTCTAGAGAGTATTCATACTCAAAAGGAGTCCTCATTACATTTATTAACACACTATTACATAGAATAGTGAGGACTACTAACTAATACTATCATTCAAACCATCACTCCGTTCCCCGACTTGCCCCAGCTACGTTCTCATTTCCTGAAGAGAACAGTGAAAGAAAGGGTGAGCTCAACTAGCCCAGTAAGAAATATTATGACTAAGATAATGCAGAATAAATTATCATTAGCCTTCAACAATGTTAAACTGATAAAATATAATAGACATCAAGTTTAACTGCAGCGGAAAAAGCAATCCATTAAAAGAGTCAAGTAGAAAATAAACTCTACTATCTTTTATGATTTAAAAAATTTTTCAACACTGTGATCGCTGAGACTCAGCTTAATAAAATAATCCACATCATCGAATCACCCCTGCACTACGGCCAAGGATATTCGTATATTCATTAATGGTCATGATCATGCCAACAACTGTCCATCAATGCACTACGGGCCAATGAGGACTTTTACCACATCATTTGTAACATTACGGTCATGATTATACCGAATAATCCCTGGTCATAATCATACCAAGTCCATCTATGCACTACAGGCCACAGATGACTTTCAACATTTTATAAACATGAGGATGATGACAATGATATAAGAATTCAATAAAACAAGTTCAAGAATTAATTTATCCAGAATTAACAACGTCCAAATTGTCAACATGATACTGCTTTGTGGAGTAAAATTCAAGAATGATCAGAAGAATATTTTCATAAAAGATACTAGATAAACGCAAATATCAAGGATATTCCACAAATTTCATGGAGTATAGAAGTCAAAACTTAACCAACTGAGTATAATAAAGAATGGAATAACAAAAGAAATCACCATGCATGCGATAGACCGCACAGACAGGTTATTCCAATAGAATAATAAATAATGGAACCAGGTCCGGCGTAAACGCACAGACAGGATATTCCGACAGAATAATAAATAATGGAACCAGGTCCGGCGTAAACGCACAGACAGGATATTCCGACAGAATAATAACAAGACGGAACCAGGTCCGGTGTAAAACACACAGACAGGATGTTCCAACAGAATAATAATAAAAACGGAACCAGGTCCGGTGTAAAACACACAGACAGGATGTTCCAACAGAATAATAGAAGAATGTCACCAAGTATAGGGTAGACCGCGTATACAGGTTATTCCAACAGAATAATAAGAAATGGAATAACAACAGTTCTCTTCATGAATAAGAAAGAATAACACCCCTTACCGTTTTAAAGAAGAGCTGAAGTAAGGAAGTAGTTAAGTAGCAGAATACTCTTCTTCTCTCTCTCTATAGTTTTTCTCTCTAGAGTTCAGTGAATTCGTAAGAAATAATGAAGGAATGAGCTGCTATTTATAGAAAAATAGAATGCATAGTAACTAATCCATGAACGGTCCAGATTGATTACTTTAATCTGACGGTCCATATTTAAAGAAAAATCTTTTAAATAAAATATAATATATTCTATTTATAGAATAACTTTAATAAAGTATTCTGTTTTATATAAAAAGATGTTTCTGCTTTTATTACGTTAATAATACGAATAAAACAAAACGTCATTATCGCTAAATAATTCATATTATTAACTGACAATAATGGAATCAAACTGAGTGACTTCTCACATAAGCATTAATAATCAATACCGTGTGCTACTATGCAATCACACGTATTACTGTACTTTTACTACCGAGTAGTTCAACATTAACAATGGTAAAACTTTCGCTGTTATTTTTAATAAAATATTTTTGTCGTTTTCTCAATCCGACAATAATTCCGTTGTGGGGTCCACCAATGATTGTGTCGTTGTACGAATATTCCCTGTTAAAACGAATATTCCACGACCAATCGAATATTATATAACAACTTGCGCACTTTGCAAAATTTATAAATATTACCCACAACTATAACATTATATCAAATTAACTCCATAATATTCAAAAATGATATTTATAGAAAATTCATCTTTATTTATAAAAGTTGGGGTCTTACAAAGAATGAAAGAACTTTAATTAATTCACAATTCAATAATAATAATTGAACAGGAATTCGATTGTGCAAAAATGTGATTCACAATAATCGTTAAGGATGTGGAGTAATCAACAATAATTATCCACTAACATGCTTTGAAAATAATAACTCAAGTTTGAGTTAGAAAACTTGCATGTTCGATGAGCTACAGCTAACTAGCTTTAATTAAAACTCTTTGAATGACCTAGCATTGACAATGCTGGTCCATTAATTAGTACTGCGTATAATTGTATGTCTATACGCTTACTTATGCTATCAACAAATAATTCAATCACAAAGTACACATAATATAATATATTATCATTAGTCTTATAAGATATTTAATAAATCTTAAGTTAATGATTTAATTAATTTATAAGGTCTTTCTTAAGTAATAAACACTTATTAGATCTTTAAACAATTTATTATAATTGTTTAATTAATGAGTTATTTAAATTCTCTTCATTTATTAACTCTATCTTTATTTAATTACCATTTAATATTAGTTAAATAGTAATTAATTAATTACCTTTAGTTATTATTTAATAATAAATAATAGCTAATTACATCTACTTATTATTTAATATTAATTAAATAATAAATAATACAATTATTAATATTATTTATCTTTAATTATTATTTAATATTAATTAAATAATAATTAATTAATCATTATCCATGAAAAATAAATAATTTATTTATTTACTTCATCAATCTTTAATTATTCATTACTATTAATAAATGAATAATTAATAAACATTTGTCATTATTTATTATTTAATAAATAATAATTATTTATTTATTTATCCTTGAATAACAAATAATTAATTCACTACATAAATCTTTAATTATTCTTTCTTGTTAATATAAGAATAATTAATTATCACTTGTCCTTATTTAATATTTAATATTAATTAAATAATAATTAAAAAATTATTTTATAAATTTTATGGAATGTAAGTAAGTAATTACATTATTATTACATAATCTTACTTAAATTTTATTTAATCATTATTTAATATTAATTAAATAATAATTAATCAATGATTTAACTCTATTTATTATTTAATCTTAATTAAATAATCAATAGTTAGTTTATTACCACTAACTCTACTTAATTATTACTTAAATAATAATTAAATAGTTAATTACAATTAGATTATATGTAATTAGTTTAATAATCATTTAGTGGCATTAATTATTATTAATAAGTAAGTTTTAAATGATTTAAATGAGTTTAAACCATTAATTACTTAGTAATTATATAACTGTCCAGAAAAATTCAGAATTAAATATTTTAATATTCTTCACAATTTTAGAAAATTTTTGGTCCCAAACTCACCACTAGAACCGGCAGGAAACTGGGTAAACCGGTCGTCGGAAAGTTCGTCCGGTTCGCCGGAAACTGAACCGGCAATTAATATTTTTTTTCTTCTGATCTTCCAGATTTGGTGTCCTTTACTAAAACTTGAATAAAATGAAATCTACAACTCCGATATAGGTCCAGTCGGTCTCGTTGGATTCGTATCTTCCCGAGCTACAATTTTCATTTATCAAACATCAAATTTGGCCATGTTTTGGTTACTGAAAATGGCCAAAAACCGGACTATTTTGCACAGCCATTCAACAATGAGGTGTTTTTAGAAAAAAATTCATATCTTGCTCATTTTAAAACATTTTTGCATGCTTCAAAAGGGATTTTGTTCTTAACTTACATATCTAACATAACAAGAAAGCAAATCATAAAAACTATTAGTAAGTTTCAAAATAAAAAATCTTCAATCACACCTATCGATTAAGTTTTTCGGTAAAACTCATTTTCATGCATTTTACCAAACTTTTCTACACAAACACAAACCAATACACAAGTTAAATCCATTAAACTCTATAACTATCATTCTAGCATGCTTCTAGCCATTTAAAACGTGAACTTAATGTATCTAATAGAAAATACACTAAGCATGCAAGATTCAGGTGTTTCTTAAACATTTGTACATAATTTCTTTTCTTTTCTTTTTGATCAATCTTTTAAACACCCAAAAATATAAGATCCAAACATGATGCATTAAAAAGAAATAAATCAAGAGTTTTGAAAGTTCATGAGCATAGGTTCTTTATTATTATTATTTTTTTAAACTAACAAAATACATGAAATTAAAGCTTGAGATTTAATATTTTTACCTTGATCTAAAGGCACACATTCATGTTTTACCAAAGTATGATATAAATTTTGGATGCATAAGGCTCAAACTCTTTCCCTTTCTTACTCTAGAATGCCATGCCCTCTCTCTTCTCTTTGTTTTTGTTTTTTCTAGCAAACTTTGGAAGAATGAGAAGTAAAGAAGTAAAACTTATTTTTTTTTCTAAAGAGAAGTATTTTTATGTGGGTATATGGTGTGTATATATATATATAACTTGTATATATATATATATATATATATATATATATATATATATATATATATATATATATATATATATATTTTCACCCAATTTACATTCATCTCTTCTCCCTTATTTTGCCCATTAAGAATAAAATAATTGAGCTTGAATAATATGGTGCAAAGTTGGTAGTATTTGGTGAACAACTAAAGTAAATAATTTACATCACATGCCTATCCCTCTCTCTATTTGACCGGATCATGCCCCGTCTTGGCCAATTTCATTTCTTGTTTTATTTGTTAATTAACCATCTAGAAGGTCCATATAAATTGGGCCATAGCTTGGGCCATTTCATTTCTTGATTGGGCTCTCTAATTACATTGTTTGGGCTATGTAAAAAAATAACATGATCTAATAGATAAATTTTATCTTACCCTAATTATTTAATTAGAGTTTCCATTCTAATAATTATTTATGTATGTAAGACCCCAACTTATTAATGAATAAAATCAAATTTTCTCTAAATATTATTGTGAATAATAAGGGGTTAATTTGATATAATACTTTGGTTATGGGTGAAATGTGCAAATTTTACAAAATAAGCAAGTGGTTATAAAATATTCATTTTGTCGGGGAATATTCGTTTGGTCGTGGAATATTCTTGCTGTCGGGGAATATTCGTACGACGGCGCAGCCTTGTGTGGGCCCCATAACGGAAAGCGATTGGATGAAGAAAACGACAAGTATAAGTTGTTTATTAATAACGGCGTAGTTGTTACCGTTAACACTGTTGAAATACCCGATGGTTAAAAATACAGTAATAACGCGTGGTTGCACAGTAGCACACAGATTGCACAGTATAGTTGAATTATTGATTCGTACGTAAGAAGGCACTACTCAATAATTGTTACAGTGATTACTGTTCAATATTTTATTTTATTGATTCAATAATTGCTGCATTGATATTTTATATTATTGTTGTTTCAATAATTGTTGCTGCACAGTATTTCCCATTATCAGATCAATAATTCATATTATTTGAATAATATTATTAGATAACATTATTGACAATGTCTAGAAAGTTCTGTCTAAGGAGAGGTTTGGTCATCTAATTGCGCGCCAGTAAGGAGAAATCCTTATTGGAAAGCCCCCTCTTTCCTGGGAACGGCCTGGTTGTCATAAATGTGATTCTGTAATATTATTTGTGAATAATTAATTATTGATTCATATGATAAGGAAATATTTATTTTATGTGGATATAAATGAGGGATATATTTTTGTGGTTAAAAATGAAGGAGTTAATGTTGAGGTTTTTATCCATATTTTTGTCGGAATGGAGGTATTAAAAATCAGGGTTTTTGAGATATTTTGCGGGGGTTATAATTTTTAATCCGACCGTTGGATCGTGGTAATTTTTGGATATGTTATACATATATAAGTTGAGTATATGTCCACAAATTTTGAACCGTTAAAAATGAACGTATGATTTATTACGAATTTTACAAGATGACTGGTTCAGAAATTGTTGAATTTTCGGAGTTTATCATTTTGGTGGAAAATTCTAGAATTGGTGGGCCCCACTTGTGGTTGGTGAAGAAATGTGCTGAATTATATTTCAAATGTGGTGGGTGGGAATAGTAGCAGGTAAAGCCATCAGGTTGCAGGTCAAACCTACCAAAATTTTCCTATAAATAGAGGGCTAAGTTAGAATTGAAAATCACACCAGAAACAAGTTTTCTCTCTTTCTCTCTCTAGATTATTGAGTGTATTTTGTGAGTATTTAGATACTTTGAGAGTTTCTATTCATCAGAGCAAGTTTCTTTCAGCCTTATACCGGTATTCCGACCAGAAGTACTGATATTTTGAGGTAAGGGATATTATTTTCTTCTTAATGATATTATTTTCTTCAATATCATTATGCTGAAATATTGATATGAGTTTTTATCAAATTTGGAACTTTTTGTGTCGGGGTTACTATTCACGTATACGGCACTATTCACGTATACGGCACTATTCACGAATACGGCACTATTCACCGAAAAATAAAATTTTCCCTTTTTGTCCAAGATGTCTATTATGGTTACTATCTTTGATTGTATCCATGTTTTGATCTTTATTTTTGAATTCTGCTTCACAATTGATTATTATGAAGTATTATTGATCTTGGATAAACTGTTATACGAATCCCTACTATTTGTCCTTCTGTCTCATTGGATTCGTTCTCTTTAAGATATTTTTCATCATCCTCAGTCCTAAATGATGATATTACTGAATATCTTTGGCCTGTAGTGCAAAGATGTATAATTACTTGATGAATATCTTTGGCCTGTAGTGCAAAGATGAACAGGTGTTGAGATGAACATGACCGACTGATGATACAAATGAATATCTTTGGCCTGTAGTGCAAAGATGAATATTTGGTTAAAGATGATTATTAATTGATGTTACAGGGATAAAATATTGATGATGGACTTTTAAATCTTAGAAGATAGTAGAATTCTTTCTCTACTTGACTCTTCTAATGGTTTGCTGTTTCCGCTGCAGTTGTTGATCTAAAACTTGTTGTCGATTATATTTTATCAGATTTTTCCCTGTTGAAGACTAACGATAATTTGTTGTATATTATCTTAGTCATAATATTCTTTACTGGGCTAGTTGAGCTCACCCTTTTCCTTTTTGTTCCATTTTTCTTCTCAGGAGGTGAGAACATAGCAGGATCTAGTCGGGGTATGGAGTGATGGTTCTAGAAAGATGTATTAGCAGTCCTCACTATTTCTGTAAAATAGTGTTTGAATAATTGTAATGAGGATTTATTTGAGTGTGGATATTGTCTAGAAGACAATATTTGTATTTAAACTCACAGTATGTGTTGTCGTATTTTGCACGACAATTGTATTATTGAAGTTGTAGTTTGCTTTCTGTACCATGTATTTGGCGACTCAGAATGGGTGTTGTATACCTATTCTGGGGGCGTCACAGTTGGTATCAGAGCTTAGGGATATGATCCCTGGCTGAGATGTGAGACAAGAACTAGGAGGGGAGAGACGGGGAATTCCTTCGCTAGTATGACCTGACTAAGTTTATTTGGTGTTTATTTGGTCGGTCAGAGTATAGGGATAATATATGACATGACTATTAACCCTTGTTTTATGGCAGTATTTAAGAATGGCAGCTGAGAACGTTAATAATGGAGTAAATCAGACCGTGGAGACACCTTTGATCACTACCCAGGGGAACGTGCAACAGGAAGGCAATATTCCTCCTGTAAACAACGTTACCGAGCAAACGATGAATGATGGAATGTTTAGGAGCTTTTTGCAGTTCATGCAAAATCAGACGAGGGAGACTCGTGTGCAGAATACGGGTGGAAATGATAACAACGCGCGGTTTGTCACAGCTAAGCAGTTCAAAGAATTGGGACCACCAGAATTTAAGGGAAAGCCGGATCCGATCATGGCGGAAACGTGGGTCAAGCAAATTACCAAGATATTTGATGTCTTGGGATGCACGGAGGAACAGAAGGTTCCATTCGCCACATTTATGTTCCGCGGTGAGGCAGACTACTGGTGGGAGTCTGTGAAGCGTACCCAGCCTGACGCACTCAACATGTCCTGGGAAACATTTCAAAAACTGTTCAATGACAAGTACTTTCCTGAAAGTATTCGTCATATGAAGGAGGTTGAGTTTATTAGACTGGAACAAAACAACATGACGGTGTCCCAGTACGAGGCGAAGTTTGCAGAGTTATCCAGGTTTGCACCTCATTTGGTCGAAAATGAGGAACGAATGACGCGGATGTTTCTGAGAGGTTTAAAACCTGAGATTCGTCAATACCTTATCTCTCATAAATTTTCTCTGTATTCAGACGTTGTCAACAGGGCCCAATTATTAGAGAGAGATAATGAGTATACTCAACCGAGGGACCACAACCAGGGTCATACCGGTGACAGCAATCATCAGAGCGATGATAACCAACGAGGAGGGAAAAATACGAACAAAGGCGGTAACCACTCGGGTGGTCATCGTGGCCATGATAATAGGAGAGGTGAGTCAAGTGGAAATTTCAGAAAGAGGAGATTCAACAATGACGGGAAGACATCAGCACCAGCACCAGCACCAACAACAAATTTTAGGGGAGGAGAACGACCGCCAGTTAGATGTTACAAATGCGGGAAAGAGGGACATATCAGCCCAAACTGTCCACAACAATCCAAGGTGTGTTACAACTGTGGGAAGGAAGGCCACATCGCTCGAGATTGTACTATAGCGAAACCAAGTTCAGCGGGAGTGGTGATTCCAAGGGCTGTCCCGGATAAGGCGAAATCAGCGGTTCCTGGAAGAGCGTTTGTCGTAACTGGCCAAAACGTGAGAAACCCGAACGAGGTGATCACGGGTAAGCTAATCTTGAATTCTTGCGAAGTTTATACTTTACTAGATACCGGTTCTACCCATTCTTTTATCTCTCCTGCTTGTGCTCAACGTTTAAACTTGACTCCGGAGAAATTGGACTTTAACTTATCTGTTGAAACTCCGTTGGGTGAAACCTTCGTTACATCTACAGTTTATAAATCTTGCATGATCCAAGTTGGCACTATCACATTACCTGTTGATCTTATCTCTTTAAAGATACTTGCTTTTGATGTGATTTTAGGAATTGATTGGTTAACCACTCATCATGCTAAAATTGATTGTTTTCGTAAGGTTGTTAGTTTTCATATTCCTAACCAACCTGTCATACGAATTCAAACTACTAAACCACTAAAATCAGTCACTGTCATATCAAGCCACAAAGCTATTCGTTTATTGAAAAACGGATGTCAAGCTTTCTTAGCCCATGTTATGGATTTGAACAAAGACAAGTCAGATTTGAATAATATTTCTATTGTTAGAGAATTTTCCGATGTATTTCCTGAAGAACTTCCCGGTCTACCCCCGGAACGAGAAATTGAATTCTTTATTGACCTTGAACCCGGTACAAAGCCCATTTCTAAAACCCCATATCGAATGGCTCCTATTGAACTTCAGGAGTTAAAAGTCCAACTACAGGAGTTGTTGGACATCGGTTTTATTCGTCCTAGTACGTCTCCTTGGGGTGCTCCTGTTTTATTCGTAAAGAAGAAAGACGGGAGTATGCGACTTTGTATTGACTATCGAGAATTGAACCATGTCACCATCAAGAATAGGTATCCGCTACCTCGCATTGATGACCTGTTTGACCAGTTGCAAGGAGCACAATTCTTTTCAAAGATCGATCTTCGTTCTGGATATCATCAGCTGAAGATTAAAACTGAGGATATTCCAAAGACTGCCTTCAGAACTCGGTACGGGCATTATGAATTCTTAGTAATGTCTTTTGGATTGACTAATGCTCCTGCTGCCTTCATGGATATGATGAACCGTGTATTCAAAGAATATTTGGATCAGTTCGTTGTTGTCTTTATTGATGACATCCTCATCTATTCCAAAAGCCGTGAAGATCATGAGCGCCATTTGAAGCTGGTACTGCAAAGGCTTCGTGAAAACAAGCTATATGCCAAACTGAAGAAATGCGAGTTCTGGCTTGAGGAAGTAGCATTCCTTGGGCACGTGGTGTCAAAACATGGAGTATCTGTCGACCCGGCGAAGATTGAAGCCATACAAAGTTGGGAGCAACCGAAGTCGGTAACCGAAGTACGTAGCTTTCTGGGCTTAGCTGGTTATTATCGGAGATTTGTGGAAGGATTTTCTCGAATCGCTACTCCGTTAACTCAGCTGACTCGGAAAGATACAAAATTCGTATGGAGTGAGGAATGCGAGAAGAGTTTCCAAGAACTCAAGAGGAGACTCATTTCGGCACCTGTTCTGACAATACCATCTGGTTCGGATGGATTTGTTATCTACAGCGATGCTTCAGGCAAAGGGTTAGGATGTGTTCTCATGCAACATGGGAAAGTCATAGCCTATGCCTCACGACAACTCAAAGAATATGAGAGGAATTATCCTACTCATGATTTGGAGTTGGCAGCAGTCGTTTTTGCGTTGAAGATCTGGAGACACTACCTGTATGGGGAGAAAGTGGAGATCTATACAGATCATAAAAGCCTCAAATATTTCTTCACCCAAAAGGAACTCAACATGCGGCAACGACGTTGGCTTGAGCTGTTGAAAGATTACGATCATACCATCCAATACCATCCTGGAAAAGCAAACGTAGTAGCTGACGCATTGAGTAGAAGATCATATGCGGGTACGAGTGCAATGTTTTTAACACAAAGGCCCATTTTGTATGACTTGCAAAGGATGGAGATAGAGATGAAGGCTCCAAGTACCCACATGATGATATCAAATATACGAGTAGAACCGACTTTAATCGATAAAGTTAAAGCTGCTCAAGCTACGGATATAGAGCTGATGCGTATGAAGAAGAAAGTGCAAGAAGGTGCTATTCCAGAAGCAAGAATCGATGAAGAAGGAATACTTCGAGTCAACTCCAGACTTTGTGTTCCTAACGATTTTGACTTGAAGCATAGAATAATGATGGAGGCACACAACACACCGTTTGCAATCCATCCTGGGAGTACCAAAATGTATCACGATCTTCGACATACATTTTGGTGGAGCAATATGAAAAGAGAGATCGCGGAGTTTATCTCGAGATGTTTAACTTGTCAACGTGTAAAAGCGGAGCATCAAGTACCAAAGGGTCCATTGCAACCACTTGAGATTCCGAAATGGAAGTGGGAACACATTACTATGGATTTTGTTACAGGTCTTCCCAAGGTTTCTCAAGGCATAGATGCGATTTGGGTTATTGTTGATAGATTAACCAAGTCCGCTCATTTCTTGCCGATACGTGAGACTTATTCCCTTGAACGTCTTGCTAGTATGTACGTGAACGAGATTGTGAGATTGCATGGCATGCCAGTATCCATAGTTTCGGATCGTGACCCAAGATTCACTTCACGATTTTGGGTTAGCTTGCAGAAAGCTATGGGCACGGATTTACGATTCAGTTCAGCATACCATCCTCAAACGGACGGACAATCAGAGAGGACTATTCAAACTCTTGAAGATCTATTAAGACTTTGTGTCCTAGATCTCAAAGGGAGTTGGGATAAGTACCTACCATTGGTGGAATTCTCCTACAACAACAGTTATCAGGCGAGCATAGGTATGGCTCCATTTGAGGCGTTGTATGGAAGAAAATGTCGTTCTCCAGTATGCTGGGACGAGGTGGGTGAAGCAACATTGTTGGGACCAGAATTGGTACGCATTACTACAGAGAAGATCCAAACGATTCGACAACGTATACAAACGGCACAGGATCGACAAAAGAGTTATGCGGATCTTCATCGGAAGGACGTGGAATTTAATATTGGGGATCATGTATTGTTACGTGTTGCACCATGGAAGGGAGTTACAAGATTTGGGAAGAGAGGAAAGCTCAATCCAAGATTTGTTGGTCCATTTGAGATTCTTGAGCGAATAGGAAATGTGGCATATAGACTCGCATTACCTCCAAGCATGTCTCGTGTTCATAATGTTTTTCACATATCTATGCTTCGTAAATATGTTAAAGACCCGAACCACATTATTGAGTTAGAACCAGACGAGATAGCTGAAGATTTAACGTACGAGGAGGTACCTGTTAAGATCTTGGATAGGAAAGAGCATGTCCTACGCACGAAGGTTATACCACAAGTTAAGGTTTTGTGGAGAAACCATGCTATTGAAGAAATGACCTGGGAGTTGGAATCAGAAATGAAAGCGAGGTATCCTCACCTTTTTGAAACATCAGGTACGTACGTCAATTTCGAGGACGAAATTTCATAAGGAGGGGAGGTTGTAAGACCCCAACTTATTAATGAATAAAATCAAATTTTCTCTAAATATTATTGTGAATAATAAGGGGTTAATTTGATATAATACTTTGGTTATGGGTGAAATGTGCAAATTTTGCAAAATAAGCAAGTGGTTATAAAATATTCATTTTGTCGGGGAATATTCGTTTGGTCGTGGAATATTCTTGCTGTCGGGGAATATTCGTACGACGGCGCAGCCTTGTGTGGGCCCCATAACGGAAAGCGATTGGATGAAGAAAACGACAAGTATAAGTTGTTTATTAATAACGGCGTAGTTGTTACCGTTAACACTGTTGAAATACCCGGTGGTTAAAATACAGTAATAACGCGTGGTTGCACAGTAGCACACAGATTGCACAGTATATTGAATTATTGATTCGTACGTAAGAAGGCACTACTCAATAATTGTTACAGTGATTACTGTTCAATATTTTATTTTATTGATTCAATAATTGCTGCATTGATATTTTATATTATTGTTGTTTCAATAATTGTTGCTGCACAGTATTTCCCATTATCAGATCAATAATTCATATTATTTGAATAATATTATTAGATAACATTATTGGCAATGTCTAGAAAGTTCTGTCTAAGGAGAGGTTTGGTCATCTAATTGCGCGCCAGTAAGGAGAAATCCTTATTGGAAAGCCCCCTCTTTCCTGGGAACGGCCTGGTTGTCATAAATGTGATTCTGTAATATTATTTGTGAATAATTAATTATTGATTCATATGATAAGGAAATATTTATTTTATGTGGATATAAATGAGGGATATATTTTTGTGGTTAAAAATGAAGGAGTTAATGTTGAGGTTTTTATCCATATTTTTGTCGGAATGGAGGTATTAAAAATCAGGGTTTTTGAGATATTTTGCGGGGGTTATAATTTTTAATCCGACCGTTGGATCGTGGTAATTTTTGGATATGTTATACATATATAAGTTGAGTATATGTCCACAAATTTTGAACCGTTAAAAATGAACGTATGATTTATTACGAATTTTACAAGATGACTGGTTCAGAAATTGTTGAATTTTCGGAGTTTATCATTTTGGTGGAAAATTCTAGAATTGGTGGGCCCCACTTGTGGTTGGTGAAGAAATGTGCTGAATTATATTTCAAATGTGGTGGGTGGGAATAGTAGCAGGTAAAGCCATCAGGTTGCAGGTCAAACCTACCAAAATTTTCCTATAAATAGAGGGCTAAGTTAGAATTGAAAATCACACCAGAAACAAGTTTTCTCTCTTTCTCTCTCTAGATTATTGAGTGTATTTTGTGAGTATTTAGATACTTTGAGAGTTTCTATTCATCAGAGCAAGTTTCTTTCAGCCTTATACCGGTATTCCGACCAGAAGTACTGATATTTTGAGGTAAGGGATATTATTTTCTTCTTAATGATATTATTTTCTTCAATATCATTATGCTGAAATATTGATATGAGTTTTTATCAAATTTGGAACTTTTTGTGTCGGGAGTTACTATTCACGTATACGGCACTATTCACGTATACGGCACTATTCACGAATACGGCACTATTCACCGAAAAATAAAATTTTCCCTTTTTGTCCAAGATGTCTATTATGGTTACTATCTTTGATTGTATCCATGTTTTGATCTTTATTTTTGAATTCTGCTTCACAATTGATTATTATGAAGTATTATTGATCTTGGATAAACTGTTATACGAATCCCTACTATTTGTCCTTCTGTCTCATTGGATTCGTTCTCTTTAAGATATTTTTCATCATCCTCAGTCCTAAATGATGATATTACTGAATATCTTTGGCCTGTAGTGCAAAGATGTATAATTACTTGATGAATATCTTTGGCCTGTAGTGCAAAGATGAACAGGTGTTGAGATGAACATGACCGACTGATGATACAAATGAATATCTTTGGCCTGTAGTGCAAAGATGAATATTTGGTTAAAGATGATTATTAATTGATGTTACAGGGATAAAATATTGATGATGGACTTTTAAATCTTAGAAGATAGTAGAATTCTTTCTCTACTTGACTCTTCTAATGGTTTGCTGTTTCCGCTGCAGTTGTTGATCTAAAACTTGTTGTCGATTATATTTTATCAGATTTTTCCCTGTTGAAGACTAACGATAATTTGTTGTATATTATCTTAGTCATAATATTCTTTACTGGGCTAGTTGAGCTCACCCTTTTCCTTTTTGTTCCATTTTTCTTCTCAGGAGGTGAGAACATAGCAGGATCTAGTCGGGGTATGGAGTGATGGTTCTAGAAAGATGTATTAGCAGTCCTCACTATTTCTGTAAAATAGTGTTTGAATAATTGTAATGAGGATTTATTTGAGTGTGAATATTGTCTAGAAGACAATATTTGTATTTAAACTCACAGTATGTGTTGTCGTATTTTGCACGACAATTGTATTATTGAAGTTGTAGTTTGCTTTCTGTACCATGTATTTGGCGACTCAGAATGGGTGTTGTATACCTATTCTGGGGGCGTCACAATGTACATTTATTTTTATAACCCAATTAGACTTACTTTAATTAGGTTTAAATTAAATATTAAATTGAGATAATAAAATTTATCTCTTAAGTTAGTATAATTTTAAATACTATTATTCTTCAATACCATAACCCTTAGGTTATTTAATTTCCATACCTAATGTATAATTAGGTTATGTAACTTTTTTGTTTAATTCTCTTTATATAATTCATACATGCATATATATATATATATATATATATATATATATATATATATATATATATATTTAACCACAAACATTTTTCCGCATAAATAATAACATATTCATTCACTATATGTCACAAAGTTTTCAATATCATTAATATTTAATTAATATATTTAATTACCTCGTGACTTAAAACTCATGGTTATTACATTCTCCCTCCCCCCCCCCCCCCTTTATAAGAATTATGTTCCCGAAATTTCGTATAAGGTTACTCAAAAAGATGTGGATAATTCTTCCTCATTTTTTCCTCGAGTTCCCACGTAGCTTCTTCAGCATTGTGGTTTCTCCAAAGAACTTTAACAGAACGAATAACCTTATTCCTTAGATTCTGTTCTTTCCTATCTAATATTTCTACAGGAATTTCTTCATATGACAAGTCCTTCTCAACTTGAATTGGCTCGTGTGATATCACATGCTTATAGTCAGGCTTATATGGCCGCAACACTGACACATGAAACACATTGTGAATATGTTCCATTTCAAGAGGTAGAGCTACCTTATATGCCACTTCACCTATCCTTTTCAATATCTCAAATGGTTCAATAAATCTTGGACTCAATTTACCTTTCTTCCCAAATCTAATCTTCCCTTTCCAGGGAGATACTTTCAAAAACACATAGCTTCCCACTTCAAAATCCCTTTTCTTGCGATGCAAATCTGGATATTTCTTTTGACGATCTTGAGCTGCTACCAGTCTAGCTCTCATAACCTTAATGATTTCCACTGTCTGTTGTACCAATTCTAGCCCCAACAATCTTCGTTCACCTATTTCGTCCCAATATAAGGGCGTTCTGCATTTCCTTCCATGCAGGGCTTCGTACGGTGGCATGCCAATGCTTGCGTGATAACTATTATTATATGCAAATTCTACCAGTGGAAGATGATACTCCCAGCTTCCTTTGAAGTCCATTACACAGGCTCTGAGCATGTCTTCTAATGTTTAAATCGTTCTCTCGCTTTGTCCATCAGTTTATGGATGATACGCGGTACTCAACCTTAACTATGTCCCCATTCTTTCTTGAGACTCCTCCAAAAGTTTGATGTAAAACGCGGATCTCTATCAGACACAATTGATATTGGCACTCCATGTCTCGAAATAATTTCCTTGATATACAATTTGGCTAACTGATCCAAATTATACCTAATCCTGATCGGCAAAAAGTGCACATACTTTGTAAGACGATCAACAATTACCCATATCGCATCTTAACCTTTCTGTGTTGTTGGAAGTCCCACCACAAAATCCATCGTGACCTGCTCCCATTTCCATTCTGGAATCTCCAATGGCAGCAATAACCCACTGGTTCATTGATGCTCTGCCGTGACTCTCTGGCACGTTATACATCTACTGACGCATTCTGCAACTTCTCTCTTCATGTTCGGCCACCAATTATGTTGACGCAAATCTTGATACATCTTCGTGCTTCCTGGGTGTATCGAATATCTCGTACTATGCGCTTCTTGTAAAATCTCTTCTCTTAACTCTGGAATTGCAGGTACCCATACTCGTCCTTCAAATCTTAGCAATCTAGTGCCATCAATTTTATACTTCAACTCTTCGCATTCAGCTAATCGCTTCTTGATATTACCACATTCTTCATCATTTTCTTGTGATTCTTGCACCTTGTTCAATAAAGTTGGACTTGCTTCCATTTCTATTACTCTATCCGAATCCTTCGGATTTTTCACCTCCAACCCTATTTTCTCAATTTCTCTTATTATTCTTCCTGTTCTGTCAATACAAATAATTTTCCTCGGCTCTTTCTGCTTAAAGCATCTACCACTACATTAGCCTTTCCTGGATTATATAGAATATCATAATCATAGTCCTTGATCAATTCTAACCATCTCCTCTACCTCGTATTTAACTCCTTTTGTGTAAAGATATACTTCAGACTCTTGTGATCTGTGTATATCTCACACTTTTCTCTATAGAGATAATGTCTCCAAATCTTAAGGGCAAACACTACCGCAGCCAATTCTAGATCATGGGTAAGGTATCCCTTCTCATAGTCCTTTAACTGTCGTGATGCGTACGCCATGACTTTACCATTTTGCATCAATACGCATCCTAGTCCTTTGTGTGACGCGTCACTATACACTGTAAAACCTCTCATACTATCTGGTAAAGATAACACAGGTGCTTCACTTAGTAGCTTCTTCAATTCCTAAAAACTTTGTTCACATTTATCCGTCCACACATACTTAACAGCCTTCCTCGTCAGATTAGTCAATGGTGTCGCTATCTTTGAGAAATCTTGAATAAACCTCCGGTAATATCCTGCCAATCCTAAGAAACTTCTAACCTCTGTCGGTGTCTTCGGTTGTTCCCAATTTTTCACCGCTTCTACCTTAGATGGATCAACAGAAATTCCCTCGTTGTCAATAACATGTCCCAAAAATTGAACTAGCTTCAACCAGAACTCACACTTTGAATATTTTTCATATAGTTTCTCCTTCCTTAATGTTTCCAATACAATCCTTAGATGTTCGACATGCTCCTCTTCAGTCTTTGAATACACCAGAATGTCGTCAATGAATACAACCACAAATTTACCCAAATACGGTTTAAATACTCTGTTCATCAAGTCCATAAAAGCAGCTGGCGTATTTGTCAGTCCAAATGACATTACTAAGAACTCATAATGGCCGTAACGAGTTCTAAATGTTGTCTTGGGTACATCCTCCGTCCTTACCTTCAACTGATGATAACCAGTTCTCAGGTCAATCTTCAAAAACCATCTCGCTCCTTAAAGTTGATTAAACAGATCATCTATTCTTGGTAACGGATACTTGTTCTTGATTATCACCTTATTCAACTCTCTATAATCCATATACAACCTCATAGAACCATCTTTCTTCTTTACAAACAACACTGGTACTCCCCACGGAGATACACTAGGTTGGATGTACTTCTTATCCAACAACTCCTATAGCTGGATCATTAGCTCTTTCATTTCTACAGGTGCCATCCTATATGGTACTTTCGATATCGGCACTGTCCCCGGTACTAAATCAATCATAAACTCTATTTCTATGTTTGGAGGAAGTCCCGGAAGTTCTTCTGGAAAGACATCCCCAAACTCATTAACGATAGGTATCTGCCCCATGTCTGAATTCACAACCTGTGTATCCACTACATGAGCCAAATAACCTTCACATCCTTTTCGTAACATCCTCCTGGCCTGCATCATCATCAGACAATTTGTTTGCCTTGGTGACTTGCTACCATAAAATACAACTTTAGACTTATCTAGTGCCTTAAGCTGTATGCTCTTTTTCTGGCAATTTATAACTGCCTCATGGTTAAACAACCAATCCATCCCTAAGATAACATCAAATTCTCTTAAGCGTATCGGAATCAAATTCACGCTTAGCTTATGTCCCTTTATTTTCACACAACAATTTCTATGGATAAACACTACAGGGATCACTTCTTTGTTGGCAACTTCTATATTCATTGGGTTCTTTAACTTTTCACAAGGTAAATTTAATCTTTTTGCAAATTCATCAGACACAAATGAACAGGTAGCTCCCGAATCAAATAATACATATGCATTTATATTATTGATCGGAACAATAGCTGACACAACCTCCTTTGATGCAACTACGTCTTGCACAGTCATGTTGAATGTTCGAGCTGTCGGCTTGCTCTGTTGCATTGGCCGACCTATTGTTAACTTTATGTTGCTGCTTCTGTTTCCACTTCCTCCATCTGAATTCTTCTTCAATGGACAATCCTTGAATCGATGTCCTGATCCTCCACAAGAAAAATAACCACCTTTCTTCGGCTTAGGATAATTTAGTGCCATATGTCCTTCTTGCCCACAATTATAACATACATTTTCCCCTTTCATACATTCTCCCGAGTGATTCTTTCCACACTTTGCACACACTGGCTTCTTCTGTTGTGTATTCCCTTGTTACATTCCTGAATCGTTGCCACTGTTGTTCCATTTGTGTTTCTTGCTATTACCACCACCACTGCTGGCACCCTGATTTCCACCTTCAATCTTCTTCTTGTTCTTTTCCCTATTATACTTGGACACCGCTTCACTACCACCTTCTGCAATGATTGCCTTTTCCAACAACGTTGAAAATGTATTAATCTGTAAAACTCCCACTTTGCTGTATATCCACGGTTTCAATCCATTCTCAAATCTGTGCGCCTTTCTTGCCTCTGTGTCCACCTGATGTGGTGCAAATCTTGCTAGCTCATTTAATTTGGTGGTATACTATGAAACTGACATGTTTTCTTGCTTCAATTCAAGAAATTTCACTTCCATCCTAGCTTGCATACTCGATGAGAAATAATTCTCAAAGAACAACTCCTTAAACCTTATCCAAGTTACTACTTTTGTTCTGGCTCTAGCCTGGTTCGACTCCCACCAGTAATTAGCTTCACCTTTCATCAAGTATATACTAAAAGATGTCTTTTGTTCCTCTGCTACCCTGGCGATAACAAAAGCTTTTTCCATCTCCTTAATCTATGTCTGAGCTTCTATAAGATTTGTGGTTCCCTTAAATTCTGGCGGTCCGACTGCTTTAAAGTCTTTGAAATTCGCCAATCTATTATCTGGTCGATTTCTAGCTACTGGTGCTCTATTTTTCATAGCTTGAGCTAACATGTCTACAAAGTTTTGCATTGGGTCTGCTTGATTTCCTTCATTATTTTCATTTTCAGTTTTTGTTCTATCAGTTACATTTCTTTGTGTTCTCGGTATTCCTCTTCCTCTCCATCTTGGTGGCATTTTCTATTTAGACAAAACCTTAAATTATACTTTGAGTTTTATTATATGCCATAACTTATTAGTATTTAAATAATAACACATAATTTTAAATCGAATAATAATATAATCAAAATGTTGGATTGCAATTCAGCTTACTGAATTAATTCTCAAAACTTAATCAAACATATGATTATAATACTGCATTTATATTTATATACCAAATTTTAGCATCATACACTTACATGCTTGGCATATTTTTATAAATGCTAACTATCCCATTTTAAAGCATAAAAGATGGGATCTAACAAAAGATATACTCCCCTATACACATAAGTGGGGATACATCATATTTACATACAACATCACACCTTCTAAGGTTTACATCAAACATATAACCCTAATAAACAAAAGGGGTATCATCTGAATCTATATACATAACATCTAAGCTACATCATCCCAGCTAGCCCTGCGGGGTCACACGAACATGCTCCTGGGGGAATACTCAATCCATGACTCGACGTCGAACAGATCGACTAGACTCTCCTATATCCATATGAGGCATGTTAGTACCACTTCGCTGACCTTCATAAGCTGCATCCAAAGCCAGCTCCAAGGTCCCAACTCTGACCTTGTTTGCCTGCAATGCTATCTCTAGCTGATTAACCCGTTTGGTTGCCTCATACCATGACTCCTCTACACGTATCTTGTCTGCTATCTCCAAATCGAACTCACCTCGCATCGCCTGATGCTCCACCCTCAGTATCCCTAGTTGTAACTCTGATTGCTCTAACTTTTCTCTCAACTCAACCAACTCCATCTGTGTTTGGAAGGCCACATCCTTGTACTGCTGCTCAGAGTATTGCAGGGTGTGGTTCTGCACCTCTAGTTATGCTATCTTACCCTCCATTTCATTATTTCTCATCAACAAATCCCCTATCAAAACATCTTTAGGGGTGTCTTCTATTACCTCATTCTCTACTGGCTTTTGCTCAACCGAATGGCTACATTTCCCGTCTTCAGACATCCGATAAACACAAATAAATAATATCAGTACCACAATAAAATATATTCATTGATAAAATGAAAGGATATTTTATTAACTATAACCAAAACTCAATGAATTTCCTTAATTCATCTCCTAACATACCCTATAAGAGTTTTCTTCTAAGGTTATAACCTAGGTTTTGCATCATAATGTTTATAACCTACAGCTTTGATACCAACTTGTGACGCCCCCAAATCCAGGTTCTCTAACCTCAGATTTAGTGCTCACGATCTATCATTAGCATAAGCATTCTATAAACTATTGCAGAATAATAAACATACATTGTTCATTATAATAAAGTCTCATAACATAATCCCAAGGTCTTCTTTACCTTAACTTAAACACACCTTTAATATTACAAAAGGTTTACATAAATAATTCCATCAGATAATATAATAATTAACATTCATATTAAACTAGTCTTGGATCTTTCCCTTACCTTTGTCTTTCTTATTCGATCCTTCGGGCATAGCTGAAATAAATGTCATGATATAGCAAAGGTAAGCAACTAGTTTGCTTAGCAAGTTTAAATACAAGAAATGTATATCATGATTAGAAATGAATTTAGCATTCAATGTTCAACAATAGAATCGATTGTGAAAGAACATGAATTAAGTTTCAATAATTGGATATTCGAATAATTGAATAATAGATGCTGAGTGGTTTGAAATAACCATGAACATATACTAAGGTTGTCAGTAGTTAAACTGGTCCTTTAAATAAGTTTTGGTAATCAAGGGGATCAACCTTTCATACCCGGTGTATTATGCATAAACACTTAATAGTCGATGTGACACCCCCAAATTCGGGTTACCTAACCCCCGAGTTTGGTGCTCATGATCCACAATATAATAACATCTAACTACCCATTTATATAGAAATAGTAATACATATCACATTAACATATGTTATTAATACATTAGTCCCAGGTTCTCTAACCTTAACATTACAAACATACCCTTTAGACAAACAAAAAAGCGTTTATAAACATATCATAATAATAAGTTTATTATAACAACTCCAGCATTTTGCCTCTATTCTACACAGCACCTTTTGCAACTTCGTCCCTAGCTTAAAAGTTTTATTTAGCAAGGGTGACCAACAAGTTTGCCCCGCAAGTTAAGATATACAATAAATGTATATGAATCAACAAGAACAGACTATCTATTTTGATAGAATGAAACCAAAGTTCGGGAAACTTTGAAATAGCTAAACAAATCGTTAATCAATAACAAGTCTTCTCGTATTCTAGGCAACGCAATAATCTGATAATGAAAGAGTACAACGCTTTCAAAGTTTCTACGATATTCTATTGAATAAACAAGAATCAATTCTACACAATAACAAAGTGGAAATGTTTTTCCAGATTTATGCTAAGCGATCTATTGGATCTAGAACTTCTATTTTATCGGGTATCTATCAAAGATTTACTTTGATATATACGCAGGAGTACCAGATAACCATAAAGATTAAATCATACCCCTCTACAAGTATAACAAGTGATCAGCTTTATTATACCCTATATTATGCATAATACTTAGGTCGCGCGTAATGGTCGAATATACGACTTAAAAATGTTCCCTTTATATAAAAGGTTGTTCTTCTCAGTCTCAGAATCAAGATTTGACTTAACAACGAAATTTAATGATTTCAATTTCTATTTACTTATCGATCTAGCCGAAATAATTTGCATCGATCTATCAATAACAATTGAATTCTCTTCTCGAATCTATCAAGTTCCAACAAATGTTCGTCTAGCCATAATAATTAGCTAAGACATTTTTCAACATAATTTGACAATAAACAGGAATTATCTGTACTGTCAATTCTATCTTCTACGAATATGAATATCCAACCACAGTTATTGTATAAATGTATATTCTCCGAATCAGTAATTCAATTTGAATTATTAATCATGCACTAACTGCGAATAATCAACAATAAATTCCCTGGACATGGTATAATTAGTAATAATTAACCATTATAATAATTGAATGAATATAACTCAAGGTTAAGTTAGGAAACTTGCCTTCCGCGTTGATTACTGCTATACAATAAACTTATCTGCGTTCGTAAGACCTATAAACAATAATATTGGTCTCACAATTAGCACAATATTGCACAACACACAATACTATAATTTACAGTCAAACTTCTCCTAGGCACATTACCACATAGTCACATTAGTGTTTATAACCTATATAAACACTTATCAAGTCTAACTATTTCGGTCTAGTTGGACTTCGGTCCATTCTCGGTGTCCTGGTCACCCTATCCGACCATTAACACATTGATTGTCAATTAAACTTCGTCTCTAAGCTTCAATATTATTTTAAATAAGCCAAATATCGTTTATAATAATTTTCGGAAGCTTTTAATAATTTATAAACAATTATTATAATTTATAATAATTTTTCAAATATTGTACTCATTTTTAAATGATTTAAATACTCATTAATTCCATTATCATTAATATTTAATAATATAAAAATATTAATGAAATACTTGTCAAAATATTAAAATTATTATTAATAACTTAAATTATTTTTTGAATCATCAATATTCTACTTAAATGATTTTTAAATTAATTAAAATTATTTTTAAACCATCACCATTAATATTTAAATTTTAATGAAATTATTATAAAAATATTAAAAGTCATTAATTATAACTTAAAATATCTTTAAAACATTTTTCTTATTTTTAAATGATTTTTAAATTAATAAAATTATTTTTAATTCATTTATTTAATATAATTCTTAAATAAATCTAATATCATTAATATTAATTTATTAATGAGAATTCTCCAAAAATATTGAAATATATATTTTATAATTCAAAATATTTTCTAACTCTTTATTCTTATTTAAAATGATTTTTAAATCAATAAAATCATTTTTAACTTATTTATTTAATTTAATAATCTAATATCATTAATATTAATTTATTAATGAAAATTCTCTAAAAATATTAAAAGTCACATTTTATAACTCCAAATATTTTTTAAATACTTTATTCTTATTTATAACTACAAATATTCTTATATAATTAAAATCATTTTTTTCTAATTTATTTAATATACTAGTTAAATGAATTAAATAGCATTAATATTCAAATAATTATAAATATTAATGACAAATGTCCCAAATAATTAAAAGTTATTTTTCACAATTTAAAATGATTTTTAAAACCATTTTTGCAATTTTTATAATTTATTTCTTATTTTTAATTAATTTTTGGAATTTCAGAATTTAGAAAATAAATAAACCGTCGCTAAATGGATATAGCGACACTTTCTGTCGCTATAGGTGTTCTTGGCCTCAAGAACACTGACAATGCAGTGTTTAAGGGTGCACGTTTGACCACTCTTAAATTCCAATCTGATCATGTTCTGGGTTATCTAAAACTTTGATATTGTAGTATTAATGTCACACTACAATATCCAACCAACACTTTGGTTAAACAACATCACAACAAGGAGATCAAAGCCTCCAAAGTTGCTGTCAGGAAAAATCTGGGTTTTCTGGGCCCAGACAGTTTCGAGTACCTACTTTGATGCTCGATTATATATATGTTTTGGTCTTGGTTCATGTGGTTTGATGGTTCAAACATGTAGTACTAGTGTCAAGGTACATTACTAAAGCAGCAACTCAATTTATCATCAACGGAATCAACATGAAACACATAGTCAAAGTATGTCAGACAGTGATGTTCTTATTTTTTCTGGGTTTTCCAGAAAAGTAAAAATCAGTTCGGGTGGTCTACTTTGACCACCTTTCAGGATCGATCTGTTGTGGTTATAAGAGATCTAAGGACCCAGATCTGTAGTCCATCATACAAGCTACAACATGAATGTAGCACATCATTAAACAAACTAACACGACTGACAGATCTAATCGCTACAAAACTTGTCAGACTCGGTTTTGAACAATCTGGGTTTTCCCATAATTCATCTGGTCAACCTTGGTCAACGATGTTTGACCTTAAATATCTTCAATTCCAGACATCAAATGGCTATGCTACCACTTGCAGATTAAATACCATATACCAGGCCATAGATTCAAACAATAAAACTTCAAAAATCATGAACACACAAGGATCTAGAGCGTCTGACATTAGCTTGTGATCAGACGACTTTTTGACTCAAGAACAGATTTTGAAAACTTCAATTTTAAGACACTTTGATGCTATGGATCCATGATGTAACATCATAGATCATCATAAAACATCTTCTAACACTTATATAAACACATAAACACGAAATCTTTCTTAGCAACTTGGATCAAAAATAAAAATTAGGTTTATACCTCTCTTGCTCCAGTCTTGATCTATGCTCTCCAATCTGGTATTGGGTGTTGTAGGGGCTGGTTATGTGACTGAATTACTTAAGGAATTCGGAGGTTTGAGGGAGAGAGAGAGAGAGTTGTTGAGAGTAAGTTAGCAAAATGGGTAGTTTTATACACTTTCTCTCTCTTAATCTATATATAAAATAAAGATAAATTGTATATTACATATATCTGATGTTTCTAGCTGCTTTTCTGAGATATTAGTAGTCACAGCAAGTGGGTTGGTCACCAACTAAAGCTCTTGGCCATTTTACAAGTTACTTTTAAAAAAAAATCCAAAAAGGGCATTTTGGTCTTTAGCAAATTAAATTTAACGGCATACTAGACAAATGCACAACCCTTAGGGTTTAACCCTAAGGTTCTAACACTTAGGTTTTAAAACATTAGCTTACATAATTTTCAATTTAGGGTTTTTAAATTAGAAAATTAAAAGTTTAAAACTAAAATTAGGGTTTCCTAATTAAATTAGGTTTTCCTAATCACATTATTGTTTAATAAATATATTAGCCCTTCCAATTAGGATTAGGGTTGCCTAATTAGGGTTTAAAAATCCCGAATATGAAATTAGGATTTTATTTAGAAAAATTAAAATTTCTAAATTATAATTAGGGTTTGTAAAATAGAAATTAAGATAACAAAAATATAATTAGGGTTTTCTAATCATATTTAAGTTTAATAAACACATTAAGCTTACTAATTAGGATTGGGGTTTCCTAATTAGAGTTTTAGGATTCCTGAATATAAAATTAGGGTTTCTCGACTTTCGATTAGGGCTTCTAACGGTACGTTAGGGTTTCTAATCCTGATATTAAGGTTTTTAATCTCTTATTAGGGTTTATTAATTACAAACCTTATCCGATCAATTATTGATCAACATTTCTACACAGTACCAACACGTACTTATCAAAATAATTATTTTAATTATATTTTCTATCGAATCCCTATCCAGACAGAGGGTTAGGGTTTCTAATCTTGTTAAGCACAAATCTACTCTAAATTTATTAGTCAATACACAAATTGGCCTTCTCGAGACTCGTACCACAAATACTTGTCGCAAAATTTATGATCAATATTAATAATAAAAAAAATTATTCACAAAATTTTAATTATTCGAAATCCCCGGTTATCACATTCACCCCTCCTTAAAAAGATTCCGTCCTCGGAATCACCGCTTTCTTAATCTCTACAATCTTTTAAAGTTGTATCATCAATTCATTCTTAACAACACAATATTAATTTGTGTATCAAATTCTAACCTGTGACTTGGATCGTATAAAAGAAAATAAATCACAACAATATCTAACTTGTATGTCTCGCGTAATTTAAGTATTAAGCTAAATCGTTATCGGTCGCTTCTTCATGGGCAGCTGCTACATTTGGAACTATCATGCTAAAAGTGAATGATGTTGGTCTTCCCTGCTGAGCTGGCTCTTTAATCGCTAGGGTTTTGCTACCGGGTCCCTTGTTGGCACTTCTCCTCTCTACATTTCTCTTTGGACAGTTCTGAACCAGATGATCGGTAGACCCACACACAAAACAACCTCGTGTCTTATTTGGAATGGGACACTGGGGTGACATGTGTCCCTCTTAACCACAGTTGTAACAGACTCCTTTTTTCTTCAAACAAACTCCTTGATGATGCTTTCCCGCAAACTACGCATAGCGCGCCTTTCTTCCTAATCTCTACTGGATTATTTCCTGAATTAATATCACCATCCCTCTTACGTTTATTAAGATTACTACCTCCACTACCACCTATCATAATATTTCCTTCAGCCTCCTTTCTTTGTTCTTGACTATTCTTTAATACAACTTCAATTTCTCCTTCAGCGATAATGGCTTTTTCTAATAACGTTGAAAATGAACTAATTTGCAGCACATCCAGCTTCTCGAGTACCAACGATTTCAATCTGTTCCTAAAACATCGTGCTTTAAGTTCCTCAGCGTCCACTCGATGTGGAGCAAATTTTGCTAACTCGTCGAACTTGACAAAATATACTGCCACCGTCATATCTTCATGCTTCATATTCAAAAATTGTTCTTCCATATTTCTCTTTAGACCTCCCTTCCTTGGCGGCATTATCTAATAAAAATCTTACATTAATTCTCCTTTTCTACACAGATTCTTATTAATAACATAATAAGAATTAAAAATTTCTCATATAATCGCATATTTATTCAAATAGCACAAAGTACATCTAGCACTTAACACACATATATAGCACTATCCCTTTTTTTTAAATAATATCAGGATTAACAACACAACTTTAAACAAAAGTTATAATTCTCCATTCACACATAACTATTCCCCAGTTCATCAAACTTACCACACCTAGGGGTTTAGGAACTTGCCATAATTATATGAGTGTATGAAATTATCCTATTCAGACCTTTGGCGTCCATTCACAGAGGGGTTCAAAACATTTCATATAATTATGAGTCATGAACTTACCATAAGTATGAGTTTTAAGAACTCAAAAATTAATCTTAATCTTATATTCATATAGAAAACAAAGATTTCACTCATACAAACATATATATTTATACATATGCTCACACATCGTTCTTGATATTATAACCGTTAATATCATACACTATCAAAAGATACTATCGCTTAAACTTAAGCTATCTACCGTCCACTCCCTTCACCAGTCTTCTTCTTACTGGAACACTTGTTGCCTTCGGCTTAGGACAATATAGGAAAATATGTCCTTCTTGCTTAAAATTAAAGCACACGTTCTTCCACATCATGCTTTCTCTCACGTGAGTCTTTTCACACTTGCTGTAGACTTGCTCCTTCTTCGGGTTTGAATTTTTTAGAGTTGTCACTGTCGTTGTCCCTCTTTCTCTTATTCTTGCTCTTCTTGCTGCTTGATTGTTCCTTTAGACGATCCACCACCTTCAGTCTTCATCCTTTCCATCTGCGCCTTGAGCTCATTTCGTTCTTCAGTCATTTCACGTAACGCTCGCTTCGTCTTCCATAAATCCTCCAAGAGAAATACTTTTCTTCGGAGATCTTGATCTTCTGCAGATACTTGATCTTGTTCTCCAACTTTGATCTTATTCTCTTTCTCCACCTTAGCTTCTTCGGACTCTCCCTCCTCATCACCACTCAGATACATCTCAGGATAATCGTCATGATCGCTCCCCAGATTGACCATAGGTTCATCTTCTCCGACCTTCTCAACTGATTTGCTTTGCGCTGGCACCTCGGCTACTGGCACTGGTGCAACAGCCGCTAGCATCTCCGCACTCATTTCATCTTCTCCAGACATCCTACAATCTGTCTAAATGACTTGATTAATACTTCTCCAGTACGAACTTCTCACACTATGTGTCCACATATCTCACTATCGATATATTTCGGCAATCCCTCACTTAGTACTCTAAATGAGTATTCTAGATTTCGCTTATGGTTATAATCCTAGGGTTTTCCCCACCCCACTTAAGGTTTATAACCTACAGCTCTACTACCAACTTGTGACACCTTGGTCACTACAACTTTGATACCAACCTGTGACACCCCCAAATTCGGGTTACCTAACCCCCGAGTTTGGCGCTCACGATCCACAATATAATAACATCTAACTACCCATTTATATAGAAATAGTAATACATATCACATTAACATATGTTGTTAATACATTAGTCCCAAGTTCTCTAATCTTAACATTACAAACATACCCTTTAGATAAACAAAAAAGTGTTTACAAACATATCATAATAATAAGTTTATTATAACTACTCCAGCATTTTGCCTCTATTCTTCACAGCACCTTCTGCAACTTCGTCCTTAGGTGAAAAGTTTTATTTAGCAAGGGTGAGCAACAAGTTTGCCCCGCAAGTTAAGACATACAATAAATGTATATGAATCAAGAAGAACAGACTATCTATTTTGATAGAATGAAACCAAAGTTCAGGAAACTTTGAAATAGCTAAACAAATCATTAATCAATAACAAGTCTTCTCGTATTCTAGGCAACGTAATAATCTGATAATGAAAGAGTACAACGCTTTCAAAGTTTCTACGATATTCTATTGAATAAACAAGAATCAATTCTACACAATAACAAAGTGGAAATATTTTTTCAGATTTATGCTGAGCAATCCATTGGATCTAGAACTTCTATTTTATCGGGTATCTATCAAAGATTTACTTTGATATATACGCAGGAGTACCAGATAACCATAAAGATTAAATCATACCCCTCTGCAAGTATAACAAGTGATCAGCTTTATTATACCCTATATTATGCATAATACTTAGGTCGCGCGTAATGGTCGAATATACGACTTAAAAATGTTCCCTTTATATAAAAGGTTGTTCTTCTCAGTCTCAGAATCAAGATTTGACTTAACAACGAAATTTAATGATTTCAATTTCTATTTACTTATCGATCTAGCCGAAATAATTTGCATCGATCTATCAATAACAATTGAATTCTCTTCTCGAATCTATCAAGTTCCAACAAATGTTCTTCTAGCCATAATAATTAGCTAAGACATTTTTCAACATAATTTGACAATAAACAGGAATTATCTGTACTGTCAATTCTATCTTCTACGAATATGAATATCCAACCACAGTTATTCTACAAATGTATATTCTCCGAATCAGTAATTCAATTTGAATTATTAATCATGCACTAACTGCGAATAATCAACAATAACTTCCCTGGACATGGTATAATTAGCAATAATTAACCATTATAATAATTGAATGAATATAACTTAAGGTTGAGTTAGGAAACTTGCATTCCGCGTTGATTACTGCTATACAATAAACTTATCTGCGTTCGTAAGACCTATAACCAATAATATCGGTCTCACAATTAGCACAATAATGCACAACACACAATACTGTAATTTACAGTCAAACTTCTCCTAGGCACATTACCACATAGCCACATTAGTGTTTATAACCTATATAAACACTTATCAAGTCTAACTATTTCGGTCTGGTTGGACTTCGGTCCATTCTCGGTGTCCTGGTCACTCTATCCGACAATTAACACATTAATTGTCAATTAAACTTGGTCTCTAAGCTTCAATATTATTTTAGATAAGCCAAATATCGTTTATAATATTTTTTGGAAGCTTTTAGTAATTTATAAACAATTATTATAATTTATAATAATTTTTCAAATATTGTAATCATTTTTAAATGATTTAAATACTCATTAATTCTATTATCATTAATATTTAATAATATAAAAATATTAATGACATACTTGTCAAAGTATTAAAGTTATTATTAATAACTTAAATTACTTTTTGAATCATCAATATTCTACTTAAATAATTTTTAAATTAATTAAAATCATTGTTAAATAATCACCATTAATATTTAAATATTAATGAAATTATTTTAAAAATATTAAAAGTCATTAATTATAACTTAAAATATCTTTAAAACATTTTTCCCATTTTTAAATGATTTTTAAATCAATAAAATCATTTTTAATTCATTTATTTAATATAATTCTTAAATAAATCTAATATCATTAATATTAATTTATTAATGAGAATTCTCCAAAAATATTGAAATATATATTTTATAATTCAAAATATTTTCTAACTCTTTATTCTTATTTAAAATGATTTTTAAATCAATAAAATCATTTTTAACTTATTTATTTAATTTAATAATCTAATATCATTAATATTAATTTATTAATGAAAATTCTCCAAAACTATTAAAAGTCACATTTTATAACTCCAAATATTTTTTAAATACTTTATTCTTATTTAAAATGATTTTTATATAATTAAAATCATTTTTCTCTAATTTATTTAATACACTAATTAAATAAATTAAATAGCATTAAAATTCAAATAATTACAAATATTAATGACAAATGTCCCAAATAATTAAAAGTTATTTTTCAGAATTTAAAATGATTTTTAAAACTATTTTTGTAATTTTTATAAATTTTTTCCTATTTTTAATTAATTTTCAGAATTTTAGAATTTAGAAAATAAATAAACCGTCGCTAAATGGATATAGCAACACTTTTTGTCGCTTAGGTGTTCTTGGCCTCAAGAACACTGACAAGGCAGTGTTTAAGGGTGCACGTTTGACCACTCTTAAATTCCAATCTGATCATGTTCTAGGTTATCTAAAACTTTGATATTGTAGTATTAATGTCACACTACAATATCCAACCAACACTTTGGTTAAACAACATCACAACAAGGAGATCAAAGCCTCCAAAGTTGCTGTCAGGAAAAATCTGGGTTTTCTGGGCCCAGACAGTTTCGAGTACCTACTTTGATGCTCGATTATATATATGTTTTGGTCTTGGTTCATGTGGTTTGATGGTTCAAACATGTAGTACTAGTGTCAAGGTACATTACTAAAGCAGCAACTCAATTTATCATCAACGGAATCAACATGAAACACACAGTCAAAGTATGTCAGACAGTGATGTTCTTATTTTTTCTGGGTTTTCCAGAAAAGTAAAAATCAGTTCGGGTGGTCTACTTTGACCACCTTCCACGATCGATCTGTTGTGGTTATAAGAGATCTAAGGACCCAGATCTGTAGTCCATCATACAAGCTACAACATGAATGTAGCACATCATTAAACAAACTAACACGACTGACAGATCTAATCGCTACAAAACTTGTCAGACTCGATTTTGAACAATCTGGGTTTTCCCATAATTCATCCGGTCAACCTTGGTCAACGATGTTTGACCTTAAATATCTTCAATTCCAGACATCAAATGGCTATGCTACCACTTGCAGATTAAATACCATATACCAGGCTATAGATTCAAATAATAAAACTTCAAAAATCATGAACACACAAGGATCTAGTGCGTCTGACATTAGCTTGTGATCAGACGACTTTTTGACTCAATAACAGATTTTAAAAACTACAATTTTAAGACACTTTGATGCTATGGATCCATGATGTAACATCATAGATCATCATAAAACATCTTCTAACACTTATATAAACACATAAACACGAAATCTTTCTTAGCAACTTGGATCAAAAATAAAAATTAGGTTTATACCTCTCTTGCTCCAGTCTTGATCTATGCTCTCCAATCTGGTATTGGGTGTTGTAGGGGCTGGTTATGTGACTGAATTACTTAAGGAATTCGGAGGTTTGAGGGAGAGAGAGAGAGAGTTGTTGAGAGTAAGTTAGCAAAATGGGTAGTTTTATACACTTTCTCTCTCTTAATCTATATATAAAATAAAGATAAATTGTATATTACATATATCTGATGTTTCTAGCTGCTTTTCTGAGATATTAGTAGTCACAGCAAGTGGGTTGGTCACCAACTAAAGCTCTTGGCCATTTTACAAGTTACTTTTAAAAAAAAATCCAAAAAGGGCATTTTGGTCTTTAGCAAATTAAATTTAACGGCATACTAGACAAATGCACAACCCTTAGGGTTTAACCCTAAGGTTCTAACATTTAGGTTTTAAAACATTAGCTTACATAATTTTCAATTTAGGGTTTTTAAATTAGAAAATTAAAAGTTTAAAACTAAAATTAGGGTTTCCTAATTAAATTAGGTTTTCCTAATCACATTATTGTTTAATAAATATATTAGCCCTTCCAATTAGGATTAGGGTTGCCTAATTAGGGTTTAGAAATCCCGAATATGAAATTAGGATTTTATTTAGAAAAATTAAAATTTCTAAATTATAATTAGGGTTTGTAAAATAGAAATTAAGATAACAAAAATATAATTAGGGTTTTCTAATCATATTTAAGTTTAATAAACACATTAAGCTTACTAATTAGGATTAGGGTTTCCTAATTAGAGTTTTAGGATTCCTGAATATAAAATTAAGGTTTCTCGACTTTCGATTAGGGTTTCTAACGGTACGTTAGGGTTTCTAATCCTGATATTAAGGTTTTTAATCTCTTATTAGGGTTTATTAATTACAAACCTTATCCGATCAATTATTGATCAACATTTCTATACAGTATCAACTCGTACTTATCAAAATAATTATTTTAATTATATTTTCTATCGAATCACTATCCGGACTTAGGGTTAGGGTTTCTAATCTTGTTAAGCACAACTCAACTCTAAATTTATTAGTCAATACACAAATTGACCTTCTCGAGACTCGTATCACAGATACTTGTCGCAAAATTGATGATCAATATTTATATTAATAAAAAAAATTATTCACAAAATTTTAATTATTCAAAATCCCAGGTTATCACAGTCGAGCGACAATTATTTTACAATATAATGCTTTAAAATTGTTCTTTTTCTCAGTCTCGAGTTCTTACCAAATCAATTGGTTAAGAACAGCTTTTAAAATATATTTGATTTAACAAATTTAAATATATTCGATCTAGCTGATACAACTAGCATAGATCTATCTCATAAACAGTTCAAGAATGAAAGAACTTTAATTAATTCACAATTAAATAATAATAATTGAACAGGAATTCGATTGTGCAAAAATGCGATTCACAATAATCGTTAAGGATGTGGAGTAATCAACAATAATTATCCACTAACATGCTTTGAAAATAATAACTCAAGTTTAAGTTAGAAAACTTGCATGTTCGATGAGCTACAGCTAACTAGCTTTAATTAAAACTCTTCGAACGACCTAGCATTGACAATGTTGGTTTATTAATTAGTACTGCGTATAATTGTATGTCTATATGCTTACTTATGCTATCAACAAATAATTCAATCACAAGGTACACATAATATAATATATTATCATTAGTCTTATAAGATATTTAATAAATCTTAAGTTAATGATTTAATTAATTTATAAGGTCTTTCTTAAGTAATAAACACTTATTAGATCTTTAAATAATTTATTATAATTGTTTAATTAATGAGTTATTTAAATTCTCTTCATTTATTAACTCTATATTTATTTAATTACCATTTAATATTAGTTAAATAGTAACTAATTAATTACCTTTAGTTATTATTTAATAATAAATAATAGCTAATTACATCTACTTATTATTTAATGTTAATTAAATAATAAATAATTAAATTATTAATATTATTTATCTTTAATTATTATTTAATATTAATTAAATAATAATTAATTAATCACTATCCATGAAAAATAAATAATTAATTTATTTACTTCATCAATCTTTAATTATTCATTACTATTAATAAATGAATAATTAATTAACATTTTTCATTATTTATTATTTAATAAATAATTATTATTTATTTATTTATCCTTGAATAACAAATAATTAATTCACTTCATAAATCTTTAATTATTCTTTCTTGTTAATATAAGAATAATTAAGTATCACTTGTCCTTATTTATTATTTAATACTAATTAAATAATAATTAAAAAATTATTTTATAAATTTTATGCCAATGTAAGTAAGTAATTACATTATTATTATATAATCTTACTTAAATTTTCTTTAATCGGTATTTAATATTAAATAAATAATAATTAATCAATGATTTAACTCTATTTATTATTTAATCTTAATTAAATAATCAATACTTAGTTTATTACCACTAACTCTACTTAATTATTACTTAAATAATAATTAAATAGTTAATTACAATTAGATTATATGTAATTAGTTTAATAATCATTTAGTGGCATTAATAATTATTAATAAGTAAGTTTTAAATGATTTAAATGAGTTTAAACCATTAATTACTTGGTGATTACATAACTGTTCAGAAAAATTCAGAATTAAATATTTTAATATTCTTCACAATTTTAGAAAATTTTTGGTCCCGAACCCACCACCAGAACCGGCAGGAAACTGGGTAAACCGGTCGCCGGAGAGTTCGTCCGATTCGCCGAAAACTGAACCGACAGCTAATATTTTTTTTCTTCTGATTTTCCAGATTTGGGGTCCTTTACTAAAACTTGAATAAAATGAAATCTACAACTCCGATTTAGGTCCAGTCAGTCTCGTTTGATTTGGACATGTTTTAGTTACTGAAAATGGCCAGGAACCGGACTATTTTGCACAGCCATTCAACAATGAGGTGTTTTTAGAAAAAAATTCATATCTTGCTCATTTTAAAACATTTTTGCATGCTTCAAAAGCGATTTTGTTCTTAACTTACATATCTAACATAACAAGAAAGAAAATATAAAAACTAATAGTAAGTTTCAAAATGAAAAATCTTCAATCACACCTTTCGATTAGGTTTTTCGGTAAAACTCATTTTCATGCATTTTACCAAACTTTTCTACACAAACACATACCAATACACAAGTTAAATCCATTAAACTCTATATCTATCATTCTAGCATGTTTCTAGCAATTTAAAACTTGAACTTCATGTGTCTAACATAAAATACACTAAGCATGCAAGATTAGGGTGTTTCTTAAACATTTGTACATAATTTTTTTTCTTTTCTTTTTGATCAATCTTTTAAACACCCAAAAAAGTAAGATCCAAACATGATGCATTAAAAAGAAATAAATCAAGAGTTTTGAAAGTTCATGAGCATAGGTTCTTTATTATTATTATTTTTTTTAAACTAACAAAATACATGAAATTAAAGCTTGAGATTTAATATTTTTACCTTGATCTAAAGGCACACCTTCTTGTTTTACCAAAGTATGATATAAATTTTGGATGTATAAGGCTCAAACTCTTTCCCTTTCTTCCTCTAGAATGCCATGCCTTCTCTCTTCTCTTTGTTTTTTTTTCTAGCAAACTTTGGAAGAATGAGAAGTAAAGAAATAAAACTTATTTTTTTTTCTAAAGAGAAGTATTTATATGTGGGTATACGATGTGTATATATATAACTTGTATGTATATATTTTCACCCAATTTACATTCATCTCTTCTCTTTTATTTTGCCCATTAAGAATAAAATAATTAAGCTAGAATAATAGGGTGCAAAGTTGGTAGTATTTGGTAAACAACTAAAGTAACTTAATAATTTACATCACATGCCTCTTGCTCTCTTTATTTGACCGGATCATGCCCCATCCTGGCCAATTTCATTTCTTGTTTTATTTGTTAATTAACAATCTAGAAGGTCCATATAAATTGGGCCATAGCTTGGGCAATTTCATTTCTTGTTTGGCCTCTTTAATTACATTGTTTGGGCTATATAAAAAAATAACATGATCCAATAGATAAATTTTATCTTACCCTAATTATTTAATTAGAGTTTCCATTCTAATAATTATTTATGTACATTTAATTTTATAATCCAATTAGACTTACTTTAATTAGGTTTAAATTAAATATTAAATTGAGATAATAAAATTGATCTCTTAAGTTAGTATAATTTTAAATACTATTATTCTTCAATACCATAACCCTTTGGTTATTTAATTTCCATACCTAATGTATAATTAGGTTATGTAACTTTTTCGTTTAATTCTCTTTATATAATTCATACATGCATATATATTTAGAATATATATATTTATTTATTTATTTAACCAAAAACATTTTTCCACATAAATAATAACATATTTATTCACTATATGTCACAAAGTTTTCAATATCATTAATATTTAATTAATATATTTAATTACCGCGTGACTAAAAACTCATGGTTATTACAGTTAATGAGCAAAACAAGCGTGTGCATAATTGTAAAACTGACTCTACATCTTTCCCTCTTTGCAGAATTCCATAACAAAGACATCTAGTTTACATCAGAAGAGACGGTGTCCCCATTATCATTTCCTGGTCTGACTTGAGAAAAATTCCCTTCATGGGATTGAGAGGGAGAATGGCACTACAGGGATCATCAACCTTCTAACTTTTGCCATAAATAAATGTGACATCACACCCAGATTCATCATCTTACGTACTTGGGATTGACAAAAATAAAGAAGATTTCTGGCCACCAGGCACCAAAATTCTCAATTTAAAAAAGAGCTCAACTCTATCAACTAACAAACAAATTCTAAGTCGAACTAATTTTTTTTGGTGATGGTTGAAGTGGAACCAGAAGTAAACCACCGAATAAACACTGCTTTGTTTGGAACTCCCTAAAAAACTATTAACAGAACTGCTATATTGGCAAAATATGATCAACAATTCTGTACATTGCAACCACAAACCAATAACCACCTACTCTTTGACAATCTCACCTCAAAACCACTACCTGGGTAAAATGAAAAGGTAATGGGAGGTAATGCAAAACTAGAAGAGGTATCATTAATAAAGATGCAAAGAAATAAAAAATGTAAGACCCCGAATTTTATGAAATAAAAGTATTCAATTTTTCTTATAATTACTATTCAGTAAATGGTTAAATTGATAAAAGTTTAAAGTTATGGGTGAAATATGAATTTTTTTCAAAATAAGCAAGTGGTTATAAAATAATCATTGTTGTCGGGGAATATTCGTTTGGTCGTGGAATATTTTTTCTGTCGGGGAATATTCGTACGACAGCGCAGCTATTTGTGGGCCCCATAACAGAATAACTGTCGGGTGAAGAAAACGACAAATTTGAGTTTTTATAAATAACGGCGTAGTTGTTACCGTTAACACTGTTGGAATACCCGGTGGTTAAAATGCAGTAATACGCGTTATTGCACAGTAGCACACGGTATTACATAGTATTTTTGAAATTATTGATTCTTACGAAGGAAGGCACTACTCAATAATTATTATAGTAATTACTGTTCAATATTTTATTTTATTGATTCAATAATTGCTACGTTAAAATTTTATATTATTGTTGTTCAATAATTGTCACTGCACGGTATTTTTCATTATCAGATCAATAATTCATATTATTTGAATAATATTATTAGATAACATTATTGGCAATGTCTAGAAAGTTCTGTCTAAGGAGAGGTTTGGTCACCTAATTGCGCGCCAGTAAGGATAAATTCTTATTGGAAAGCCCCCTCTTTCCTAGGAACTGCCTGGTTGTCATAAATGTGATTCTGTAATATTATCTGTGAATAATTAATTATTGATTCATATGATAAGGAAATATTTATTTTATGTGGATATAAATGAGGGATATATTTTTGTGGTTAAAAATGAAGGAGTTAATGTTGAGGTGTTTTATTTGTATTTTTGTCGGAACGGAGGTATTGAAAATCAAATTAGGGTTTTTGAGATATTTTGCGAGGGTTATAATTTTTAATCCGACCGTTGGATCGTGGTAATATTTGGATATGTTATACATATATAAGTTGAGTATATGCCCACAAATTTTGAACCGTTAAAAATGAACGTATGATTTGTTATGAATTTTACGAGATGACTGGTTCAGAAATTATTGAATTTTCGGAGTTTATCATTTTGGTGAAAAATTCTAGAATTGGTGGGCCCCACTTGTGGTTGGTGAAGAAATGTGCTGAATTGTATTTCAAATGTGGTGGGTGGGAATAGTAGCAGGTAAAGCCATCAAGTTGCAGGTCAAACCTACTAAAATTTTCCTATAAATAGAGGGCTAAGTTAGAATTGAAAATCACACCAGAAACATAAGCTTTCTCTCTTTCTCTCTCTATATTATGAAGCATATTTTTTGAGATTTTAGATACTTGGTGAGTTGCTATTCATCAGTGCAAGTTTTCTTCAGCATCATATCCGATATCCAGTCAGAAGTACTGCTCTTTTGAGGTAAGGGATAGTAATGGATTTTAAGGGTTGTTATGATTTTCAGTTTCGTAATTTTTCTGATCTTCAAAAATTATGGAAAAATTTGAAATGATATTTTGATGAGTTTTATTGATTGTGTCCAAAAATGGTGATTTTTGGATGTATAGATTAAGAGTTATGAATCTTACGGGAAAAGACTATTTTAAAAGTAACCGCTTATAATTCCTTGTGGTTAACTCCAAAATTGATGAAATTTTTATTGGAAGTACATGTATATGATAGAAGTATACTCTGTAAATTTCAGAATTTTTGGACAAAAAGTATAATTTTTGATAAATGTCTAAATATTCGGTGGTTTTGGCCATATAAAAAATAGTAAATGAGTTTTAAAAATTCTGAGAAAAATATATGTTCAATATGGGACTATATTATGCTAAATCCCAGAAAAAAAATATTTTTGGAACTGATTTGATATTTTTCATAAAAATGGACTAGTTATGAGTAAATGAATTAAATATGTTATGCGAAGTAAGAAAATTAGAAAATAGGATTTTATGGCTAGAGAATCCTATATGAGGTATATGCAGATTTTTGATGAGGGTTTTGATTATTGGTGATAAAATCTTATGAGTTTGGTATTTTAGAATGATTAAATGCATTATTTAGTAAAGTGTAAACAATTTAAATAAATTGTTTATAAGCTTAAGAAATATTATTCTTTCAATATCATTATACCGAAATACTGGTATGGATTTTATTGTGGAATTTCTACATTTTTGTGTCGAGTTTACTATTTATGAGTTACTATTCACGAGTTACTATTCATGAGTTACTATTCACGAGTTACTATTCACGATAAAAATTGGTTTCTTTTTCTAACCAAATTATAGTTGAGTTATGAATATTACTCTTGAGATTAAAATTATGTATTGATTATATTGATTTTATTATCATATATAACATTTTTATAACCCTGATGTTGAAATTCTCTTTCACTAGAGTGTAAAGATGGGTAGATTATTGGTATGATCATGACTAGGGTTCTCTTTGGCCTGTAGTGCAAAGTTGAATTGTGACTGGTATGATCATGACCATTGAATTTATAAGTGAATATCTTTAGCTTAAGTGCAAAGGTGAATTGATCAACATGGTTATAATTATTGTTTATATAAATTCTGAAATAATTATATATTTCTTTGAGATATTAATATCTTTGGCCTGTAGTGCAAAGATGAAATATTGATGAATATCTTTGGCCTGTAGTGCAAAGATAAATTGTTGATGAATATCTTTGGCCCGTAGTGCAAAGATGACATGTTGTTGAATATCTTTGGCCAGTAGTGCAAAGATGAACAGATGTTGTGATAAACATGACCAACTGGTGATACAAATGAATATCTTTGGACGTAGTGCAAAGATGAAGTTATTAGTATGATTATGAACATGAAATGTGATTTGGTGTAACCATGATCTTTGATGTTTCAGGTAAAGATAGGTGATGAAAATTATCATCGTCCTGGATGAGAAGAGGAATTTAGAACTACAGTTATGATTATGAGTTATTCATATGATTGTGGACCAGAATTGTTGATTGATGTTACAGGGATAAAACATTGTTGGTGGATTTTTAACATGGAGAAGATAATAGACTTTATAGTCTATTTGACTCTTCTAATGGATTGCTCGTTCCGCTGCAACTATGGTTGAAATTTTTATCATTTACCATATGTTCTAAATCTCTGATTTATTGTTGATGAAGGCTATTGATAATTGAATTATCTTTAGTCATGACATTCTTTACTGAGCTAGTTGTGCTCACCCTTTTGCTTCACAATTCCTTTCAGGTAATAAGAGTGTAGCTGGATCGAGCGGAGGTAACAAGGGAATAGAACGGTGGTCATCATTTAGTAGTTATATTTGGTGAAGAAAATAGGGTGAGGCGAACCTAACGTTGGAAGGGTGTTTTGTCACTATCATACAAGATGTCTAATGACATACAACCTCGTGTCATCATAAGACAGGGTTGTGCTCATCCACTTGCTGAGTATATCTATATGGGCACTACCTATATAATCTTGGTGTTTGTTTGAAGTATAATTCTCAATTAGAGACAGTGGAGATAATGATAAGTCAAGAGAAGACTCACCATTGGGAAGAATATGATAGTAATCTTCTCGTTTTTCTTTGGGGTCTATTGGGTCAACCAAGGATAATTCTGTGGCCATATGATATCTATCATAACCTAGACGCGTGGCCTCCCATGTACGAAGGTTTCCTTGAGCACTTTCCAAAGATTCTAATTTCTAAAACAGTTTTTGACTATACCTTTATGTAAGGTGTTATTGTGAGGTGATGTTCACGGTTAGAACATGAGTCACATTTGGTATATATTTGTATCCAAACTCACAGCATATGTGTTGTTGTATTTTGCACGACAATTGTTGTAATAAAGTTGTAGTTGTTTTCTGTACCATGTATTTGACGACTCAGAATGGGTTGGATGGAATGGACCTATTTTGGGGTTGTTACAAAAAATGCCGCACATATCAGTGAAGATAGATCCAGGTGGATTTGAACCACCAACCTCTCAGATTAACATCCGAGCGCTCTTTGCCATTTCTGAGCCTACAGATCTTCAAGAACATAGCATTGTAACAGTTAAAATATTCGTCTACAATGAGCTAGGGTAGAACTCTCTTATTTACAGAAAACATAATCAATTGGCAAATCAATTATCCAATGTTTGAAGTTCAAAAAATTGAAACCTAGCACAACATTCGTTTCGGAGGATCCAGTGTAACCTGAAAACAAGAATTTTCGTTGGAGAATTGAGTTTTAAAAAAAATAAAAAAATTGTAAGGCCATTGGCCTAAGCACCATGCATGAGAAATCTAAAAGCTCATATTGATTGTATAACAATTAAGCAAAACCAACAGGGTAATAATTATTTAGTGACAATTTATTTTCCTAGATGTCTAAAAGAGCTTTAATGAACTAAAAGTCTAAAGCATCTAAGCTCCCTAACTAATGGTCCGGACAATAGATGATATAAGACAAAAAAAGATGAGAAAAGACCATATGATACAAAAATATGAGAAAAGACAAATGAAATAGATTAGCCTTTTGAAATGTGAGCATGACCACCTGCACCAGGTAAGAGAGCTTAAAACAGCATTTGATCCAACATTCACCCCCCACACCATAAAATGTCTCCATTAAGCCTCAAACCCCAAGATAATTTTACATATCTATATAAAATACCAAACTACAATTATAAGCTACAACTTAAGGAGGAGCATAAACAAATTTAATTGGAGATGGATACTGTAAGACCCCGAATGTTTTTATATAAATAAAATTAAATTTTCCTCTATTCATTATTCTAAATTAATAAGGTGTTAATTTGATATAATGATTTGGTTATAAGTAAAATTTGCAAATTTTACAAAATAAGCAAGTGGTTATAAAATATTCATTGTTGTCGGAGAATATTCGTTTGGTTGCAGAATATTCTTTTTACCGGGGAATATTCATACGACGGCGCAGTTATTTGTGGGCCCCATAACAGAATAACTATCGGATGAAGAAAACGGCCAATTTGAGTTTTATAAATAACGGCGTAATCGTTACCGTTAACACTGTTGAAATATCCGGTGGTTAAAATACAGTAATACGTGTGGTTGCACAGTAGCACACGGTTTTGCACAGTATTGATGAATTATTGATCATTACATAAGAAGGCACTACTCAATAATTGTTACAGTAATTACTGTTTAATATTTTATTTTATTGATTCAATAATTGTTACGTTGATATTTTATATTATTGTTGTTTCAATAATTATCATTGCATAGTATTTCTCATTATCAGATCAATAATTAATATTATTTGAATAATATTATTAGATAGCATTATTCGCAATGTCTAAGAAAGTTCTGTCAAAGGAGAGGTTTGGTCACCTAATTGCGCGCCAATAAGGAGAAATCCTTATTGGAAAGCCTCCTCTTTCTTGGGAACGGCCTGCTTGTCATAATTGTGATTCTGTAATATTATTTGTGAATAATTAATTATTAATTTATATGATAAGAAAATATTTATTTGACGTGGATATAAATAATGGATTTATTTATGTGGTTATAAATGAAGGAATTAATGTTGAGGTGTTTTATCAGTATTTTTGTCGGAATGGAGGTATTAAAAATCAAATCAGTGTTCTGGAGATATATTGCGTGAGTTATAATTTTTAATCCGACCATTGGATCGTTGTGATTTTTGGATATGTTATACATATATAAGTTGAGTATATGTCCACAAATTTTGAACCGTTAAAAATGAACGTATGATTTGTTATAAATTTTAAGAGGTGACTGGTTTAGAAATTATTAAAGTTTCAGAATTTATCATTTTAGTGGAAAATTCTAGAATTGGTGGGCCCCACTTTTGGTTGGTTAGAAATGTGCTCAAATTAAATTTCAAATGTGGTGGGTGGGAATAGTAGCAGGTAAAGCCATCAGGCAGCAGGTCAAGTCTGCTTCGATGTGCTAATATTTTTCTATAAATAGCGGGCTAAGTTAGAATTGAAAATCACACCAGAAACATAAGTTCTCTTTCTCTCTCTATATTATCGAGTGTATTTTGTGAGTATTTAGATACTTTGAGAGTAGCTATTCAGTACAAGTTTCATTCAACATCATATCCGATATTTCATTCCGAAGTACTGTTTCTTTGAGGTAAGGGATGTTATTATTTTTTGTAATGATGTTATTCTTTCAATATCATTATACCGAAATATTGATATAAATTTTATTATGAAAATTCTACCTTTTTGTGTCGGGTTTACTATTCACGTATACGGCACTATTCATGAGTATTGTTCACGAAGTATGATTTTTCTTGTGGAATTTTTACCTTTTTGTGTCAGGGTTACTATTCACGTATACGACACTATTCACCGAAAAATAAATTCTTTTTTTTTGTCCATGATGTCTATTATGGTTACTATCTTTGATTGTATCCATGTTTTGATCTTTATTTTTGAATTCTACTTCACAATTGGTTATTATGAAGTATTATTGATTTTGGATAAACTGTAATACGAATCCCTAATATTTGTCATTCTGTCTCACTGGATTAGTTTTCTTTAAAATATTTTTCATCATCATCAGTCTTAAATGATGATGTTACTGAATATCTTTGGCCTGTAGTGCAAAGATGAATGATTACTTGATGAATATCTTTGGCCTGTAGTGCAAAGATGAATAGTTGTTGAGATGAACTTGACCAACTAGTAATACAAATGAATATCTTTGGGCTGTAGTGCAAAGATGAATATTTGATTCAAGATGTATATTGATTGATGTTACAGGGATAAAATATTGATGATGGACTTTTAAATTCATAGATGATAGTAGATTTCATTCTCTACTTAACTCATCTAATGACTTATTATTTTCGCTGCAGTTGTTGATCTAAAACTGGTTGTCTGTTACATTTTATCATATTTTTTCCTGTTGAAGACTAATGATAATTTGTTGTATATTATCTTAGTCATAATATTCTTTACTGGGCTAGTTGAGCTCACCCTTTTCCTTTTTGTTTCATTTTTCTTCTCAGGAGGTGAGAATATAGTAGAAACTAGTCGGGATATGGAGTGATGGTTCTAGGAAGTTGTTTTCGCAGTCCTCACCATTTTTATAAAATAGTGTATCAATAATTGTAATGAGGACTCCTTTTGAGTTTTAATACTGTCTATTAGACAATATTTGTATTTAAACTCACAGTTTATGTGTTATCGTATTTTGCACGACAATTGTAGTAATGAAGTTGTATTTGTTTCTGTACCATGTATTTGGCGACTCAGAATGGGTGATGTATACCTATTTTGGGGGCGTCACAGTTTGTATCAGAGCTTAAGGATATGGTCTCTGGCGGAGATCGGGGAATAGAACTAGGAGGGGAGAGACGAGTAAATCCTTCGCTAGTGTGTCCTACCTAAGCTTATTTGTTGGTCGGTCATAATATAGGGATATTATGTGATATGTTAATTTGTTTAATTAACCCTTTTTTGGCAGTTTTTAAGAATGGCTGCTGAGAACGTTAACAATGGAGTGTATGAGACTGTGGAAACACCTTTAGTCACCAATCAGGAGAACGTGCAACAGGAAGACAATATCCCTCCTGTAAACAACACTGCCGAGCAAGCGATGAATGATGGAATGTTTAGAAGCTTTTTATAGTTCATGCAAAATCAGACGAGGGAGACTCGGGTACAGAATACGGGTGGAAATGATGGCAACGCGCAATTTCTCACGGCCAAGCAATTTAAAGAGTTGGGACCACCAAAATTCTGGGGAAAGCCGGATCCAATTAAGGCGGAAACGTGGGTCAAGCAAATTACCAAGATATTTGATGTCTTGGGCAGCACAGAGGAACAGAAGGTTCCATTCGCCACCTTTATGTTCCATGGTGAGGCAGATTACTGGTGGGAATCTGTGAAGCGTACCCAGCCTGCCGCACGCAGCATGTCTTTGGAAAAGTTTCAGAAGCTGTTCAATGATAAGTACTTTCCTGAAAGTTTTCGTCATATAAAGGAGGTAGAGTTTATCAGACTAGAACAAAACAACATGACTGTGTCTCAGTATGAGGCGAAGTTCGCAAAGTTATCGAGGTTTGCACCTCATTTGGTAAAGAATGAGGAACGAATGACACGGATGTTTCTGAGAGGTCTAAAACCTGAGATTCGGCAATATCTTATCTCTCATAAATTTTTTTTATATTCAGATGTTGTAAATATGGCTCAATTATTAAAGCGAGATAATGAGTATGTTCAACTAAGGAACCACAACTAGAGTCATACCGGTGACAGCAGTCATCAGAGCGATGAGAACCAGCGAGGAGGAAAAATATGGACTCGGGTGGTCATCGTAGCCATGATAATAGGAGAGGAGAGTGAAGTTGAAATTTCAAGAAGAGGCATTCATATTAGTATATGATTAATTAAACAAGTAGATCGAGATGATGGAAGGATACTTTATTACTCAACCACCACTCGTACTGATTGGTTAACTATTTCTGGATCCCTCATGACTGGGACTGGGCATTAGTTTGATGTCGCACTTTCTCCTTCTCTTTCACTTCACTTCCTTGATTCTTATCGTACTCTTAATTCATGCACAAAACTATATTCTAGTTAATTACGTACAATTAGTAGAAATTAATAAACGCATGCAGCTATATATATATATATAGAGAGAGAGAGAATATTATATATTCAATGAAGGAGAGCTAGAGATCGATATGATAAGATATGATATTAATTAATGCATTCGTACGTACGTATACATACCAAGGGAATTGACATGGACAATCTTCTCCTGATCTTCACCTTTAGGAAGAGACATATATGTGCCTCCAAAACCTTCTTCATCAGACCTGGTTGCGTAACCTTCTCCAAAGGAATGAGACATGACATCCCTTTTCTTATTGGTAGTGTTGGGACCCTGCTGGGAGTTATCCATTTTCTCAATATTCCCTTTATTTCCACTATCAGTAGCTGCTGGTACCCTGTGGAATCTTATTCCGTTGCCATTTCTGAACCCAACGTTAGAACTGTTGGAAATGGGTTTGACAATGATAAATATTAAAGCATTTTGAGGCTTAATTTAATGTGGGACCCACACTCCGGAAATGTCAGTCCATACACCAATGCGTTCTCCTCTGCGAGGAGTATAACGTGGTATATTTATGTGTTCAAATCCACTAAGAATTGAATGAGAAAATTGACTCCAAAGTCACCTACTTGTAAAGTTGTAAATTGCAAAAGTCCCACATAGGGCATTAGATGGGAAAATGAAGAACATATATATGAGATGTTTGCTCAATGGGAAGGGCCCCAAGGGGCACCCCACATTTGTGGAAGGGAGATGACCTAGTCAAGGCTTGGTTCAAACCCACACGCTTGGTTCAACAACTCACAAACACAAAAATTTCAAAAAAAATGAAGTGCATATTCATTTAACCCCAACCCACAACAAATTCAAATAAATTTAAACTATAAAAAAAAAGCCGTAATTAGTTGCCTCTTTTAAGTCCAAAATATAATAAATGCATCAAATAAATTGAATTGGGTTTAACCTCAAGTTCCCAACCAATAACAAATTCAAACAAACTACAAATTTTAAATTATCAAACATAAAAAGCCCTAATTTAGTTAAATTTTAAGTCTATGTGCAAGAGGCCAGGTAAGAGACTGTAGAGTCACAAAGATGAGGTCAGCTCGCAGTGGACAGTGGTCGTCAGTCGTCACTCGTCGTGGAGAAGAGGAGAAGTCGCTGAGAAGGGAGTCGTGGAGATGTAGTGGCGAAGATGTAGTATACTCGGAGGAAATGGAATGAGAAACAAAAGCATGCAGGAGCAGGAACGACTAAACGAGTGCCTCAAGTATGCTACAGAGTTTGTACTTTGTATTTAGAATTAGAATGAAACTATTTTTTTTGCCCCACTCCAAGTTTAGCTCGTTCATTAATCTACCCCCTTGAGTTTATTGACTTATATTTTTACTCCTACCCCTATAACCTATTAAAATAAGTCATCATAGCCAGTACATCAACCCCTGGTTGTAGCAGTAAGAAGACACCGACAACTAATTCAATTAAAAATTTTAAAACATTGAGTGACATGCAAATGCATGAAATATAGTGTGCTAGCCAACGATTAAAAGCTAAAATGTTGGCAGACTGGAATTCTTTCAAAAAACACATTATTATAGATTTCTTCCTCGGAAGAAAGAACACAAAAGAGCTTTCAGTGGAATGTCAATGGTTGCCTTCTGCTGAAGGAGAAAAAGATAAAATTCCATATCTAATAACCCTAATTTTGAGTCATACATTTAATCTCAAGTGACTATCCTAAGAAAGAGAAATTGTGCCACTTAAAATCACCTGTTGTTCTACAACACTGCCAAAGAAGCAAGTACTAGCCACTACTTCTTCCTATTTAAATATTAATATAATTAAAGCACAAATCTTAGTAGTAGCAAATTCTATAATCCAAAATTTACAATATTAGATAGATTATCTCTATGGTCTATAGATTAGAGCCATAAAACAGTACGAGAGGGTCTAGAGCCCTAGGATAAAGCTTGGAAAGCACCAAGAACACAAATTGCACAATTTATTCTATGAAAATGAAATCAATCCTCAAGAGGAAAACACACAAGGAAATGAAAATAAACACAAATTGCAAAATTCATTATGTGAAAATGAATTCAATCCTCAGGAGGAAAGCGTACAAGAAAATGAAAATAGATACATTTAAATGTCAAAAACTGAAGCCATTTGAAAGCATCTTTCCAGTTCTCTGAGGAACCAAATAGAGCCTTAACATATGTGTGGCAGCCATTCCTTTATTCCAATCATAACGCTTTTCCTCTCTCTATTTCCTGTCAGAATTCTCTTCTCAGCCAAATAAACCCAACACAAAAAATTACTGATACCCATTTTTAGTGACATGCATAGGAAAGCCTAACTATACAGGACAAGGACAAGATTTTTAGACTACTTTGAACTATAACACTTCATTTTGTATGTCCTATACAACCTAACAGCATATAGAGTTTCTCACACTACCAACATACATAGTATAACATTAACAACCATTAACAAATAAAAAAATTTTTAACATATATTTGCACCAACTATGCTTAAGAAGATGCAACCTTAACGCTTAAGGACCACTCACTTTAATTATTGCCAAGTCCATTTGTGCTCAGCTCTTGTAACATACTCCTTTTGTCCTCATTTAGCATAAATATCATAGAGTCCTTTTAAGGTTTAAAGTATTAGACTATATTGAACTCTTACTTGTTCAACTTCCTCTTGGGACATCCTCATCTAATCGAAACATGGAATTAACAACCGAACCAAATAATATAATAAGAGAAGTTAAACACAATTAATAATTTCATACATTTTGATGATTTGGTAGAATTATGACATGGAATGCCATTCATAAACTCAGATAAAGAACTAACATTTACTTTTTAGATTGACCTCTTATAATCCTTGATCTGATTTTTAGAAATATAAAAAAATCACATAACTCGTACATAATATGTGTCAGTTAAATCGAATTTCAACAAAAAAAAAATCTTAATCAACCATGCAAACAAATGATAGTCGAAACATTAAATTTTGTCACATACTAAACATTTTGAACACCCAAATCTTGTTTCAAACAGAGTTTGGTTCAAATACTAAAATTATATTTTTATATTTAGATTACACAACAAAAGTATCACACAACATCATCATCATCACTTACTAAGCTCCAAAGAAACCATGAATAACAATCCATCAGCCAATACGGTAGAATTCTAAACAATCACTTGTTAGCTTTTTTTTCCTTTTTTGTATAATTATTAATTTTCATTCGATGTTGATCATATAAATCTCTCTATGACTTTATTTTTACAGGTTGCTGAGAGTACATTCATGTATAGTGCAAACATATAATTTTGCACCAATATATTTATATACGATTGTTAAGCATACCCATGTTAAATCTATATAAACAGAACCCAAGTTACTGAAAATTTCTAAAATTAAGTTTCTCACATATTCCTAATTAAGCACAACCTAGAATACAACAATTCATTCAATCAATCAATCAATCAAACATTTGAACCATATAAATTAACAAAAAAATGGAATTGAATTGAAAACCACATGCGCTGCAACTACAATAAAAATTGAAGACGTAAAAGAAAAAGAAAAACCACACGCCAAAGATTCAAACATAAAATAATACACATACATATCAAATATTTGGTCTACGGTTTGGTACCTCTCAAAAGATCGGAGCAGCAGCTCGAAGGAGTAGAATGAGTAGCCGGAGTAACAGCCGCGGAGGGAAGGAGGGAGAAGCCAAGAAATTGACGGATCGAGCGCCGAGAGAGAGCAGAACATATCTTCAAAAGCTTTGTTTACATTAAGAAGACGAGGCTTTGTAGGCTAAAGAGCAATCAGATGTAATTTAGTAAAATAGCTTAGGGACAAAATAGACATTACATTTAAAAATTTGATATTTTAACGTGAATAGTTGGTGGATTTCACTTGAAAAAGAAATATCATTTTGGTACAAATTTAAAAAGTGGAGTCTCAATATGCAATCAAAACAAGAAATAAAAAAAATGAAATTATCAGTGAATGATTGAGACGATAGGACTACCTGAGAATTTTCTGCTATCGAATTATGAAGAAAATTACTACAACAGGGTGTAAAAGTTTGCAGCTAGAGCCTAGAACCCACCCAGACATGGAATGTAAAAAAGTTCTAACGGGCTTATTCGATTTATGTTCGGGTTATGTGATAGATGTTGGGTAGGGTAGGCTGCTGATGATGACGGGGGTTTACTAACAGACCCATGAAAAGCCCAATCAAATAAATCCAACTCCAACTCATTTATTTTTGCAAGTTTGATTTGGTCAGTAAAAACAAATCCATCCGTATCTCATTTGATTTTTCCTACTCAATTTAAAAAATTAGAATTAATACCCATAAATATACAATTAATTTAAGAGAAAATAAAATTGTATTAGCAGATTGTATAATTATTATCACATAAATTACTTACTTGGCATTAATTTATTATTGGATGATATAACGAAATAGTTTTTATTTAATTTATTCTCAAAATTTAAAACTCCATGTGTCTCTAGATTATTATTAATTTTTTCTTACAAATTTGCGAAATCATAAAATAAAATCAAATTAGCCAATTATAGGACTTGACAACGCGATGAGAGCTCATGTACTTTATTATAGAGGTAGAGGTAGAGGTGTCAAGGAGGTCCACGCTAACGTTTAATTTGTCAAAAAGCATCCAATCCAAATACCTACCTACCTCATTTTCCCTTCCTTCTAACAGTCGAATCGGGTCGGGTTAGTATTATCTTCTTTATTTTATTCAGACATTAAGTAGTAAATACTAATACAGTATGTAACAATTTGTGTACCACCATCAGAAGTAATATAATACCTATAAGTTTGTTAAATTTGTATTGCTCAGTCTAACTTCAAGCCTAACAAAGAGGTCCCAAAGACACCCACGTATCCTTTGGGCTTGAAATATCATATAAACCAAAATATACCGCCAACTCCCCTAGGCCCTAGTTAGTACAAAAGTAATATCCATCACCATCAGAGTTGACAAATTAAGTAAATAAATATGTCCAATCGACTACTCCAATTCCAAATCTACTTATTAACCAAAAAGTAGACGGAAGAAGAAGAATATGAAACATTGCTAGAAAGAAGATAGAGATAGATGAATATGATTTAGCATTATTAGACTAGAGAGAGGGTCCTCACTACATAACATGTTGGAGAGATCCAACAACTCTCTTTTTGCATCCGAGCTGGTCTCACCAGAGATTGCTAGAGTCACGACCTATGAGAAGGTGACCCAGTCAATGAGGTTCACTGACGAGTATGCCAGCTCAAGCCATGGCCATGACCATGACCATGATCGAAGAAACAGACGCGGTTGGTCATCTTTAACCAAAGTCTTCTCCTTCAAGAAAAAATGCAGTCAGCAAGTGGATATGGCCGCGGAGGAGGAGTAGAAAAAAACAACTACTTGGCTCCCAGATCCTCAAAGACGGTGGCCGGTTCAAGGATGGTGACGGCAATCCAATTATCATCTTACGTGCAAGGTATAGAGTTTAGGAGAATACTACTATGCTTACGAATTCAGTTTCAAGAATTGTTATATGAATATCACACAATATCAGTCGCATACAGGTTAATTGAGCTCTTCAATAAATCTATCAAGACCTTGGTTGTGATTTAGTTTTGGCATTAGTTAATCATTAAGGAGCTGCTTCTATAACCAACCAAAATTGAGTTACTTTGATTTCGAGTAACCAGTAATGAACAAGGATCCACATTTCTGATTACTAAATTGTCAGTTATTTTTTTAAATCTTTAATATTTTTCCAATTCCACTTGGATAGTCCTGTTGTGTGCATCTGTCTCTCTTGCTTAAATCAGTTGAGACATTCAAAAGAATCCATCGTGTAACAATAACCGTACGCAACATTTTAGACTTTAGGATCGGCAGCTAATCTATTCTCTTTATGCATCTTTAAATGATTGCACATTGAGAAAGCCATACCACCATAGAATTTAATTAAAATCCTTCTTATCACCTAATCGACCACAACTAAAACAAAAGAACCAGACCAGAAAGGTGGTACCATCTTTATTTGTCAAATTTAAATGTTGATAGCTCCTCTCTCTGAGAATCCAGGTCAGGTAGGCTTTGGCAAAGTGATTTGTGACTCTCATGTTGTTTCTTATATGCATTAGAAAAGGATATACACCAAACCTTGGCCACTACTAGTTGTTATTTCGGGATTAGGATCAGATGCCGATGCAAATATTTGACAGGTAACAGCCATGTCTGTCAATGTCAATAGGACTCCCAGGTTTCAAAAAGGAAAATAAGATCTTTTCTTGATCAATGAATTAGCCCTGCCCATCTTGGGAGCGACGGAAGCATTCTGTTCAGGTGTAGAAAGACTTTTAATTGCCCCTAAAAAGAATAAAGGATGTGCTAGAGACCTAACACATACATAGTAATACATGTCGCACTCTTGGTTTTCTAACGCTGAATGAAATGTGGGTTTATTATAATAAGTGAAGGGGGCAAGTTCATGTCCATAAAATATTCAATTTGAAGTTCCCTTCGTGTGATCAATGAGGATCCAGGCGAAGGAATCACTAGCCTATTAAAGAAACAGCCGACTTTCTTAAACAGAGACATTAAGCCTTAAGAAGAGACATATTAAAGACTCCAAAAGTTAACAAGTTTCAAGAAGATATAGTGAGAAAAATAGGAATGTCCATCACAAAAGCTCAATCAAATTTCATCTATCATTCTATCCTGAATGAAGATTTAGGAAGATAAAGTTAAAAAGTTAGGAATATAACAGATGGATAAGGATAAAAATTTATAGCTTACAGCTAATACCTATACTAAAAATCAACAAAAAAGAAACTTCCCAAATAAACCAAGTAACTGTAACCCCTTTAGTGTAGTGTATCAATTACTCCAAAGTCCAATCCCCTCTGTCAATTGATGTAAACCAACAGAAGTGAGCATAAACAACACAAGTTGGGCCAAAAACCAAGAAAGAGCATAACCCATTTATTAGGTTATTGTGCCATAGCCTGTGTTATATACTTATATTGACCAGTGACGGGACCAAACGGCAAAGTATTTGTCATCTTCACCTGAAAACCATGAAAGAGAATAAAAAATTATCAGGTTGTCGCACCTTCTTGTGTTATCCTCCATTGCATACTTTCAGGTTCCTAAACATCCTCAATCACATATAAACTTCTCTAATTGCTAATTTATTTTGCATGAACACAAACCTACACAAGGATAATTTTTCATGCACCACTTTTCAAAACTACATAATCAACGAGAAAGAACTCTTTCCCATTAGATTTTAGGAGCTCCTCTTTAATGAACTCAAAATCCAAACCACTAAACAAGTGCCTGCAATAACAATGGAAACTTGTATAGATTAATATATGCTTCTAGATTATAGTATACTTGTATTGACAGCCTAAAACAACAAAGATTTACAAAGGAAATTCAATTACCAACATCTGGTTTCACCGTACCCATAATACAATAAGGACAAAACTCTTTTAAGCACCAGTTACACTTCAGTAGAGGAATTTAGATGACAGTTAATGAGCAAAACAAGCGTGTGCATAATTGTAAAACTTACACTACTTCTTTCCCTCTTTGCAGAATTCCATAACAAAAACATCTAGTTTACATCAAAAGAGACGGTGTCCCCATTATCATTTCCTGGTCTGACTTGAGAAAAATTCCCTTCATGGGATTGAGAGGGAGAATGGCACTACAGGGATCATCAACCTTCTGACTTTTGCCATAAATAAATGTGACATCACACTCAGATTCATCATCTTACATACTTGGGATTGACAAAAATAAAGAAGCCTTCTAGCCACCAGGCACCAAAATTCTCAATTTAAAAAAGAGCTCAACTCTATCAACTAACAAACAAATTCTAAGTCGAACTAATTTTTTTTAGTGATGGTTGAATGGTACCAGAAGTAAACCACCGAATAAAGGCAATTAACCGCAAACCATGCACACCGGGGTAATCTCACAGGCCACAGTAGACTATATGTGGGTGGCCTCAAGGAGGTCACTGCCTTAATGGATTCAACCCATGACATATGCCTTAAATGTTGACACACACTGCTTTGTTTGGAACTCCCTAAAAAACTATTAACAGAACTGCTATATTGGCAAAATATGATCAACAATTCTGTACATTGCAACCACAAACCAATAACCACCTACTCTTTGACAATCTCACCTCAAAACCACTACCTGGGTAAAATGAAAAGGTAATGGGAGGTAATGCAAAACTAGAAGAGGTATCATTAATAAAGATGCAAAGAAATAAAAAATGCAGCACATATCAATGAAGATAGATCCAGGTGGATTTGAACCACCAACCTCTCAGATTAACATCCGAGCGCTCTTTGCCATTTCTGAGCCTACAGATCTTCAAGAACATAGCATTGTAACAGTTAAAATATTCGTCTACAATGAGTTAGGGTAGAACTCTCTTATTTACAGAAAACATAATCAATTGGCAAATCAATTATCCAATGTTTGAAGTTCAAAAAATTGAAACCTAGCACAACATTCGTTTTGGAGGATCCAGTGTAACCTGAAAATAAGAATTTTCGTTGGAGAATTGAGTTTTAAAAAAAAATAAAAAAGTTGTAAGGCCATTGGCCTAAGCACCATGCATGAGAAATCTAAAAGCTCATATCGATTGTATAACAATTAAGCAAAACCAACAAGGTAATAATTATTTAGTGACAATTTATTTTCCTGGAAGTCTAAAAGAGCTTTAATGAACTAAAAGTCTAAAGCATCTAAGCTCCCTAACTAATGGTCCAGACAATAGATGATATAAGACAAAAAAAGATGAGAAAAGACCATAAGATACAAAAATATGAGAAAAGACAAATGAAATAGATTAGCCTTTTGAAATGAGAGCATGACCACCGGCACTAGGTAAGAGAGCTTAAAGCAGCATTTGATCCAACCTTCACCCCCTACACCATAAAATGTCTCCATAAAGCCTCAAACCCCAAGATAATTTTACATATCTATATAAAATACCAAACTACAATTATAAGTTGCAACTTAAGGAGGAGCATAAACAAATTCAATTGGAGATGGATACACTTCGCAGCATAAAATTAGATCACTTTTCCAAAAGTACAGTGCCAAGTGCTACACAATGGAATACACCACACCTCTATACTATACCATTACATGTTCAGTCAAACATATTTGACAACATAGACCAATAAATGTTGTAAATCATAAATTAACCAATAATCTCTTATAACAAGTACAAGCAATGTTATCTTATTCAAATGGGTTATCAAATATAGCATCAATCTCACTTGGGTGCACGATATATTCAATGCCTATGGTAGAATACAAATTGTCTGATTAAAAAAACACAAAAGAAAATAGCAGGTAGATGTACCTTATACACGAGAAAAAAAATTTACCCTAAACACAAAATGAAGGCAGGGATACGAATGTTTACTCCGACTGCGAAGCAAGCCAGTTTTATAAGTTTTATATGCGACATGTGAAAAGCCAACGGGTAGGATAAAGTTGGTTCCTTGTTTTCACGGATTTTGTAGGGGGTAAAATTTGACACTTTCAATGTGCTGCCAATTTAGACGTCAGTCAATGGAAATAACCAATTGCCCAAGTTACAGGCCTAATTCAGAAAATCTCTTTTTGCTAAACAGTTTTATTGCTCTTGCAATCTGCTAAATGATTATCCAATGATGCCAAAAATATCAAAGCATCACAATTTTACAATGTTAACACAAAATAGATTTTTATAATAATAAAATAGAAATTTGATTAGATAAAAATTTTCTTATATTACTGTGAGTAGTTATCAAAATTTGTCTTAATAATGCTTAAAAAAATTAAAGGCAATATATTAACAATGAGTGTACCTTTTCCCTGAATTAAGAGCCTTGGTTATTCATATATGTTGATTTCTGATTTTGTAGTTGTAACAATGTTGATTATGTAGGAGGAGAAGGAAGAAATGGACACCAATCGCAACAGACACAGGAAAACAACACACCACACCACCAGAGGAGAGAACCGGGTTAAAAAGCCCCGTGCTTTCTCCCCTCAAAACCAAAATATATCGTTTATTATATTAAAATTTTGATGACCCTCCATGTAAGCGCACCTGTCATGGCAAAGGTCGTATCACATCATAACAGAATCCCTTTTCCCCAATTGTCTACCCATAACAGAACCCCTTTTCCCCAACCCCAAATTACAAACCCTTATAAACTAAATCCAATATCGCAAGATTCCAAATTATGAAAGATTAGGGTTTGTCGATTGTCTACCACCAGGAAACATCACAACGCAGCGCCTGCGACGAAACAATCCCATCTTATTCTGAATTGAAACCTGCAGAAAAACTTTTGATACCTTTCATAGATGACGAAACAACTATAGAAAATATAACAATAAACAAAAAACCAAAGTATACGGTAGCAATCGATACACCTCTAGTACTAAATTTTGTCGGTTTCAAAGCGTCGGTCTAAACGATAAAGGAAAGGCGGGTACGTTGTACGGCATAATGTGTTTCTACCAGTATATATAGGATAGCTGGGGAGACTGAACGGCTAGGATTGAGGGAATGAATTAAGGATCAACGGTGGAGAATTAACATATTAGATTGAGTCATTTTCTTGCATTTCGTTTAACCGATTGTAGACGCTGTCAATGAGCTGGCAATTTAGACATTGACGAATATAAATTGAACCCGTGTTAAACTAATCTTCCGGGCACGTTTATGTTTGTTTCGTCCATTCCAACGACATTTATCCTAAACTGGACTCATAACTGGCTCGGCCCAGTTACCTATGGGCCTTCACGTAAGAGCCTTGATAGCTTAATCCCAAAATTCCTTTTTGTTTTATAAATTAAAATAAATTTCGGTGCACAACATAATTAAGGGACCGTTTGATAAAATTGAATAACTCAGTTCTGAATATTTAAGTAATCTGAATAAGTTGAATAAAATTAAATAAAAAAAGTTACTTGATAATTAATGTCTCAAACATCTGAATAACAGTCTTTTATTATTTTACCCCTCTTAAATTATTTTAGTTTCTTACTTCATATGCCTATTTAAAATTTTTATTTTCTCTTAAGGATTTGAGCCTCTCTTCTTTATATATAAAAAAATAAATTAAATAACCATAAAATACTTGTACCAAAATAATCATACAAAAATTTATGTTAATTTTAAATTAAAAAATATATTAAATTAAACGTATTTGATAATTAGTTGTATAAAACAACTGAATGAATGTATTTTCCCATTTTAACCATTTGAACTATTTTGAATGGACTTTAAAACATGTAATGATAAATTTTATTTTATAAACTAAAATATATTATTATTTAAATATAATAATATAAAAAATAAATCAAAAGACCAAGTTGAAATGATAATATTTTGTGTAAAAGACGAAGTATATACAGAATAAAACTCTTAAGTAAAATTAACATATTTTATAATTAAAATATTAGAAACATTATACCCATTGTGATGACTTTAAGAACACATCAATGATCATTACTAGGGGTGAGCAATTCGGTTATATCCGAATCGATTCGAATATAATCGAGTATTGAAATCTTCCAAATTTCACTATTCGAATAATTAACCAAACTAAGAAATAACTGAATTATCGAATACCGAATAACCAAATTTTCAATTCGATTATTTTGAGTAATAACCGAATTGAAAATCTGAGTGACGATGAGAGTAAAGTCTTAAGAGTTAAAGAGTTTAGGACTTTATTCATTATTATTATTTTAAAATTTTATTTGGTTAACTGAATAACAATATTTGAATACCCGTATCTATATTTGAATACCGGAATATTAAAACGATTATAATCGAATAATCGAAATAATCCGATTAAAAAAATTCGGTTGTAATTGATTATTCAGTTTTATCCGTTTTTTGTTCAGCCCTAATCATTAGGGATCTAAGATACTTTATTGGTGTCCTGAAATATAGATAGATAGAATGTTATTGAATTATATGTTTGTCTTTTATGAATTTTTGATATTGCACAAATGTATATATCTTGGTTGGATAAGATCTTAACTTCTTCCCTTCTTTATTGGTAAAATAAGTTATAGTACACCAGAAAGACAGAAAGAGATGGAAAATGGCGATAAGGAAGAAAGGAAGAAACAGATCTTTAAGTAATTTATTCTATTATGCAAAGGTATTTAAGTAAATATTTCATTCAGCTTATTAACTGAGCGAGAGTTCGTTCTATTCATTCTCATTCAGATTTCAAAATTTATAAAAAGACACAATAAATTCTAAACAAACATCCCTCGTGACGCATCTCGTATTATAAAAACGTCCAATTTTTATGATTTAATTGGGCTACATTTTATTCCTAAATTTTCATATGTTTAAGTTATGTTATTTAAAGTTACTCCATATATCTTCTTGAGAAAGTTAAATCATACATAATAATACTGAAAATTATTTAGAATTCTTCATCCTCCACTCCAATATCTTTTAAATTTTACAATACACACTTTATTTTGTACCGATAAATTAATATTACACGCATCACGTGTAAATCAACAAGATATATGTTTGAAGAAAATAAGGGTGAATTAAATACTTGTGCTTTTTATAAATTTATATTTTGATTGTTTTTTCCTTGTTACATGTATTAAAGATTACTTTTTTCTCGTTACACATTAAACATTACTACAACAAATACTTTCTCCCTTCTAAATTATATTATAAAATTATTATTAATTTTTTAAAAGTAATTTGATACATATTTAAAATTAAAATTAATAAAATTTATTAGAAAATTAAATTTACTTTCTAAATCATTTACAATATTCATTACTCTATAGATTTACATGTTGAACTTTTAAAAGCTAAAGGGATTTATATTTGACCATGCCTTATGTAAATCTTAAGAAATTGAGAACAAAAGAAAATTGTACACGATGAATATATTCATAAAAGTCTATAAGATAATTTAATAATAAAATAAACAATTAGTAATGTATTATTCTTTTTAATAGGCTTCCATACAATTAAGGGAAATTTGTGGTCTGATTTTTACTAGTATATCATAATACGCTTCATCTTAATTTCAAAATAAGACAATAATCACGTATTTAAAAATCAAATGGATACATGTTTCATGGAACGAAAAATTGCACTAGTACTAAAAAATAAACTATGTACAATCCAAAAATAAAAAAAGGAAAAAAATCCATAATTATAATACACTTCCAGTATAAAATTTGAAAATGACACAATATTTTCAAAAATACCGAATTTTATTATGATACCTACCACCCGCACTGCGTACACTAAAGAGGAGAAGGAGAGGCATTCATATTAGTATATGATTAATTAAACAAGTAGATCGAGATGATGGAAGGATACTTTATTACTCAACCACCACTCGTACTGATTGGTTAATTATTTCTGGATCCCTCATGACTGGGACTGGGCATTAGTTTGATGTCGCGCTTTCTCCTTCTCTTTCACTTCACTTCCTTGATTCTTGTCGTACTCTTAATTCATGCACAAAACTATATTCTAGTTAATTACATACAATTAGTAGAAATTAATAAACCCATGCAGCTACATATATATATATATATATATAGAGAGAGAGAGAGAATATTATATATTCAATGAAGGAGAGCTAGAGATCGATATGATATGATATTATATTAATTAATGCATTCGTACGTATGTATACATACCAGGGGAATTGACATGGACAATCTTCTCCTGATCTTCACCTTTAGGAAGAGACTGATATGTGCCTCCAAAACCTTCTTCATCAGACCTGGTTGCGTAACCTTCTCCAAAGGAATGAGACATGACATCCCCTTTCTTATTAGTAGTGTTGGGATCCTGTTGGGAGTTATCCATTTTCTCAATATTCCCTTTATTTCCACTACCAGTAGCTGCTGGTACCCGGTGGAATCTTATTCTACTGCCATTTCTGAACCCAACGTTAGAACTGTTGGAAATGGGTTTGACAATAATAAATATTAAAGCATTTTGAGGCATAATTTAATGTGGGACCCACACTCTGGAAATGTCAGTCCATGCACCAATGCATTATCCTCCACGAGGAGTATAACGTGGTATATTTATGTGTTCAAATCCATTAAGAATTGAATGAGAAAATTGACTCCAAAGTCACCTACTTGTAATGTTGTAAATTGCAAAAGTTCCACATAGGGCATTAGAGGGGGAAATAAAGAACATATATATGGGATGTTTGCTCAATGGGAAGGGCCCCAAGGGGCACCCCACTTTTGTGGAAGGGAGATGACCTAGTTAAGGCTTGGTTCAAACCCACACGCTTGGTTCAACAACTCACAAACACAACAATTTAAAAAAAAATTAAAGTGCATATTCATTTAACCCCAACCCACAACAAATTCAAATAAATTTATACTATAAATAAAAGCCCTAATTAGTTGCCTCTTTTAAGTCCAAAATATAATAAATACATCAAATAAATTGAATTAGGTTTAGCCTCAAGTTCCCAACCAATAACAAATTCAAACAAACTACAAATTTTAAATTATCAAACATAAAAAGCTCTAATTTAGTTAACTTTTAAGTCTATATGTCATTCTCTAGTATACTAGGATGAGGTGGGTGAAGCAACGTTGTTGGGACCAGAGTTGGTACGTATGACTACGGAAAAGATTCAAACGATCCGACAACGTATAAAAATCTCACAAGATCGACAAAAGAGTTATGTTGATCTTCATCGAAATAACGTGGAATTCGATATTGGAGATCATGTGTTGTTACGTGTTGCTCCATGGAAAGGAGTTACAAGATTTGGAAGGAGAGGAAAGCTCAATCCTCGATTCATTGGCCCATTTTTAATCATCGATCGAGTAGGAACTGTGGCTTATAGACTCGCTTTACCGCTAAGTATGTCTCGTGTTCATAACGTTTTTTATATATCCATGTTACGTAAATATGTGGAAGACCCGAACCACATTATTGAGTTAGAACCGGACGAAATAGCGGAAGATTTGACGTATAAAGAGGTTCCTGTTCAAATCTTGGATAAGAAGGAACATATTCTACGCTCCAAGGTTATACCTCAAGTCAAAGTTTTATGGAGAAATCACGATGTTGAGGAAATGACCTAGGAGTTAGAATATGAAATGAAATCAAGGTATCCTTACCTTTTCGACATACCAGGTACGTATCCTAATTTCGAGGGTGAAATTTAATAAGAAGGGGAGGTTGTAAGACCCCAATTTTTTAAAATAAAGATGATTTTTCTATAAATATCATTTTTAAATATTATGGAATGAATTTGATCTAATGTTATAGTTGTGGGTAATATTTATAAATTTTGCAAAGTACGCAAGTTGTTATATAATATTCGATTGGTCGGGGAATATTCGTTTTAACAGGAAATATTTGTACGACGGCATAATCATTGGTGGACCCCACAACAGAATTATTGTCGGATTGAGAAAATGACAAAAATATTTTATAAAAATAACGACGGAAGTTTTACCGTTAACTATTGAAACATCCGGTGTTAAAAGTACAGGAATACACGTGGTTGCATAGTAGCACACGGTATTGATTATTGATGCTTATGTGAGAAGTTACTCAGTTATGTTCAATTATTGCTACAATAATTGTTGCATAATATCTCACGTTATTTGATTCAATTATTGTCGATATTATATATATTATTAAATCAATAATTGAGATGACAAAGTTATTAATATTATTATTTGTAATATTAACGATGTCTAGAATTTTTGCTAAGGAGAGATTTGGTCACCTACTTGTGCGCCAATAGGGAGAAATTCTTATTCGAAAGCCCCCTCTTTCCTGGGAACGACCTGGTCGATTAATATTGTGAATTATAACAATAATGATAAATGTTGTTAATTATATTGAGGTGTCTTTTTATGAAGTCACGGAAGTTTATATATATATATATATATATATATATATATATATATATATATATATATATATATAAATTTTGTTTTATTAGTATTATTAATGTAATAAAATAGAAAAGCTTTTTATACAACACAGAATACTTTTATAAAGTTATCTGTTTTATTAGACTATAAATAGAATATATTATATTCTATTATACATAGTATTTTGCATAGTAAAATCTTTTTATATAAAACAGAATACTTTTATAAAGTTATTTATTTTATTAGATTTTAAATAATATATATATATATATATATATATATATATATATATATTTAGAATATATTATATTTTATTGCATAGTATCCTTTCAATTCTTCTATAAATAGGATGCTTAGTTAGAATTGAAATCACACCAGAAATTCAGAGAATTCTCTTCTATAATCTCGAGCGTATTTCTTTAGAGTTTTCAGAAGCTTTGAGCGTAGGAAAACAGTATAGGTTTTCTTCAAGAATTTCCTCGCCCTATCAGTCGAAATACTCTTCTTTTACGGTAAGGGGTATTATTCTTTCATATTCATGAAGAGAATTATTTTCTTTCCAATACTCGTAAGAGTTGTTGTTCCAATCTTTATTATTATGTTGGAATAACCTGTCTATGCGAAGTACCGCATACATGGTAAAATTCAGTTGTTATTCCATTCTTTATTATTTTATCGAAATATCCTGTCTGTGCGTTTACGCTTGACCTAGTTCCATTCTTTATTATTTGTCGGAATATCCTTTCTGTGCGTTTACGTATGACCTGGTTCCATTATTTATTATTATGTTGGAATAACCTGTCTGTGAGGTCTATCGCATGCATGGTGAATTATTCTGTTAATCTATTCTTTATTATTCTGTTGAAATAACCTATCTATGTGGATTACCACATGCATGGTGAATGATCCTTTATATTTATTCCTTATTAAATTGTGAAAATTATCTGTTTACGTGGATTACCGCATAGCGGCCGAAAATTAATTTGCAGTTTCATATATTCTATTATACTCAGTTGGTTAAAGCTTTGGCTTCTATACTCCATGAAATTAGTGGAATATCCTTGATATTTGCGTTTCATCCAGTATCTTTTCATGAAAATATTCTTCTGAGCATTCTTGAATTTTACTCTACAAAGCAGTACCATGTTGACAATTTGGACGTTATTGGTTCCTGGACAATTAATTCTTGAACTTGTTTTTATTGAATTCTTATATTATTGTCATCATCCTCATATTTATATTTTGTTGAAAGTCATCTGTGGCCTTTAGTGCATAGATGGACTTGGTATGATTATGACCAGGGATTATTCGGTGTAATCATGACCGTAATGTTACAAATGATGTGGTAAATATCCTCATTGGCCCATAGTACATTGAGGGACAGTTGTTGGCATGATCATGACCATTGATGAATACACGAATATCCTTGGCCCGTAGTGCATGGATAATTTGTGGTCGTGATACTAATGAATATCCTTGGCTGTAGTGCAGGGATGATGTGGTTTATTTATTAAGCTGAGTCTCAACGATAAAGGTGATGAAAAACCTTTTTAAATCATAAAAGATAGTTGATTTTATTCTCTACTTGACTCTTTTAATGAATAGCTTGTTCCGCTGCAGTTAAACTTGATGTTTGTTATATTTTATCAATTTAACACTGTTGAAGGCTAACGATAATTTTTTCTACATTATCTTAGTCATAATATTTCTTACTGAGTTAGTTGAGCTCACCCTTTTGCTTTCATTGTTCTCTTCAAGAAATGAGAACGTAGCGGGGACTAGTCGGGGAACGGAGTGACGGTTTAGATGATAGCATTAGTAGTCCTCACTATTCTATGAAATAGTGTGAAAACAAATGTATTGAGAACTTATTTTGAGTTTGAATACTGTTTAGAAGACAATGTTGTATTAAAACTCACAGCTTATGTTTTGTCGTATTTTACACGACAATTGTATAATTAAGTTTTTATTTGTATTTTGTACCATGTATTTGACGACTCAGAATAGGTGATGTATACCTATTTTGGGGGCGACACAGTTAGTATCAAACCTTAGGGATTTGATCCCTGGCTAAGATGTGAGACAAGAACTAGGAGGGGAGAGACGGGGAATTTCTTCGCTAGTATGACCTACCTAAGTTTATTTGTATGATATTTAATTGGTCGGTCATCATGTTAGGATAATATATGACATATCAATTAACTTTTGTTTTGTGGCAGTATCTGAAAATGGCATCTGAGAATGTTGAGAATAGCAATGGAGCACAGGCGACTGTTGATTCACCACATATCAATAATCAGGATAATGTGCATCAGGAAGGTGACAATCCTCATGCAAACAACAACACTAACCAGATGATGAATGGTGGAATGTTCAGAAGCTTTATGCAGTTCATGCAACAGCAAGCGAGAGCTGCTCCTGTCCAAAATATAGGTGGAAACACTAAAAACTCTCGGACGGTCACTGCTGAACAGTTCAAGGAGCTGGGACCACCTGAGTTTAAGGGAGAGCCAAAACCAATTATAGCGGAAACATGGATAAAGCAGATCACCAAGATATTTGATGTCTTGGGATGCTCCGAGGAGCAAAAGGTTCCCTTTGCCGCCTTTATGTTGCGGGGAGAGGCAGATTACTGGTGGGAATCGATTAAGCGTACTCAACTTGCCGCACTGAAGATGTCTTGGGAGAAGTTCCAAGAGCTGTTCAATGACAAATACTTTCCCGAAAGTGTTCGTCACATGAAGGAGGTGGAGTTCATCAAATTGGAGCAGAATAATATGACCGTGTCACAGTATGAGGCTAAATTTGCTGAGTTGTCCCGGTTTGCGTCCCACTTGGTGGATAATGAAGAGCGAATGACGCGAATGTTTTTGCGAGGTTTGAAACCTGAGATACGTCAACATCTTATTTCTCATAAACTGTATTTGTATTCAGATGTTGTGAATAGGGCTCAATTAGTGGAGCGCGATAACGAGTCAACGCAACCAAAAGAGAGCAGTCAACAAAATAATAATACCGGTGAGAGCAGTCATCGAAGCGGTGACAACAAGCGTGAAGAGAATCAACTAGCCAGAAATGGTAACCACTTCGGTGGTAATCAAGGCCAAAATAATAAGAATGGTCATTTCAAGAAGAGGAGATTCAATAATGATGGAAAGACGTCAACACCAGCACCCGTTGTTAAGGAAGGAGAACGACCACCTAAGTTTATTTGGCATTTAATTAGTCTGTTAGAGTATAGGGATAATATGTGATATGTTAATTAACCTTTATTTTGTGGCAGTATTTGAAAATGACATCTGAGAATGTTGAGAATAGCAATGGAGCACAAGAGACCGTTGAGTCTCCACAGATCAATAATCAGGATAATGTACATCAGGAAGGCGATAATCCTAATGCAAACAACAACACTGACCAAATGATGAACGATTGAATGTTCAGAGGCTTTATGAAATTCATGCAACATCAGGCGAGAGCGGTTCCTGTCCAAAATGCAGGTGAAAACACTGGCAACTCTCGGACGGTCACCGCCAAACAGTTCAAGGAGCTGGGACCACCGGAGTTTTTTAGAGAGCCAAAACCACTTAAGGCGAAGACGTGGATAAAGCAGATCACCAAGATATTTGATGTCTTAGGATACTCCGAGGAGCAAAAGGTTCCCTTTGCCACCTTCATGTTGCGGGCAGAGGCAGATTACTGGTGAGAATCTGTAAAGCGTACTCAACCTGCCGCACTGAAGATGTCTTGGGAGAAGCTCCAAGAATTATTTAACGACAAGTACTTTTCGAAAGAATTCATCATATGAAAGAGGTAGAGTTCATCAAGCTGGAGCAAAACAACATGACCGTGTCGCAGTACGAAGCTAAGTTTGCTGAGTTGTCCCAGTTTATGTCCCATTTGGTTAATAATGAGGAGAGAATGACGCGAATGTTTCTAAGAGGTTTGAAACCTGAGATACGTCAATATCTTATCTCTCATAAATTGTGTTTGTATTCAGATGTTGTTAATAGGGCTCAGTTATTGGAACGCGATAATGAGTCAACCCAACCAAAAGAGAGCAGCCAGCAAAATGATAATACCAGTGATAACAGTCATCGAAGCGGTGACAATAAGCGTGGTGAGAATCAACATGCCAGAAATGGTAACCACTTCGGTGGTAATCATGGCCAAAACAATAAGAATGGACATTTCCAGAAGAGGAGATTCAACAATGATGGAAAGACGTCAGCATCAGCACCCGTCGTTAAGGAAGGAGAATGACCACCTATCATATGCTTCAAATGTGGAGGGGAGGAACACATCAGTCCAAACTACGCTATGTCATCTAAAGCATGTTACAATTGTAGAAGAGAAGATCACCTAGCCCGATTTTGTCTTGCACCAAAGTCAAGTCCAGCTGGGATGGAGGCATCAAAGGCCGTCCCAGACAAGACAAAACCGGTAGTTCAAGGGAGAGCGTTTGTCGTGATCTCCCAGAAAGCAAGGAACCCGAACGAGGTCATCACTGGTAAGCTTATCATAAACTCTAGCCAAGTATATACCTTATTTGATACCGGTTCTATCCATTCTTTTATTTCTCCTACTTGCGCTCAACGTTTAAATTTGATTCCGGAGAAATTAGACTTTGACTTATCTGTTGAAACTCCGTTGGGAGAAACCTTCATTACATCCACTGTTTATAAGTCTTGTTTGGTTCAAATTAGTACCCTTACATTACCTGTCGATCTTATTTCATTAAAAATACTTGCATTTAACGTAATTCTAGGGATTGATTGGTTAACTACTCATCATGCAAAAATTGATTATTTTCGTAAGGTTGTTAGCTTTCATATTCCTAACCAACCTATTATGCAAATTCAAGAACCCAAACCATTAAAATCAATCACTGTCATCTCAAGCCATAAAGCTATTCGTTTATTAAAAAATGGATGTCAAGCTTTCTTAGCTCATGTCACGGATCTAAACAAAAATACGTCAGTTTTGAATGATATTTCTATTTTTAATAAATTTCCTGACGTATTCCCTGAAGAACTTCCTGGCCTACCCCAGAGCGTGAAATTAAATTTTGTATCGACCTTGAACCCGGTACAAAACCCATTTCCAAAGCCCCATATCGAATGGCTCCTATTGAACTTCAGGAGTTAAAGACTCTACTGCAGAAATTATTAGACATCAGTTTCATTCGTCCTAGTATGTCTCCTTGGGGTGCTCATGTTCTATTCGTGAAGAAGAAGGATGGAAGTATGTGACTTCGTATTGATTATCGGGAGTTAAATCATGTCACCATCAAAAATAGGTACCCATTACCACGTATTGATGACTTGTTCGACCTGTTATAAGGCGCTAAATTCTTTTCAAAGATTGATCTTCGTTTCGGATATCACCAATTGAAGATTAGAACCGATGACATTCCAAAGACGGCTTTCAGAACTCGGTACGGGCATTATGAATTCCTAGTCATATCTTTTGGATTGACTAATACTCCTGCTGCCTTTATGGATATGATGAACTGAGTATTCAAGGAATATTTGGATCACTTTGTGGTCGTCTTTATTGATGACATCCTTATTTATTCCAAAAGTCGTGAAGATCATCAGCAACACTTGAGGCTGATACTCCAAAAGCTTCGTGAAAACAAGCTTTATGCCAAGTTAAAGAAATGCGAGTTCTGGCTTGAAGAAGTAGCATTCCTTGGGCACGTGGTGTCAAGTCATGGAATATCAGTTGACCCAGCAAAGATTGAAGCTATTCAAAGATGAGAGCAACCCAAATCAGTGACCGAAGTACGTAGCTTTCTCGGCTTAGCTGGTTATTATCAGAGATTCGTGGAAGGATTTTCTCGAATCGCTACTCCATTAACTCAGCTGACTCGAAAAGATACAAAATTCAGTTGGAGTGAAGAATGTGAGAAAAGTTTTCAAGAACTCAAGAGGAGACTCATTTCAGCACCTGTTCTGACAATACAATCTGGCTCGGATGGATTTGTCATCTACAGTGATGCTTTGGGCAAAGGGTTAGGATGTGTTCTCATGCAACATGGAAAAGTCATAGCCTATGCCTCTCGATAACTCAAAGAATATGAGAGGAATTATCCTACTCATGATCTAGAGTTGGCAGCAGTCATTTTTGCACTAAAGATTTGGAGGCATTACTTGTATGGGGAGAAAGTGGAGATCTTTACGAATCATAAAAGCCTCAAATATTTCTTCACTCAAAAGGAACTCAACATGCGACAGCGACATTGGCTTGAACTGTTGAAATATTATGATCATACCATCCAATACCATCTTGAAAAAGCGAACGTGGTAGCTGATGCATTGAGTAGAAGATCATATGCGGGTACGAGTGCGATATTGTCAACGTAAAGGCCCATTTTGTATAATTTGCAAAGGATAGAGATAGAGTTAAATACTCTAGGGACCCATGTGATGATGGCGAATATATGAGTAGAACCGACTTTAATCGATAAAGTTAAAGCTGATCAAGCTACAGACCTGGAGCTGATGCGTATGAGGAGGAAAGTGCAAGTAGGTGCTATGCCGGAAGTAAGAATCGATGAAGAAGGAATACTTCTAGTCAACTCCAGACTTTGTGTTCCTAACGACCCTGATTTAAAGTATAAAATCATGTTGGAGGCGCATAACACACTGTTTGCAATCCATCGTGGGAGTACCAAAATGTATCATAATCTTCGACATACATTTTGGTGGGTCAATATGAAGAGAGAGATAGCGCTATTTATCTCAAGGTGTCTAACGTGTCAGCGAGTCAAGGCAGAGCATCAAGTACCAAAAGGTCCATTGCAACCACTTGAAATTCCAGAATGAAAGTGGGAGCACATTACCATGGATTTCGTTACTAGTCATCCTATGGTTTCTCAAGGCATAGATGCAATTTGGGTCATTGTTTATAGATTGACCAAGTCTGCTCACTTCTTACCTATACGAGAAATTTATACACTTGAACGTCTTGCTCGTATGTACATAAACGAGGTTGTAAGATTGCATGGTATGACAGTATCCATAGTTTCTGATCGAGACCCAAGATTCACTTCACGATTTTGGGTTAGTTTATAAAAAGCTATGGGCACGAATTTACGATTTAGTTCGGCATATCAACCTCAGACGGACGGACAATCAGAGAGGACTATTCAAACTCTTAAAGATTTATTAAGACTTTATGTCCTTGGCTTCAAGGAAAGTTGGGACAAGTTCTTATCATTGGTGGAGTTTTCCTACAACAACAGTTATCAAGCAAGTATTGGCATGGCTCCATTCGAAGTGTTGTATGGAAGAAAGTGTCGTTCTCCAGTATGCTGGGATGAAGTGGGTGAAGCAACGTTGTTGGGACCGGAGTTGGTACGAATGACTACGGAAAAGATTCAAACGATTCGGCAACGTATAAAAATCTCACAAGATCGACAAAAGAGTTATGTTGATCGTCATCGAAAGAACGTGGAATTCGATATTAGAGATCATGTGTTGTTACGTGTTGCTCCATGGAAAGGAGTTATGAAATTTTGAAGGAAAGGAAAGCTCAATCCTCGATTCATTGGCCTATCTTTAATCCTCGATCGAGTAGGAACTATGGCTTATAGACTCGCTTTACCGTCAATTATGTCTCGTGTTCATAATGTTTTTCATATATCCATGTTACGTAAATATATGGAAGACCCGAACCACATTATTGAGTTAGAACCGGACGAAATAGCGGAAGATTTGACGTATAAAGAGGTTCCTATTCAAATCTTGGATAAGAAGGAATATATTCTACGCTCCAAGGTTATACCTCAAGTCAAAGTTTTGTGCAGAAACCACGATGTTGAGAAAATGACCTGGGAGTTAGAATCTGAAATGAAATCAAGATATCCTTACCTCTTCGACATACCAGATACGTACCCTAATTTTGAGGGCGAAATTTCATAAGAAGGGGAGGTTGTAAGACCCCAATTTTTTTTTAATAAAGATGATTTTTCTATAAATATCATTTTTAAATATTATGGAATGAATTTGATAAAATGTGTGACGCCCCCAAAATAGGTATACAACACCCATTCTGAGTCGCCAAATACATGGTACAAAAAGCAAACTACAACTTCAATAATACAATTGTCGTGCAAAATACGACAACACATACTGTGAGTTTAAATACAAATATTGTCTTCTAGACAATATCCACACTCAAATAAGTCCTCATTACAATTATTCAAACACTATTTTACAGAAATAGTGAGGACTGCTAAAACATCTTTCTAGAACCATCACTCCATACCCCGACTAGATCCTACTATGTTCTCACCTCCTGAGAAGAAAAATAGAACAAAAAGGAAAAGGGTGAGCTCAACTAGCCCAGTAAAGAATATTATGACTAAGATAATATATAACAAATTATCATTAGTATTCAACAGGGAAAAATCTGATAGAATATAATCGACAACAAGTTTTAGATCAACAACTGCAGCGAAAATAGCAAACCATTAGAAGAGTCAAGTAGAGAATGAATTCTACTATCTTCTAAGATTTAAAAGTCCATCATCAATATTTTATCCTTGTAACATCAATTAATAATCATCTTTAACCAAATATTCATCTTTGCACTACAGGCCAAAGATATTCATTTGTATCACCAGTCGGTCATGTTCATCTCAATACCTGTTCATCTTTGCACTACAGGCCAAAGATATTCATCAGGTAATCATACATCTTTGCAATACAGGCCAAAGATATTCAGTAATATCATCACTTAGGACTGAGGATGATGAAAAATATCTTAAAGAAAACGAATCCAGTGAAACAGGAGGACAAATAGTAGGGATTCGTATAACAGTTTATCCAAGATCAATAACACTTCATAATAATCAATTGTGAAGCAGAATTCAAACATAAAGATCAAAACATGGATACAATCAAAGATAGTAACCATAATAGATATCTTGGACAAAAAGGAAAAATTTTATTTTTCGGTGAATACTGTCGTATTCGTGAATAGTGTCGTATACGTGAATAGTAACGTATACGTGAATAGTAACCCTGACACAAAAAGTTTTAAATTTGATAAAAAGTTCATATCAATATTTCGGCATAATGATATTGAAGAAAATATCATTTAAGAAGAAGATAATATCCCTTACCTCAAAATGTCAGTACTTCTGGTCGAAATACCGGTATAAGGCTGAAAGAAACTTGCTCTAATGAATAGAAACTCTCAAAGTATCTAAATACTCACAAAATACACTCAATAATCTAGAGAGAGAAATAGAGAAAACTTGTTTCTGGTGTGATTTTCAATTCTAACTTAGCCCTCTATTTATAGGAAAATGTTAGCACGCCGAAGCCGACTTAACCTGCAACCTGATGGCTTTACCTGCTACTATTCAAGCCTACCACATTTGAATAAAAATCTCAGCACATTTCTTCACCAACCAAGAGTGGGGCCCACCAATTCTAGAATTTTCCACCAAAATGATAAACTCCGAAAATTCAACAATTTCTGAACCAGTCATCTCGTAAAATTCATAATAAATCATACGTTCATTTTTAACGGTTCAAAATTTATGGGCATGTACTCAATTTATATATGTATAACATATCCAAAAATTACCACGATCCAACGGTCGGATTAAAAATTATAACCCCCTCGAAATATCTCAAAAATCCTGATTTTTAATACCTCCATTCCGACAAAAATACTGATAAAAACCTCAACATTAACTCCTTCATTTTTAACCACAAAAATGTATCCCTCATTTATATCCACATAAAATAAATATTTCCTTATCATATGAATCAATAATTAATTATTCACAAATAATATAACAGAATCACATTTATGACAACCAGGCCGTTCCCAAGAAAGAGGGGGCTTTCCAATAAGAATTTCTCCTTACTGGCGTGCAATTAGATGACCAAACCTCTCCTTAGACAGAACTTTCTAGATATTGCCAATAATGTTATCTAATAATATTATTCAAATAATATGAATTATTGATCTGATAATGGAAAATACTGTGCAGTGACAATTATTGAAACAACAATAATATAAGATATCAATGCAACAATTATTGAATCAATAAAATAAAATATTGAACAGTAACTACTGTAACAATTATTGAGTAGTGCCTTCCTTCGTAAGAATCAATAATTGGTGCAATACCGTGTGCTACTGTATTTTAACCACCAGGTATTGCAACAGTATTAACGGTATTAACTACGCCGTTAATTATAAATAATTTATACTTGTTGTTTTCTTCATCGAATCGCTTTCCATTATGGGGCCCATACAAGGCTGCGCCGTCGTATGAATATTTCCCGACAGCAAGAATATTTCACGACCAAACGAATATTCACCGACCAAAAATGAATATTTTATAACCACTTGCTTATTTAAAATATTTACGTATTTTACCTATAACTAACCACATTAATCAAATCAACCCTTTCTATTTCAAAATAATAAATAGAGGAAATTTAATTTCATTTATTAATAAGTTGGGGTCTTACATAATGTTATAGTCGTGGGTAATATTTATAAATTTTACAAAGTACGCAAGTTGTTATATAATATTCGATTGGTCGGGAAATATTCGTTTTAACAGAAAATATTCGTAGGACGACATAATCATTGGTGGACCCCACAACGGAATTATTATCGGATTGAGAAAATGATAAAAATATTTTATGAAAATAACGACGGAAGTTTTACCGTTAACTGTTGAAACACCCGGTGATAAAAGTACAGAAATACGCGTGGTTGTATAGTAGCACACGGTATTGATTATTGATGCTTACGTGAGAAGCCACTCAGTTTTGTTCAATTATTGCTATAGTAATTGTTGCATAATATCTCACGTTATTTGATTCAATTATTGTCGATATTTTATGTAAGACCCCAACTTTAATAAATAAAGACGAATTTTCTATAAATATCATTTTTGAATATTATGGAGTTAATTTGATATAATGTTATAGTTGTGGATAATATTTATAAATTTTGCAAAGTACACAAGTTGTTATATAATATTCGATTGGTCGGGAAATATTATTTTTACTAGGGAATATTCGTACAACGGCATAATCATTGGTGGACCCCACAACGAAATTATTGTCGGATTGAGAAAATGACAAAAATATTTTATTAAAAATAACGGCGGAAGTTTTACCATTGATACTGTTGAACTACTCGGTAGTAAAAGTATAGTAATACGTATGGTTGCATAGTAGCACACTGTATTGATTATTAATGCTTATGTGAGAAGTCACTCAGTTTGATTCAATTATTGTCAGTTAATAATATGAATTATTTAGCGATAATGACGTTTTGTTTTATTCGTATTATTAACGTAATAAACAGAAACATCTTTTTATATAAAACAGAATACTTTATTAAAGTTATTCTATAAATAGAATATATTATATTTTATTTAAAAGATTTTCTTTAAATATGGACCGTCAGATTAAAGTAATCAATCTGGACCGTTCATGGATTAGTTACTATGCATTCTATTTTTTTATAAATAGCAGCTCATTCCTTCATTATTTCTTACGAATTCACTGAACTCTAGAGAGAGAAACTATAGAGAGAGAGAAGAAAAATATTCTGCTACTTAACTACTTCCTTATTTCAGCTCTTCTTTAAAACGGTAAGGGGTGTTATTCTTTCTTATTCATGAAGAGAACTGTTGTTATTCCATTTTTTATTATTCTGTTGGAATAACCTGTATACGCGGTCTACCCTATACTTGGTGACATTCTTCTATTATTCTGTTGGAACATCCTGTCTGTGTGTTTTACACCGGACCTGGTTCCGTTTTTATTATTATTCTGTTGGAACATCCTGTCTGTGTATTTTACACCGGATCTGGTTCTGTTTTTATTATTATTCTGTTGGAACATCATGTATGTGTGTTTTACACCGGGCTTGGTTCCGTTTTTATTATTATTCTGTTGGAACATCCTGTCTGTGTGTTTTACACCGGACCTGGTTCCGTCTTGTTATTATTCTGTTGGAACATCCTGTCTGTGTGTTTTACACCGGACCTGGTTCCATTATTTATTATTCTGTCGGAATATCCTGTCTGTGCGTTTACGCCGGACCTGGTTCCATTATTTATTATTCTGTTGGAATAACCTGTCTGTGCGGTCTATCGCATGCATGGTGATTTCTTTTGTTATTCCATTCTTTATTATACTCAGTTGGTTAAGTTTTGACTTCTATACTCCATGAAATTAGTGGAATATCCTTGATAATTGCGGTTCATCCAGTATCTTTTCATGAAAATATTCTTCTAAGCATTCTTGAATTTTACTCCACAAAGCAGTATCATGTTGACAATTTGGACGTTGTTAATTCTTGGATAAATTAATTCTTGAACTTGTTTTATTGAATTCTTATATCATTGTCATCATCCTCATGTTTATAAAATGTTGAAAGTCATCTGTGGCCTGTAGTGCATAGATGGACTTGGTATGATTATGACCAGGGATTATTCGGTATAATCATGACCGTAATGTTACAAATGATGTGGTAAAAGTCCTCATTGGCCCGTAGTGCATTGATGGACAGTTGTTGGCATGATCATGACCATTAATGAATACACGAATATCCTTGGCCGTAGTGCAGGGGTGATTCGATGATGTGGATTATTTTATTAAGCTGAGTCTCAGCGATAACAGTGTTGAAAAACCTTTTAAATCATAAAAGATAGTAGAGTTTATTTTCTACTTGACTCTTTTAATGGATTGCTTGTTCCGCTGCAGTTAAACTTGATGTCTATTATATTTTATCAGTTTAACATTGTTGAAGGCTAATGATAATTTATTCTGCATTATCTTAGTCATAATATTTCTTACTGGGCTAGTTGAGCTCACCCTTTCTTTCACTGTTCTCTTCAGGAAATGAGAACGTAGCTGGGACAAGTCGGGGAACGGAGTGATGGTCCGATGATAGTATTAGTAGTCCTCACTATTCTATGTAATAGTGTGTTAATAATTGTAATGAGGACTCCTTTTGAGTATGAATACTCTCTAGAAGATAATATTTGTATTCAAACTCACAGTTTATGTTTTGTCGTATTGTACACGACAGTTGTATTAGTAAGTTGTATTTGTATTCTGTACTATGTATCTGACGACCCAAGATGGGTGATGTATACCTAATTTTGGGGGCGTCACAGTTGGTATCAGAGCTTAGGGATATGATCCCTGGCTAAGATGTGAGAATAGAACTAGGAGGGGAGAGACGGGAAATTCCTTCGCTAGTATGACCTACCTAAGTTTATTTGCATGGTATTTAATTGGTCGGTCATAATATAAGGATAATATATGACATATCAATTAACTTTTATTTTGTGGCAGTATCTGAAAATGGCATCTGAGAATGTTGAGAATAGCAATGGAGCACAGGCGACTGTTGATTCACCACATATCAATAATCAGGATAATGTGCATCAGGAAGGTGACAATCCTCATGCAAACAACAACACTGACCAGATGATGAATGATGGAATGTTCAGAAGCTTTATGCAGTTCATGCAACAGCAGGCGAGAGCGGCTCCTGTTCAAAATATAGGTGGAAACACTGAAAACTCTCGGACGGTCACCGCTAAACAGTTTAAGGAGCTGGGACCACCGGAGTTTAAGGGAGAGCCAAAACCACTTATAGCGGAAACATGGATAAAGCAGATCACCAAGATATTTGATGTCTTGGGATGCTCCGAGGAGCAAAAGGTTCCCTTTGCCGCCTTTATGTTGCGAGGAGAGGCAGATTACTGGTGGGAATCGATTAAGCGTACTCAACCTGCCGCACTGAAGATGTCTTGGGAGAAGTTCCAAGAGCTGTTCAATGACAAATACTTTCCCGAAAGTGTTCGTCACATGAAGGAGGTGGAGTTCATCAAATTGGAGCAGAATAATATGACCGTGTCGCAGTATGAGGCTAAATTTGCTGAGTTGTCCCGGTTTGCGTCCCACTTGGTGGATAATGAAGAGCGAATGACGCGAATGTTTTTGCGAGGTTTGAAACCTGAGATACGTCAACATCTTATTTCTCATAAACTGTGTTTGTATTCAGATGTTGTGAATAGGGCTCAGTTAGTGGAGCGCGATAACGAGTCAACGCAACCAAAAGAGAGCAGTCGGCAAAATGATAATACCAGTGAGAGCAGTCATCGAAGCGGTGACAACAAGCGTGGAGGGAATCAACAGGCCAGAAATGGTAACCACTTCGGTGGTAATCAGGGCCAAAACAATAAGAATGGTCATTTCAAGAAGAGGAGATTCAACAATGATGGAAAGACGTCAGCACCAGCACCCGTTGTTAAGGAAGGAGAACGACCACCTATCATATGTTTCAAATGCGGAGGGGAGGGGCACATCAGTCCAAACTGCGCGATGCCGTCTAAAGCATGTTATAATTGTGGAAGAGAAGGTCATTTAGCTCGATTTTGTCGTTTACCAAAAACAAGTTCAGCCAAGATGGAGACACCAAAGGCCGTCCCAGAAAAGTCAAAACCGGTAGTGCAAGGGAGAGCGTTTGTTGTGACCTCCCAGAAAGCAAGGAACCCGAATGAGGTCATCACGGGTAAGCTTATCATAAACTCTAACGAAGTCTATACTTTATTTGATACCGGTTCTACCCATTCTTTTATTTCTCCTACTTGCGCTCATCGATTAAATTTGACTCCGGAGAAATTAGACTTTGACTTATCTGTTGAAACTCCATTGGGAGAAACCTTCATTACATCCACGGTTTATAAGTCTTGTTTGGTTCAAGTTGGTACCCACACATTACCTGTCGATCTTATTTCATTAAAAATACTTGCATTTGACGTGATTCTAGGGATTGATTGGTTAACTACTCATCATGCAAAAATTGATTGTTTTCGTAAGGTTGTTAGCTTTCATATTCCTAATCGACCTATTATGCGAATTCAAGCAACCAAACCATTAAAATCAATCGCTGTCATCTCAAGCCATAAAGCTATTCGTTTATTGAAAAACGGATGTCAAGCTTTCTTAGCTCATGTCACGGATCTAAACAAAAATACGTCAGTTTTGAATGATATTTCTATTGTTAATAAATTCCCTGACGTATTCCCTGAAGAACTTCCTGGCCTACCCCCAGAGCGTGAAATTGAATTTTGTATCGACCTTGAACCCGGTACAAAACCCATTTCCAAAGCCCCATATCGAATGGCTCCTATTGAACTTCAGGAGTTAAAGATCCAACTGCAGGAATTGTTAGACATTGGCTTTATTCGTCCTAGTACTTCTCCTTGGGGTGCTCCTGTTCTATTCGTGAAGAAGAAAGATGGAAGTATGCGACTTTGTATTGATTATCGGGAGTTGAATCATGTCACCATCAAAAACAGGTACCCATTGCCACGTATTGATGACCTGTTTGACCAGTTGCAAGGAGCACAATTCTTTTCAAAGATCGATCTTCGTTCTGGATATCATCAGCTGAAGGTTAGAACTGAGGATATTCCAAAGACGGCTTTCAGAACTCGGTACGGGCATTATGAATTCCTAGTCATGTCCTTTGGATTGACTAATGCTCCTGCTGCCTTCATGGATATGATGAACCGGGTATTCAAGGAATATTTGGATCACTTTGTGGTCGTCTTTATTGATGACATCCTTATTTATTCCAAAAGCCGTGAAGATCATGAGCAACACTTGAGGCTGGTACTCCAAAAGCTTCGTGAATACAAGCTTTATGCCAAGTTGAAGAAATGCGAGTTCTGGCTGGAGGAGGTAGCATTCCTTGGGCACGTAGTATCAAGTCGTGGAATATCGGTTGACCCGGCAAAGATTGAAGCTATTCAAAGCTGGGAGCAACCTAAATCAGTGACCGAAGTACGTAGCTTTCTTGGTTTAGCTGGTTATTATCGGAGATTCGTGGAAGGATTTTCTCGAATCGCTACTCCATTAACTCAGCTGACTCGGAAAGATACAAAGTTCGGTTGGAGCGAAGAATGTGAGAAGAGTTTTCAAGAACTCAAGAGGAGACTCATTTCAGCACCTGTTCTAACAATACCATCTGGCTCGGAGGGATTTGTCATCTACAGTGATGCTTCGAGCAAAGGGTTGGGATGCGTTCTCATGCAACATGGAAAAGTCATAGCCTATGCATCAAGACAACTCAAGGAATATGAGAGGAATTATCCTACTCATGATCTAGAGTTGGCAGCTGTTGTCTTTGCACTTAAAATTTGGAGGCATTACTTGTATGGGGAGAAGGTGGAGATCTTTACGGATCATAAAAGCCTCAAATATTTCTTCACTCAAAAGGAACTCAACATGCGACAACGACGTTGGCTTGAACTGTTGAAAGATTATGATCATACCATTCAATACCATCCTGGAAAAGCGAACGTGGTAGCTGACGCATTGAGTAGAAGATCATATGCAAGTACGAGTGCAATATTGTCAACACAAAGGCCCATTTTGTGTGACTTGCAAAGGATGGAGATAGAGTTAAAGACTCCAGGGACCCATGTGATGATGGCGAATATACGAGTAGAACCAACTTTAATCGATAAAGTTAAAGCTGCTCAAGCTACAGACCTGGAGCTGATGCGTATGAGGAAGAAAGTGCAAGAAGGTGCTATGCCGGAAGCAAGAATCGATGAAGAAGGAATACTTCGAGTCAACTCCAGACTTTGTGTTCCTAACAACCCTGATTTAAAGTATGAAATCATGATGGAGGCGCACAACACACCGTTTGCAATCCATCCTGGAAGTACCAAAATGTATCATGATCTTCGTCATACATTTTGGTGGAGCAATATGAAGAGAGAGATAGCGTTGTTTATCTCAAGGTGTCTAACTTGTCAATTAGTCAAAGTGGAGCATCAAGTACCAAAAGGTCCATTGCAACCACTTGAAATTCTAGAATGGAAGTGGGAGCACATTACCGGTCTTCCTAAGATTTCTCAAGGTATAGATGCGATTTGGGTCATTGTTGATAGATTGACCAAGTCTGCTCATTTCTTACCGATACGAGAAACTTATACACTTGAACGTCTTGCTCGTATGTACATAAACGAGATTGTAAGACTGCATGGTATGCCAGTATCCATAGTTTCTGATCGAGACCCAAGATTCACTTCACGATTTTGGGTTAGTTTACAAAAAGCTATGGGCACGGATTTACGATTTAGTTCAGCATATCATCCTCAGACGGACGGACAATCAGAGAGGACTATTCAAACTCTAGAAGATTTATTAAGACTCTGTGTCCTTGACTTCAAGGGAAGTTGGGACAAGTTCTTACCATTGGTGGAGTTTTCCTACAACAACAGTTATCAAGCAAGTATTGGCACGACTCCATTCGAAGCATTGTATGGAAGAAAATGTCGTTCTCCAGTATGCTGGGATGAGGTGGGTGAAGCAACGTTGTTGGGACCGGAGTTGGTACGTATGACTACAGAAAAGATTCAAACGATCCGACAACGTATAAAAACCTCACAAGATCGACAAAAGAGTTATGCTGATCTTCATCGAAAGGACGTGGAATTTGATATAGGAGATCATGTGTTCTTACGTGTTGCTCCATGGAAAGGAGTTACGAGATTTGGAAAGAGAGGAAAGCTCAATCCTCGATTCATCGGTCCATTTTTAATCCTCGATCGAGTAGGAACTGTGGCTTATAGACTCGCTTTACCGCCAAGTATGTCTCGTGTTCATAACGTTTTTCACGTTAAATATGTGGAAGACCCGAACCACATTATTGAGTTAGAACCGGACGAAATAGCGGAGGATTTGACGTATGAAGAAGTTCCTGTTCAAATCTTGGATAAGAAGGAACATATTCTACGCTCCAAGGTTATACCTCAAGTCAAAGTTTTGTGGAGAAACCACGATGTTGAGGAAATGACTTGGGAGTTAGAATCTGAAATGAAATCAAGGTATCCTTACCTCTTCGACATACCAGGTACGTACCCTAATTTCGAGGGCGAAATTTCATAAGAAGGGGAGGTTGTAAGACCCCAACTTTTATAAATAAAGATGAATTTTCTATAAATATCATTTTTGAATATTATGGAGTTAATTTGATATAATGTTATAGTTGTGGGTAATATTTATAAATTTTGCAAAGTACGCAAGTTGTTATATAATATTCGATTGGTCGGGGAATATTCGTTTTAACAGGAAATATTCGTACAACGGCACAATCATTGGTGGACCCCACAACAGAATTATTGTCGGATTGAGAAAACGACAAAAATATTTTATTAAAAATAACGGCGGAAGTTTTACCATTGATACTGTTGAACTACTCGGTAGTAAAAGTACAGTAATACGTGTGGTTGCATAGTAGCACACGGTATTGATTATTAATGCTTATGTGAGAAGTCACTCAGTTTGATTCAATTATTGTCAGTTAATAATATGAATTATTTAGCGATAATGACGTTTTGTTTTATTCGTATTATTAACGTAATAAAACAGAAACATCTTTTTATATAAAACAGAATACTTTATTAAAGTTATTCTATAAATAGAATATATTATATTTTATTTAAAAGATTTTTCTTTAAATATGGACCGTCAGATTAAAGTAATCAATCTGGACCGTTCATGGATTAGTTACTATGCATTCTATTTTTCTATAAATAGCAGCTCATTCCTTCATTATTTCTTACGAATTCACTGAACTCTAGAGAGAGAAACTATAGAGAGAGAGAAGAAAAGTATTCTGCTACTTAACTACTTCCTTATTTCAGCTCTTCTTTAAAACGGTAAGGGGTGTTATTCTTTCTTATTCATGAAGAGAACTGTTGTTATTTCATTTTTTATTATTCTGTTGGAATAACCTGTATACGCGGTCTACCCTATACTTGGTGACATTCTTCTGTTATTCTGTTGGAACATCCTGTCTGTGTGTTTTACACCGGACCTGGTTCTGTTTTTATTATTATTCTGTTGGAACATCCTGTCTGTGTGTTTTACACCGGACCTGGTTCTGTTTTTATTATTATTCTGTTGGAACATCATGTATGTGTGTTTTACACCGGGCTTGGTTCCGTTCTTATTATTATTCTGTTGGAATATCCTGTCTGTGTGTTTTACACCGGACCTGGTTCCGTTTTTATTATTATTCTGTTGGAACATCATGTCTGTGTGTTTTACACCGGACCTGGTTCCGTCTTATTATTATTCTGTTGAAACATCATGTCTGTGTGTTTTACACCGGACCTGGTTCCATTATTTATTATTCTGTCGGAATATCCTGTCTGTGTATTTACGCCGGACCTGGTTCCATTATTTATTATTCTGTTGGAATAACCTGTCTGTGCGGTCTATCGCATGCGGGTGATTTCTTTTGTTATTCCATTTTTTATTATACTCAGTTGGTTAAGTTTTGACTTCTATACTCCATGAAATTAGTGAAATATCCTTGATAATTGCGGTTCATCCAGTATCTTTTCATGAAAATATTCTTCTAAGCATTCTTGAATTTTACTCCACAAAGCAGTATCATGTTGACAATTTGGACGTTGTTAATTCTTGGATAAATTAATTCTTGAACTTGTTTTATTGAATTCTTATATCATTGTCATCATCCTCATGTTTATAAAATGTTAAAAGTCATCTGTGGCCTGTAGTGCATAGATGGACTTGGTATGATTATGACCAGGGATTATTCGGTATAATCATGACCGTAATGTTACAAATGATGTGGTAAAAGTCCTCATTGGCCCGTAGTGCATTGATGGACAGTTGTTGGCATGATCATGACCATTAATGAATACACGAATATCCTTGGCCGTAGTGCAGGGGTGATTCGATGATGTGGATTATTTTATTAAGCTGAGTCTCAGCGATAACAGTGTTGAAAAACCTTTTAAATCATAAAAGATAGTAGATTTTATTTTCTACTTGACTCTTTTAATGGATTGCTTGTTCCGCTGCAGTTAAACTTGATGTTCGTTATATTTTATCAGTTTAACATTGTTGAAGGCTAATGATAATTTATTCTGCATTATCTTAGTCATAATATTTCTTACTGGGCTAGTTGAGCTCACCCTTTCTTTCACTGTTCTCTTCAGGAAATGAGAACGTAGCTGGGACAAGTCGGGGAACGGAGTGATGGACCAGATGATAGTATTAGTAGTCCTCACTATTCTATGTAATAGTGTGTTAATAATTGTAATGAGGACTCCTTTTGAGTTTAGATACTCTCTAGAAGATAATATTTGTATTCAAACTCACAGTTTATATTTTGTCGTATTGTGCACGACAGTTGTATTAGTAAGTTGTATTTGAATTCTGTACCATGTATCTGGCGACCCAAGATGGGTGATGTATACCTATTTTTGGGGGCATCACATTTTATATATTATTAAATCAATAATTGAGATGATAGAGTTATTAATATTATTATTTACAATATTAACGATGTCTAGAAGTTCTGCCAAGGAGAGGTTTGGTCACCTAATTGCGCGCCAATAGGGAGAAATCCTTATTCAAAAGCCCCCTCTTTCCTGGGAACGACCTGGTCGATTAATATTGTGAATTATAATAATGATAATAAATATTGTTAATTATATTAAGGTATCTTTTTATGAAGTCACGGAAGTATATATATATATATATATATATATATATATATATATATGTATATATATATATGTATATATATATATATATATATATATATATAAAAATTTTGTTTTATTAGTATTATTAATGTAATAAAACAGAAAATCTTTTTATATAAAACAGAATACTTTTATAAAGTTATTTGTTTTATTAGATTTTAAATAATATATATATAGGGGGCAGATCTGGTCCGGACGTCCGGACGGAGCTACCGTCCGGACTTTTTTTTTTTTTTTTTTTTTGCTTTTTTTTTTTTTAAAACAACTAAAAAAAATAAAATAAAAAATTATGGAATTGAAATTTTTTCATAATAAAGTGTTTTGGGCGTGATTTGAGTACGTATAACAAAATATGGTGGTACAGTCTGTGCAGACTGTACCACCACTTTTTGGTATAGGTATTCAAAACACGCCCAAAACACTTTATTATTGAAAAATTTCAGTTCCATAAAATATTAAATTTTTTTTTAGTTGTTTTAAAAAAAAAAAAAGCAAGAAAAAAAAAAAAAAAAAAAAAGGTCCGTCTTTTACTAAAATCCGGGATCCCTGATAGGATCCTGGTTGTATATATATATATATATATATATATTATATTTTATTGCATAGTATCCTTTCAATTCTCCTATAAATAGGATGCTTAGTTATAATTGAAATCACACCAGAAATTCAGAGAATTCTCTGCTATAATCTTGAGCGTATTTCTTTAGAGTTTTCAGAAGCTTTGAGTGTAGAAAAACAGTATAAGTTTTCTTCAAGAATATCCTCGCCCTATCAGTCTGAAGACTCTTCTTTTACGATAAGGGGTATTATTCTTTCTTATTCATGAAGAGAATTATTTTCTTTCCAATACTCGTAAGAGCTGTTGTTACATTCTTTATTATTATGTTGGAATAACCTGTCTATGCGAAGTACTGCATACATGGTGAAATTCTGTTGTTATTCTATTCTTTATTATTCTGTCGGAATATCCTGTCTGTGCGTTTACGCGTGACCTAGTTCCATTCTTTATTATTCTGTCGGAATATCCTGTCTGTACGTTTACACATGACCTGGTTTCATTATTTATTATTATGTTAGAATAACCTATCTGTGCGGTCTATCGCATGCATGGTGAATTCTTCTGTTATTCCATTCTTTATTATTCTGTTGGAATAACCTATCTATGTTGATTACCACATGCATGGTGAATGATCCTTTGTATTCATTCCTTATTAAATTGTGGAAATGATCTGTCTACGTGGATTACCGCATGGCGGGCGAAAATCTATTTGCAGTTTCATATATTCTTTTATACTCAGTTGGTTAAAGCTTTGGCTTCTATACTCCATGAAATTAGTGGAATATTCTTGATATTTGAGCTTCATCCAGTATCTTTTCATGGAAATATTCTTCTGAGCATTCTTGAATTTTACTCTACAAAGCAGTATCATGTTGACAATTTGGACGTTATTAGTTCCTGGATAAATTAATTCTTGAACTTGTTTTACTGAATTCTTATATCATTGTCATCATCCTCATATTTATATTTTTTTTGAAAGTCATATATGGCCTGTAGTGCATAGATGGACTTGGTATGATTATAACCAGGGATTATTCGGTGTAATCGTGACCGTAATGTTACAAATGATGTGATAAAGGTCCTCATTGGCCCATAGTGCATTGAGGGACAGTTGTTGGCATGATCATGACCATTGATGAATACCCGTAGTGCAAGGATAATTTCTGGTCGTGATATTAATGAATATCCTTGGCCGTAGTACAGGGATGATATGGTTTATTTATTAAGCTGAGTCTCAGCGATAAAAGTGATGAAAAACCTTTTTAAATCATAAAAGATAGTAGATTTTATTCTCTACTTGACTCTTTTAATGGATAGCTTGTTCCGCTGCAGTTAAAATTGATGTTTGTTATATTTTATCAGTTTAACACTGTTGAAGGCTAACGATAATTTATTCTGCATTATCTTAGTCATAATATTTCTTACTGAGCTAGTTGAGCTCATCCTTTTGCTTTCATTGTTCTCTTCAGGAAATGAGAACGTAGCGGGGACTAGTCGGAGAATGGAGTGACGGTTCAGATGATAGCATTAGTAGTCCTCACTATTCTATGAAATAGTGTGAAAATAAATGTATTGAGGACTTATTTTGAGTTTGAATACTGTTTAGAAGACAATGTTATATTAAAACTCACAGCTTATGTTTTGTCGTATTTTACACGACAGCTGTCTAATTAAGTTTTTATTTGTATTTTGTACCATGTATTTGAGGACTCAGAATAGGTGATGTATACCTATTTTGGGGGCGTCACAGTTAGAGTCTAGAACCCACCCAGACATGGAATGTAAAACGGTTCTAACGGGCTTATTCAATTTATGTTCGGGTCATGTGATAGATGTTGGGTAGGATAGGCTGCTGATGATGATGGGGGTTTACTAACGGACCCATGAAAAGCCCAATCAAATAAATCCAACTCCAACTCATTTATTTTTGCAAGTTTAAGTTGGTTAGTAAAAACAAATCCATCCGTATCTCATTTGATTTTTCCTACTCAATTTAAAAAATTAGAATTAATACCCATAAATATGCAATTAATTTAAGAGAAAATAAAATTGTATTAGCAGATTGTATAATTATTATCACATAAATTACTTACTTGGCATTAATTTATTATTAGATGATAAAAAGAAATAGTTTTTATTTAATTTATTCTCAAAATTTAAAACTCCATGTGTCTTTAGATTATTATTAATTTTTTCTTATAGATTTGCGAAATCATAAAATAAAATCAAATTAGTCAATTATAAGACTTGATGACGCGATGAGAGCTCAAGTACTTTATTGTAGAGGTAGAGGTAGAGGTGTCAAGGAGGTCCACGCTAACGTTTAATTTGTCAAAAAGCATCCAATCCAAATACCTACCTACCTCATTTTCCCTTCCTTCTAACAGTCGGATCGGGTCAGGTTAGTATTATCTTCTTTATTTTATGTAGACATTAAGTAGTAAATGTAAGACCCTAACTTATTAATAAATGAAATTATATTTCCTCTACTTATTATTTTGAAATAGAAAGGGTTGATTTGATTAATGTGGTTAGTTATGGGTAAAATGCGCAAATATTTTAAATAAGCAAGTGGTTATAAAATATTCATTTTTGGTCGGTGAATATTCGTTTGGTCGTGGAATATTCTTGCTGTCGGGGAATATTCGTACGACGGCGCAGCCTTGTGTGGGCCCCATAACGGAAAGTGATTGGATGAAGAAAACGACAAGTATAAGTTGTTTATAATTAACGGCGTAGTTGTTACCGTTAATACTGTTGGAATACCTGGTGGTTAAAATACAATAGCACACGGTATTGCACCAATTATTGATTCTTACAAAGGAAGGCACTACTCAATAATTGTTACAGTAGTTATTGTTCAATATTTTATTTTATTGATTCAATAATTACTGCATTGATATCTTATATTATTGTTGTTTCAATAATTGTCACTGCACAGTATTTCCCATTATCAGATCAATAATTCATATTATTTGAATAATATTATTAGATAACATTATTGACAATGTCTAGAAAGTTCTGTCTAAGGAGAGGTTTGGTCAACTAATTGCGCGCCAGTAAGGAGAAATTCTTATTGGAAAGCCCCCTCTTTCCTGGGAACGGCCTGGTTGTCATAAATGTGATTCTGTAATATTATTTGTGAATAATTAATTATTGATTCATATGATAAGGAAATATTTATTTTATGTGGATATAAATGAGGGATATATTTTTGTGGTTAAAAATGAAGGAGTTAATGTTGAGGTTTTTATCAGTATTTTTGTCGGAATGGAGGTATTAAAAATCAGGGTTTTTGAGATATTTTGTGGGGGTTATAATTTTTAATCCGACCGTTGGATCGTGGTAATTTTTCGATATGTTATACATATATAAGTTGAGTATATGTCCACAAATTTTGAACCGTTAAAAATGAACGTATGATTCATTATGAATTTTACGAGATGACTGGTTCAGAAATTGTTGAATTTTCGAAGTTTATCATTTTGGTGGAAAATTTTAGAATTGGTGGGCCCCACTCTTGGTTGGTGAAGAAATGTGCTAAGATTTTTATTCAAATGTGGTAGGCTTGAATATTAGCAGGTAAAGCCATCAGGTTGCAGGTTAATTCTGCTTCGGCGTGCTAACATTTTTCTATAAATAGAGGACTAAGTTAGAATTGAAAATCACACCAGAAATAAGTTTTCTCTCTTTCTCTCTCTAGATTATTGAGTGTATTTTGTGAGTATTTAGATACTTTGAGAGTTTTTATTCATCAGAGCAAGTTTCTTTCAGCCTTATACCGGTATTTCGACCAGAAGTACTGATATTTTGAGGTAAGGGATATTATTTTTTTCTTAAATGATATTATTTTCTTCAATATCATTATGCTGAAATATTGATATGAGTTTTTTTTTATCAAATTTGGAACATTTTGTGTCGGGGTTACTATTCACGTATACGTTACTATTCACGTATACGGCACTATTCACGAATACGGCACTATTCACCGAAAAATAAAATTTTTCCTTTTTGTTCAAGATGTATATTATGGTTACTATCTTTGATTGTATCCATGTTTTGATCTTTATTTTTGAATTCTGCTTCACAATTGATTATTATGAAGTATTATTGATCTTGGATAAACTGTTATACGAATCCCTACTATTTGTCCTTCTGTCTCACTGGATTCGTTTTCTTTAAGATATTTTTCATCATTCTCAGTCCTAAATGATGATATTACTGAATATCTTTGGCCTGTATTGCAAAGATGTATGATTACCTGATGAATATCTTTGGCCTGTAGTGCAAAGATGAATAGGTGTTGAGATGAACATGACCGACTGGTGATACAAATGAATATCTTTGGCCTGTAGTTCAAAGATGAATATTTGGTTAAAGATGATTATTAATTGATGCTACAGGGATAAAATATTGATGATGGACTTTTAAATCTTAGAAGATAGTAGAATTCATTCTCTACTTGACTCTTCTAATGGTTTGCTGTTTCCGCTGTAGTTGTTGATCTAAAACTTATTGTCGATTATATTCTATCAGATTTTTTCCTGTTGAATACTAATGATAATTTGTTGTATATTATCTTAGTCATAATATTCTTTACTGTGGTAATTGAGCTCACCCTTTTTTTTTTGTTCCATTTTTCTTCTAAGGAGGTGAGAACATAGCAGGATCTAGTCGGGATATGGAGTGATGGTTCTAGAAAGATGTTTTAGCAGTCCTCACTATTTCTGTAAAAGAGTGTTTGAATAATTATAATGAGGACTTATTTGAGTGTGGATATTATCTGGAAGACAATATTTGTACTTAAACTCACACTATGTGTTGTCGTATTTTGCACGACAATTGTATTATTGAAGTTGTAGTTTGCTTTTTGTACCATTTATTTGGCGACTCAGAATGGGTGTTGTATACCTATTTTGGGGGCGTCACAGTTGGTATCAGAGCCTAGGGATATGATCCCTGGCTGAGATGTGAGACAAGAACTAGGAGGGGAGAGACGGGGAATTCCTTCGCTAGTATGACCTGACTAAGTTTATTTGGTGTTTATTTGGTCGGTCAGAGTATAGGGATAATATATGACATGACTATTAACCCTTGTTTTATGGCAGTATTTAAGAATGGCAACTGAGAACGTTAATAATAGAGTTTTTCAGACTGGAACAAAACAACATGACAGTGTCCCAGTACGAGGCGAAGTTTGCAGAGTTATCCAGGTTTGCACCTCATTTGGTCGAAAATGAGGAACGAATGATAAGGATGTTTCTAAGAGATCTAAAACCCGAGATTCGACAATATCTTATCTCTCATAAATTTTCTTTATATTCAGATGTTGTAAACAAGGCTCAATTATTAGAGCGAGATAATGAGTATGTTCAACCGAGGGACCACAACCAGGGTCATACCGGTAACAGCAGTCATCAGAGCGATGATAACCAACGAGGAGGGAAAAATACGAACAAAGGCGGTAACCACTTGGGTGGTCATTGTGGCCATAATAATAGGAGAGGTGAGTCAAGAGGAAATTTCAGAAAGAGGAGATTCAACAATGACGGGAAGACATCAGCAGCTGCACCAGCACCAACAACAAATTCTAGGGGAGGAGAACGACCGCCAGTTATATGTTACAAATGCTGGAAAGAGGGACATATCAGCCCAAACTGTCCACAACAATCCAAGGTATGTTATAACTGTGGAAAGGAAGGCCACATAGCTCGGGATTGTTCTGTAGCAAAACCAAGTTCAACGGGGATGGTGACTACAAGGGTTGTCCCGGATAAGTCGAAATCAGCGGTTCCTGGAAGAGCGTTTGTCGTGACTGGCCAAAACGTGAGGAACCCGAACGAGGTGATCACGGGTAAGCTAATCATAAATTCTTGCGAAGTTTATACCTTATTAGATACCGGTTCTACCCATTCTTTTTTCTCTCCTGCTTGTGCTCAACGTTTAAACTTGACTCTGGAGAAATTGGACTTTGACTTATCTGTTGAAACTCCGTTGGGTGAAACCTTCGTTACATCTATAGTTTATAAATCTTGCATGATCCAAGTTGGCACTATCACATTACATGTTGATCTTATCTCTTTAAAGATACTTACTTTTGATGTGATTTTAGGAATTAATTGGTTAACCACTCATCATGCTAAAATTGATTGTTTTCGTAAGGTTGTTAGTTTTTATATTCCTAACCAACCTGTCATACGAATTCAAACTACTAAACCACTAAAATCAGTCACTGTCATATCAAGCCATAAAGCTATTCGTTTATTGAAAAATGGATGTCAAGCTTTCTTAGCCCATGTTATGGATTTGAACAAAGACAAGTCAGATTTGAATAATATTTCTATTGTTAGAGAATTTCCCGATGAATTTCCTGAAGAACTTTCTGGTCTACCCCCAGAACGTGAAGTTGAATTCTTTATTGACCTTGAACCCGGTACAAAGTCCATTTCTAAAACCTCATATCAAATGGCTCCTATTGAACTTCAGGAGTTAAAAGTCCAATTACAGGAGTTATTAGACATCGGTTTTATTCGTCTTAGTACATCTCCTTGGGGTGCTCCTGTTTTATTTGTACAGAAGAAAGACGGGAGTATGCGACTTTGTATCGACTATAGTGAATTGAACCATGTCACCATCAAGAATAGGTATCCGCTACCTCGCATTGATGACCTGTTTGACCAGTTGCAAGGAGCACAATTCTTTTCAAAGATCGATCTTCGTTCTGGATATCATCAGCTGAAGATTAAAACTGAAGATATTCCAAAGACTGCCTTCAGAACTTGGTACGGGCATTATGAATTCTTAGTCATGTATTTTGGATTGACTAATACTCCTGCTTCTTTCATGGATATGATGAATCGTGTATTCAAAGAATATTTAGATCAGTTCGTTGTTGTCTTTATTGATGGCATCCTCATCTATTCCAAAAGTCGTGAAGATCATGAGCGCCATTTGAAGCTGGTACTGCAAAGTCTTTGTGAAAACAAGCTATATGCCAAATTGAAGAAATGCGAGTTCTGGCTTGAGGAAGTAGCATTCCTTGGGCACGTGGTGTCAAAACATGGAGTATCTGTCGACCCGGCGAAGATTGAAGCCATACAAAGTTGGGAGCAACCGAAGTCGGTGACCGAAGTACGTAGCTTTCTGGGCTTAGCTGGGTATTATCAGAGATTCGTGGAAGGATTTTCTAGAATCACTGCTCCGTTAACTCAGCTGACTCGGAAGGATACAAAATTCGGTTGGAGCGAGGATTGTGAGAAGAGTTTTAAAGAACTCAAGAGGAGACTCATTTCGGCACCTGTTCTGACAATACCATCTGGTTCGGATGGATTTGTTATCTACAGCGATGCTTCAAGCAAAGGGTTAGGATGTGTTCTCATGCAACATGGGAAAGTCATAGCCTATGCCTCGCGACAACTCAAAGAATATGAGAGAAATTATCCTACTCATGATTTGGAGTTGGCAGCAGTCGTTTTTGCGTTGAAGATTTGGAGACACTACCTGTATGGGGAGAAAGTGGAGATCTATACGGATCATAAAAGCCTCAAATATTTCTTCACCCAAAAGGAACTCAACATGCGGCAACGACGTTGGCTTGAGCTGTTGAAAGATTACGATCATACCATCCAATATCATCTTGGAAAAGCGAACGTAGTAGCTGATGTATTGAGTAGAAGATCATACGCGGGTACGAGTGCAATGGTGTTAACACAAAGGCCCATTTTGTATGATTTACAAAGGATGGAGATAGAGATGAAGGCTCCAAGTACCCACATGATGATATTAAATATACGAGTAGAACCGACTTTAATTGATAAAGTTAAAGCCGCTCAAGCTACGGACATAGAGCTGATGCGTATGAAGAAGAAAGTGCAAGAAGGTGCTATTCCAGAAGCAAGAATCGATGAAGAATGAATACTTCGAGTCAACTCCAGACTTTGTGTTCCTAACGATTTTGACTTGAAGCATAGAATAATGATGGAGGCACACAACACACCGTTTGCAATCCATCTTGGGAGTACCAAAATGTATCACGATCTTCGACATACATTTTGGTGGAGCAATATGAAAAGAGAGATCGCAGAGTTTATCTCGAGGTGTTTAACTTGTCAACGTGTAAAGGCGGAGCATCAAGTGCCAAAGGGTCCATTGCAACCACTTGAGATCCCAAAATGGAAGTGGGAACATATTACCATGGATTTCGTTACAGGTCTTCCCAAGGTTTCTCAAGGCATAGATGCGATTTGGGTCATTGTTGATAAATTAACCAAGTCTGCCCATTTCTTGCCTATACGTGAGACTTATTCTCTTGAACGTCTTGCTAGTATGTATGTGAATGAGATTGTGAGATTGCATGGTATGCCAGTATCCATAGTTTCGGATCGTGACCCAAGATTCACTTCACGATTTTGGGTTAGCTTGCAGAAAGCTATGGGCACGGATTTACGATTTAGTTCAGCATACCATCCTTAAACGGACGGGCAATCGGAGAGGACTATTCAAACCCTTGAAGATCTATTAAGACTCTGTGTTCTAGATTTCAAAGGAAGTTGGGATAAGTACTTGCCACTGGTGGAATTCTCCTACAACAACAGTTATCAGGCAAGTATAGGTATGGCTCCATTTGAAGCCTTATATGGACGAAAGTGTCGTTCTCCAGTATGCTGGGACGAGGTGGGTGAAGCAACATTGTTGGGACCAGAATTGGTACGCATAACTACAGAGAAGATCCAAACAATTCGACAACGTATACAAACGGCACAGGATCGACAAAAGAGTTATGCTGATCCTCATCGAAAGGATGTAGAATTCAATATTGGGGATCATGTATTTTTACGTGTTGCACCATGGAAAGGAGTTACAAGATTTGGGAAGAGAGAAAAACTCAATCCACGATTTGTCGGTCCATTTGAGATTCAAGACCGAATAGGAAATGTGGCCTATAGACTCGCGTTACCTCCAAGCATGTCTCGTGTTCATAATGTTTTTCACATATCTATGCTTCGTAAATATATGAAAGACCCGAACTACATAATTGAGTTAGAACCAAACGAGATAGCCGAAGATTTAACGTACGATGAGGTACCAGTTAAGATCTTGGATAGGAAAGAGCATGTTCTACGCACGACCACAAGTTAAGGTTTTGTGGAGAAACCATGCTATTGAAGAAATGACCTGGGAGTTGGAATCAGAAATGAAAGCGAGGTATCCTCACCTTTTCAAAACACCAGGTACGTACGTCAATTTCAAGGACGAAATTTCATAAGGAGGGGAGGTTGTAAGACCCCAACTTATTAATAAATGAAATTAAATTTTCTCTATTTATTATTTTGAAATAGAAAGAGTTGATTTGATTAATGTGGTTAGTTATGGGTAAAATGCGCAAATATTTTAAATAAGCAAGTGGTTATAAAATATTTATTTTTGGTCGGTGAATATTCGTTTGGTCGTGGAATATTCTTGCTGTCGGAGAATATTCGTACAACGGCGCAGCCTTGTGTGGGCCCCATAACGGAAAGCGGTTGGATGAAGAAAATGACAAGTATAAGTTGTTTATAATTAACGACGTAGTTGTTGCCGTTAATACTGTTGGAATACCTGGTGGTTAAAATACAGTAGCACACGGTATTGCACCAATTATTGATTCTTACGAAGGAAGGCACTACTCAATAATTGTTACAGTAGTTACTGTTCAATATTTTATTTTATTGATTCAATAATTGCTGCATTGATATCTTATATTATTGTTGTTTCAATAATTGTCACTGCACAGTATTTTCCATAATCAGATCAATAATTCATATTATTTGAATAATATTATTAGATAACATTATTGGCAATGTCTAGAAAGTTCTGTCTAAAGAGAGGTTTAGTCATCTAATTGTGCGCCAGTAAGGAGAAATTCTTATTGGAAAGCCCCCTTTTTTCCTGGGAACGGCCTGGTTGTCATAAATGTGATTCTGTAATATTATTTGTGAATAATTAATTATTGATTCATATAATAAGGAAATATTTATTTTATGTGGATATAAATGAGGGATATATTTTTGTGGTTAAAAATGAAGGAGTTAATGTTGAGGTTTTTATCAGTATTTTTGTCAGAATGGAGGTATTAAAAATCAGGGTTTTTGAGATATTTTGTGGGGGTTATAATTTTTAATCCGACCGTTGGATCGTGGTAATTTTTGGATATGTTATACATATATAAGTTGAGTATATGTCCACAAATTTTGAATCGTTAAAAATGAACGTATGATTTATTATGAATTTTACGAGATGACTGGTTCAGAAATTGTTGAATTTTCGGAGTTTATCATTTTGGTGGAAAATTCTAGAATTGGTGGGCCCCACTCTTGGTTGGTGAAAAAATGTGCTGAGATTTTTATTCAAATGTGGTAGGCTTGAATAGTAGCAGGTAAAGCCATCAGGTTGCAGGTTAAGTCTGCTTCGGCGTGCTAACATTTTTCTATAAATAGAGGGCTAAGTTAGAATTGAAAATCACACCAGAAACAAGTTTTCTCTCTTTCTCTCTCTAGATTATTGAGTGTATTTTGTGAGTATTTAGATACTTTGAGAGTTTCTATTCATCAGGACAAGTTTCTTTTAGCCTTATACCGGTATTCCGACCAGAAGTACTGATATTTTGAGGTAAGGGATATTATCTTCTTCTTAAATGATATTATTTTCTTCAATATCATTATGCTGAAATATTGATATGAGTTTTTTTTATCAAATTTAGAACTTTTTGTGTCGGGGTTACTATTCACGTATACGTTATTATTCACGTATACAGCACTATTCACGAATATGGCACTATTCATCGAAAAATAAATTTTTTTTTTGTCCAAGATGTCTATTATGGTTACTATCTTTGATTGTATCTATGTTTTGATCTTTATTTTTGAATTCTGCTTCACAATTGATTATTATGAAATATTATTGATCTTGGATAAATTGGTATACGAATCCCTACTATTTGTCCTTCTGTCTCACTTGATTTGTTTTCTTTAAGATATTTTTTATCATCCTCAGTCCTAAATGATGATATTACTGAATATCTTTGGCCTGTATTGCAAAGATGTATGATTACCTGATGAATATCTTTGGCCTGAAGTGCAAAGATGAACAAGTGTTGAGATGAACATGACCGACTGCTGATACAAATGAATATCTTTGGCCTGTAGTGCAAAGATGAATATTTGGTTAAAGATGATTACTAATTGATGTTACAGGGATAAAATATTGATGATGGACTTTTAAATCTTAGAAGATAGTAGAATTCATTCTCTACTTGACTCTTCTAATGGTTTGCTGTTTCCGCTGCAGTTGTTGATCTAAAACTTGTTGTCGATTATATTCTATCAGATTTTTCCCTGTTGAATACTAATGATAATTTGTTGTATATTATCTTAGTCATAATATTCTTTACTGGGGTAGTTGAGCTCACCCTTTTCCTTTTTGTTCTATTTTTCTTCTCAGGAGGTGAGAACATAGCAGGATCTAGTCGGGGTATGGAGTGATGGTTCTAGAAATATGTTTTAGCAGTCCTCACTATTTCTGTAAAATAGTGTTTGAATAATTGTAATGAGGACTTATTTGAGTGTGGATATTGTCTAGAAGAAAATATTTGTATTTAAACTCACAGTATGTGTTGTCGTATTTTGCACGACAATTGTATTATTGAAGTTGTAGTTTGCTTTTTGTACCATGTATTTGGCGACTCAGAATGGGTGTTGTATACCTATTTTGGGGGCGTCACAGTAAATACTAATACAATATGTAACAATTTGTGTACCACCATCAGAAGTAATATAATACCTATAAGTTTGTTAAATTTGTATTGCTCAGTCCAACTTCAAGCCTAACAAAGAGGCCCCAAAGACATCCACGCATCCTTTGGGCTTGAAATATCATATAAACCAAAATATACCGCCAACTCCCCTAGGCCCTAGTTAGTACAGAAGCAATATCCATCACCATCAGAGTTCTAGTTAGTACAGAAGCAATATCCATCACCATCAGAGTTGACAAATTAAGTAAATAAATATGTCCAATCTACTACTCCAATTCCAAATCTACTTATTAACCAAAAAGTAAACGGAAGAAGAAGAATATGAAACATTGCTAGAAAGAAGATAGAGATAGATGAATACGATTTAGCATTATTAGGCTTGAGAGAGGGTCCTCACTACATAGCATGTTGGAGAGATCCAACAACTCTCTTCTTGCATCCGAGCTGGTCTCACCAGAGATTGCCAGAGTCACGACCTATGAGAAGTTGTCCCAGTTAATGAGGTTCACCGACGAGTATGCCAGCTCAAGCCATGCCCATGACCATAACCATGATCGAAGAAACAAACGCGGTTGGTCGTTTCTAACCAAAGTCTTCTCCTTCAAGAAAAAAGGCAGTCAGTAAGTGGATATGGCCGCGGAGGAGGAGAAGAAAAAAATAACTACTTGGCTCCCAGATCCTCAAAGACGGTGGCCGGTTCAAGGATGGTGACGGCAATCCAATTATCATCTTACGTGCAAGGTATAGAGTTTAGGAGAATACTACTATGCTTATGAATTCAGTTTCAAGAATTGCTATATGAATATCACACAATATCAGTCGCATATAGGTTAATTGAGCTCCTCAATAAATCTATCAAGACCTTGGCTGTGATTTAGTTTTGGCATTAGTTAATTATTTAGGAGCTGCTTCTATAACCAACCAAAATTGAGTTACTTTGGTCTCGAGTAACCAGTAATGAACAAGGATCCACATTTCTGATTACTAAATTGTCAACTATTTTTTTAAATCTTTAATATTTTTCCAATTCCACTTGGATAGTCCTGTTGTGTGCATCTGTCTCTCTTGCTTAAATCAGTCGAGACATTCAAAAGAATCCATCGTGTAACAATAACCGTACGCAACATTTTAGACTTTAGGATCGGCAACCAATCTATTCTCTTTATGCATCCTTAAATGATTGCACAATGAGAAAGCCATACCACCATAGAATTTAATTAAAATCCTTCTTATCACCTAAACGACCACAAGTAAAACAAAAGAACTAGACCAGAAAGGTGGTACCATCTTTATTTGTCAAATTTAAATGTTGTTAGCTCCTCTCTCTGAGAATCCAGGTCAGGCAGGCTTTGGCAAAGTGATTTGTGACTATCATGTTATTTCTTATGTGCATTAGAAAAGGATATACACCAAACCTTGGCCACTACTAGTTGTTATTTTGGGATTAGGATCAGATGTCGATGCAAATATTTGACAGGTAAAAGCCATGTCTATCAATGTCAATAGGACTCCCAGGTTTCAAAAAGGAAAATAAGATCTTTTCTTGATCAATGAATTAGCCCTGTCCATCTTGGGAGCGGCAGAAGCATTCTGTTCAGGTGTAGAAAAATTTTTAATTGTCCCAAAAAAGAATAAAGGATGTGCTAGAGACCTAACACATACATAATAATACATGTCGCACTCTTGGTTTTCTAACGCTGAATGAAATGTTGGTTTATTATATTAAGTGAAGGGGGCAAGTTCATGTCCATAAAATATTCAATTTGAAGTTCCCTTCGTGTGATCAATGAGGATCCAGACGAAGGAATTACTAGCCTATTAAAGAAACAGCCGACTTTCTTAAACAGAGACATTAAGCCTTAAGAAGAGACATATTAAAGACTCCAAAAGTTAACAAGTTTCAAGAAGATACAGTGAGAAAAACAGGAATGTCCATCACAAAAGCTCAACCAAATTTCATCTATCATTCTATCCTGAATGAAGATTTAGGAAGATAAAGTTAAAAAGTTACTAATATAACAGATGGATAGGGATAAAAATTTATAGCTTACAGCTAATACCTATACTAAAAATCATCAAAAAAGAAACTACCCAAATAAACCAAGTAATTGTAACCCCTTTAGTGTAGTGTATTAATTACTCCAAAGTCCAATCCCCTCTGTCAATTGATGTAAACCAACAGAAGTGAGCATAAACAACACAAGTTGGACCAAAAACCAAGAAAGAGCATAATCCATTTATTAGGTTGTTGTGTCATAGCCTGTGTTATATACTTATATAGACCAGTGACGGGACCAAACGGCAAAGTATTTGTCATCTTCACCTGAAAACCATGAAAGAGAATAAAAAATTATCAGGTTGTCATACCAACTTGTGTTATCCTCCATTACATACTTTCAATTTCCTGAACATCCTCAATCACATATAAACTTCTCTAATTGCTAATTTATTTTGCATGAACACAAACCTACACAAGGATAATTTTTCATGCACCACTTTTCAAAACTACATAATCAACGAGAAAGGACTCTTTCCCATTAGATTTTGGGAGCTCCTCTTTAATGAACTTAAAATCCAAACCACTAAACAAGTGCCTGCAATAACAAGGGAAACTTTTATAGATTAATATATGCTTCTAGATTACAGTATACTTGTATTGACAGCCTAAAACAACAAGGATTTACAAAGGAAATTTAATTACCAACATCTGGTTTCACCGTACCCATAATACAACAAGGAAAAACTCTTTTCAGTACCAATTGCACTTCAGTAGAGGAATTTAGATGACAGTCCAGGTTCTCTAACCTCAGATTCAGTGCTCACGATCTATCATTAACATAAGCATTCTATAAACTATTACGGAATAATAAACATACATTGTTCATTATAATAAAGTTTTATAACATAATCCCAAGGTCTTCTTTACCTTAACTTAAACACACCTTTAATATTACAAAGGTTTACATAAATAGTTCCATCAGATAATATAATAATTAACATTCATATTAAACTAGTCTTGGATCTTGTCCTTGCCTTTGTCTTTCTTATTCGATCCTTCGGGCATAGTCGAAATAAATGTCATGATTTAGCAAGGGTAAGCAACTAGTTTGCTTAGCAAGTTTAAATACAAGAAATGTATATCATGATTAGAAAGGAATTTAGCATTCAATGTTCAACAATAGAATCGATTGTGAAAGAACATAAATTAAGTTTCAATAATTGGATATTCGAATAATTGAATAATAGATGCTGAGTGGTTTGAAATAACCATGAACATATACTAAGGTTGTCAGTAGTTAAACTGGTCCGTTTAATAAGTTTTGGTAATCAAGGGGATCAGCCTTTCATACCCGGTGTATTATGCATAAACACTTAATAGTCGAGCAATAATTATTTTACAATATAATGCTTTAATAAAATTTTTCTTTTTCTCAATCTCGAGTTCTTACCAAATCAATTGGTTAAGAACAGCTTTTAAAACATATTTGATTTAATAAATTTAAATATATTCGATCTAACTGATACAACTAGCATAGATTTATCTCATAAACAGTTCAAGAATGAAAGAACTTTAATTAATTCACAATTCAATAATAATAATTGAACAGGAATTCGATTGTGCAAAAATGTGATTCACAATAATCGTTAAGGATGTGGAGTAATCAATAATAATTATCCACTAACATGCTTTGAAAATAATAACTCAAGTTTGAGTTAGAAAACTTGCATGTTCGATGAGCTACAGCTAACTAGCTTTAATTAAAACTCTTTGAACGACCTAGCATTGATAATGTTGGTTTATTAATTAGTATTGCGTATAATTGTATGTCTATACGCTTACTTATGCTATCAACAAATAATTCAATCACAAGGTACACATAATATAATATATGATCATTAGTCTTATAAGATATTTAATAAATCTTAAGTTAATGATTTAATTAATTTATAAGGTCTTTCTTAAGTAAAAAACACTTATTAGATCTTTAAACAATTTATTATAATTGTTTAATTAATGAGTTATTTAAATTCTCTTCATTTATTAACTCTATCTTTATTTAATTACCATTTAATATTAGTTAAATAGTAATTAATTAATTACCTTTAGTTATTATTTAATAATAAATAATAGCTAATTACATCTACTTATCATTTAATGTTAATTAAATAATAAATAATTAAATTATTAATATTATTTATCTTTAATTATTATTTAATATTAATTAAATAATAATTAATTAATCATTATCCATGAAAAATAAATAATTTATTTATTTACTTCATCAATCTTTAATTATTCATTACTATTAATAAATGAATAATTAATTAACATTTGTCATTATTTATTATTTAATAAATAATAATTATTTATTTATTTATTCTTGAATAACAAATAATTAATTAACTTCATAAATCTTTAATTATTCTTTCTTGTTAATATAAGAATAATTAATTATAACTTGTCCTTATTTATTATTTAATATTAATTAAATAATAATTAAAAAATTATTTTATAAATTTGATGCCAATGTAAGTAAGTAATTACATTATTATTACATAATCTTACTTAAATTTTCTTTAATTATTATTTAATATTAATTAAATAATAATTAATCAATGATTTAACTATATTTATTATTTAATCTTAATTAAATAATCAATAGTTAGTTTATTACCACTAACTCTACTTAATTATTACTTAAATAATAAATAAATAGTTAATTACAATTAGATTATATGTAATTAATTTAATAATCATTTAGTGGCATTAATAATTATTAATAACAAAGTTTTAAATGATTTAAATGAGTTTAAACCATTAATTACTTAGTAATTACATAACTGTCTAGAAAAATCCGAAATTAAATATTTTAATATTCTTCACAATTTTAGAAAATTTTTGGTCCCGAACCCACCACCAGAACCGGCCGGAAACTGGGTACACCGGTCGCCCGAAAGTTCATCCGATTCGCCAAAAACTGAACCGGCAGCTAATATTTTTTTTCTTCTGATTTTCCAGATTTGGGGTCCTTTACTAAAACTTGAATAAATTGAAATGTACAACTCTGACTTAGGTCCAGTCGGTCTCGTTGGATTCGTATCTTCCCGAACTACAATTTTCATATATCAAACATCAAATTTGGACATGTTTTAGTTACTGAAAATGGCCAGAAACCGGACTATTTTGCACAGCCATTCAACAATGAGGTGTTTTTAGAAAAAAAATTCATATCTTGCTCATTTTAAAATATTTTTGCATGCTTCAAAAGGGATTTTGTTCTTAACTTACATATCTAACATAACAAAAAAGAAAATCATAAAAACTATTAGTAAGTTTCAAAATGAAAAATCTTCAATCACACCTTTCGATTAGGTTTTTTGGTAAAACTCATTTTCATGCATTTTACCAAACTTTTCTACACAAACACATACCAATACACAAGTTAAATCCATTAAACTCTATATCTATCATTCTAGCATGCTTCTAGCCATTTAAAACTTGAACTTCATGTATCTAACATAAAATACACTAAGCATGCAAGATTAGGGTGTTTCTTAAACATTTGTACATAATTTCTTTTCTTTTCTTTTTGATCAATCTTTTAAACATCCAAAAATGTAAGATCCAAACATGATGTATTAAAAAGAAATAAATCAAGAGTTTTGAACGTTCATGAGCATAGGTTCTTTATTATTATTATTTTTATAAAACTAACAAAATACATGAAATTAAAGCTTGAGATTTAATATTTTTACCTTGACCTAAAGGCACACCTTCTTGTTTTACCAAAGTATGATAAAAATTTTGGATGCATAAGGCTCAAACTCTTTCCCTTTCTTCCTCTAGAATGTCATGCCCTCTCTCTTCTCTTTGTTTTTGTTTTTTTCTAGCAAACTTTGGAAGAATGAGAAGTAAAGAAGTAAAACTTATTTTTTTTTCTAAAGAGAAGTATTTATATGTGGGTATATGGTGTGTATATATATAACTTGTATATATATATTTTCACCCAATTTACGTTCATCTCTTCTCTCTTATTTTGCCCATTAAGAATAAAATAATTAAGCTTGAAAAATAGGGTGCAAAGTTGGTAGTATTTGGTGAACAACTAAAGTAACTTAATAATTTACATCACATGCCTCTCCCTCTCTCTATTTGACCGGATCATGCCCCATCTTGGCCAATTTCATTTCTTGTTTTATTTGTTAATTAACCATCTAGAAGGTCCATATAGCTTGGACAATTTCATTTCTTGTTTGGGCTCTCTAATTACATTGTTTGGGCTATGTAAAAAAATAACATGATCCAATAGATAAATTTTATCTTACTCTAATTATTTAATTAGAGTTTCTATTCTAATAATTATTTATGTACATTTAATTTTATAACCCAATTAGACTTACTTTAATTAGGTTTAAATTAAATATTAAATTGAGATAATAAAATTGATCTCTTAAGTTAGTATAATTTTAAATACTATTATTTTTTAATACCATAACCCTTAGGTTATTTAATTTCCATACCTAATGTATAATTAGGTTATGTAACTTTTTCGTTTAATTCTCTTTATATAAACATAAACATTTTTTCACATAAATAATATCATATTCATTCACTATATGTCACAAAGTTTTCAATATCATTAATATTTAATTAATATATTTAATTACCGCGTGACTTAAAACTCATGGTTATTACATTCTGCCCCCCCTTATAAGAATTCCGTCCCCTGAATTTCATATAAGGTTACTCAAAAAGATGTGGATAATTCTATCTCATTTTTTCTTCGAGTTCCCACGTAGCTTCTTCAGCATTGTGGTTCCTCCAAAGAACTTTAACAGAACGAATAACCTTATTCCTTAGATTGTGCTCTTTCCTATCTAATATTTCTACAGGAATTTATTCATATGACAAGTCCTTCTCAACTTGAATTGGCTCGTGTGATATCACATGCTTATAGTCAGGCTTATATGGCCGCAACACTGACACATGAAATACATTGTGAATATGTTCTAGTTCAAGAGGTAGAGCTACCTCATACGCCACTTCACCTATCCTTTTTAATATCTCAAATGGTCCAATAAATCTTGGACTCAGTTTAACTTTCTTCCCAAATCTAATCTTCCCTTTCCAGGGAGATACTTTCAAAAACACATAGCTTCCCACTTTGAAATCCCTTTTCTTGCGATGCAAATCTGCATATTTCTTTTAACGATCCTGAACTGCTACCAGTCGAGCTCTTATAACCTTAATGATCTCCACTGTTTGCTGTACCAATTATGGCCCCAACAATCTTTGTTCACCTACTTCGTCCCAACGTAAGGGCGTTCTGCATTTCCTTCCATATAGGGCTTCGTACGGTGGCATGCCAATGCTTGCGTGATAACTATTATTATATGCAAATTCTACCAGTGGAAGATGATCCTCCCAGCTTCCTTTGAAGTCCATTACACAAGCTCTGAGCATGTCTTCTAATGTTTGAATCGTTCTCTCGCTTTGAAGATCGGTTTAGGGATGATACGCGGTACTCAACCTTAATTGTGTCCCCATTCTTTCTTGAAGACTCCTCCAAAAGTTTGATATGAAATGCGGATCTCTATCAGACACAATTGATATTGGCACTCTATGTCTCGAAATAATTTCCTTGATATACAATTTGGCTAACTGATCCAAATTATACCTAATCTTGATCGGCAAAAAGTGTGCTGACTTTGTAAGATGATCAACAATTACCCATATCGCATAGTAACTTTTCTTTGTTGCTGGAAGTTCCACCACAAAATCCATCGTGACGTGCTCCCATTTCCATTCTGGAATCTCCAATGGCTGCAATAACCCGCTGGGTCGTTGATGCTCTGCCTTGACTCTTTGGCACGTTAGACATCTGCCGACGCATTCTACAACTTCTCTCTTCATGTTCGACCACCAATAATGTTAACGCAAATCTTGATACATCTTCGTGCTTCCTGGGTGTATCGAATATCTCGTACTACGCGCTTCTTGTAAAATCTCTTCTCTTAACTCTGGAATTGCATGTACCCATACTCGTCCTTCAAATCTTAGCAATCTAGTGCCATCAATCTTATACTTCAACTCTTCGCCTTTAGCTAATCGCTTCTTGATATTACCACATTCTTCATAATTTTCTTATGATTCTTGCACCTTGTCCAATAAAGTTGGACTTGCTTCCATTTCTATTACTCTATCCGAATCCTTTAGATTTTTCACCTCCAACTCTATTTTCTCAATTTCTCTTACTAATTCATCCTGTTCTGTCAATGCAAATAATTTTTCTCGGCTCTTTTTGCTTAAAGCATCTGCCACTACGTTAGCCTTTCCTGGATGATATAGAATATCATAATCATAGTCCTTGATCAATTCTAACCATCTCCTATGCCTCATATTTAACTCCTTCTATGTAAAGATATACTTCAGACTCTTGTGATCTGTGTATATCTCACATTTTTCTCTGTAGAGATAATGTCTCCAAATCTTAAGGGCAAACACTACCGCAGCCAATTCTAGATTATGGGTAGGGTATCCCTTATCATAGTCTTTTAAATGTCGTGACACGTACGCAATGACTTTACCATTTTGCATCAATACGCATCCTAGTCCTTTGTGTGACGCGTCACTATACACTGTAAAACCTCCCGTACTTTCTGGTAAAGATAACACAGGTGCTTCACTTAGTAGCTTCTTCAATTCCTGAAAACTTTGTTCACATATATACGTCCACATATACTTAACAGCCTTCCTCGTCAGATTAGTCAATGGTGTCGCTATCTTTGAGAAATCTTGAATAAACCTCCAGTAATATCCTGCCAATCTTAAGAAACTTCTGACCTCTGTCGGTGTCTTCGGTTGTCCCCAATTTTTCACCGCTTCTACCTTAGATGGATCAACAGAAATTCCCTCGTTGTCAATAACATGTCCCAAAAATTGAACTCGCTTCAACCAAAACTCATACTTTGAATATTTTGTATATAGTTTCTCCTTTCTTAATGTTTCCAATACAATCCTTAGATGTTCGGCATGCTCCTCTTCAGTCTTTGAATACACCAGAATGTCGTCAATGAATACAACCACAAATTTATCCAAATACGGTTTAAATACTCTGTTCATCAAGTCCATAAAAGCAGCTGGCACATTTGTCAGTCCAAATAACATCACTAAGAACTCATAATGGCCATAACGAGTTCTAAATGCTGTCTTTGATACATCCTCCGTCCTTACCTTCAACTGATGATAACTAGTTCTCAGGTCAATCTTCAAAAACCATCTCGCTCCTTTAAGTTGACCAAACAGATCGTCTATTCTTGGTAACGGATACTTGTTCTTGATTATCACCTTATTCAACTCTTTATAATCCATACACAACCTCATAGAACCATCTTTCTTCTCTACAAACAACACTGGTGCTCCCCACGGAGATACACTAGGTTGGATGTACTTCTTATCCAACAACTCCTGTAGCTGGATCATTAGCTCTTTCATTTCTACTGGTGCCATCCTATATGGTTCTTTCGATATCGACATTGTCCCCGGTACTAAATCAATCACAAACTCTATTTTTATGTCTGGAGGAAGTCCCGAAAGTTCTTCTGGAAAGACATCCCCAAACTCAATAAATATAGGTATCTGCCCCATGTATGAATTCACAACCTGTGTATCCACTACATGAGCCAAATAACCTTCACATCCTTTTTGTAACATCCTCCTGGCCTGCATCATCGTCAGATAATTTGTTTGCCTTGGCGGCTTGCTACTAGAAAATATAACTTTAGACTTACCTGGTGTCTTAAGCTGTATGCTCTTTTTCTGGCAATCTATAACTGCCTCATGGTTAAACAACAATCCATCCCTAAGATAACATCAAATTCTCCTAAGCGTATCGGAATCAAATTCACGCTTAGCTTATGTCCCTTTATTTTCACATAACAATTTCTATGGATAAACACTACTCGGATCACTTCTTTGTTAGCAACTTCTATATTCATTGGGTTCTTTAACTTTTCACAGGGTAAATTTAATCTTTTTGCAAATTCATCAAACACAAATGAACAGGTAGCTACCGAATCAAATAATACATATGCATTTATATTATTGATCGAAACAATACCTGACACAACCTCCTTTGATGCAACTGCGTCTTGCACAATCATGTTGACTGTTCGGGCTGTCGGCTTGCTCTGTTGTGTTGGCCCACCTATTGTTAACTTTGTGTTGCTCCTTCTGTTTCCACTTCCTCCATCTGAATTCTTCTTCAATGGACAATCCTTGAATCGTTGTCCTGATCCTCCACAAGAAAAATAACCACATTTCTTCGGCTTAGGACAATTTGGTGCCATATGTCCTTCTTGTCCACAATTATAACATATATTTGTCCCTTTCATACACTCTCCCGAGTGATTCTTTCCACACTTTGCACATGCTGGCTTCTTCTGTTGTGTATTCCCTTGTTACATTCCTGAATCGTTGCCACTGTTGTTCCACTTGCGTTTCTTGCTATTACCACCACCACTGTTGGCACCCTGATTACTACGTTCAATCTTCTTCTTGTTCTTTTTCCTATTGTACTTGGACACCGCTTCACTACCACCTTCTACAATGATAGCCTTTTCCAACAACGTTGAAAACGTATTAATCTGTAAAACTCCCACTTTGTTGTATATCCACGGTTTCAATCTATTCTCAAATCTACGCGCCTTTCTTGCCTCTGTGTCCACCTGATATGGTACAAATCTTGCTAGCTCATTGAATTTAGAGGCATACTCAGAAACTATCATGTTTTCTTACTTCAATTCAAGAAATTTCACTTCTATCCTAGCTTGCATACTCGGCGAGAAATAATTCTCAAAGAGCAACTCCTTAAACCTTGTCCGAGTTACTACTTCTGTTCCGGCTCTAGCCTGGTTCGACTCCCACCAGTAATTAGCTTCACCTTTCATCAAGTATGTAGCAAAAGCTGTCTTTTGCTCCTCTGCTACCCTGGCGATAACAAAAGCTTTTTCCATCTCCTTAATCCATGTCTGAGCTTCTATAGGGTCTGTGGTTCCCTTAAATTCTGGCGGTCCGACTGCTTTAAAGAATTTGAAATTCGCCAATCTATTATCTGGTCAATTTCTAGCTACTGGTGCTCTATTTTGCATAGCTTGAGCTAAAATGTCTACAAAATTTTGCATTAGGTCTGCTTGACCTACTTCATTATTTTTATTTTTAGTTTCTGTTCTATCAGTTACATTTCTCTGTGTTCTCGGTATTCCTCTTCCTCTCCATCTTGGTGGCATTTTCTGTTTAGATAAAACCTTAAATTATACTTTGAGTTTTATTATATGCCATAACTTATTAGTATTTAAATAATAACACATAATTTTAAATCGAACAATAATATAATCAAAATGTTGGATTGCAATTCAGCTTACTGAATTAATTCTCAAAACTTAATCAAACATATGATTATAATACTGCATTTATATTTATATACCAAATTTTAGCATCATACACTTACATGTTTGGCATATTTTTATAAATGCTAACTATCCCATTTTAAACCATAAAAGATGGGATCTAACAAAAGATATACTCCCCTATACACATAAATGGGGATACATCATATTTACATACAACATCACACCTTCTAAGGTTTACATCAAACATATAACCCTAATAAACAAAAGGGGTATCATCTGCATCTATATACATAACATCTAAGCTACATCATCCCAGCTTGCCCTGCGAGGTCACACGAACATGCTCCTGGGGGAATAGTCAATCCATGACTCGACGTCGAACGGACCGACTTTACTCTCCTATATCCATGTGAGGCCTCCTAGTACCACTTCGCTGACCTTCATAAGCTGCGTCCAAAGCCAGCCCCAAGGTCCCAACTCTAACATTGTTTGCCTGCAATGCTATCTCTAGCTGATCAACCCATTTGGTTGCCTCATACCATGACTCCTCTACACGTATCTTGTCTGCTATCTCCAAATCGAACTCACCTAGCATCGCCTGATGCTCCACCCTCAGTATCCCTAGCTGTAACTCTGATTGCTCCAGTTTTCCTCTCAACTCAACCAACTCCATATGTGCCTGGAAGGCCACATCCTTGTACTGCTGCTTAGAGTACTGCAGGGTGTGGTTTTGCACCTCTGGTTGTGCTATCTTACCCTCCATTTCATTATTTCTCATCAGCAAATCCCCTATCAAAACATCTTTAGGGGTGTCTTCCATTACCTCATTCTCTACTGGCTCCTGCTCAACCGAATGGCTACATTGCCCGTCTTCAGACATCCTATAAACATAAATAAACAATATCAGTACCACAATAAAATATATTCATTGATAAAATGAAAGGATATTTTATTAAGTACAACCAAAACTCGATGAATTTCCTTAATTCATCTCCTAACATACCCTATAAGAGTTTTCTTCTAAGGTTATAACCTAGGTTTCGCATCCTAATATTTATAACCTACAGCTTTGATACCAACCTGTGACGCCCCCAAATCCAGGTTCTCTAATCTCAGATTCAGTGCTCACGATCTATCATTAACATAAGCATTCTATAAACAATTACGGAATAATAAACATACATTGTTCATTATAATAAAGTTTCATAACATAATCCCGAGGTCTTCTTTACCTTAACTTAAACACACCTTTAATATTACAAAAGGTTTACATAAATAATTCCATCAGATAATATAATAATTAACATTCATATTAAACTAGTCTTGGATCTTGCCCTTGCCTTTGTCTTTCTTATTCGATCCTTCAAGCATAGCTGAAATAAATGTCATGATATAGCAAGGGTAAGCAACTAGTTTGCTTAGCAAGTTTAAATATAAGAAATGTATATCATGATTAGAAAGGAATTTAGCATTCAATGTTCAACAATAGAATCGATTGTGAAAGAACATGAATTAGGTTTCAATAATTGGATATTCGAATAATTGAATAATAGATGCTGAGTGGTTTAAAATAACCATGAACATATACTAAGTGTGAGACCCCGAATTTTATGAAATGAAAGTATTCAATTTTCTTATAATTATTATGTTATTTAGTAAATGGTTAAATTGATAAAAGAATTAAAGTTAAGGGTGATATGTGAAAATTTTGTAAAGTAAGCAAGTGGTTATATAATATTTGATTGGTCGGGGAATATTCATTTTAACAGAGAATATTCATACGACGACACAATCATTGGTGGACCCCACAACGGAAGTATTGTCGTAGTTAGAAAACGACAGAATTATCTTTTTATAAAAATAACGGCGGAGGTGTTACCGTTAAAACTATTGAACTACCCGGTAGTAAAAGCACAGTAATACGTGTGGTTGCATAGTAGTATACGGTAGTGATTATTGATGCTTACGTGAGAAGTCACTCAGTTATACTCAATTATTGCTACAGTAATTGTTGCATCATATCTCTCATATTATTGATTCAATTATTGTCACAGTATCGTCTGCATAATATGATATATTATTAAATCAATAATTGAGACAGCAAAGTTATTCATATTATTATTTGAAATATTGATAATGTCTAGAAGTTCTGTCAAGGAGAGGTTTGGTCACCTAATTACGCGCCAATAAGGAGAAATTCTTATCGGAAAACCCCCTCTTTTCTGGGAACGACCTGGTTGTTAAATATTGTGAATTATAATATTAATGATGAATAAGTTCGTGTTGATTAAAGATGAAATTGATAGTTCCATTATGTGAGAATTATTAGTGTTAGTAGAAATCAATATTTATTTTGATAATAATTGATGTTTGGAGATTATATTGACCAATCGGGTATTCGGGGCACTTTTCGTGTCGGGTTACTATTCACAAGTTACTATTCACCCAGTTACTATTCACTCTAGTATTGTTCACTTGGGTATCTGGGATACTTTTTGTGTCGGGATACTATTCACGGGGTATTATTCCCGAAGTACTATTCACGGGATACTATTCACCCAAAAAAATATATTTCTTTTCAGTCCAAATCATTTTTGAGTACAATATTATTCCATGAGAAGATGTGATAATTTTTTAGACAGTTGGTTGAAATTATAATAGTAAATCAATATGGATCGTTGGTTTAAAGTTTTAATAGTAACTTGTCCCTTCGGTTTTCCAAGAGTTACTTGTCCCTTCAATTTTCCAAAGTTACATGTCTCTTCGGTGTTCCAAGAGTTAATTGCCCCTTCGCAAATAGTAGTTGTCTCTTCAATATTACCAGGAGTCATTTTGACCCTTCGTTAAGACCAAGAGCTACTTTCAGTTCTTCTATAAATAGAAGCTCATTCCTTCATTATTTTATACGAATTCACTGAAACTCTAGAGAGAGAAACTATAGAGAGAAAGAAAAAAAGTATTATGCTACTTCACTACTCCAGTATTCAGTTTTTTTAAGGTAAGAGATATTATTTGTTGTACTCGTATGGGTATTATTTCTTTCGTATTTATGAAGAGAGCTTCTGTTACTCCATTCTTTATTATTATGTTTGAATAACCTGTCTATGCGAAGTACCGCATACATGGTGAAACTCTTCTATTATTACATTCTTTATTATTATGTTGGAATAACCTGTCTATGCGAAGTACTGCATACATGGTGAAATTCTTCTGTTATTCCACTCTTTATTATTCTGTTGAAATATCATGTCTGTGCGGATTACGCATGACCTGGTTTCATTCTTTATTATTCTGTTGGAATAACCTGTCTGTGCGGTCTATCGCATGCATGGTGAATTCTTCTGTTATTCTATTTTTTTATTATTCTGTTGGAATATCCTGTCTGTGCGGATAACGCATGACCTGGTTCCATTATTTATTATTCTGTTGGAATAACCGATTTGTACAGTCTATCGCATGTATGGTGAATTCTTCTGTTATTCCATTCTTTATTATTTTGTTAGAATAACATGTCTATGTAGATTACCACATGCATGGTGAATGATCCTTTGTATTCATTCTTTATTAAATTGTGAAAATGATTTGTCTGCGTGGATTACTGCATGGCGAATGAAAATCCATTTGCAGTTTTGTAATTTTTCTGACCCTCAAAAATTCTGGAAAAATTTGAAATGATAATTTGATGAGTTTTCTAGATTGTGTCCAAAAATAGGGATTTTTGGATGTATAGATAAGGAGTTATAAATTTTAAAGGAAAAGACTATTTTAAAAGTAAATTTTTATTGGGAGTACATATATATAACAGGATATACACCTTGTAAATTTCAGAATTTTTGGACAAAAATACAATTTATGATAAATGTCTAAATATTCGACAGTTTTGGCCATATGAAAAATAGTAATTTAATTTTAAAATTTTGAGAAAAATATATGTTTAATATGGGACTATATTCTGCTAAATTTCAGAAATGAATAACTTTTGGGACTGATTTGGTATATTTCATGAAAATAGTTTAGTTACGAACATATGAATTAAATATGTTTTGTGAAGTTAAAAAATTAGAAAATAAGAGTTTATGGCTTGGAAATCCTATATAAGGTATATGCAGATTTTTGACGAGTGATTTGATCATTGGTGATGAAATCTTATGAGTATGGCATTTTGAATGATTAAATGCATTATTTGGTAAAGTGTTAATAATTAAAATAAATTGTTTATAAGTTTAAGAAGTGATTAAAATATTATTATAATATTAATAATATTAGATTATTAATTTATTAAGTGATTGATAATATTTGGATAAATTTAAAGTTTTTAATATTTATCCTTGATTTCGTTTGATTAATGCTTATATCATTGTCATCATCCTCATGCTTATATTGTGATGAAAGTCATCTTTGGCTTACGTGCAAAGATGGACTGTTGATTATTAGTTTTACAGTTGTATATCTTTGGCTTACGTGCAAAGATGGATTGTTGATTATTAGTTTTACAATTGTATATCTTTGTCTTACGTGCAAAGATGAACTATTGATTGATGAGTATCTTTGGCTTATGTGCATAGATGAACTGTTTATTGGTATGATTATGACCATGGATCATTCGGTATAAATCATGACCCCTAATATTATAGATGATGTAGTAAAAGTCCTCATTGGCCCGTAGTGCATTGATGGACAGTTATTGGTATGATTATAACCAGGGATTATTCGGTATAATCATGACCATTGATGATTACATGAATATCCTTAGCCGTAGTGCATGGATGATTCGATGATGTGGATTATTTATTAAGTTGAGTCTCAACGATAAAATATTGATTATACACTTTTAATTAGTAAAAGATAGTCATATCATGCTCTATTTGACTCTTTTAAAATATAGTTGTATGTCTTTGGCCTGTAGTGCAAAGATGAATTGTTAATGAATATCTTGGTCGTAGTGCAAAGATAAATTTATTAGTATGATTATGAGCAAGAATTGTGATTTGGTATTACCATGATTTTTGATGTTTCAGATGAAGATAGGTGATGAAAATTATCTTCGTCCTGGGTGCGAAGAGGAATTTAGAACCACAATTATGATTATGAGTTATTCATATGATTGTGGATAGGAACTGTTAATTGATGTTACAATGATAAAATATTGTTGGTGGACTTTTAACATGGAGAAGATAATAGACCTTATGGTCTATTTGACTCTTTTAATGGATTGCTCGTTCCGCTGCAACTATGGTTGAAAAGTTTTATCATCTACCCTATGTTCTAAATCTCTGATTTATTATTGATGAGAGCTATTGATAATTTAATTATCTTTAGTCATGATATTTTTTGCTGGGCTAGTTGTGCTCACCCTTTTGCTTCACAATTCCTTTCAGGTAATAAAAGTGTAGCTGGGTCGAGCGGGGTATTAAGAGGATTAGAACGGTGATCTATAGCTGTTGAGGTTCTCCCTAAATAGTATGAAAATAATTTTATTGAGAACTTTAGATAAGTGTGTCGTATTGTATACATCATTTGATATTTAATTTTGGTGAATCGAATAGGGTGAGGTGAACCCAACTTTGGAAGGGTATTTTGCCACTATCATACAAGATGTCTAATGACATACAACCTCGTGTTAACATAAGACAGGGTTGTACACATCCACTTGCTGAGTATATCTACGAGCACTACCTATATAATCTTGGAGTTTATTTGAAATATAAATTTCACTTGGAGACAACGGAGATAATTATATGTTAAGAGAAGACTCACCATTGGAAAGAAGATGATAGTAATCTTCTCATTTTTCTTTGGGGTCTATTGGGTCAACCAAGGATAATTCTATGGACATATGATATCTATCATAACCTAGACGCATGGCCTCCCATGTACGAAGGTTTTCTTGAGCACTTCCCAAAGATTTTAATTTCTAAAACAGTTTTTGACTGTACTTTTATGTAAAGTACCATTGTAAGGTTGTGGTCGAGGCACCATGAGAGTTACATATATTTGTATTAAAACTCACAGTTTAACTGTGGTCGTATTCTGCACGACAGTTCAACAGTTGTATAAATAAAGTTTGTATTTAATTTTTATAGTATGATATCTGGCGACTCAGAATGGATCGTGTGGACCTATTTTGGGGGCGTCACACTAAGGTTGTCAGTAGTTAAACTGGTCATTTTAATAAGTTTTGGTAATCAAGGGGATCAACCTTTCATACCCGGTGTATTATGCATAAACACTTAATAGTCGAGCAACAATTATTTTACAATATAATGCTTTAATAAAATTGATCTTTTACTCAGTCTCAAGTTCTTACCAAATCAATTGGTTAAGAACAGCTTTTAAATTATATTTGATTTAACAAATTTAAATATATTCGATCTAGCTGATACAACTAGCATAGATCTATCTCATAAACAGTTCAAGAATGAAAGAACTTTAATTAATTCACAATTTAATAATAATAATTGAACAGGAATTCGATTGTGCAAAAATGCGATTCACAATAATCGTTAAGGATGTGGAGTAATCAACAATAATTATCCACTAACATGCTTTGAAAATAATAACTCAAGTTTGAGTTAGAAAACTTGTCTGTTCGATGAGCTACAGCTAACTAGCTTTAATTAAAACTCTTTGAACAACCTAGCATTGACAATGTTGGTCTATTAATTAGTACTGCGTATAATTATATGTCTATATGCTTACTTATGCTATCAACAAATAATTCAATCACAAGGTACACATAATATAATATATTATCATTAGTCTTATAAGATATTTAATAAATCTTAAGTTAATGATTTAATTAATTTATAAGGTCTTTCTTAAGTAAAAAACACTTATTAGATCTTTAAACAATTTATTATAATTGTTTAATTAATGAGTTATTTAAATTCTCTTCATTTATTAACTCTATCTTTATTTAATTACCATTTAATATTAGTTAAATAGTAATTAATTAATTACCTTTAGTTATTATTTAATAATAAATAATAGCTAATTACATCTACTTATCATTTAATGTTAATTAAATAATAAATAATTAAATTATTAATATTATTTATCTTTAATTATTATTTAATATTAATTAAATAATAATTAATTAATCATTATCCATGAAAAATAAATAATTTATTTATTTACTTCATCAATTTTTAATTATTTATTACTATTAATAAATGAATAATTAATTAACATTTGTCATTATTTATTATTTAATAAATAATAATTATTTATTAATTTATCCTTGAATAACAAATAATTAATTAACTTCATAAATCTTTAATTATTCTTTCTGGTTAATATAAGAATAATTAATTATCACTTGTCCTTATTTATTATTTAATATTAATTAAATAATAATTAAAAAATTATTTTATAAATTTGATGTCAATGTAAGTAAGTAATTACATTATTATTACATAATCTTATTTAAATTTTCTTTAATCATTATTTAATATTAATTAAATAATAATTAATCAATGATTTAATTCTATTAATTATTTAATCTTAATTAAATAATCAATAGTTAGTTTATTACCACTAACTCTACTTAATTATTACTTAAATAATAATTAAATAGTTAATTACAATTAGATTATGTGTAATTAGTTTAATAATCATTTAGTGACATTAATAATTATTAATAAGTAAGTTTTAAATGATTTAAATGAGTTTAAACCATTAATTGCTTAGTAATTACATAACTGTCCAGAAAAATTCGGAATTAAATATTTTAATATTCTTCACAATTTTAGAAAATTTTTGGTCCCAAACCCACCACCAGAACCGGCCAAAAATTGGGTAAGCCAGTCGCCGGAAAGTTCGTCCGGTTCGCCGGAAACTGAACCGGCAGTAAATATATTTTTTTTCTTCTGATTTTCCAGATTTGTGGTCCTTTACTAAAACTTCAATAAAATGAAATTTACAACTCCGATTTAGGTCCAGTTGGTCTCGTTGGATTTGTATCTTCCCGAACTACAATTTTCATTTATCAAACATCAAATTTGGACTTGTTTTGGTTACTGAAAATGGCCACAAACCGGACTATTTTGAACAGCCATTCAACAATGAGGAGTTTTTAGAAAAAAATTCATATCTTGCTCATTTTAAAACATTTTTGCATGCTTCAAAAGGGATTTTATTCTTAACTTACATATCTAACATAACAAGAAAGAAAATCATAAAAACTATTAATAAGTTTCAAAATGAAAAATCTTCAATCACACCTTTCGATTAGGTTTTTCGGTAAAACTCATTTTCATGCATTTTGCCAAACTTTTCTACACAAACACATACCAATACACAACTTAAATCCATTAAACTCTATAACTATCATTCTAGCATGCTTCTAGCCATTTAAAACTTGAACTTCATGTATCTAATAGAAAATACACTAAGCATGCAAGATTAGGGTGTTTCTTAAACATTTGTACATAATTTCTTTTCTTTTCTTTTTGATCAATCTTTTAAACACCAAAAAATGTAATATCCAAATATGATGCATTAAAAAGAAATAAATCAAGAGTTTTGAAAGTTCATGAGCATAGGTTCTTTATTATTATTATTTTTTTAAACTAACAAAATACATGAAATTAAAGCTTGAGATTTAATATTTTTACCTTGATCTAAAGGCACACCTTCTTGTTTTACTAAAGTATGATATAAATTTTGGATGCATAAGGCTCAAACTCTTTCCCTTTCTTCCTCTAGAATGCCATGCCTTCTCTCTTCTCTTTGTTTTTTTTTCTAGCAAACTTTGGAAGAATAAGAAGTAAAGAAGTAAAACTTATTTTTTTTTCTAAGGAGAAGTATTTATATGTGGGTATACGGTGTGTATATATATATTTTCACCCAATTTACATTCATCTCTTCTCTCTTATTTTGCCCATTAAGAATAAAATAATTAAGCTAGAATAATAGGGTGCAAAGTTGGTAGTATTTGGTGAACAACTAAAGTAACTTAATAATTTACATCACATGCCTCTCCCTCTCTCTATTTGACCGGATCATGCCCCATCTTGGCCAATTTCATTTCTTGTTTTATTTGTTAATTAACCATCTAGAAGGTCCATATAAATTGGGTCATAGCTTGGGCCATTTCATTTCTTGTTTGGGCTCTCTAATTACATTGTTTGGGCTATGTAAAAAAATAACATAATCCAATAGATAAATTTTATCTTACCCTAATTATTTAATTAGAGTTTCCATTCTAATAATTATTTATGTACATTTAATTTTATAACCCAATTCGACTTACTTTAATTAGGTTTAAATTAAATATTAAATTGAGATAATAAAATTGATCTCTTAAGTTAATATAATTTTAAATACTATTATTCTTCAATACCATAACCCTTAGGTTATTTAATTTTCATATCTAATGTATAATTAGGTCATGTAACTTTTTCTTTTAATTCTCTTTATATAATTAATACATGCATATATATTTCGAATATATATTTATTTATTTATTTAACCATAAACATTTTTCCACATAAATAATACCATATTTATTCACTATATGTCACAAAGTTTTCAATATCATTAGTATAAAATTAATATATTTAATTAACGCGTGACTTAAAACTCATGATTATTACAATTAATGGGCAAAACAAGCGTGTGCATAATTGTAAAACTGACTCTACTTCTTTCCCTCTTTGCAGAATTCCATAACAAAGACATCTAGTTTACATCAGAAGAGACAGTGTCCCCATTATCATTTCCTGGTCTGACTTGAGAAAAATTCCCTTCATGGGATTGAGAGGGAGAATGCCACTACAGGGATCATCAACCTTCTGATTTTTGCAATAAATAAATGTAACATCACACTCAGATTCATCATCTTACATACTTGGGATTGACAAAAATAAAGAAGCCTTCTGGCCACCAGGCACCTAAATTCTCAATTTAAAAAAGAGCTCAACTCTATCAACTAACAAACAAATTTTAAGTCGAACTAATTTTTTTTAGTGATGGTTGAAGTGGAACCAGAAGTAAACTAATAAATGCAATTAACCGCAAACCATGCACACCGGGGTAATCCCACAGACCACAATAGACTATATGTGGGTGGCCTCAAGGAGGTCATTACCTTAATGGATTCAACCCATGACATATGCCTTGAAACTTGGAAGGCACTTTCATCCGTCTCGCAACCACTAGACCAATTAAATGTTGACACACACTGCTTTGTTTGGAACTCCCTGAAAAACTATTAACAGAACTGCTATATTAGCAAAATATGATCAACAATTCTGTACATTGCAACCACAAACCAATAATCACCTACTCTTTGACAATCTCACCTCAAAAACACTGCTTGGGTAAAATGAAAAGGTAATGGGAGGTAATGCAAAACTAGAAGAGGTATCATGAATAAAGATGCAAAGAAATAAAAAATGCAGTACATATCAGTGAAGATAGATCCAGGTGGATTTGAACCACCAACCTCTTAGATTAACATCCGAGCGCTCTTTGTTATTTCTGAGCCTATAGATCTTCAAGAACATAGCATTGTAACAGTTAAAATATTCATCTACAATGAATTAGGGTTGAACTCTCTTATTTACAGAAAACATAATCAATTGGCAAATCAATTATCCAATGTTTGGAGTTCAAAAAATTGAAACCTAGCATAACATTCGTTTTCGGAGGATCCAGTGTAACCTGAAAACAAGAATTTTTGTTAGAGAATTGAGTTTTAAAAAAAAAAAAAAAATTGTAAGGCCATTGGCCTAAGAACCATGCATGAGAAATCTAAAAGCTCATATCGATTGTATAACAATTAAGCAAAACCAACAGGGTAATAATTATTTAGTGACAATTTATTTTCCTGGAAGTCTAAAAGAGCTTTAATGAACTAAAAGTCTAAAGCATCTAAGCTCCCTAACTAATGGTCCAGACAATAGATGATATAAGACAAAAAAGATGAGAAAAGACCATAAGATACAAAAATAAGAGAAAAGACAAATGAAATAGATTAGCCTTTTGAAATGAGAGCATGACCACCGGCACCAGGTAAGAGAGCTTAAAACAGCATTTGATCCAACCTTCACTGTAAGACCCCAAATTATTAATAAATGAAATTTAAATTTCCTCTATTTATTATTTTTGAAATAGTAAGTGTTAAATTGATTAATGAGGTTAGTTATGGGTAAAATGCGCAAATATTTCAAATAAGCAGGTGGTTATAAAATATTCATTGTTGTCGGGGAATATTCGTTTGGTCGTGGAATATTCTTCCTATCGGGGAATATTCGTACGACGGCGCAGTCTTTTGTGGGCCCCATAACGGAAAGCGATTGGATGAAGAAAACGACAAGTATATGTTTTTATTAATAACGGCGTAGTTGTTACCGTTAATACTGTTGGAATACCTGGTGGTTAAAACACAGTAATACGCGTTGTTACACAGTAGCACACTGTATTGCACCAATTATTGATTCTTACGTAAGAAGGCACTACTCAATAATGGTTACAGTAATTACTGTTCAGTATTTTATTTTATTGATTCAATAATTGCTGCGTTGATATTTTATATTACTGTTGTTTCAATAATTGTCACTACACAGTATTTCCCATTATCAGATCAATAATTCATATTATTTGAATAATATTATTAGATAACAATATTGGCAATGTCTAGAAAGTTCTGTCTAAGGAGAGCTTTGGTCATCTAATTGCGCGCCAGTAAGGAGAAATCTTTATTGAAAAGCCCCCTCTTTCCTAGGAACGGCCTGGTTGTCATAAATGTGATTCTGTAATATTATTTGTGAATAATTAATTATTGATTCATATGATAAGGAAATATTTATTTTTGTGAATATAAATGAGGGATATATTTTTGCGGTTAAAAATGAAGGAGTTAATGTTGAGGTTTTTATCAGTATTTTTGTCGGAATGGAGGTATTAAAAATCAGGGTTTTTGAGATATTTTGCGGGGGTTATAATTTTTAATCCGACCGTTGGATCGTGGTAATTTTTGGATATGTTATACATATATAAGTTGAGTATATGTCCACAAATTTTGAACCATTAAAAATGAACGTATGATTTATTATGAATTTTACGAGATGACTGGTTCAGAAATTGTTGAATTTTCGGAGTTAATCATTTTGGTAGAAAATTCTAGAATTGGTGGGCCCCACTCTTGGTTGGTGAAGAAATGTGCTGAGATTTTTATTCAAATGTGATGGGTGGGAATAGTAGCAGGTAAAGCCATCAGGTTGCAGGTTAAGTCTGCTTCGGCGTGCTAACATTTTCCTATAAATAGAGGGCTAAGTTAGAATTGAAAATCACACCAGAAACAAGTTTTCTCTCTTTCTCTCTCTAGATTATTGAGTGTATTTTGTGAGTATTTAGATACTTTGAGAGTTTCTATTCATCAGAGCAAGTGTCTTTCAGCCTTATACCGGTATTCCGACCAGAAGTACTGTCTTTACGAGGTAAGGGATGTTATTTTATTCAAAAATGATATTATTTCTTCAATATCATTATGCCGAAATATTGGTTGGAAATTTTTATCAAATTTGGAACTTTTCACGTCGGGGTTACTATTCATGAGTTACTATTCACGAGTTACTATTCACGAGTTACTATTCACCAAAAAATAAAATTTTCTTCTTTTCATCCAAAATATCTATTCTGGGTACTAGCTTTGATTGTATCCATGTTTTGATCATTCTTGAATTCTACTTCACTATGAATAATTATAAGGTATTTTTTTGGACATGGATAAATCGAAATACGAATCCTTAATATTTGTTATTTTGTTTCACTGGATTCGTTTTCTTAAGATATTTTTCATCATCCTCAGTCCTAAATGATGATATTACTGAATATCTTTGGCCCGTAGTGCAAAGATGAATGATTAACTGATGAATATCTTTGGCCCGTAGTGCAAAGATGAACAGGTATTGAGATGAACATGACCGACTGGTGATACAAATGAATATCTTTGGCCTGTAGTGCAAAGATGAATATTTGATTAAAGATGGTTATTGATTGTTGTTACAGGGATAAAATATTGATGATGGACTTTTAAATCTTAGAAGCTAGTAGAACTCATTCTCTACTTGACTCTTCTAATGGTTTGCTGTTTCCGCTGCAGTTATTGATTTAAAACTTGTTGTCTATTGTATTCTATTAGATTTTTTCCTGTTGAAGACTAACGATAATTTGTTCTGTATTATCTTAGTCATAATGTTCTTTACTGGGCTAGTTGAGCTCACCCTTTTCCTTTTTGTTCCATTTTTCTCAGGAGGCGAGAATGTAGCGAGTACTAGTCGGGGTATGGAATGATGGTTCTAGAAGTTACTTTAGTAGTCCTCACCATTTTTGTGAAATAATGTATCAATAATTGTAATGAGGACTTATTTGAGTGTGGATATTGTCTAAATGACAATATTTGTATTTAAACTCACAGTTCTTGTGTTGTAATAATAAAGAAGTAGTTGTTTCTGTACCATGTATTTTGGCGACTCAGAATGAGTGTTGTATACCTATTTTGGGGGCGTCACATTCACACCCCCCCCCCCACACCATAAAATGTCTCCATAAAGCCTCAAACCCCAAGATAATTTTACATATCTATATAAATTAAATACCAAACTACAATTATAAGCTGCAACTTAAGGAGAAGCATAAACAAATTCAATTGGAGATGGATACACTTCGCAACATAAAATTAGATCACTTTTCCAAAAGTACAGTGCCAAGTGCTACACAGTGGAATACACCACACCTCTATACTATACCATTACATGTTCAGTCAAACATATTTGACAACATAGACCAATAAATGTTGTAAATCATAAATTAACCAATAATCTATTATAACAAGTACAAGCAATGTTATCTTATTCAAATGGGTTATCAAATATAGCATCAATCTCACTTAGGTGCACGATATATTCAATGCCTATGGTAGAATACAAATTGTCTGATTAAAAAAACACAAAAGAAAATAGCAGGCAGATATACCTTATACACGAGAAAAAAATTTACCCTACACATAAAATGAAGTCAGGGATACGAATATTTACTCCGACCGCGAAGCAAGCCAGTTTCATAAGTTTTATATTGGACATGTGAAAAGCCAACGGGTAGGATAAAGTTGGTTCCTTGTTTTCACGGATTTTGTAGGGGGTACAATTTGACACTTTCAATGTGCTGCCAATTTAGACGTCGGTCAATGGAAATAACCAATTGCCCAATGAAAGCTTGGCCCAAGTTACAGGCCTAATTCAGAAAAATCATAAATCTCCAAGTTAAAAAAGCAAGCTTCAGTTCACTTGCGTAAGATTCAGAAAAATCATAAATCTCCAAGTTAAAAAAGAAGAAGCAAACTTCAGTTCATTTGCATAAGAGACGATTTATTTTTTAGAAACCTATACTATTACATATTTACATTAAAAGGGCCTAGGGAGAATTGGGGAGGAGCAAAGGACAAATTAAGGGAAACCTAGGAAAATTTACCTATGCACCAAAAAATAAAATTATAAACCTAATAATTTCAATTAGGAAAATAACCTTGAATTTAGCATTTTAATTCTAAACAAAGTGTTAAATGTTAATTTTCATATTTGAGCAGAACAAATGTATTATAAAATGAAATGAACAAATATTTATCCACACAATTTTACATGCAAGGTTAAAAAAAGGAAATGCTTTAACAATTTTTACTAATAAAAAATTTCATAGAAACATACTAGCATATAGTATATTACGAAGATGTTTTAAGATTTGATTTTAAAATAAATAAATTTATTAAATATATTATTAATAAATTAATGTTTAAATGAATCCTTTTCAAAGCTTAATACTTGCTTCCAAAGAAAATCAATAAAAAGATAATTCATCTTTTAAGCCAAAGAAACCAGTATACATACATACATTAATTATAATCAAACTTGGGGAGAAAGATTAACCACAGTTAGCACATCAAAAATGTTTTAGAAAGAGTCAGACGACTGAATGAGAGGTCATATATATAATGGCATCTTACTTTAGACCATGTTGGTAACAAAAACTTGATCAGATAAAATTCTAAGATTTGTCAAATTTGACGTGGGACTTGACACATTCCAAATAAGAAAACATCTGTGTAAATTTGAAAGACACTCAGTATAGGAAGATTGTTAAGAGTGTTGAGAAGAGTATTTATAAAATTAAAGAACTTGAATTGAAATAAAATTTATATCCCAAGTAGAACTAAAAAAATTCCTCATGTAAAACTTCAATTATCACGTATAGGATTCTCAAAAAAGTTTCTAAAATTTGAATATAGTTTCTAAATTGAAACTCAAATATGTGCTATAATTATATTGGCTAAACATCATAAATAATAAGTCAAGTTATACCGTCACGTAAAAATTGTAAATATATTAATGACACATAATGTGATATTCAAAATTTGAGAACACTTGTAAAATAACTACTTGACTTCTTAAAATCAATTTTTTAGTATACATGAAAAACAAAACAAACATGCTTCAAATTGAAGAGAATAAGAATATAACAGGTACCTAAATAAAAGGACTTACAGGCTCTTGCTTATACCTGTACCGAACCAGAAAACAAATGCTGACACCGGGAGGAGCCAAGTAATTTTAAGCTCTTCAGTTATGTGCATCTTGACCAATGATTTCAGTGGTCAGCTCCTCCAAAACCTAGCCATCTTACACATCAATGCATGGACATTGAAGAAAAAGTAACTTGAGGTCAACGTTGATCTATTACAATGCTAAACAATAGTTAATCAGAATTTGAACATAAAGTTGATGATAGTATAATGTGAAGAAAAAAAAGTGTAGAAAGGAACAGGGAGGGACACTAAAGTTGCACAAAAAATGTCAACTTGACCACTCTTGAGTATGCTCGCAAGACAAATCGTCCCCCTTTTACAAATAGGATAAGAGCCAAACCCAAATTAGTCAAATCAGTGGTTGGTTAACAACCAAGGAAGAATATTATAATTACAAGAAGACAAGACTTTTGATAAAGAGGTTATAGAGATGATACTTTTAGCTATGCTAATCATGCAATATACTTAAAGACAAGGTTTACATAAGATTTGAATATCAACCACCGGAAAAGATTTATATTGCTACAAAAATATGTGGAATTTTATTCCGAGTAGAAGCATCAATTAATTACACATGAATTTTTGTACTAATCTACAAACTATGCCATTGTGTCTATTTATTTTTGTCGCAATGTTGATATATATCAAAATGCAAACACAGCAACCTATGATTACATTTTTGAGAAATTTCCAAACGAATAATTTCAAGTCCATATTTACAAACATACAATTCATAGGGAGATAAAGATATAGATCAAATCAACCCAAACTTAGATTTAAGACATGCAACATTAATAAAAATTAGATCCAAAAACACTTGAACCACTAGCCTCTCATATTACGATCAAAACACTTTTGCCAAATCCTGAGCCTACGGATCTTGAAGAACACCAACGTTACATGAAATACGACATTATTGTCCAATTGCCAGTATTTACAGCCACTGGTTACTTGGTTACTGCAAAACATGACCATCAACCACTATTACCTCCTTGAACGGAAATCCAGAATCTCAGCAACATGCGAGATACTCTCATTCACAGGCTGGGTGAAATATATATATACATATATATAGTAGTGATCTTTTGAGAGACGAAACCATTTTAATTCTGAAATAGTTGAAAACTAATTAATCAAGAAACTGACAAGAGAATCATATACAGTTATTAACTGTAGAAACAATCAGAAAAACAACATAATAGTAACATTTACACCCAATGGTTCTTCTACCTGACAGCTCAAGCCAAAAATTAACTTACCAAATACTACCTCCCAACCAAAATTAGAGATATTTTTGACTTTTTAAAGCAAATTTACAACATATTGACGTATAATTGTTGAAGGCTTAAAACAACAAATGTATTGATTAGTATAATTTCTCTAGATAGTTTAAAATGGTTATATTTGTTTAAACTCTAAACGACTAAATTCGTGTGTATTTTAAATTTTAGACTTTTGCAAATCAACTACAAAAAGTCAAAATGTATCTTTAAATTGATGTAGTAATGGATTGTGAATTATAATAAACTGTAAATTTACACCTCAAGATACCACTGCACCAGTTAGATCTACAACTGAATTCCTAGGGTTGAGATTGTCCATTAGTTTTTCACATTACAAAGTGGTGCGCCTCCAATGAACTAAATATGGAGGAAGCGAACAACCTGATAATTTAAATGTCAGGAAATGACTTTTTAAAAATATATATTGATTCTTTTCTTGCATCATACGTATGTAAATATACATATTATATAGGAAAGAAGTGGATAGATACAATTAGTACGTAATAATTACTTAAAAGAATAAGAACGCAAAAAAAATTGTTACCTAGTCAAATTTAAAATAAAAGAATTTAAGAGATCATAGTATTTAAGATAGCAAAGTAAAAGAATTTCATTGTGAAGTTTTAGGCTTTAGCTAAAGCTTGTAGGAACTAAACTTTATAACAAGGTCAAAAGAAGAGTAAACCATCTTACTTTTTTCCCACTCAGTGGCGAAGCCGCATAGAGTGGTATGGGGTCAATCGCCTCCACTGAAAAAAAAATTGTTTTATAATGTAAGGTAAATTTTAAATTTTTTAAGTATTATATATAAATTGACCCCACTAAAATTTTATAAATTTTCTATTATACGGGGTTAAATTGAAAATTTATAACTTTGTCAATCAAATTTTAATCACATATGACTCATATCCTCTTAATATATGTATCTCTCTATAATATTTTAAACTAAATAATAATCTAATTTATATTATTTTTTAAAATAAATAATGAATTACTTACTTATGAATAGTTGTGATTAAAAATGTTTAGTATGAGTCAATATAGTGTATATATACCATATATTATTACTCATTTTATTTTTATTGTAATACAGTATATATATATATATATATATATATATATATATATATATATATACTCATTATATTTTCATTGTAATATAGTATATTTTCATCCATCTGCGAAGGCCTATCAGATTCATGTCTAACAACATTAAAAATAGAATATAATTAACAACTTTATGCTCCAGAATAAAATGTTAGTACCACAAGTTTAGAACAATAGTTGACAAGCCCCTTCAAATTCAAACAGGAGCAAAATATATGCTCACTATCACAAAAAGTGGCACTCGCAAATTTAAGAAAGTTTCAATTTAACAAAATTTACAAACATATAAAATTTATTTTTTCCATGTGTGTTTTTAGATTAGGAGCTTTTAACATGATAATACCCAAATCAATTGCACTTTTTGAAATAAACAAAGAGAGCAAAAAAATGGAACTTTTTGGGGAAGGGATGAATACATAACAATTATGTAGAGACCAAAATCTATTTTTGCTAAACAGTTTTATTGCTCTTGCAATCTGCTAAATGATTATCCAATATGCCAAAAAATATCAAAGAATCACAATTTTACAATGTTAACACAAAATAGATTTTTATAATAATAAAATAGAAATTTGATTAGATAAAAATTATCTTATATTACTGTGAGTAGTTATCAAAATTTGTCTTAATAATGCTTAAAAAAATTAAAGGCAATATATTAACAATGTGTGTACCTTTTCCCTGAATTAAGAGCCTTAGTTATTCATATATGTTGATTTCTGATTTTGTAGTTGTAACAAAGTTGATTATGTAGGAGGAGAAGGAAGGAATGGACACCCATCACAACAGACACAGGAAAACAACACACCACACCACCAGAGGAGAGAACCGGGTTAAAAAGCCCCGTGCTTTCTCCCCTCAAAACCAAAATATATCGTTTATTATATTAAAATTTTGATGACCCTCCATGCAAGCGCACCTGTCATGGCAAAGGCCGTATCACATCATAACAAAATCCCTTTTCCCCAATTGTCTACCCATAACAGAACCCCTTTTTCCCAACCCCAAATTACAAACCCTTACAAACTAAATCCAATATCGCAAGATTCCAAGTTATGAAAGATTAGGGTTCGTCGATTGTCTACCACCAGGAAACATCACAACGCAGCGCCTGCGACGAAACAATCCCATCTTATTCTGAATTGAAACCTGTAGAAAAACTTCTGATGCCTTTCATAGATGACGAAACAACTATAGAAAATATAACAATAAACAAAAAATCAAAGTATACGGTAGCAATCGATAAACCTCTAGTACCAAATTCCGTCGGTTTCAAAGCGCTGGTCTAAACGATAAAGGAAAGGCGGGTATGTTGTACGACATAATGTGTTTCTACCTGTATATATAGGATAGTTGGGGAGAGCGAACGGATAGGATTGAGGGAATGAATTAAGGATCAACGGTGGTAAATTAACCTATTAGATTGAGTCGTTTTCTTGCGTTTCGTTTAACCGGTTGTAGACGCTGTGAATGAGCTGGCAGTTTAGACATTAACGAATATAAATTGAACCCATGTTAAACTAATCTTCCGGGCACGTTTATGTTTGTTTTGTCCATTCCAACGACATTTATCCTAAATTGGACTCATAACTGGCTCGGCCCAGTTACCTATGGGCCTTCACGTAAGAGCCTTGACAGCCTAATCCCAAAATTCCTTTTTGTTTTATAAATTAAAATAAATTTCGGTGCACAACATAATTAAGGGACCGTTTGATAAAATTGAATAACTTAGTTCTGAATATTTAAGTAATCTGAATAAGTTGAATAAAATTAAATAAAAAAAGTTACTTGATAATTAATGTCTCAAGCATCTGAATAACAGTCTTTTATTATTGTACCCCTCTTAAATTATTTTAGTTTCTTACTTCATATCCTATTTAAAATTTTTATTTTCTCTTAAGGATTTGAGCCTCTCTTTTTTATATATAAAAAAATAAATTAAATAACAATAAAAAACTTGTACCAAAATAATCATACAAAAATTTATGTTAATTTTAAATTAAAAAATATATTAAATTAAACGTATTTGATAATTAGTTGTATAAAACAACTGAATGAATGTATTTTCCCATTTTAACCATTTGAACTATTTTGAATGGACTTTAAAACATGTAATGATAAATTTTATTTTATAAACTAAAATATATTATTATTTAAAAATAATAATATAAAAAATAAATCAAAAGACCAAGTTGAAATGATATTATTTTGTGTAAAAGAGGAAGTATATACCGAATAAAACTCTTAAGTAAAATTAACATATTTTATAATTAAAATATTAGAAACATTATACCCATTGTGACGACTTTAAGAACACATCAATGATCATTACTAGGGGTGAGCAATTCGGTTATATCCGAATCGATTCGGATATAATTGAATATCGAAATCTTCCAAATTTTACTATCCGAATAATTAACCAAACTAAGAAATAACTTAATTATCGAATACCGAATAACCAAATTTTCAATTCGATTATTTCGGTTCATAACCGAATTGAAAATCTGAGAGACGATGAGAGTAAAGTCTTAAGTGTTAAAGAATTTAGGACTTTATTCATTATTATTATTTTAAAATTTTATTCGGTTAACCGAATAACAATATTTGAATACCCGTATCTATATTCGAATACCGAAATATTAAAACGATTATAATCAAATAATCGAAATAATCTGATTAAAAAAATTCGGTTGTAATTGATTATTCAATTTTATCCATTTTTTGTTCAGCCCTAATCATTAGGGATCTAAGATACTTTATTGGTGTCCTGAAATATAGATAGATAGAATGTTATTGAATTATATGTTTGTCTTTTATGAATTTTTGATATTGCACAAATGTATATATCTTGGTTGGATAAGATCTTAACTTCTTCCCTTCTTTATTGGTAAAATAAGTTATAGTACACCAGAAAGAAAGAAAGAGATGGAAAATGGCGATAAGGAAGAAAGGAAGAAACAGATCTTTAAGTAATTTATTCTATTATGCAAAGGTATTTAAGTAAATATTTCATTCAGCCTATTAACTGAGCGAGAGTCCGCTCTATTCATTCTCATTCAGATTTTAAAATTTATAAACAGACACAATAAATTCTAAACAAACATCCCTCGTGACACATCTCGTATTATAAAAACGTCCAATTTTTATGATTTAATTGGGCTACATTTTATTCCTAAATTTTCGTATGTTTAAGTTATGTTATTTAAAGTTACTCCATATATCTTCTTGAGAAAGTTAAAACATACATAATAATACTGGAAATTATTTAGAATTCTTCACCCTCCTCTCCAATATCTTTTAAATTTTACAATACAGTCTTTATTTTGTACCAATAAATTAATATTACACGCATCACGTGTAAATCAACAAGATATATGTTTGAAGAAAATAAGGGTGAATTAAATACTTGTGCTTTTTATAAATTTATATTTTGATTGCTTTTTCCTTGTTACACGTATTAAAGATTACTTTTTTCTCGTTACACATTAAACATTAATTCAACACATACTTTCTCCCTTATAAATTAAATTATAAAATTAATATTAATTTTTTAAAAGTAATTTGATACATATTTAAAATTAAGATTAATAAAATTTATTAGAAAATTAAATTTACTTTCTAAATCATTTACAATATTCATTACTCTATAGATTAACATGTTGAACTTTTAAAAGCTAAAGGGATTTATATTTGACCATGCCTTGTGTAAATCTTAAGAAATTAAGAACAAAAGAAAATCGTACACGATGAATATATTCATAAAAGTCTATAAGATAATTTAATAATAAAATAAACAATTAGTAATGTATTATTCTTTTTAATAGGCTTCCATACAATTAAGGGAAATTTGTGGTCTGATTTTTACTACTATATCATAATACGCTTCATCTTAATTTTCAAAATAAGACAATAATCATGTCTTTAAAAATCAAATGGATACATGTTTCATGGAACGAAAAATTGCACTAGTACCAAAAAATAATCTATGTACAATCCAAAAATAAAAAAAGGAAAAAAAATCCATAATGATAATACACTTCCAGTATAAAATTTGAAAATGACACAATATTTTCAAAGATATCGAATTTTATTATGATACCGACCACCCGCACTGCGTACACGAAAGAGGAGAGGAGGAGAGGCATTCATATTAGTATATGATTAATTAAACAAGTAGATCGAGATGATGGAAGGATACTTTATTACTCAACCACCACTCGTACTGATTGGTTAATTATTTCTGGATCCCTCATGACTGGGACTGGGCATTAGTTTGATGTCGCGCTTTCTCCTTCTCTTTCACTTCACTTCCTTGATTCTTGTCGTACTCTTAATTCATGCACAAAACTATATTCTAGTTAATTACGTATAATTAGTAGAAATTAATAAACCCATGCAACTATATATATATATATATATATATATATATATATATATATATATATATATATATATATATATATATATATATATATATATATATATATATACTCCCACCTATTAAGATTATATGACATTTTAGAGTTAAGCACACTTATTAAGAAATAACACAAAATGTCTTTTGTATCCCTAATTAATTATTTCTCTCTCCACAATTGTCTCTTCTCATTCATGGAATTGCATTTACTAAACATATTAAATAGAGGGGTAAATTAGGAAAAAGTAGTGCAATATTGCATAGAGATTCCAAAACGACACTTATATAGAATAAAATTAAACTCCCTAAAACGTCATTTAATCTGAATAGGAGGGAGTTTATTCAATGAAGGAGAGAGATCGATACGATATTAATTAATGCATTTGTACGTACGTATACATACCGGGGGAATTGACATGGACAATCTTCTCCTGATCTTCACCTTTAGGAAGAGACTGATATGTGCCTCCAAAACCTTCTTCATCAGACATGGTTGCGTAACCTTCTCCAAAGGAATGAGATATGACATCCCCTTTCTTATTAGTAGTGTTGGGATCCTGCTGGGAGTTATCCATTTTCTCAATATTCCCTTTATTTCCACTACCAGTAGCTGCTGGTACCCGGTGGAATCTTATTCCGCTACCATTTCAGAACCCAACGTTAGAACTGTTGGCAATGGGTTTGACAATGATAAATATTAAAGCATTTTGAGGCTTAATTTAATGTGGGACCCACTCTCCGAAAATATCAGTTCATGCACCAATGAATTCTCCTCTGCGAGGAGTATAACGTGGTATATTTATGTGGTCAAATCCATTAAGAATTGAATGAGAAAATTGACTCCAAAGTCACCTACTTGTAATGTTGTAAATTGCAAAAGTCCCACATAGGACATTAGAGGGGAAAATGAAGAACATATATATGGGATGTTTGCTCAATAGGCACCCCACTTTTGTGGAAGGGAGAGGACCTAGCCAAGGCTTGGTCCAAACCCACGCGCACGCCGCCGCCACAGCCGTCCGTCCGGTCGGTCAAGCCGGGCTCGGGCGGGTGGTCTAGGGTTTGTTACCTCTCAAAAAATTAGAGCAATAGCTCGAAGGAGTAGAATGAGTAGCCAGAGTAACAGCTGCGGAGGGAAGGAGGGAGAAGCTAGAATGAGTAGCTGGAGTAACAACCACGGAGGGAAGGAGGGAGAAGTCAAGAAATTGACGTATCGAGCGACGAGAGAGAGCAGAGCAGAACAAATCTTCAAAAGCTTTGTTTACGTTAAGAAGACGAGGCTTTGTAAGTTAAAGAGCAATCAGATGTAATTTAGTAAAATAGTTTAGGGACAAAATAGACATTACATTTAAAAAAATGATATTTTAACGTGAATAGTTGGTGGATTTCACTTGAAAAAGAAATATCATTTTGGTACAAATTTAAAAAGTGGAGTCTCAATATGCAATCAAAACAGGAAATAAAAAAAAGAAATTATCAGCGAAAATGACTGAGACGATAGGACTACCTGAGAATTTTCTGCTATCGAATTATGAAGAAAATAACTACAACAGGGCGTAAAAGTTTGCAGCTAGAGCCTAGAACCCACCCAGACATGGAATGTAAAATGGTTCTAACGGGCTTATTTGATTTATGTTCGGGTCATGTGATAGATGTTGGGTAGGATAGGCTACTGATGATGATGGGGGTTTACTAACGGACCCATGAAAAGCCCAATCAAATAAATCCAACTCCAACTCATTTATTTTTGCAAGTTTGAGTTGGTCAGTAAAAACAAATCCATCCGTATCTCATTTGATTTTTCCTACTCAATTTTAAAAATTAGAATTAATACCCATAAATATACAATTAATTTAAGAGAAACTAAAATTGTATTAGCAGATTGTATAATTATTATCACATAAATTACTTACTAGGCATTAACTTATTATTGGGTGATATAAAGAAATAGTTTTTATTTAATTTATTCTCAAAATTTAAAACTCCATGTGTCTCTAGATTATTATTAATTTTTTCTTACAGATTTGCGAAATCATAAAATAAAATCAAATTAGTCAATTATAGGACTTGACGACGCGATGAGAGCTCAAGTACTTTATTGTAGAGGTAGAGGTAGAGGTGTCAAGGAGGTCCACGCTAACGTTTAATTTGTCAAAAAGCATCCAATCCAAATACCAACCTACCTCATTTTCCCTTCCTTCTAATAGTCGGATCGGGTCGAGTTAGTATTATCTTCTTTATTTTATGCAGACATTATGTAGTAAATACTAATACAGTATGTAACAATTTGTGTACCACCATCAGAAGTAATATAATACCTATAAGTTTGTTAAATTTGTATTGCTCAGTCCAACTTCAAGCCTAACAAAGAGGCCCCAAAGACACCCACGCATCCTTTGGGCTTGAAATATCATATAAACCAAAATGTACCGCCAACTCCCCTAGGCCCTCGTTAGTACATAAGCAATATCCATCACCATCAGAGTTGACAAATTAAGTAAATAAATATGTCCAATCTATTACTCCAATTCCAAATCTACTTATTAACCAAAAAGTAAACGGAAGAAGAAGAATATGAAACATTGCTAGAAAGAAGATAGAGATAGATGAATATGATTTAGCATTATTAGGCTTGAGATAGGGTCCTCACTACATAACATGTTGGAGAGATCCAACAATTCTCTTCTTGCATCCGAGCTGGTCTCACTAGAGATTACCAGAGTCACGGCCTATGAGAAGCTATCCCAGTCAATGAGGCTCACTGACGAGTATGCCAGCTCAAGCCATGGCCATGACCATGATAGAAGAAACAGACGCGGTTGGTCGTTTCTAACCAAAGTCTTCTCCTTCAAGAAAAAAGGCAGTCAGCAAGTGGATATGGCCGCGGAGGAGGAGTAGAAAAAAATAACTACTTGGCTCCCAGATCCTCAAAGACGATGGCTGATTTAAGGATGGTGACGGCAATCCATTTATCATCTTACATGCAAGGTATAGAGTTTAGGAGAATACTACTATGCTTATGAATTCAGTTTCAAGAATTGCTATATGAATATCACACAATATCAGTCGCATACAGGTTAATTGAGCTCCTCAATAAATCTATCAAGACCTTGGCTGTGATTTAGTTTTGGCATTAGTTAATCATTAAGGAGCTGCTTCTATAACCAACCAAAATTGAGTTACTTTGATTTCGAGTAACCAGTAATGAACAAGGATCCACATTTCTGATTACTAAATTGTCAACTGTTTTTTTAAATCTTTAATATTTTTCCAATTCCACTTGGATAGTCCTGTTGTGTGCATCTGTCTCTCTTGCTTAAATCAGTCGAGACATTCAAAAGAATCCATCGTGTAACAATAACCGTACGCAACATTTTAGACTTTAGGATCAGCATCCAATCTATTCTCTTTATGCATCTTTAAATGATTGCACAGTGAGAAAGCCATACCACCATATAATTTAATTAAAATCCTTCTTATCACCTAATCGACCACAAGTAAAATAAAAGAACCAGACCAGAAAGGTGGTACCATCTTTATTTGTCAAATTTAAATGTTGATAGCTCCTCTCTCTGAGAATCCAGGTCAGGCATGCTTTGGCAAAGTGATTTGTGACTCTCATGTTATTTCTTATGTGCATTAGAAAATGATATACACCAAACCTTGGCCACTACTAGTTGTTATTTCAGGATTAGGATCAGATGTCGATGCAAATATTTGACAGATAAAAGCCATGTCTGTCAATGTCAATAGGACTCCCAGGTTTCAAAAAGGAAAATAAGATCTTTTCTTGATCAATGAATTAGCCCTGCCCATCTTGGGAGCGGCGAAAGCATTCTGTTCAGGTGTAGAAAGACTTTTAATTATTCCGAAAAAGAATAAAGGATGTGCTAGAGACCTAACACATACATAATAATACATGTCGCACTCTTGGTTTTCTAACGCTGAATGAAATGTGGGTTTATTATATTAACTGAAGGGGGCAAGTTCATGTCCATAAAATATTCAATTTGAAGTTCCCTTAGTGTGGTCAATGAGGATCCAGGCGAAGGAATCACTAGCCTATTAAAGAAACAACCGACTTTCTTAAACAGAGACATTAAGCCTTAAGAAGAGACATATTAAAGACTCCAAAAGTTAACAAGTTTCAAGAAGATACAGTTAGAAAAATAGGAATGTCCATCACAAAAGCTCAACCAAATTTCATCTATTATTCTATCCTGAATGAAGATTTAGGAAGATAAAGTTAAAAAGTTAGGAATATAACAGATGGATAGGGATAAAAATTTATAGCTTACAGCTAATACGTATACTAAAACTTAACAAAAAAAGAAACTTCCCAAATAAACCATGTAACTGTAACCCCTTTAGTGTAGTGTATCAATTACTCCAAAGTCCAATCCCCTCTGTCAATTGATGTAAACCAACAGAAGTGAGCATAAACAACACAAGTTGGGCCAAAAACCAAGAAAGAGCATAACCCATTTATTAGGTTGTTGTGCCATAGCCTGTGTTATATACTTATATAGACCAGTAACGGGACCAAACGACAAAGTATTTGTCATCTTCACCTGAAAACCATGAAAGAGAATAAAAAATTATCAGGTTGTCGCACCTGTTTGTGTTATCCTCCATTGCATACTTTCAGGTTCCTGAACATCCTCAATCACATATAAACTTCTCTAATTGCTAATTTATTTTTCATGAACACAAACCTACACAAGGATAATTTTTCATGCACCACTTTTCAAAACTACATAATCAACGAGAAAGGACTCTTTCCCATTAGATTTTGGAAGCTCCTCTTTAATGAACTCAAAATCCAAACAACTAAACAAGTGCATGCAATAACAAGGGAAACTTGTATAGATTAATATATGCTTCTAGATTACAGTATACTTGTATTGACAGCCTAAAACAACAAAGATTTATAAAGGAAATTTAATTACCAACATCTAGTTTCACCGTACCCATAATACAACAAGGACAAAACTCTTTTAAGTACCAGTTGCACTTCAGTAGAGGAATTTAGATGACCATTAATGTGACGCCCCCAAATCCAGGTTCTCTAACCTCAGATTTAGTACTCACGATCTATCATTAACATAAGCATTCTATAAACTATTGCGGAATAATAAACATACATTGTTCATTATAATAAAGTTTCATAACATAATTCCAAGGTCTTCTTTACGTTAACTTAAACACACCTTTAATATTATAAAAGGTTTACATAAATAATTCCATCAGATAATATAATAATTAACATTCATATTAAACTAGTCTTGGATCTTGTCATTGCCTTTGTCTTTCTTATTCGATCCTTCGGGTATAGCTAAAATAAATGTCATGATATAGCAAGGGTAAGCAACTAGTTTTCTTAGCAAGTTTAAATACAAGAAATGTATATCATGATTAGAAAGGAATTTAACATTCAATGTTCAACAATAGAATCGATTGTGAAAGAACATGAATTAAGTTTCAATAATTGTACATTCGAATAATTGAATAATAGATGCTGAGTGGTTTGAAATAACCATGAACATATACTAATGTTGTCAGTAGTTAAACTGGTCCTTTTAATAAGTTTTGGTAATCAAGGGGATTAGCCTTTCATACCCGGTGTATTATGCATAAACACTTAATAGTCGAGCAACAATTATTTTACAATATAATGCTTTAATAAAATTATTCTTTTTCTCAGTCTTGAGTTCTTATCAAATCAATTGGTTAAGAACAACTTTTAAAACATATTTGATTTAATAAATTTAAATATATTCGATCTAGTTGATACAACTAGCATAGATCTATCTCATAAATAGTTCAAGAATGAAAGAACTTTAATTAATTCACAATTCAATAATAATAATTGAACAGGAATTCGATTGTGCAAAAATGTGATTCACAATAATCGTTAAGGATGTGGAGTAATCAACAATAATTATCCATTAACATGCTTTGAAAATAATAACTCAAGTTTGAGTTAGAAAACTTGTCTGTTCGATGAGCTACAGCTAACTAGCTTTAATTAAAACTCTTTGAACGACCTAGCATTGACAATGTTAGTCTATTAATTAGTACTGCGTATAATTATATGTCTATACGCTTACTTATGCTATCAACAAATAATTCAATCACAAGGTACACATAATATAATATATTATCATTAGTCTTATAAGATATTTAATAAATATTAAGTTAATGATTTAATTAATTTATAAGGTCTTTCTTAAGTAATAAACACTTATTAGATCTTTAAACAATTTATTATAATTGTTTAATTAATGAGTTATTTAAATTCTCTTCATTTATTAACTCTATATTTATTTAATTACCATTTAAAATTAGTTAAATAGTAATTAATTAATTACCTTTAGTTATTATTTAATAATAAATAATAGCTAATTACATCTACTTATTATTTAATGTTAATTAAATAATAAATAATTAAATTATTAGTATTATTTATCTTTAATTATTATTTAATATTAATTAAATAATAATTAATTAATCATTATCCATGAAAAATAAATAATTAATTTATTTACTTCATCAATCTTTAATTATTCATTACTATTAATAAATGAATAATTAATTAACATTTGTCATTATTTATTATTTAATAAATAATAATTATTTATTTATTTGTCCTTGAATAACATATAATTAATTCACTTCATAAATCTTTAATTATTCTTTCTTGTTAATATAAGAATAATTAATTATCACTTGTCCTTATTTATTATTTAATATTAATTAAATAATAATTAAAAAATTATTTTATAAATTTTATGCCAATCTAAGTAAGTAATTACATTATTATTACATAATCTTACTTAAATTTTCTTTAATCATTATTTAATATTAATTAAATAATAATTAATCAATGATTTAACTCTATTTATTATTTAATCTTAATTAAATAATCAATAGTTAGTTTATTACCACTAACTCTACTTAATTATTACTTAAATAATAATTAAATAGTTAATTACAATTAGATTATATGTAATTAGTTTAATAATCATTTAGTGGCATTAATAATTATTAATAAGTAAGTTTTAAATGATTTAAGTGAGTTTAAACCATTAATTACTTAGTAATTACATAACTGTCCAGAAAAATCCGGAATTAAATATTTTAATATTCTTCACAATTTTAGAAAATTTTTGGTCCCGAACCCACCACCAGAACCGGCCGGAAACTGGGTAAACCGGTCGCCGGAAAGTTCGTTCAGTTCGCCGGAAACTGAACCGGCAGTTAATATTTTTTTTCCCTTCTGATTTTCCAGATTTGGGGTCCTTTACGAAAACTTGAATAAAATGAAATCTACAACTCCGATTTAGGTCCAATCAGTCTCGTTGGATTCGTATCTTCCCGAACTATAATTTTCATTTATCAAACATCAAATTTGGACATGTTTTGGTTACGGAAAATGGCCAGAAACCGGACTATTTTGCACAGGCATTCAACAATGAGGTGTTTTTAGAAAAAAAATTCATATCTTGCTCAATTTAAAACATTTTTGCATGCTTCAAAAGGGATTTTGTTCTTAACTTACATATCTAACATAACAAGAAAGAAAATCATAAAAACTATTAGTAAGTTTCAAAATGAAAAATCTTCAATCACACCTTTCGATTAGGTTTTTCGGTAAAACTCATTTTCATGCATTTTACCAAACTTTTCTACACAAACACATACCAATACACAAGTTAAATCCATTAAACTCTATATCTATCATTTTAGCATGTTTCTAGCCATTTAAAACTTAAACTTCATGTATCTAACATAAAATACACTAAGCATGCAAGATTAGGGTGTTTCTTAAACATTTGTACATAATTTCTTTTATTTTCTTTTTGATCAATCTTTTAAACACCCAAAAATGTAAGATCCAAACATGATGCATCAAAAAGACATAAATCAAGAGTTTTGAAAGTTCATGAGCATAGGTTCTTTATTATTATTATATTTTTAAACTAACAAAATATATGAAATTAAAGCTTGAGATTTAATATTTTCACCTTGATCGAAAGGCACACCTTCTTGTTTTACCAAAGTATGATATAAATTTTGGATGCATAAGGCTCAAACTCTTTCCCTTTCTTCCTCTAGAATACCATGCCCTCTCTCTTCTCTTTGTTTTTATTTTTTTCTAGCAAACTTTGGAAGAATGAGAAGTAAAGAAGTAAAACTTATTTTTTTTCTAAAGAGAAGTATTTATATGTGGGTATACGGTGTGTACATATATAACTTGTATATATATATTTTCACCCAATTTACATTCATCTCTTCTCTCTTATTTTGCCCATTAAGAATAAAATAATTAAGCTAGAATAATAGGGTGCAAAGTTAGTAGTATTTGGTGAACAACTAAAGTAACTTAATAATTTACATCACATGCCTCTCCCTCTCTCTATTTGACCGGATCATGCCCCATCTTGGCCAATTTCATTTCTTGTTTTATTTGTTAATTAACCATCTAGAAGGTCCATATAAATTGGGCCATAGCTTGGGCCATTTCATTTCTTGTTTGGGCTCTCTAATTACATTGTTTGGGCTATGTAAAAAAATAACATGATCCAATAGATAAATTTTATCTTACCCTAATTATTTAATTAGAGTTTCGATTCTAATAATTATTTATGTAAATTAATTTTATAACCCAATTAGACTTACTTTAATTAGGTTTAAATTAAATATTAAATTGAGATAATAAAATTGATCTCTTAAGTTAGTATAATTTTAAATACTATTATTCTTCAATACCATAACCCTTAGGTTATTTAATTTCCATACCTAATGTATAATTAGGTTATGTAACTTTTTTGTTTAGTTCTCTTTATATAATTCATACATGCATATATATATATATATATATATATATATATATATATATATATATATATATATATATTTATTTATTTAACCATAAACATTTTTCCACATAAATAATAACATATTCATTCACTATATGTCACAAAGTTTTCAATATCATTAATATTTAATTAATATATTTAATTACCGCGTGACTTAAAACTCATGGTTATTACATTCTCCCCCCCCCTATAAGAATTCCGTCCCCATAATTTCATATAAGGTTACTCAAAAAGATGTGGATAATTCTTCCTCATTTTTTCCTCAAGTTCTCACGTAGCTTCTTCAGCATTGTGGTTCCTCCAAAGAACTTTAACAGAACGAATAACCTTATTCCTTAGATTATGCTCTTTCCTATCTAATATTTCTACAAGAGTTTCTTCATATGACAAGTCCTTCTCAACTTGAATTGGCTCGTGTGATATCGCATGCTTATAGTCAGGCTTATATGGCTGCAACACTAACACATGAAACACATTGTGAATATGTTCCAGTTCAGGAGGTAGAGCTACCTCATACGCCACTTCACCTATCCTTTTCAATATCTCAAATGGTCCAATAAATCTTGGACTCAGTTTACCTTTCTTCCCAAATCTAATCTTCCCTTTCCAGGGAGATACTTTCAAAAACACATAGCTTTCCACTTCGAAATCCCTTTTCTTGCGATGCAAATCTGCATATTTCTTTTGACGATCCTGAGCTGCTACCAGTCGAGCTCTTATAACCTTAATGATCTCCACTGTCTGCTGTACCAATTCTAGCCCCAACAATCTTCGTTCACCTACTTCGTCCCAACATAAAGGCGTTCTGCATTCCCTTCCATATAGGACTTCGTACGGTGGCATGCCAATGCTTGCGTGATAACTATTATTATATGCAAATTCTACCAGTGGAAGATGATCCTCCCAGCTTCCTTTGAAGTCCATTTTCCAGGCTCTGAGCATGTCTTCTAATGTTTGAATCGTTCTCTCGCTTTGTCCATCGGTTTGTGGATGATACGTGGTACTCAACCTTAACTGTGTCCCCATTCTTTCTTGAAGACTCCTCAAAAAGTTTGATGTGAAACGCGGATCTCTATCAGACACAATTGATATTAGCACTCCATGTCTCAAAATAATTTCCTTGATATACAATTTGGCTAACTGATCCAAATTATACATAATCTTGATCGGCAAAAAGTGCGTTGACTTTATAAGACGATCAACAATTACCCATATCGCATTGTAACCTTTCTGTGTTGTTGAAAGTCCCACCACAAAATGTGATGACCCAAGAATTTAGAAAATTATTTAAATCTTAATTATTGAATTTAAGGTTAAATAATAAACCTAAACAGAAAATAAGTGTATGCGTTTGATATTTTTGAGAAAGAATTTTGAGGATTTCAAAATTCTATGAAGGATTTAGGTGAATTATTCAGGATTAAGTGTATATCTAAGACCCCAACTTTTATAAATAAAGACGAATTTTCTATAAATATCATTTTTGGATATTATGGAATTAATTTGATATAATGTTATAGCTGTGGGTAAAATTTATAAATTTTGCAAAGTACGCAAGTTGTTATATAATATTCGATTGGTCGGGGAATATTCGTTTTAACAGGGAATATTCGTACAACGGCACACTCATTGGTGGACCACACAACGGAATTATTGTCGGATTGAAAAAATGATAAAAATATTTTATTAAAAATAACGGCGGAAGTTTTACCATTGATACTGTTGAACTACTCGGTAGCAAAAGTACAGTAATACGTATGGTTGCATAGTAGCACGCAGTATTGATTATTAATGCTTATGTGAGAAGTCACTCAGTTTGATTCAATTATTGTCAGTTAATAATATGAATTATTTAGCGATAATGACGTTTTGTTTTATTCGTATTATTAACGTAATAAAACAGAAACATCTTTTTATATAAAATAGAATACTTTATTAAAGTTATTCTATAAATAGAATATATTATATTTTATTTAAAAGATTTTTTTTTAAATATGGACCGTCAAATTAAAGTAATCAATCTGGACCGTTCATGGATAAGTTACTATGCATTCTATTTTTCTATAAATAACAGCTCATTCCTTCATTATTTCTTACGAATTCACTGAACTGTAGAGAGAGAAACTATAGAGAAAAACTATAGAGAGAGAAGAAAAGTATTCTGCTACTTAACTACTTCCTTATTTCAGCTCTTCTTTAAAATGGTAAGGGGTGTTATTCTTTCTTATTCATGAAGAGAACTGTTGTTATTTCATTTTTTATTATTCTGTTGGAATAACCTATATACGCGGTCTACCCTATACTTGGTGACATTCTTCTGTTATTCTGTTGGAACATCCTGTCTGTGTGTTTTACCCCGGACCTAGTTTCGTCTTGTTATTATTCTGTTGGAACATCTCGTCTGTGTGTTTTACACCAGACCTGGTTCCATTATTTATTATTCTGTCGGAATATCCTGTCTGTGCGTTTACGCCGGACCTGGTTCCATTATTTATTATTCTGTTGGAATAACCTGTCAGTGTGGTCTATCGCATGCATGGTGATTTCTTTTGTTATTCCATTTTTTATTATACTCAGTTGGTTAAGTTTTGACTTCTATACTCCATGAAATTTGTGGAATATCCTTGATAATTGTGTTTCATCCAGTATCTTTTCATGAAAATATTCTTCTAAGCATTCTTGAATTTTACTCCACAAAGCAGTATCATGTTGACAATTTGGACGTTGTTAATTCTTGGATAAATTAATTCTTGAACTTGTTTTATTGAATTCTTATATCATTGTCATCATCCTCATGTTTATAAAATGTTGAAAGTCATCTGTGGCCTATAGTGCATAGATGGACTTGGTATGATTATGACCAGGGATTATTCGGTATAATCATGACCGTAATGTTACAAATGATGTGGTAAAAGTCCTTATTGGCCCGTAGTGCATTGATGGACAGTTGTTGGCATGATCATGACCATTAATGAATACACGAATATCCTTGGCCGTAGTGCAGGGGTGATTCGATGATGTGAATTATTTTATTAAGCTGAGTCCCAGTGATAACAGTGTTGAAAAACCTTTTAAAACATAGAAGGTAGTAGATTTTATTCTCTACTTGACTCTTTTAATGGATTGCTTGTTCCGCTGCAGTTAAACTTGATGTTCGTTATATTTTATCAGTTTAACACTGTTGAAGGCTAATGATAATTTATTCTGCATTATCTTAGTCATAATATTTCTTACTAGGCTAGTTGAGCTCACCCTTTCTTTCACTGTTCTCTTCAGGAAATGAGAATATAGCTGGGACGAGTCGGGGAACGGAGTGATGGACCAGATGATAGTATTAGTAGTCCTCACTATTCTATTAAATAGTGTGACAATAATTATAATGAGGACTCCTTTTGAGTTTGTATAGTCTCTAGTAGACAATAATTGTATTCAAACTCACAGCTATATTTTGTCGTATTGTACACGACAGTTGTATTAATAAGTTGTATTTGTATTCTGTACCATGTATCTGATGACCCAAGATGGGTGATGTATACCTAATTTTGGGGGCGTCACAGTTGGTATCAGAGCTTAGGGATATGATCCCTGGCTAAGATGTGAGAATAGAACTAGGAGGGGAGAGACGAGGAATTCCTTCGCTAGTATGACCTACCTAAGTTTATTTACATGGTATTTAATTGGTCGGTCATAATATAAGGATAATATATGACATATCAATTAACTTTTGTTTTGTGGCAGTATCTGAAAATGGCATCTGAGAATGTTGAGAATAGCAATGGAGCATAGGCGACTGTTGATTCACCACATATCAATAATCAGGATAATGTGCATCAGGAAGGTGACAATCCTCATGCAAACAACAACACTGACCAGATGATGAATGATGGAATATTCAGAAGCTTTATTCAGTTCATGCAACAGCAAGCGAGAGCGGCTCCTGTCCAAAATATAGGTGGAAACACTGAAAATTCTCGGACGGTCACCGCTAAACAGTTCAAGGAGCTGGGACCACCGGAGTTTAAGGGAGAGCCAAAACCACTTATAGCGGAAACATGGATAAAGCAGATCACCAAGATATTTGATGTCTTGGGATGCTCCGAGGAGCAAAAGGTTCCATTTGCCGCCTTTATGTTGCGAGGAGAGGCAGATTACTGGTGGGAATCGATTAAGCGTACTCAACCTGCCACACTGAAGATGTCTTGGGAGAAGTTCCAAGAGCTGTTCAATGACAAATACTTTCCCGAAAGTGTTCGTCACATGAAGGAGGTGGAGTTCATCAAATTGGAGCAGAATAATATGATCGTGTCGCAGTATGAGGCTAAATTTGCTGAGTTGTCCCGGTTTGCGTCCCACTTGGTGGATAATGAAGAGCGAATGACACGAATGTTTTTGTGAGGTTTGAAACCTGAGATACGTCAACATCTTATTTCTCATAAATTGTGTTTGTATTCAGATGTTGTGAATAGGGCTCAGTTAGTGGAGCGCGATAACGAGTCAACGCAACCAAAAGAGAGCAGTCGGCAAAATGATAATACCAGTGAGAGCAGTCATCGAAGCGGTGACAACAAGTGTGGAGGGAATTAATAGGCCAGAAATGGTAACCACTTCGGTGGTAATCAGGGCCAAAACAATAAGAACAGTCATTTCAAGAAGAGGAGATTCAACAATGATAGAAAGACGTCAGCACCAGCACCCGTTGTTAAGGAAGGAGAACGACCACCTATCATATGTTTCAAATGTGGAGGGGAGGGGCACATCAGTCCAAACTACGCGATGCCGTCTAAAGCATGTTATAATTGTGGAAGAGAAGGTCATTTAGCTCGATTTTGTCGTTTACCAAAAATAAGTTCAGCCAAGATGGAGACACCAAAGGCCGTCCCAAAAAAGTCAAAACCAGTAGTGCAAGGGAGAGCGTTTGTTTTGACCTCCCAGAAAGCAAGGAACCCGAATGAGGTCATCACGGGCAAGCTTATCATAAACTCTAACAAAGTCTATACTTTATTTGATACCGGTTCTACCCATTCTTTTATTTCTCCTACTTGCGCTCATCGATTAAATTTGACTACGGAGAAATTAGACTTTGACTTATCTGTTGAAACTCTATTGGGAGAAACCTTCATTACATCCACGGTTTATAAGTCTTGTTTGGTTCAAGTTGGTACCCACACATTACCTGTCGATCTTATTTCATTAAAAATACTTACATTTGACGTGATTCTAGGGATTGATTGGTTAACTACTCATCATGCAAAAATTGATTATTTTTGTAAGGTTGTTAGCTTTCATATTCCTAATCGACCTATTATGCGAATTCAAGAAACTAAACCATTAAAATCAATCGCTGTCATCTCAAGCCATAAAGCTATTCGTTTATTGAAAAACGGATGTCAAGCTTTCTTAGCTCATGTCACGGATCTAAACAAAAATACGTCAGTTTTGAATGATATTTCTATTGTTAATAAATTCCCTAACGTATTCCCTGAAGAACTTCCTGGCCTACCCCCAGAGCGTGAAATTGAATTTTGTATCGACCTTGAACCCGGTACAAAACCCATTTCCAAAGCCCCATATCGAATGACTCCTATTGAACTTCAGGAGTTAAAGATCCAACTGCAGGAATTGTTAGACATTGGCTTTATTCGTCCTAGTACTTCTCCTTGGGGTGCTCCTGTGCTATTCGTGAAGAAGAAAGATGGAAGTATGCGACTTTGTATTGATTATCAGGAGTTGAATCATGTCACCATCAAAAATAGGTACCCATTGCCACGTATTGATGACCTGTTTGACCAGTTGCAAGGAGCACAATTCTTTTCAAAGATCGATCTTCGTTCTGGATATCATCAGCTGAAGGTTATAACTGAGGATATTCCAAAGACGGCTTTCAGAACTCGGTACGGGCATTATGAATTCCTACTCATGTCCTTTGGATTGACTAATGCTCCTGCTGCCTTCATGGATATGATGAACCGGGTATTCAAAGAATATTTGGATCACTTTGTGGTCGTCTTTATTGATGACATCCTTATTTATTCCAAAAGCCGTGAAGATCATGAGCAACACTTGAGGCTGGTACTCCAAAAGCTTCGTGAATACAAGCTTTATGCTAAGTTGAAGAAATGCGAGTTCTGGCTGGAGGAGTTAGCATTCCTTGGGCATGTAGTATCAAGTCGTGGAATATCGGTTGACCCGGCAAAGATTGAAGCTATTCAAAGTTGGGAGCAACCTAAATCAGTGACCGAAGTACGTAGCTTTCTTGGTTTAGCTGGTTATTATCGGAGATTCGTGGAAGGATTTTCTCGAATCGCTACTCCATTAACTCAGCTGACTCGGAAAGATACAAAGTTCGATTGGACCGAAGAATGTGAGAAGAGTTTTTAAGAACTCAATAGGAGACTCATTTCAACACCTGTTCTAACAATACCATCTAGCTCGGAGGGATTTGTCATCTACAGTGATGCTTCGAGTAAAGGGTTGGGATGTGTTCTCATGCAACATGGAAAAGTCATAGCCTATGCATCAAGATAACTCAAGGAATATGAGAGGAATTATCCTACTCATGATCTAGAGTTGGCAGCTGTTGTCTTTGCACTTAAAATTTAGAGGCATTACTTATATGGGGAGAAGGTGGAGATCTTTACGGATCATAAAAGCCTCAAATATTTCTTCACTCAAAAGGAATTCAACATGCGACAACGACGTTGGCTTGAACTGTTGAAAGATTATGATCATACCATTCAATACCATCTTGGAAAAGCGAACGTGGTAGCTAACGCATTGAGTAGAAGATCATATGCAAGTACGAGTACGATATTGTCAACACAAATGCCCATTTTGTGTGACTTGCAAAGGATAGAGATAGAGTTAAAGACTCTAGGGACCCATGTGATGATGGCGAATATACGAGTAGAACCAGCTTTAATCGATAAAGTTAAAGATGCTCAAGCTACAGACCTGGTGCTGATGCGTATGAGGAAGAAAGTGCAAGAAGGTGCTATGCCGGAAGCAAGAATCGATGAAGAAGAAATACTTCGAGTCAACTCTAGACTTTTTGTTCCTAACAACCCTGATTTAAAGTATGAAATCATGTTGGAGGCGCACAACACACCTTTTACAATCCATCCTGGAAGTACCAAAATGTATCATGATCTTCGTCATACATTTTGGTGGAGCAATATGAAGAGAGAGATAGCGCTGTTTATCTCAAGGTGTCTAACTTGTCAACGAGTCAAAGCGGAGCATCAAGTACCAAAAGGTCCATTGTAACCACTTGAAATTCCAGAATAGAAGTGGGAGCACATTACCATAGATTTTGTTACCGGTCTTCCTAAGGTTTCTCAAGGTATAGATGCGATTTGGGTCATTGTTGATAGATTGACCAAGTCTGCTCATTTCTTACCGATACAAGAAATTTATACACTTGAACGTCTTGCTCGTATGTACATAAACGAGATTGTAAGACTGCATGGTATGCCAGTATCCATAGTTTCTGATCGAGACCCAAGATTCACTTCACGATTTTGGGTTAGTTTACAAAAAGCTATGGGCACGGATTTACGATATAGTTCGGCATATCATCCTCAGACGGACAGACAATCAGAGAGGACTATTCAAACTCTAGAAGATTTATTAAGACTCTGTGTCCTTGACTTCAAGGCAAGTTGGGACAAGTTCTTACCATTGGTGGAGTTTTCCTACAACAACAGTTATCAAGCAAGTATTGGCATGGCTCCATTCGAAGCATTGTATGGAAGAAAATGTCGTTCTCCAATATGCTGGGATGAGGTGGGTGAAGCAACGTTGTTGAGACCGGAGTTGGTACGTATGACTACAGAAAAGATTCAAACGATCCGACAACGTATAAAAACCTCACAAGATCGACAAAAGAGTTATGCTGATCTTCATCGAAAGGACGTGGAATTTGATATAGGAGATCATGTGTTCTTACGTGTTGCTCCATGGAAAGGAGTTACGAGATTTGGAAAGAGAGGAAAGCTCAATCCTCGATTCATCGATCCATTTTTAATCCTCGATCGAGTAGGAACTGTGGCTTATAGACTCGCTTTACCGCCAAGTATGTCTCGTGTTCATAACGTTTTTCACATATCCATGTTACGTAAATATGTGGAAGACCCGAACCACATTATTGAGTTAGAACCGGACGAAATAGCAGAAGATTTGACGTATGAAGAAGTTCATGTTCAAATCTTGGATAAGAAGGAACATATTATACGCTCCAAGATTATACCTCAAGTCAAAGTTTTGTGGAGAAACCACGATGTTGAGGAAATGACTTGGGAGTTAGAATCTGAAATGAAATCAAGGTATCCTTACCTCTTCGACATACCAGGTACGTACCCTAATTTCGAGGGTAAAATTTTATAAGAAGGGGAGGTTGTAAGCCCCAACTTTTATAAATAAAGACGAATTTTCTATAAATATCATTTTTGAATATTATGGAGTTAATTTGATATAATGTTATAGTTGTGGGTAAAATTTATAAATTTTGCAAAGTACGCAAGTTGTTATATAATATTTGATTGGTCGGGAAATATTCGTTTTAACAGGGAATATTTGTACAACGGCACAATCATTGGTGGACCCCACAACGAAATTATTGTCGGATTGAGAAAATGACAAAAATATTTTATTAAAAATAACGGTGAAAGTTTTACCATTGATACTGTTGAACTACTCGGTAGTAAAAGTACAGTAATACGTATGGTTGCATAGTAGCACACGGTATTGATTATTAATGCTTATGTGAGAAGTCACTCAGTTTGATTCAATTATTGTCAGTTAATAATATGAATTATTTAGCGATAATGACGTTTTGTTTTATTCGTATTATTAACGTAATAAAACAGAAACATCTTTTTATATAAAACAGAATACTTTATTAAAGTTATTCTATAAATAGAATATATTATATTTTATTTAAAAGATTTTTCTTTAAATATGGACCGTCAGATTAAAGAAATCAATCTGGACCGTTCATGGATTAGTTACTATGCATTCCATTTTTCTATAAATAGCAGCTCATTCCTTCATTATTTCTTACGAATTCACTGAACTCTAGAGAGAGAAACTATAGAGAGAAACTGTAGAGAGAGAAGAAAAGTATTCTGCTACTTAACTACTTCCTTATTTCAGCTCTTCTTTAAAACGGTAAGGGGTGTTATTCTTTCTTATTCATGAAGAGAACTGTTGTTATTTCATTTTTTATTATTCTGTTGGAATAACCTGTATACGCGGTCTACCCTATACTTGGTGACATTCTTCTGTTATTCTGTTGGAACATCTTGTCTGTGTGTTTTACACCGGACCTGGTTCCGTTTTTATTATTATTCTGTTGGAACATCCTGTCTGTGTGTTTTACACCGGACCTAGTTCCGTCTTGTTATTATTCTGTTGGAACATCTCGTCTGTGTGTTTTACACCGGACCTGGTTCTATTATTTATTATTCTGTCGGAATATCCTGTCTGTGCGTTTACGCCGGACCTGGTTCCATTATTTATTATTCTGTTGGAATAACCTGTCTGTGCGGTGTATCGCATGCATGGTGATTTCTTTTGTTATTCCATTCTTTATTATACTCAGTTGGTTAAGTTTTGACTTCTATACTCCATGAAATTTGTGGAATATCCTTGATAATTACGTTTCATCCAGTATCTTTTCATGAAAATATTCTTCTAAGCATTCTTGAATTTTACTCCACAAAGCAGTATCATGTTGCCAATTTGGACGTTGTTAATTCTTGGATAAATTAATTCTTGAACTTGTTTTATTGAATTCTTATATCATTGTCATCATCCTCATGTTTATAAAATGTTGAAAGTCATCTATGGCCTGTAGTGCATAGATGGACTTGGTATGATTATGACCAGGGATTATTCGGTATAATCATGACCGTAATATTACAAATGATGTGGTAAAAGTCCTTATTGGCCCGTAGTGCATTGATGGACAGTTGTTGGCATGATCATGGCCATTAATGAATACACGAATATCCTTGGCCGTAGTGCAGGGGTGATTCGATGATGTGGATTATTTTATTAAGCTGAGTCCCAGCGGTAACAGTGTTGAAAAACCTTTTAAATCATAGAAGATAGGAGATTTTATTCTCTACTTGACTCTTTTAATGGATTGCTTGTTCCGCTGCAGTTAAACTTGATGTTCGTTATATTTTATCAGTTTAACACTGTTGAAGGCTAATGATAATTTATTCTGCATTATCTTAGTCATAATATTTCTTACTGGGCTAGTTGAGCTCACCCTTTCTTTCACTGTTCTCTTCAGGAAATAGAATATAGCTGGGACGAGTCGGGAAACGGAGTGATGGACCAGATGATAGTATTAGTAGTCCTCACTATTCTATTAAATAGTGTGACAATAATTGTAATGAGGACTCCTTTTGAGTTTGTATAGTCTCTAGTAGACAATAATTGTATTCAAACTCACAGTTATATTTTGTCGTATTGTACACGACAGTTGTATTAGTAAGTTGTATTTGTATTCTATACCATGTATCTGATGACCCAAGATGGGTGATGTATACCTAATTTTGGGGGCGTCACAGTATATGTGTGTATGTTCTGTGAATATAGTTATGTATGTGTATAGAATGTGGTTAAGAGTCAAGGGTTGGTCAGATAAATTATATTTGTGTCCAACCCTAAGTATATGTTAAGAACAACAACGTTCGGATAGAAAATCCTAGCGAATTATAAGAAACCCTGAAACCGGTTCAAGAAACACTAATTTCCGTTCCGAGAATCCGAAACTCTAATTCGGATGTTGAAAATCCTAATTTGGGAATTTAAATACTGTGTTTATTGTTTTATGTATTTTAATTACAAACCTAATTAGGGATAACCCTAATTATTAATTAGACTTTTAATAATTTAGAAACCCTAATTCTTGAGTTATAAACCCTAATGCATGATTATGAAACCTAATTGCTAAATTCGTAATTTTAATTAGGAAAAATTAAATCCTAATTAGCAAGTTTGAATAATGATTAGTAAATTTTAATATAATTAGATAATCCTAATTATAATTTAGAAATATTACTTTTCTATTTTGAAAACCGAATATTAAAAATCCTAGAAATTAAATTTCTAATATTTTAGGGTTAAACCCTAAACCCTAAGGGTTAGGGCAAATGACAAGAATGCCTTTAAAATTAAATGCGAAATGACCCATTTACCCCTTTTCCTACACATTAAGTAAAGGATATGTCCAAATCTTCGTGACTCATCTATTTAGATATACAACATGTGCTCAAATCTATCCCAAATCTGATTTTTGTGCCACCTATACCCACTAGATACAATGAATCAAACAAATTAAAAATTAAAGTAAGAAAACATTACTTATTTTTCTAAGCAAACATGTCCATGTCTTTTCTCTTCCTATAATTCGGATATGTAGAATGAGAGAGAGAGAAGATGAACCATGATCAGTCCAAAGCTAGCCAAGGATCAGAATCAAAGATCAGAATCTAGACCAAAGCTAGAAAGTGGTAAAAATCCTAAATCTTATAAATCCTATGATCTTATGTTATATGTTATAATTTGTTGGTTAAAGTTATGTATTAGAGTGTCTTTTAGTAATCTGGGTTGATAGATCATGGATCTATAACATCTAGATGCACGATTTTGAAGATTTTAAAAATCTAGAAAACTTGAAAAAAAATGGTCTGACAGTCATATGTCAAAGGTCTGAGATCTGTGTGTGTTTGACGTTTGGTGTATGTTATGTTATAAATATGTTCTTTGATGTTAGGGCTTTGATCTGTGACTTGAATCAAGTCCAGATCATGTGTAAATCGAAAGTTATAGGCCGACAAAGGTCATTGACCGACCATGACTAACTGAGTTTCTAGGCAGCCCAGAAACCCAGAAAGTCTGACAAGCCTTTTATTAGCCTCATATCTCGCTTCTGGTAATGATTTAGAATATGTTGTTGGCTTGATCGTGTAGCCTGACATGAATACTACATGCTGAAGCCATTAGTTCACTCAAATCCTTAACATAATTGTATATAAGCTTGGTCAAACTAGGTTGACCGATCTGCTTGATGAACAATATGGAAAACCCATATTTTTTCTTGAACATGTACCTGTCAGGTACTTTGACCAGCCATTATTTCTTTTATATGTTGTTGTTAGACTACATTGATGATATATTTTTGTACCTTGGTATGACTACTACGCGATTGAACCTTAATATTATACAAACGGAGTCCAGAAAGCTAAGATTCAAGCTTCAAAATAGGTGCCTTGACTGTTCTTCATTTTCTGGGTAACGCAGAAAATGAAGAACAGGTCTGACAAGGACTTTGATGGTCAATAACTTGCTGTTATGATGCATGATGGCCAGGAAACTTGATTGTAGTTGTAGAATTACATGAGCACTATAATCTGGAAACTTTATCAAGCCCAGAAGTAAACTAGAACATAGATTTGTAACTGGTCAAACCTCATGCCTTGATGACTGACATGAATTTCTAGAAACAACCAAAAACACCAACAGCGACGGATTCGTCGCCAGAAGCCCCTTTAGCGACATTTATTTTTGGAAATTAATATTTTTAATTAAATAAATCGAATTAAATAGTTTTTAATTATTAAAAATATAAAATAAATTTTGAAAAATTATTTTATAGTCTGAAAAATAGTTTTTAATTATTTTGAGTATATTTCATAAATATTTAATATTTTTGAAATATAAATGGTATTTAATTTATTTAATTATAATATTAAATAAATAATTTTAAAATGATTTTTATACATAAAAAATCATGAAAAATAATATTATGGTAAAAGAAAATATTTTAAGTTATTTTAAATGACTTTAATATTTTGTGATGAATTTTATTAATTAATCAATATTAATGATAATTAATTTATTTACTAAATATATTAAATAAATTATGAAAAAATAGAATTAATGATTTATAAATCATATAAAAATGATTTAAGAGTTATAAAAATATTTTAAGTTATAAAATATAACTTTTGATATTTTGTCATGAAAATATTAATATTTTAATATTAACAGCAATTATCGGATATTGGATTTAATGGTTTAAAAATCATACAAATGTGATTTTAAGGTATTAAAAATACTTTGATATATTATAAATATATTATAATATTATGTTATGATTTTTATTAATATTTGATATTAAATAAATATTAATGATAATGGAATTAAGTTGTATTTAATTCGTTTAAATACGAGTTTAATGATTGAAAAATCTTGATAAATGATAATAATTACTTAAAAATTATTACGAGATTACGAAAAATATTGTGACTGTTAATAAATTATCTTAGTTAATTGTTAAGTGTTTAGGCAAAGTTAATTGAACTTAGACTCGATAAAAGTCCGACTAGACCGTCGGGATGTTAGATTTGTGTCGGGTTCAACTCAGACTGCAATAGTTTGACTTGATACCGAGTCCTATGTGTGTTGTAGACTGATAGAGTTATGTGTTATGTGTTTAGATTATTTTATGTATTTATATATATATAATAGTATTATATTGTGATGATATTATTTTAATATTGGAGATCTATATTACTAATATTAGGTCTACGGATAAAGCGTTATAAATTGCGTAGTGGTAATCAACGGTTCAGGCAAGTTTTACTTAACTCTACTAAGAGTTGTTTCATTCAGATATGCTTATGGTTAATCATTGCTGATTGCCATGTAGAATTGTACTTTATACATATTTCATGTATAAGTCAGGTATGAAAGGTTGATCACCTTTATTACCCTTCGGTCCAGATATATTTGTTCATGATATATACTTGTTCAGTCAAAAGTTTGTTCCTGCTAGTTCACAATTATATTGTTGAATTATAGCCAGCTTATTATTCAAACTCTTTCAATCATGATATATCGTTAAATTATTGAACTTAAACTTGCTGGGCAACTTTCATGCTCACCCTTGCTATATCACGATAAAACATTGCAGATTAAGACGAATGTGTCGGATTCAAAGAAAGGTTAAGGGCAGTTTGTGACACCCCCAAATCCGGGTTACCTGACCCCCGAGTTTAGTGTTCACGATCCACAATATAATACCATTTAACTACCCATTTATGTATAAATAGGAATACATAAGCTTCATTAACTGATATAGTTAATACATTACCACAAGTTCTCTAACCTTAACATTACAAACATACCCTTTAGTTATACAAAAAGGATTCACAAATACAACATAATAATAATATTATTCATAACTAATTAATCACAATGTCTTCGCCCTTGTTCTTCACAGCACCTTCTGCCACTTCTTCCCTAACTGAAAAGTTTTATTTAGCAAGGGTGAGCAACAAATTTGCCCCGCAAGTTAAGATATACAATGAATGTATAAGTATCAGAATAATAGACTATCTATTTTGATAGAATGACACCAAAGTTCGGGGAACTTTGAATTAGCTGAACAATGAGTTAATCAATAACAAGGCTTCTCCCTTTCTATGCAACACAATATTATAATAATGAAAGTGTACAACACTTTCAAGTTTCTACGATATTCTATTGAATAAACAAGAATCAATTCTACGCAATAACAAAGTGGAATATTTTTCAGATTTATGCTGAGTGATCTCACCAGATCTTTGAACTTATTTTCTCAGGTATCTATAAAAGATTTATTTTGATACATACTCAGGCGTATCAGATAATCATAAAGATTAAATTATACCCCTCTACAAGTATAACAAGTGATCAGCTTTATTATACCCTATATTATGCATAATACTTAACATCGCGCAATGGTCGAATATACGACCCAAAATGTTCCCTTTATATAAATGGTTGTTCTTCTCAGTCTCAGAATCAAGATTTTTGATTTAACAACGAAATACTGTGATTTCAAATTCTATCTACTTATTGATCTAGCTGAAATAATTGGCATCGATCTATCAATAACAATTGATTTCTCTTCTCGTATTTATCAAGTTCTAACAAATATTCGTCTAGCCAGAATAATTAGCTAAGACATTTCTCAATATAATTTAACAATAAACAGGAATTATCTGTACTGTCAATATTAGTTTCTACAGATATAAATATCCAACAACAGTAATTTTACGAATATATATTTTTCAAATCAGTAATTCAATTTGAATTATTAATCATGCACTAACTGCGAATAATCAACAATAACTTCCCTGGACATGGTATAATTAGCAATAATTAACCATAATAATTGAATGAATATAACTCAAGGTTGAGTTAGGAAACTTGCCTTCCGCGTTGATTACAGCTAGACAATATAATTAACTGCGTTCGTAAGACCTATAACCAATAATATCGGTCTCACAATTAGCACAATCATTTATAACACGTAACACTATATTCTACAGTCAAACTTCTCCTATGCACATTATCACATAGCCACATTAGTGTTTATAACCTATATAAACACTTATCCAATCTAACTATTTCGGTCTGGTTGAACCTCGGTCCATTTTCGGTGTTCTGGTCACCCTATCCGACAATTAACACATTGATTGTCAATTAAACTTGGTCTCTAAGCTTCAATATTATTTTAGATAAGTCAAATATCGTTTATAATATTTTCCGGAAGCTTTTAATAATTTATAAATAATTATTATAATTTATAACATTTTTTCAAACACTTAAATCATTTTTAAATGATTTAATTATTAAATAATCTTATCATTATTAATATTTAATAATATAAAAATATTAATAACATACTTGTCAAAATATTAAAGTTATTATTAATAACTTAAAATATTTTTAAATCATCAATATTCTACTTAAATGATTTTTAAAGTAATTAAAATCATTTTTAAATCATTACCATTAATATTTAAATATTAATGTAATTATTATTAAAATATTAAAAGTTACTAATTATAACCTAAAACATTTTTAAAACATTTTTCTCACTTTTAAATGATTTTTTTAAATCAAAAAAATTATTTTTAATTCATTTATTTAATATCATAATTAAATAAATCTAATATCATTAATATTAATTTATTAATGAGAATTCTCCAAGAATATTGAAATTTATATTTTATAACTCCAAATATTTCCTAACACTTTATTCCTATTTAAAATAATTTTTTTAAATCAATAAAATCATTTTTATCTTATTTATTTAATTTAGTAATTAAATAAATCTAATATCATTAATATTAAATTATTAATGAAAATACTCCAAAAATATTAAAAGTCACATTTTATAACTCAAAATATTTTTAAATACATTATTCTTATTTAAAATAATTTTTCATAATATTAAATCATTTTTCTCTAATTTATTTAATACACTAATTAAATAAATTAAATACTTTTAATATTTAAATAATTATAAATATTAAAGAAAAATATTCTAATTGGTCAAAAATTATTTTTCATAATTTAAAATAATTTTTAAACCCATTTTTGGTAATTTTTAGAATTTATTTCTATTTTTTATTCATTTTCCGGAAATTCAAAAATTAAAACAATTAAAACCGTCGCTGTAGGTCTTTGGCGACAGAAAGCGTCGCTGTTGGTGTTCTTGAGCTCAAGAACACTGACAGCTTCGCTATCAACCAGCCTTGTTTGACCTGCCATGATTCTCGGTGTATTACGTTTCTAGGCTAGTTTAAACTGTGATTGTGTAGCCAAAATGTAATACTACAACACACAACCAAAAACTTGATCATACAACAACAAATATACAAGATCTGAAGCCCCAAAGTAGCTGTCAGAAGCTTCTGGGCTTTCTGGGTTTCCCAGAAACCCAGACAGCTTCGACTGTCTACTTTGTGGTTAAATTCTCTTCCAGCTCCGGTGGTCGAATCAGTTATGTTATGGTCCAAAGTTATAGTACTAGTGTCAGGGTACATGAATATAACAACAAGTCAGTTTACCAACAACAGACCCACAAGATACGACTCGGTCAAACTCTGACAAAAACTTTGTTCATACGTCTTCTGGAAATTCCAGAATTGCAAAAACAGTGCGAATGGTCTACTTTGACCACCTGCCATGATCTATCTGTTGATTTTTTTATGCGTTATAAAGACCTAGATCTATAGTATATTATACAGGCTATAACATGGTCACAACAACATCAACAACATATATCATAACTGACAGATCTGTTGCTTGGAAAATCTTGTCAGGCACTGATTTCAAGTTTCTGGGTTACCCAGATTTCATCCGGTCAATGTCGGTCAATGGTCTTTGACCGTTAATAACAAGAAATCTGGACATGTAATGGTTGTGATTTCACTTCCAGATTACAGTCCTTATGTCAGACAACAGATCCAAAACATCAAACAACAAAAATCATTAACACACACGAATATGTGGCGCCTGACATTAGCTTGTCAGACCATAAATTGTGTTCTTGACAGTTTTGAAAAACTTCGATTTTAACCAACTTTGATGCTATGGATCCATCATAGATCATCATAGATCAACTAAAAACATTATATATCACTTATAAAAACACAAAAACAAAAATTTTTCCCAAGCATACAAGACCAAAAGTAAACTAGGGTTTATACCTCTTCTTGCTAGATCTTGATCTTAATCCTCCTTAGTTGATTTTGTTATTCTAGCAACTGATATTGGGACTGAATTTCTTGGTGAATTCGGAGGGTTAGAGAGAACAAGAGTGAGTTGAGTGTTTGAGTGAAAATAACCAACTTTTGATGACTCTCTCTCTCTAAATCTCTTATATAATCACTTAGATGCAATGAATGATCTGCTAGCTGCCCATTAGAGGTTGATTTGCTGGTAAAATAAGTCACCTTGGTCAAAATAGTTGGTGAACAACTAAAGTTTTAGCCATTTCTACAAGTTAGCTCATTTAAAATGTAAAAAGGGCATTTTGATCATTTGTAAATTAATTTTAGGCTTAAATATGATTTAGTACCCCAAACTATAGACCATATTCCACTTCAGTGATCCACCTTTCAATTTTGTCAATTAGGTGATTAAACTATCAATTTTTTTTAATTTAATTCAATTGAGGCTGCCACGTCAGAAATTGCTGACGTGGCCCGCTGACTAGATAAATTAATGCTTATGTGTAATAAAAAAAATATTATTTTAATTATCTCTTCTAACCATCAAGGGTAAATATGTCAAAAACATAATAAAACATTATAATAATTTAATAAAATCAAACCAAATCAATTTCTCACCCATTTAGTCGAACTAAACAAAATTAATTAATTAATCAAAAGAAAAAAAACCCAATCTAAATCAAGCTCCATGAGTTCATACACCAAATTTAGCATTTGGTTCAAGCTCCGTGTTGGGTAAAATGGATCAAACACATCAAAAGTTCTTGTTCAAGAGAAAAACACACAGATTCAAACACAGATTCCGACGAGATCCATAATTCAAACACAGATTCCGGCGAACAAAAATAATAAATGAAGAACAAACAACGAACAATAATTCCGACCCAGATTCCGGCGAAATCCATCCTTCAAAACCCCAACACCAGCATAAACATAACAAAACCCTAAAATTTATCATCATGTTATTTCTAAAATCAATTGATAACAAAACTTTAGACCTCAATCTGGACCCAAACTCCTAACCCTAGAAATCGAGGAGAAATCTGGCCTCGGCAAATCCACCGACTGAAAATCTCTTCTGCCATTAAACTCGCAAATCCACCGGCGAATCTCCACAAATCTCGGTAGATCAAATCCACCATCGACTGAAAATCTCTTCTGAAAGGAGAGAAATAGAGGAAACTATGTGGTGGGTCTGCCATTAAACTCTCAAATCTCTGCAAATCTCGGCAGATCGATTTCTCTGTCAACCCTAGATCTGATAACGGCGGTAGTGAGTCCGAGATTGAAGATCTAGACTCGGTGACCCAGATAGTGAGCCGGAGATTAAAGATCTAGACTCGGTGATTAAAAGCTTCAAAGAAGAGATGATGAACTAGGCCGACGTTCTCTCCCTCCGGTGAAGATTTTTTTTCTGGTGAAAAAGAAAAAGGAATTTAATGTTTGGGATATGGAATATGGAATTGTTTGATCGATAATCTTATATAGGCTATAATATTTTAATTTAATGTTTGTTTTATTTTAATTGTTATATGACCAATTTACCCTTTATAAAATCATATTTGTTTAATTTTGGATTAAAAAATTATTATTTTTGACACATAAGCTTCCTATGACCCCACAAAATTGGCCACGTCAGCAATTTCTGACGTGGCGTGTTTAATTTTGTGTAATTGGAAAAAATTGATAGTTTAAACACCTAATTGACAAAATTGAAAGGTGGATCACTGAAGTGGAATATGACCTATAGTTTAGGGTACTAATTCATATTTAAGCCTTAATTTTAATGGCATACTTGTACAATTCACAAACTCTTAGGGTTTAGGGTTTGGATTAGGGTTTAGGTTTTGAACCCTTTAGGGTTTAAGGTTTAAATCCTTTAGGTTTGCAATTTAATTTTCAAAATTTTCCAATTTCGGTTTTCAAAATAGAAAATTAATAATTCCAAATTACAATTAGGATTCGATAATTATATTAATATTTCCTAATCATAAAATTCAATCTTGCTAATTAGGATTAATATTCCTAATTAAAATTGCTTAATTTAGCAATTAGGGTCAAAATGGTCATTAGGGTTTATAACCCACGAATTAGGCTTTTAATTAGAAAAATAAATTTTCTAAATTACAAATAGGGTTTGTAAAATAGAAATTAAGATAACTAAAATATAATTAGGGCTTTCTAATCATATTAAAGTTTAATACACACATTAGGCTTGCCAATTAGGATTAGGGTTTCCTAATTTAGGGTTTAGAATTCCCGAATATGAAATTAGGGTTTCCCGGCTTTCGATTAGGATTTCTAACGGTACATTTGGGTGTCTCATCCTGAGATTAGGTTTTCTAATCTCTTCTTAGGGTTTATAAGTATTAAACCTTACCCGATCAATCATTGATCAGTACTACCACACAGTACAAACACGTAATCAATAATATAATTATTTTAATTATATTTTATATCGAATCCCTATCCGAACTTAGGGTTAGGGTTTCTATTCTCCGTTAAGCACAACTCTACTCTATTTTTTATTAGTCAATACACAAATTGACCTTCTCGAAACATGTATCACCGATACTTGTCACATAAATGATAATTAATATTAATATTAATTAAAAAAAAAATTATTCACAAATTTTGGATTATTCGAAATCCCGGGTTATCACATTCACCTCTCCTTAAAAGGATTCCGTCCTCGGAATCACCGCTTTCTTATTCTCTACAATCTTTTAAAGTTGTATCATCAATTTATTTTTAACAACACAATATTAATTTGTGTCATATTCTAACCTGTAACTTGAATCGTATAAAAGAAAACAAATCACAACAATATCTAACTCGTATTTCTCGCGTAATTTAATTTCTAACCGAACTCGTTACCTGTCGCCTTTTCACGGGAAGCTGCTGCATTTGGAACTGTCATGCTAAGAGTGAATGTTGTTGGTCTTCTTGGCTGTGCAAGTCCTCGAATCACCAAGGTTCTGCTACCGGGTCCCTTGTCGGCACTTTTCCTCTCTACATTTCTCTTCGGACAATTTCAGACCAGATGATCGGTCGATCCACACGCAAAACAACCTTGTATCTTCTTTGGAATGGGACACTGGGGTGACATATGTCCTTCTTGACCACAGTTGTAACAGACTCCTTTGTTCTTCAAACAAACTCCTTGATGACGCTTCCCGTAAACTACACACGGCACGCCTTTCTTCCTAATCTCTACTGGATTATTTCTTGAATTAATATCACCATCCCTATTACGTTTCTTAAGATTACTACCTCCATTATCACCTATCATAATATTTCCTTCAGCCTTCCTTCTTTGTTCTTGACTATTCTTCAATACAGCTTCAATTTCTCCTTCAGCGATAATGGATTTTTCTAATAACGTTGAAAATGAACTAATTTACAGCACATCCAACTTCTCGAGTACCAACGATTTCAATCCGTTCCTAAAACATCATGCTTTAAGCTCCTCAGTGTCCACTCGATGTGGAGCAAATTTTGCTAACTCGTTGAACTTGACAAAGTATTCTGTCACCGTCATATCTTCCTGCTTCAGATTCAAAAATTGTTCTTCCATATTTCTCTTTAGACTTCCCTTCCTTGGCGGCATTATGTGATAAAAATCTTACATTAATTCTTCTTCTTTACACAGATTCTTATTAATAGCACAATAAAAATTTCTCATAGAATCGCATATTTGTTCACATAGCACACAATACATTTAGCTCTTAACACATAGCACTATCCCTTTTTAAATAATATCAGGATTAACAATACAACTTTAAACAAAAGTTGTAATTCTCCAACTTTATACAAAAAGTTTTAATTCTCCATTCACACATAATTATTCCCCGTTCATCAAACTTACCACACCTAGGGGTTCAGGAACTTGCCACAATTATATGAGTGTATGAACTTATCCTGGTCAGACCTTTGGCGTCCATTCGCTGAGGGGTTCAAAACATTTTATATAATTATGAGTCATGAACTTACCGTAAGTATGAGTTTTAAGAACTCACAAATTAATCTTAATCTTATATTCATATAGAAAATAAAGATTTCTCTCATACAAACATATATATTTACATATGTTCACACATCGTTCTCAATACACTATCAAAAGATACTATCGCTTAAACTTAAGCTATCTACCGTCAACTCCCTTCACTAGTCTTCTTCTTACTGGGTCACTTATTGCATTCGGCTTAGGACAATATAGGAAAATATGTCCTTCCTGATTAAAATTGAAGCACACGTTCTTCTTCGTCAAACATTCTCCCACGTGACTCTTTCCACACTTGCTGTAGACTTGCTTCTTCTTCGGGTTTGAATTTTCAGAATCATCGATGTCGTTGTCCCTCTTTCTCTTTTTTTTTGCCCTTCTTGCTGGTTCCTTCAGACGATCCATCACCTTTGGTCTTTATACTTTCCACATGCGCCTTTAGCTCGTTTCGTTCTTCGGTCATTTCGCGTAACGCTCGCTCCGTCTTCCACAACTCCTCCAAGAGAAATACTTTTCTCCGGAGTTCTTGAACTTCTGCAGATACTTGATCTTGTTCTCCAACTTTGATATTTTTCTCGTTCTCTACCTTAGCTTCTTCGAACTCTGCCTTCTCATCACCACTCCGATACATCTCGGGATAATCATCATGATCACTCCCCAGATTTACCATAGGTTCATCTTTTCCCACCTCTTCAACTAACTCGCTTTGCGCTGGTACCTAGGCTACTGGCACTAGTGTAACAGCCGCTAGCATCTCTGCACTCTTTTCACCTTCTCCAGACATCCTACAATCAGTCTAAATGACTTAATTAATACTTCTCCTGTACAAACTTCTCACACTATGTGTCCACACATCTCACTATCGATACGCTTCGGCAATCCCTCACTTAGAACTCTAAATGAGTTTTCTCTATTTCACTTATGGTTATAATCCTAGGGTTTTTCCCTACCCTACTTAAGGTTTATAACCTACAGCGCTTCTACTAACTGGTGATACCTTGGTCACTACAGCTTTGATACCAACCTGTGACACCCCCAAATTCGGGTTTCCTGACCCCCGAGTTTGGTGTTCACGATCCACAATATAATACCATTTAACTACCCATTCATGTATAAATAGGAATACATAAGCTTCATTAACTGATATAGTTAATACATTATCCCATGTTTTCTAACCTTAACATTACAAACATACCCTTTAGTTATACAAAAAGGGTTCACAAATACAATATAATAATAATGTTATTCGTAACTAATTAATCACTATGTCTTCGCCCTTATTCTTCACAGCACCTTCTGCCACTTTTTCCCTAGCTGAAAAGTTTTATTTAGCAAGGGTGAGCAATAAATTTGCCCCGCAAGTTAAAATATACAATGAATGTATAAGTATCAGAATAATAGACTATCTATTTTGATAGAATGACACCAAAGTTCGGGGAACTTTAAATTAGCTGAACAATGCGTTAATCAATAACAAGGCTTCTCCCTTTCCATGCAACACAATATTATAATAATGAAAGAGTACAACGCTTTCAAGTTTTTACGATATTCTATTGAATAAACAAGAATCAATTCTATGAATAACAAAGTGGAATATTTTCTAGATTTATGTTGAGTGATCTCACCAGATCTTTGAACTTATTTTCTCGGGTATCTATCAAAGATTTACTTTGATACATACTCAGGCGTATCAGATAATCATAAAGATTAAATCATACCCCTCTGCAAGTATAACAAGTGATCAGCTTTATTATACCATATATTATGCATAATACTTAACATCGTGCAATGGTCGAATATGCGACCCAAAATGTTCCTTTTATATAAAAGGTTGTTCTTCCCAGTCTTAGAATCAAGATTTTTGATTTAACAACGAAATACTGTGATTTCAAATTCTATCTACTTATTGATCTAGCCGAAACAATCGGCATCGATCTATCAATAACAATTGATTTCTCTTCCCGTATTTATCAAGTTCTAACAAATGTTCGTCTAGCCAAAATAATTAGCTAAGACATTTCTCAATATAATTTGACAATAAACAGGAATTATCTATACTGTCAATATTAGTTTCTACAGATATAAATATCCAACAACAGTAATTCTACGAATATATATTTTTCGAATCAGTAATTCAATTTGAATTATTAATCATGCACTAACTGCGAATAATCAACAATAACTTCCCTGGACATGGTATAATTAGCAATAATTAACCATAATAATTGAATGAATATAACTCAAAGTTGAGTTAGGAAACTTGCATTCCGCGTTGATTACAGCTACACAATATAATTAATTGCGTTCGTAAGACCTATAACCAATAATATCGGTCTCACAATTAGCACAATCATTTATAACACGTAACACTATATTCTACAGTCAAACTTCTCCTATGCACATTATCACATAGCCACATTAGTGTTTATAACCTATATAAACACTTATCCAATCTAACTATTTCGGTCTGGTTGAACCTCGGTCCATTTTCGGTGTTCTGGTCACCCTATCCGACAATTAACACATTGATTGTCAATTAAACTTGGTCTCTAAGCTTCAATATTATTTTAGATAAGTCAAATATCGTTTATAATATTATCCGGAAGCTTTTAATAATTTATAAATAATTATTATAATTTATAACAATTTTTCAAACACTTAAATCATTTTTAAATGATTTAATTATTAAATAATCTTATCATTATTAATATTTAATAATATAAAAATATTAATAACACACTTGTCAAAATATTAAAGTTATTATTAATAACTTAAAATATTTTTAAATCATCAATATTCTACTTAAATGATTTTTAAATCATTACCATTAATATTTAAATATTAATGTAATTATTATTAAAATATTAAAAGTCACTAATTATAATCTAAAATATTTTTAAAACATTTTTCTCACTTTTAAATGATTTTTTTAAATCAATAAAATCATTTTTAATTCATTTATTTAATATCATAATTAAATAAATCTAATATCATTAATATTAATTTATTAATGAGAATTCTCCAAGAATATTGAAATTTATATTTTATAACTCCAAATATTTCCTAACACTTTATTCCTATTTAAAATAATTTTTTTAAATCAATAAAATCATTTTTATCTTATTTATTTAATTTAGTAATTAAATAAATCTAATATCATTAATATTAAATTATTAATGAAAATGCTCCAAAAATATTAAAAGTCACATTTTATAACTCAAAATATTTTTAAATACATTATTCTTATTTAAAATAATTTTTCATAATATTAAATCATTTTTCTCTAATTTATTTAATACACTAATTAAATAAATTAAATACTTTTAATATTTAAATAATTATAAATATTAAAGAAAAATATTCTAATTGGTCAAAAATTATTTTTCATAATTTAAAATAATTTTTAAACCCATTTTTGGTAATTTTTAGAATTTATTTCTATTTTTTATTCATTTTCCGGAAATTCAGAAATTAAAACAATTAAAACCGTCGCTGTAGGTCTTTGGCGACAGAAAGCGTCGCTGTTGGTATTCTTGAGCTTAAGAACACTGACAGCTTCGCTATCAACCAGCCTTGTTTGACCTGCCATGATTCTCGGTGTATTACGTTTCTAGGCTAGCTTAAACTGTGATTGTGTAGCCAAAATGTAATACTACAACACACAACCAAAAACTTGATCATACAACAACAAATATACAAGATCTGAAGCCCCAAAGTAGCTGTCAGAAGCTTCTGGGCTTTCTGGGTTTCCCAGAAACCCAGACAGCTTCGACTGTCTACTTTGTGGTTAAATTCTCTTCCAGCTCCGGTGGTCGAATCAGTTATGTTATGGTCCAAAGTTATAGTACTAGTGTCAGGGTACATGAATATAACAACAAGTCAGTTTATCAACAACAGACCCACAAGATACGACTCGGTCAAACTCTGACAAAAACTTTGTTCATACGTCTTCTGGAAATTCCAGAATTGCAAAAACAGTGCGAATGGTCTACTTTGACCACCTGCCATGATCTATCTGTTGATTTTTTTATGCGTTATAAAGACCCAGATCTATAGTATATTATACAGGCTATAACATGGTCACAACAACATCAACAACATATATCATAACTGACAGATCTGTTGCTTGGAAAATCTTGTCAGGCGCTGATTTCAAGTTTCTGGGTTACCCAGATTTCATCCGGTCAATGTCGGTCAACAGTCTTTGACCGTTAATAACAAGAAATCTGGACATGTAATGGTTGTGATTTCACTTCCAGATTACAGTCCTTATGTCAGACAACAGATCCAAAACATCAAACAACAAAAATCATTAACACACACGAATCTGTGGCACCTGACATTAGCTTGTCAGACCACAAATTGTGTTCTTGACAGTTTTGAAAAACTTCAATTTTTACCAACTTTGATGCTATGGATCCATCATGGATCATCATAGATCAACTAAAAACATTATATATCACTTATAAAAACACAAAAACAAAAATTTTTCCCAAGCATACAAGACCAAAAGTAAACTAGGGTTTATACCTCTTCTTGCTAGATCTTGACCTTAATCCTCCTTAGTTGTTTTTGTTGTTCTAGCAACTGATATTGGGACTGAATTTCTTGGTGAATTCGGAGGGTTAGAGAGAACAAGAGTGAGTTGAGTGTTTGAGTGAAAATAACCAACTTTTGATGACTTTCTCTCTCTAAATCTCTTATATAATCACTTAGATGCAATGAATGATCTGCTAGCTGCCCATTAGAGGTTGATTTGCTGGTAAGATAAGTCACCTTGGTCAAAATAGTTGGTGAACAACTAAAGTTTTAGCCATTTCTACAAGTTAGCCCATTTAAAATGTAAAAATGGCATTTTGGTCATTTGTAAATTAATTTTAATGGCATACTTGTCCAATTCACAAACCCTTAGGGTTTAGGGTTTGGATTAGGATTTAGGTTTTGGACCCTTTAGGGTTTAGGGTTTAAACCCTTTAGGTTTGCAATTTAATTTCCAAAATTTTCTAATTTCGGTTTCCAAAATAGAAAATTAATAATTCCAAATTACAATCAGGATTCGATAATTATATTAATATTTCCTAATCATAAAATTCAATCTTGCTAATTAGGATTAATATTCCTAATTAAAATTGTTTAATTTAGCAATTAGGGTCAAAATGGTCATTAGGGTTTATAACCCACGAATTATGCTTTTAATTAGAAAAATAAATTTTCTAAATTACAAATAGGGTTTGTAAAATAGAAATTAAGATAACTAAAATATAATTAGGGCTTTCTAATCATATTAAAGTTTAATACACACATTAGGCTTGCCAATTAGGATTAGGGTTTCCTAATTTAGGGTTTAGAATTCTCGAATATGAAATTAGGGTTTTCCGGCTTTCGATTAGGATTTCTAATGGTACATTAGGATTTCTCATCCTGAGATTAGGTTTTCTAATCTCTTCTTAGGGTTTATAAGTATTAAACATTACCCGATAAATCATTGATCAATACTACCACACAGTACAAACGCGTAATCAATAATATAATTATTTTAATTATATTTTATATCGAATCCCTATCCGGACTTAGGTTTAGGGTTTCTATTCTCCGTTAAGCACAACTCTACTCTATTTTTTATTAGTCAATACACAAATTGACCTTCTCGAAACACGTATCACCGATACTTGTCACATAAATGATAATTAATATTAATATTAATTAAAAAAAAATTTATTCGCAAATTTTGGATTATTCAAAATCCCGGGTTATCACACAGTTCCAGCTTAAAGTTAATGTGCACGATTAGTTTTGTAATAGTATAGTTTGATAATAATCTTATATGTTAGATAGTTTATGAATTGTGTATAAGTTAAGGTTAGTCGATTTTGGGGAAATATCATGTAAAGTTTAGTGTATAAACAATTTATTTTTATATCTTCTGCAATAGTTATAGAATGATTGTAATAGTGATAGATTGATTGTACCGGATCCGTGGTGATTTGGGACCCGGATTCGGGGCTTTCACACAAAATCCATCGTGACGTGCTCCCATTTCCATTCTAAAATCTCCAATGGCTGCAATAAGCCGCTGGGTCGTTGATGCTCTGCCTTGACTCTCTGGCACGTTAGACATTTGCTGACGCATTCTGCAACTTCTCTCTTCATGTTCGGCCACCAATAATGTTGACGCAAATCTTGATACATCTTCGTGCTTCCTGGGTGTATCGAATATCTCGTACTATGCGCTTCTTGTAAAATCTCTTCTCTTAACTCTGGAACTGCAGGTACCTATACTCGTCCTTCAAATCTTAGCAATCCAGTGCCATCAATCTTATTCTTCAACTCTTCGCCTTCAGCTAATCGCTTCTTGATATTACCACATTCTTCATCATTTTCTTGTGATTCTTGCACATTGTCCAATAAAGTTGGACTTGCTTCCATTTCTATTACTCTATCCGAATCCTTCGGATTTTTCACCTCCAACTCCATTTTCTCAATTTCTCTTACTAATTCTTCCTGTTCTGTCAATACAAACAATTTTTCTCTGCATTTTTTGCTTAAAGCATCTACCACTACATTAGCCTCTCCTGGATGATATAGAATATCACAATCATAGTCCTTGATCAATTCTAACCATCTCCTCTGCCTCATATTTAACTCCTTCTGTGTAAAGATATACTTCAAACTCTTGTGATCTGTGTATATCTCACACTTTTCTCCGTAGAGATAATGTCTCCAAATCTTAAGGGCAAACACTATTGCAGCCAATTCTAGATCATGGGTAGTGTATCCCTTCTCATAGTCCTTTAACTGTCGTGACGCGTACGCAATGACTTTACCATTTTGCATCAATACGCATCCTAGTCCTTTGTGTGTCGCGTCACTATACACTGTAAAACCTCCCGTACTATCTGGTAATGATAACACAGGTGCTTCACTTAGTAGCTTCTTTAATTCCTAAAAACTTTGTTCACATTTATCTGTCCACACATACTTAACAGCCTTCCTCGTCAGATTAGTCAATGGTGTCGCTATCTTTGAGAAATCTTGAATAAACCTCCGGTAAAATCCTGCCAATCCTAAGAAACTTCTGACCTCTGTCGGCGTCTTTGGTTGTCCCCAATTTTTCACCGCTTCTACCTTAGATGGCTCAACAGAAATTCCCTCGTTGTCAATAACATGTCCCAAAAATTGAACTCGCTTCAACCAGAACTCACACTTTGAATATTTTGCATATAGTTTCTCCTTTCTTAATGTTTCCAATACAATCCTTAGATGTTCGGCATGCTCCTCTTCAGTCTTTGAATACACCAGAATGTCATCAATGAATATAACCACAAATTTATCCAAATACGGTTTAAATACTCTGTTTATCAAGTCTATAAAAGCAGCTGGCTCATTTGTCAGTTCAAATGACATCACTAAGAACTCATAATGGCCGTAACGAGTTCTAAATGCTATCTTTGGTACATCCTTCATCCTTACCTTCAACTGATGATAACCAGTTCTCAGGTCAATCTTCAAAAACCATCTCGCTCCTTTAAGTTAATCAAACAGATCGTCTATTCTTGGTAACGGATACTTGTTCTTGATTATCACCTTATTCAACTCTCTATAATCCACACACAACCTCATAGAACCATCTTTCTTCTTTACAAACAACACTGGTGCTCCCCACGGAGATACACTAGGTTGGATGTACTTCTTATCTAACAACTCATGTAGCTGGATCATTAGCTCTTTCATTTCTACCGATGCCATCCTATATGGTGCTTTCGATATCGGCGCTGTCCCCGGTACTAAATCAATCACAAACTCTATTTCTATGTCTGGAGGAAGTCCCGAAAGTTCTTCTGGAAAGATATCCCCAAACTCATTAACTATAGGTATCTGCCCCATGTCCGAATTCACAACTTGTGTATCCACTACATGAGCCAAATAACCTTTACATCCTTTTTGTAACATCCTCCTGGCCTGTATCATCGTCAGACAATTTGTTTGCCTTAGCGACTTGCTACCATAAAATACAACTTTAGACTTATCTGGTGTCTTAAGCTGTATGCTCTTTTTTTGGCAATCTATAACTGCCTCATGGTTAAACAACCAATCCGTCCCTAAGATAACATCAAATTCTCCTAAGCGTATCGGAATCAAATTCATGCTTAGCTTATGTCCCTTTATTTTCACACAACAATTTCTATGGATAAACACTACAGGGATTACTTCTTTGTTGGCAACTTCTATATTCATTGGGTTCTTTAACTTTTCACAGGGTAAATTTAATCTTTTTGCAAATTCATCAGACACAAATGAACAGGTAGCTCCCGAATCAAATAATACATATGCATTTATATTATTGATCGGAATAATACCCGACATAACCTCCTTTGATGCAACTGCGTCTTGCACAGTCATGTTGAATGTTCGGGTTGTCGGCTTGCTCTGTTGCGTTGGCCCACCTATTATTAACTTTGTGTTGCTGCTTCTGTTTCCACTTCCTCCATCTGAATTCTTCTTCAGTGGACAATCCTTGAATCGTTATCCCGATCCTCCACAAGAAAAATAACCACCTTTCTTCGGCTTAGGACAATTTGGTGCCATATGTCCTTCTTGCCCACAATTATAACATACATTTTTCCCTTTCATACACTCTCCCGAGTGATTCTTTCCACATTTTGCACACGCTGGCTTCTTCTGTTGTGTATTCCCTTGTTGCATTTATGAATCGTTGCCACTGTTGTTCCACTTGCGTTTCTTGCTATTACCACCACCACTGCTGGCACCCTGATTTCCACCTTCAATCTTCTTCTTATTCTTTTCCCTATTGTACTTGGACACTGCTTCACGACCACCTTCTGCAATGATAGCCTTTTCCAACAACGTTGAAAACGTATTAATCTGTAAAACTCCCACTTTGATGTATATCCACGGTTTCAATCCATTCTCAAATCTACGCGCCTTTCTTGCCTCTTTGTCCACCTGATGTGGTGCAAATCTTGCTAGCTCATTGAATTTGGCGGCATACTCTGAAACTGTCATGTTCTCTTGCTTCAATTTAAGAAATTTCACTTCCATCCTAGCTTGCATACTCGGCGAGAAATAATTCTCAAAGAACAACTCCTTAAACCTTGTCCAAGTTACTACTTCTGTTCCGGCTCTAGTTCGACTCCCACCAGTAATTAGCTTCACCTTTCATCAAGTATGTAGCAAAAGCTGTCTTTTGTTCCTCTGCTACCCTGGCGATAACAAAAGTTTTTTCCATCTCCTTAATCCATGTCGGAGCTTCTATAGGGTTTGTGGTTCCCTTAAATTCTGGAGGTCCGACTGCTTTAAAGTCTTTGAAATTGGCCAATCTATTATCTGGTCGATTTCTAGCTGCTGGTGCTCTATTTTGCATAGCTTGAGCTAACATGTCTACAAAGTTTTACATTGGATCTGCTTGACCTCCTTCATTATTTTCATTTTCAGTTTCTGTTCTATCAGTTACATTTCTCTGTGTTCTCGGTATTGTAATAACTGTGAATTTTAAGTCACTATATATGTATGTACATTATTGATATTTAAAACTTTGTGTTATATAGTGAGTTAATATGTGACAACATATGTGAAGTGGTGCATTGGTCAATTAACATATATATTATAGTTATGGATATATACATTTATAGATTTTATTAAAAATGAAAGCTTTGTAACCTAATTATATATTAGGTGAGACAATTAAATAACCTAAGGGTTATGGTAATAAGGAGAGATTAGTATTTAAATTGTATACTAACATAAGTGGATAATCTTATTATTTCAAGTGACTAATAATTTTAGACCTAATTTTTGTGAACCTAATTAGGTTATAAGCTAAAGTCACATGTATAGGTAATTAAATTTCATAAGATTAGGAATGGAAACCATAAATAAATAATTTGGGTAACATATATTAAAATTGTTAGACTATGTTTATTGCATGGCCCAAAACAATTAAAGGAGAAGCCCAAAAGAAATAAAATGTAAGCCCAAACTTAGCCCGCTTGATTAAGGGTATTTTAGACCTTTGATTTATCTAATTTATGCATTAAAATAAAAGCTAAATGAAGGAATTAGTGGGCATATATATGGCTGGCCACATTAGCCTTTTAAGTCAACTAATTAAGCTAAGCAATGTCCATTAGTAGTAACTCTTACACAAAAGGACATGGTTGTCAAGCTCCCATTGGTTGTCACTTTATTAAGCATCCTTAATCATGATTAGACTAATTAAGGTGATAAGACAAAGCTTCTATCCATGGGTTAAAGAAAGTATGAGGGATAATAGCTAGATACACTAAGTGTATCTATATTTTTTGCAAGTATCCTTTTATTTCATTTTTTTCATTTCATTTCTTCTCTCATTCTTCCTCTTATAATTTTCTCCCAAGCTAGCCACTTCTAGAGAGAGAGTTTCGGCCATATATAGAGAGAGACGAGTGCTAGTTTGTTCATGCATCCAAAGTTCATCATTTACTTTGGTAAATCAAGGAAGGTTGCCATTAAATCAAGGTATAACCTAACCGTCATCTTCTTCTTCTACTTTGTTTTTTTTAGCTTGAGTTTTGTTGGGGTTATGAACAAATACTCAAGATACCCTAGTCCTACATATCATCATGTATGGAACTAAGTATCTTGAGTGTTAAATCAAAGGCTTAGAGGAAAATATGAGCATATGTTCTCCAAGGGTGAAAACTCTTCTTTTATTCCACTAAATATTGTATAACTCAAGTTTTTCAACTTAGATACATGAGTTGTCTAGTAAACCCAAGTGATAGCACACAAATCTAGCAAGTTTTGAAATCTTTAGAACTGATTTCCCCAAAATAGCCCACTTGGAATGTTAAGGGTTCAAAAACCCTAAAATAGTTTCTATCCTATTTTTGTTGCGTCTGTTTAGGATAGTTTCATGTCCCTTAAAAATATGAGAAAAATCACAGAGGTACCTTGAGAAGTTATCTACATGTAGGAAAAAGAACGGACACATTTCGAGTTATAGAATGTGCGTAATGACTATTTCCGTAAAGGACTCCTAAAACTTTACCTTCGAATATCTCACTGTGTATACATTGGAAAATTCCGAAAGTTTTACAGTAAGTTCATATATGTTAGGAGAGCATACCCTGAAAATTTCAGATTTGTCTGAGCAAAACTCAATTTATCAAAAATGAAGCAAGATCCGAGTGTTTTGCAAACTTTAAAAATAGTAGATCATTTTTTAAAATTCTAAAAAAATTTGGGGATCCTTGTGGGTTCATATTCTGTCAAAATACAGAAGCTGCGAATTTTTGGAATCAGTTTACTATTTTTCCTAAAAATGATTAAGTTATGAATAAAAGGAAATAAATAGTTAAATGATGTCTTTAATAAGAAAAATGTTATTTTTATGCTTGAATACTCATAATATATCATATCATGACTATCTTAGAGCACTTTGGTAATTTATGATAATAAATATTATTTATGACCTTTTATGGATATTAAATAAGAGGTTTAATAAAGGGTGAACAATTAGAATAAATTATTTATTAATCCAATAAATTATTAAAATATTATTATGATATTAATAATATTAGAATATGATATTGATAAATAAATAAAAATATTAGGATTAAAGTTTCTTTAAAATATTATTAAATAGTTAATAATATTTGATTTAAGCATTGATAAATGATTAAAGTATTATTAAATAATTAATAATATTAGTAAATGAATAAAATGATACTAAAGCATAAGTAAGATATTATTAAAATAATAATATTAATTAAAATATTATTAAGTGGATTAATAATATTAGTAAGATATTAAAATATTATTAAGATGTTAATAATATTAGTAGATAAATGAAAGTATTATTAGGGAACTAATAATACTAAGCGGTGAATTAAATATTATCAAGATTAATAATATTATGTTGTTATTTAATAGTAACATTATCAAGACATGATAATGTTTATAAGAACTAAATGTAATATACAATATTTATGTGATTACATAATCTAATGTTATACTATGACTAATTGAAAGATTAACTATAGGTCTCTCAAAGAAAGATAATTTAACTGCATAGTGGATATAAATTAATTGCGTAGCCATAATCTACAGACAAGGCAAGTTTCCTAACTCAAACTCGAGTTATTATTTTCAAAGCATATTAGTGAATAATTATTGATGATTATTTACATCTATAATGATTATTGAAATTCGCACTTTGTGCAATTGAATTCCTGTTCTACTATTATTGAACTGTGAATTAAATTAAAGTTTTTCATTCATGAACTGTTTATGAGATAGATCTATGCTAATTGTATCAGCTAGATCAAACATGTTTAAATTTGGTAAATCTAATGTATTTTAAAAAGCTGTTCTTATTAAATTGATATGATAAGAACTCTTGACTGAGAAAAGGACGAATTTGATTAAGGCATGATATCAATGTCGGATTATTAAGTGTTTATGCATAAATCACGAGGTATGAAAGGCTGATCCCCTTGAGTACCAAAACTTATTAAGAGGCCCAGTTTAAATAACTGAGAACCTTGACAAATGTTCATGGTTATTTCAAAACCACTAAGTTCATGTTATTCAATTATTCGAAGATTCAATTGTTAATTATTAATTCATGTTCCTTCACAACCTTATATTATTGTTGAACATTGATAGCAAAACTTCTTTCCAGTTATGATATATCTCCCTTGTATATAAACTTGCTAAGCAAATTAGTTGCTTACCCTTACTATATCATGACATTTATTTCAGCTAAGCCTGAAGGATCCAATACGAAGGACAAGGGCAAGGGCAAGATCTAGGAATAGTTTAAAATGAATATTAATTATTAATATCCGATGGAATTTCTTATGTAAACCTTTTGTAATATGAATGGTGTGTTTAAGTTAAGGTTAAGAACACCTTGGGACCATGTTATGGAACTTTATTATAATAAACAATGTCTGTTTATTATTTCGTAATAGTTATAGAATGCTTATGATGATGATAGATCGTGAGCACCGAATCTGAGGTTAGAGAACCTGGATTTGGGGGCGTCACAGGTATTCCTCTTCCTCTCCATCTTGGTGGCATTTTCTGTTTAGACAAAACCTTAAATTATACTTTGAGTTTTATTATATGCCATAACTTATTCGTATTTAAATAATAACACATAATTTTAAATCGAACAATAATATAATCAAAATGTTGGATTGCAATTAAGCTTACTGAATTAATTCTCAAAACTTAATCAAACATATGATTATAATACTGCATTTATATTTATATACCAAATTTTAGCATCATACACTTACATGTTTGGCATATTTTTATAAATGCTAACTATCCCATTTTAAACCATAAAAGATGGGATCTAACAAAAGAGATACTCTCTTATACACATAAATGAGAATACATCATATTTACATACAACATCACACCTTCTAAGGTTTACATCAAACATATAACCCTAATAAACAAAAGGGGTATCATCTGCATCTATATACACATAACATCTAAGCTACATCATCCCAGCTTGCCCTGCGGGGTCACACGAACATGCTCCTGGGGGAATACTCAATCCATGACTCGACGTCAAACGGATCGACTCGACTCTCCTCTATCCATATGAGGCCTCCTAGTACCACTTCGCTGACCTTCATTAGCTGTGTCCAAAGCCAGCCCCAAGGTCCCAACTCTGACCTTGTTTGCCTACAATGCTATCTATAGCTGATCAACCCGTTTGGTTGCCTCATGCCATGACTCCTCTACATGTATCTTGTCTGCTATCTCCAAATCGAACTAACCTCGCATCGCCTGATGTTCCACCCTCAGTATCCCTAGCTGTAAATCTGATTGCTCCAGCTTTCCTCTCAACTCAACCAACTCCATCTGTGCCTGGAAGGCCACATCCTTGTACTGCTGCTCAGAGTACTGCAGGGTGTGGTTCTGCACCTCTAGTTGTGCTATCTTACCCTCCATTTCATTATTTCTCATCAACAAATCCCCTATCAAAACATCTTTAGGGGTGTCTTCCATTACCTCATTCTCTACTGGCTCCTGCTCAACCGAATGGCTACATTGCCCGTCTTCAAACATCCTATAAACACAAATAAACAATATCAGTACCACAACAAAATATATTCATTGATAAAATGAAAGGATATTTTATTAAGTACAACTAAAACTCGATGAATTTCCTTAATTCATCTCCTAACATACCCTATAAGAGTTTTCTTCTAAGGTTATAAACTAGGTTTCGCATCCTAATATTTATAACCTATAGCTTTGATACCAACCTGTGACACCCCCAAATCCAGGTTCTCTAACCTCAGATTCAGTGCTCACGATCTATCATTAACATAAGCATTTTATAAACTATTGCGGAATAATAAACAACATTGTTCATTATAATAAAGTTTCATAACATAATTCCAATGTCTTCTTTACCTTAACTTAAACACACCTTTAATATTACAAAAGGTTTACATAAATAATTTCATCAGATAATATAATAATTAACATTTATATTAAACGAGTCTTGGATCTTGCCGTTGCCTTTGTCTTTCTTATTCGATCCTTCGGGCATAGCTGAAATAAATGTCGTGATATAGCAAGGGTAAGCAACTAGTTTGCTTAGCAAGTTTAAATACAAGAAATGTATATCATGATTAGAAAGGAATTTATTATTCAATGTTCAACAATAGAATCGATTGTGAAAGAACATGAATTAAGTTTCAATAATTGGATATTCGAATAATTGAATAATAGATGCTGAGTGGTTTGAAATAACCATGAACATATACTAAGTGTGAGAGCCCGAATTTTATGAAATGAAAGTATTCAATTTTCTTATAATTATTATGTTATTTAGTAAATGGTTAAATTGATAAAAGAATTAAAGTTAAGGATCAAATTTGGACATGTTTTGGTTACTGAAAATGGCCAGAAATCGGACTGTTTTGCACAGCCATTCAATAATGAGGTGTTTTTCGAAAAAAAATTCATATCTTGTTCATTTTAAAACATTTTTGCATGCTTCAAAAGGGATTTTGTTTTAACTTACATATCTAACATAACAAGAAAGAAAATCATAAAAACTATTAGTAAGTTTCAAAATTAAAAATCTTCAATCACACCTTTCGATTAGGTTTTTCGGTAAAACTCATTTTCATACATTTTACCAAACTTTTCTACACAAACACGTACCAATACACAAGTTAAATCCATTAAACTCTACATCTATCATTCTAGCATGCTTCTAGCCATTTAAAACTTGAACTTCATGTAACTAACATAAAATACACTAAGCATGCAAGATTAGGGTGTTTCTTAAACATTTGTACATAATTTCTTTTCTTTTCTTTTTGATCAATCTTTTAAACACCCAAAAATGTAAGATCAAAACATGATGCATTAAAAAGAAATAAATCAAGAGTTTTGAAAGTTCATGAGCATAGGTTCTTTATTATTATTATTATTATTTTTAAACTAATAAAATACATGAAATTAAAGCTTGAGATTTAATATTTTTACCTTGATCTAAAGGCACACCATCTTGTTTTACCAAAGTATGATATAAATTTTGGATGCATAAGGCTCAAACTCTTTCCCTTTCTTCCTCTAGAATGCCATGCCCTCTCTCTTCTCTTTGTTTTTTTTTTCTAGCAAACTTTGGAAGAATGAGAAGTAAAGAAGTAAAACTTATTTTTTTTTTCTAAAGAGAAGTATTTATATGTGGGTATACGGTGTGTATATATATATATATATATATATATATATATATATATATATATTTTCACCCAATTTACATTCATCTCTTCTCTCTTATTTTGCCCATTAAGAATAAAATAATTAAGCTAGAATAATAGGGTGCAAAGTTAGTAGTATTTGGTGAACAACAAAAGTAACTTAATAATTTACATCACGTGCCTCTCCCTCTCTCTATTTGATCGGATCATGCCCCATCTTGGCAAATTTCATTTCTTGTTTTATTTGTTAATTAACCATCTAGAAGGTCCATATAAATTGGGTCACAGCTTGGGCCATTTCATTTCTTGTTTGGGCTCTCTAATTACATTGTTTGGGCTATGTAAAAAAATAACATGATCCAATAGATAAATTTTATCTTACCCTAATTATTTAATTAGAGTTTCCATTCTAATAATTATTTATGTACATTTAATTTTATAACCCAGTTAGACTTACTTTAATTAGGTTTAAATTAAATATTAAATTGAGATAATAAAATTGATCTCGTAAGTTAGTATAATTTTAAATACTATTATTTTTCAATACCATAACCCTTAGGTTATTTTATTTCCATACCTAATGTATAATTAGGTTATGTAACTTTTTCGTTTAATTCTCTTTATATAATTCATACATGCATATATATTTAGAATATATATATTTATTTATTTATTTAACCATAAACATTTTTCCACATAAATAATAACATATTCATTCAGTATATTTCACAAAGTTTTCAATATCATTAATATTTAATTAATATATTTAATTACCACGTGACTTAAAACTCATGGTTATTACAGTTAATGAGCAAAACAAGCGTGTGCATAATTGTAAAACTGACTCTACTTCTTTCCCTTTTTGCAGAATTTCATAACAAAGACATCTAGTTTACATCAGAAGAGACGGTATCCCCATTATCATTTCCTGGTCTAACTTGAGAAAAATTCCCTTCATGGGATTGAGAAGTAGAATGGCACTAAAGGGATCATCAACCTTCTGACTTTTGCCATAAATAAATGTGACATCACACTCAAATTCATCATCTTACATACTTGGGATTGACAAAAATAAAGAAGCCTTCTGGCCACCAGGCACCAAAATTCTCAATTTAAAAAAGAGCTCAACTCTATCAACTAACAAACAAATTATAAGTTGAACTAATTTTTTTTAGTGATGGTTGAAGTGGAACTAGAAGTAAACCACCGAATAAATGCAATTAACCGCAAACCATGCACACCGGGGTAATCCCACAGGCCACAATAGACTATATGTGGGTGGCCTCAAAGAGGTCATTGCCTTAATGGATTCAACCCATGACATATGCCTTGAAACTTGGAAGGCACTTTCATCTGTCTCGCAACCACTAGACCAATTAAATGTTGACACACATTGCTTTGTTTGGAACTCCCTGAAAAAATATTAACAGAACTGCTATATTGGCAAAATATGATCAACAATTCTGTACATTGCAACCACAAACCAATAATCACCTACTCTTTGACAATCTCACCTCAAAAACACTGCCTGGGTAAAATGAAAAGGTAATGGAAGGTAATGCAAAACTAGAAGAGGTATCATGAATAAAGATGCAAAGAAATAAAAAATGCAGCACATATCAGTGAAGATAGATCCAAGTGGATTTGAACCACCAACCTCTCAGATTAACATCCGAGCGCTCTTTGCCATTTCTGAGCCTACAGATCTTCAAGAGCATAGCATTGTAACAGTTAAAATATTCGTCTTTAATGAGTTAGGGTAGAACTCTCTTATTTACAGAAAACATAATCAATTGGCAAATCAATTATCCAATGTTTGAAGTTCAAAAAATTGAAACCTAGCACAACAGAAAACATAATCAATTGACCACTCTTGAGTATGCTCACAAGACAAATCGTCCCCTTTTACAAATAGGATAAGAGCCAAACCCAAATTAGTCAAATCAGTGGCTGGTTAACAACCAAGGAAAAATATTATAACTACAAGAAGACAAGACTTTTGATAAAGAGGTTATAGAGATGATACTTTTAGCTGTGCTAATCATGCTATATACTTAAAGACAAGGTTTACATAGGATTTGAATATCAACCACCGGAAAAGAATTATATTGCGACAAAAATATGTGGAATTTTATTCCGAGTAGAAGCATCAATTAATTACACATGAATTTTTGTACTAATCTACAAACTATGCCATTGTGTCTATTTATTTTTGTCGCAATGTTGATATATATCAAAATGCAAACACAACAACCTATGATTACATTTTGAGAAATTTCCAAACGAACAATTTCAAGTCCATATTTACAAACATACAATTCATGGGGAGATAAAGATATAGATCAAATCAACCCAAACTTAGATTTAAGACATGCAACATTAATAAAAATTAGATCCAAAAACACTTGAACCACTAGCCTCTCATATTACGATCAAAACACTTTTGCTAAATCCCGAGCCTACGGATCTTGAAGAACACCAATGTTACATGAAATACGACATTATTGTCCAATTGCCAGTATCTACAGCCACTGGTTACTTGGTTACTGCAAAACATGGCCATCAACCACTTTTACCTCCTTGAACGGAAATCCAGAATCTCAGCAACATGCGAGATACTCTCATTCATAGGCTGGGTGAAATATATATATACATATATATAGTAGTGATCTTTTAAGAGATGAAACCATTTTAATTCTGAAATGGTTGAAAACTAATTAATCAAGAAACTGACAAGAGAATCATATACAGTTATCAACTGTAGAAACAATCAGAAAAATAATATAATGGTAACATTTACACCCAACGGTTCTTCTACCTGACAGCACAAGCCAAAAATTAACTTACCAAACACTACCTCCCATCCAAAATTAGAGATATTTTTGACTTTTTGAAGCAAATTTACAACATATTGACGTATAATTGTTAAAGGCTTAAAACAACAAATATATTAATTAGTATAATTTCTCTAGATAGTTTAAAATGGTTATATTTGTTTAAACTCTAAACGAATAAATTCGTGTGTATTTTAAATTTTAGATTTTTGCAAATCAACTACAAAAAGTCAAAATGTATGTTTAAATTGATGTAGACGTAATGGATTGTGAATTATAAAAATCTGTAAATTTACACCTCAAGATACCACTGCACCAGTTAGATATACAACTGAATTCCTGGGGCAGAGATTGTCCATTAGTTTTTCACATTACAAAGTGGTGTGCCTCCAACGAACTAAATATGGAGGAAGCGAACAACCTGATAATTTAAATGTCAGGAAATGACTTTTTAAAAATATATATTGATTCTTTTCTTCCATCATACGTATGTAAATATACATATTATACAGGAAAGAAGTGGACAGATACAATAAGTGCGTAATAATTACTTAAAAGAATAAGAACACAAAAAAAATTGTTAGCTAGTCAAATTTAAAATAAAGGAATTTAAGAGATCATAGTATTTAAGATAGCAAAGTAAAGGAATTTCATTGTGAAGTTTTAGGTTTTAGCTAAAGCTTGTAGGAACTAAACTTTATAACAATGTCAAAAGAAGAGTAAACCATCTTACTTTTTCCCCACTCAGTGGCGAAGCCACATAGAGTGGTATGGGGTCAATCGCCTCCACTGAAAAAAAAAATTATTTTATAATGTAAGGTAAATTTTAAATTTTTTAAGTATTATATATAAATTGACCCCACTAAAATTTTATAAATTTTCTATTATACGGGGTCAAATTGAAAATTTATAACTTTGTCAATCAAATTTTAATCACATATGACTCATATCCTCTTAATATATGTATCTCTCTATAATATTTTAAACTAAATAATAATCTAATTTATATTATTTTTAAAAATAAATAATGAATTACTTACTTATGAACAGTTGTGATTAAAAAAGTCTAGTATGAGTCAATATAGTGTATATATACCATATATTATTACTCATTATATTTTCATTGTAATATAGTGTGTGTGTGTGTATATATATATATATATATATATATATATATATATATATATATATATATATATATATGTACTCATTATATTTTCATTGTAATATAGTATATTTTCATCCATCTGCGAAGGCCTATCAGATTCATGTCTAACATCATTAAAAATAGAATATAATTAACAACTTTATGTTCCAGAATAAAATGTTAGTACCACAAGTTTAGAGCAATGGTTGACTAGCCCCTTCAAATTCAAACAGGAGCAAAATATATGCTCACTATCACAAAAAGTGGCACTCGCAAATTTAAGAAAGTTTCAATTTTTTCAATTTAACAAAATTTACGAACATATAAAAGTTATTTTTTCCATGTGTGTTTTTAGATTAGGAGCTTTTAACATGATAATAACCAAATCAATTGCACTTTTTGAAATAAACAAAGAGAGCAAAAAAATGGAACTTTTTGGGGAAGGGATGAATACATAACAATTATGTAGAGACCAAAATCTCTTTTTGCTAAACAGTTTTATTGTAAGACCCCAACTTATTAATGAATAAAATCAAATTTTCTCTAAATATTATTGTGAATAATAAGGGGCTAATTTGATATAATACTTTGGTTATGGGTGAAATGTGCAAATTTTGCAAAATAAGCAAGTGGTTATAAAATATTCATTTTGTCGGGAAATATTCGTTTGGTCGTGGAATATTCTTGCTGTCGGGGAATATTCGTACGACGGCGCAGCCTTGTGTGGGCCCCATAACGGAAAGCGATTGGATGAAGAAAATGACAAGTATAAGTTATTTATAAATAACGGCGTAGTTGTTACCGTTAATACTGTTGGAATACCCGGTGATTAAAATACAGTAGCACACGGTATTGCACCAATTATTGATTCTTACGTAAGAAGGCACTACTCAATAATTGTTATAGTAGTTATTGTTCAATATTTTATTTTATTGATTCAATAATTGTTGCATTGATATTTTATATTATTGTTGTTTCAATAATTGTTGCTGCACAGTATTTTCCATTATCAGATCAATAATTCATATTATTTGAATAATATTATTAGATAACATTATTGACAATGTCTAGAAAGTTCTATCTAAGGAGAGGTTTGGTCATCTAATTGCGCGCCAGTAAGGAGAAATCCTTATTGGAAAGCCCCCTCTTTCCTGGGAACGGCCTGGTTGTCATAAATGTGATTCTGTAATATTATTTGTGAATAATTAATTATTGATTCATATGATAAGGAAATATTTATTTTATGTGGATATAAATGAGGGATATATTTTTGTGGTTAAAAATAAAGGAGTTAATGTTGAGGTGTTTTATCAGTATTTTTATCGGAATGGAGGTATTAAAAATCAAATCAGGGTTTTTGAGAAATATTGCGGGTGTTATAATTTTTAATCCGACCGTTGGATCGTGGTAATTTTTGGATATGTTATACATATATAAGTTGAGTATATGTCCACAAATTTTGAACTTAAAAATGAACGTATGATTTATTATAAATTTTACGAGATAACTGGTTCAGAAATTGTTGAATTTTCGGAGTTTATCATTTTGATGGAAAATTCTAGAATTGGTGGGCCCCACTTGTGGTTGGTGAAGAAATGTGCTGAATTATATTTCAAATGTGGTAGGTGGGAATAGTAGCAGGTAAAGCCATCAGGTTGCAGGTCAAACCTACTAAAATTTTCCTATAAATAGAGGGCTAAGTTAGAATTGAAAATCACACCAGAAACAAGTTTTCTCTCTTTCTCTCTCTAGATTATTGAGTGTATTTTGTGAGTATTTAGATACTTTGAGAGTTTCTATTCATCAGAGCAAGTTTCTTTCAGCCTTATACCGGTATTCCGACCAGAAGTACTGATATCTTGAGGTAAGGGATATTATTTTCTTCTTAAATGATATTATTTTCTTCAATATCATTATGCTGAAATATTGATATGAGTTTTTATCAAATTTAGAACTTTTTGTGTCGGGGTTACTATTCACGTATACGGCACTATTCACGTATACGGTACTATTCACGAATACGGCACTATTCACCGAAAAATAAAATTTTCCCTTTTTGTCCAAGATGTCTATTATGGTTACTATCTTTGATTGTATCCATGTTTTGATCTTTATTTTTGAATTCTGCTTCACAATTGATTATTATGAAGTATTATTGATCTTGGATAAACTGTTATACGAATCCCTACTATTTGTCCTTCTGTCTCATTGGATTCGTTCTCTTTAAGATATTTTTCATCATCCTCAGTCCTAAATGATGATATTAATGAATATCTTTGGCCTGTAGTGCAAAGATGTATGATTACTTGATGAATATCTTTGGCTTGTAGTGCAAAGATGTATGATTACTTGATGAATATCTTTGGCCTGTAGTGCAAAGATGAACAGGTGTTGAGATGAACATGACTGACAGGTGATACAAATGAATATCTTTGGCCTGTAGTGCAAAGATGAATATTTGGATAAAGATGATTATTAATTGATGTTACAGGGATAAAATATTGATGATGGACTTTTAAATCTTAGAAGATAGTAGAATTCTTTCTCTACTTGACTCTTCTAATGGTTTGCTGTTTCCGCTGCAGTTGTTGATCTAAAACTTGTTGTCGATTATATTCTATCAGATTTTTCCCTGTTGAAGACTAACGATAATTTGTTTGTATATTATCTTAGTCATAATATTCTTTACTGGGCTAGTTGAGCTCACCCTTTTCCTTTTTGTTCCATTTTTCTTCTCAGGAGGTGAGAACATAGCAGGATCTAGTCGGGGTATGGAGTGATGGTTCTAGAAAGATGTTTTAGCAGTCCTCACTATTTCTGTAAAATAGTGTTTGAATAATTGTAATGAGGATTTATTTGAGTGTGGATATTGTCTAGAAGACAATATTTGTATTTAAACTCACAGTATGTGTTGTCGTATTTTGCACGACATTTGTATTATTGAAGTTGTAGTTTGCTTTCTGTACCATGTATTTGGCGACTCAGAATGGGTGTTGTATACCTATTTTGGGGGCGTCACAGTTGGTATCAAAGCTTAGGGATATGATCCCTGGCTGAGATGTGAGACAAGAACTAGGAGGGGAGAGACGGAGAATTCCTTCACTAGTATGACTTGACTAAGTTTATTTGGTGTTTATTTGGTCGGTCAGAGTATAGGGATAATATATGACATGACTATTAACCCTTGTTTTATGGCAGTATTTAAGAATGGCAGCTGAGAACGTTAATAATGGAGTAAATCAGACCGTGGAGACACCTTTGATCACCACCCAGGGGAACGTGCAACAGGAAGGCAATATTCCTCCTGTAAACAACGTTACCGAGCAAACGATGAATGATGGAATGTTTAGGAGCTTTTTGCAGTTCATGCAAAATCAAACGAGGGAGACTCGTGTGCAGAATACGGGTGGAAATGATAACAACGCGCGGTTTGTCACAGCTAAGCAGTTCAAAGAATTGGGACCACCAGAATTTAAGGGAAAGCCGGATCCGATCATGGCGGAAACGTGGGTCAAGCAAATTACCAAGATATTTGATGTCTTGGGATGCACGGAGGAACAGAAGGTTCCATTCGCCACTTTTATGTTCCGCGGTGAGGCAGACTACTGGTGGGAGTCTGTGAAGCGTACCCAGCCTGACGCACTCAACATGTCCTGGGAAACATTTCAAAAACTGTTCAATGACAAGTACTTTCCTGAAAGTATTCGTCATATGAAGGAGGTGGAGTTTATCAGACTGGAACAAAACAACATGACGGTGTCCCAGTACGAGGCGAAGTTTGAAGAGTTATCCAGGTTTGCATCTCATTTGGTCGAAAATGAGGAACGAATGACAAGGATGTTTCTGAGAGGTCTAAAACCCGAGATTCGACAATATCTTATCTCTCATAAATTTTCTTTATATTCAGATGTTGTAAACAGGGCTCAATTATTAGAGCGAGATAATGAGTATGTTCAACCGAGGGACCACAACCAGGGTCATACCGGTGGCGACAGTCATCGAAGCAATGACAACCAGAGGGAAGGAAAGCATTCGGACAAAAGCGGTAACCACTCGGGTGGTCATCGTGGCCATGATAATAGGAGAGGTGAGTCAAGTGAAAATTTCAAGAAGAGAAGATTTAACGATGACAGGAAGACGTCGATAGCAGCACCAGCACCAGGAATAAATTCTAGGGGAGGAGAACGACCGCCAGTTAGATGTTACAAATGCGGAAGAGGGACATATCAGTCCAAACTGCCCACAACAGTTCAAGGTATGTTATAACTGTGGAAAGGAGGGTCATATAGCTCGAGAGTGTTCTGTAGCAAAACCAAGTTCAGCGGGGATGGTGACTCCAAAAGTTGTCCCGGATAAGTCAAATCAACGGTTCCTGGAAGAGCGTTTTTCGTGACTGGTCAAAATGCGAGGAACCCGAACGAAAATTAGCACGGGTTAGTTAATTATAAATTTTTGCGAAGTTTATACCTTATTAGATACCGGTTCTACCCATTCTTTTATCTCTCCTGCTTGTGCTCAACGTTTAAACTTGATCCGGAGAAATTAAACTTTGACCTATCTGTGGAAACTCCGTTAGGAGAAACTTTCGTTACATCCACTATTTATAAATCTTGTTTGATCCAAGTTGGCACCATCACATTACCTGTTGACCTTATCTCTTTAAAGATACTTGCTTTTGATGTGATTTTAGGAATCGATTGGTTAACTACTCATCATGCCAAATTGATTGCTTTTGTAAGGTTGTTAGTTTTCATATTCCTAAGCAACCTGTTATTCAAATTCAAGCAACCAAACCATTGAAGTCAAACTCTTTCATATCAAGCCGTAAAGTCATTCGTTTATTGAAAAACGGATGTCAAGCTTTCTTAGCTATGTTATGAACTTGAACAAAAATACGTTAGATGTGAATGATATTTCTATTGTTAGTAAAATTTTTGACGTATTTCCTGAAGAATTTCCTGGCTTAACCCAGAGCGTGATATTGAATTTTTGTATTGATCTTCAACCCGATACAAAACTCATTTCTAAAATCTTATATCGAATGACTCCTATTGAACTTCGGGAGTTAAAAACCTAACTATAGAAGTTGATAACCGAGCCTTTATCTGGTGACTTCCTTTATGGAATGCACTGAATCCAGACTCTCCGTAGGGGACGCCATATTCGTGCGGTAGTAAACTGATAGGTGTCATTGTGACGTGCTATCGAAGGTTGGGATATGAGTCACAGTTGAGAGCAATCTAAGTAGGTAATCGAAGTACGTAGCTTTCTAGGCTTAGCTGGTTATTATCGGAGATTTGTGGAAGGATTTTCTCGAATCGCTACTCCGTTAACTCAGCTGACTCGGAAAGATATAAAATTCGTATGGAGTGAGGAATGCGAGAAGAGTTTCCAAGAACTCAAGAGGAGACTCATTTCGGCACCTGTTCTGACAATACCATCTGGTTCGGATGGATTTGTTATCTACAGCGATGCTTCAGGCAAAGGGTTAGGATGTGTTCTCATGCAACATGGGAAAGTCATAGCCTATGCCTCACGACAACTCAAAGAATATGAGAGGAATTATCCTACTCATGATTTGGAGTTGGCAGCAGTCGTTTTTGCGTTGAAAATCTGGAGACACTACCTGTATGGGGAGAAAGTGGAGATCTATACAGATCATAAAAGCCTCAAATATTTCTTCACCCAAAAGGAACTCAACATGCGGCAACGACGTTGGCTTGAGCTGTTGAAAGATTACGATCATACCATCCAATATCATCCTGGAAAAGCAAACGTAGTAGCTGACGCATTGAGTAGAAGATCATATGCGGGTACGAGTGCAATGTTGTTAACACAAAGGCCCATTTTGTATGACTTGCAAAGGATGGAGATAGAGATGAAGGCTCCAAGTACCCACATGATGATATCAAATATACGAGTAGAACCGACTTTAATCGATAAAGTTAAAGCTGCTCAAGCTACGGACATGGAGCTGATGCGTATGAAGAAGAAAGTGCAAGAAGGTGCTATTCCAGAAGCAAGAATCGATGAAGAAGGAATACTTCGAGTCAACTCCAGACTTTGTGTTCCTAACGATTTTGACTTGAAGCATAGAATAATGATGGAGGCACACAACACACCGTTTGCAATCCATCCTGGGAGTACCAAAATGTATCACGATCTTCGACATACATTTTGGTGGAGCAATATGAAAAGAGAGATCGCGGAGTTTATCTCGAGGTGTTTAACTTGTCAACGTGTAAAGGCGGAGCATCAAGTGCCAAAGGGTCCATTGCAACCACTTGAGATTCCGAAATGGAAGTGGGAACACATTACTATGGATTTTGTTACGGGTCTTCCCAAGGTTTCTCAAGGCATAGATGCGATTTGGGTTATTGTTGATAGATTAACCAAGTCCGCTCATTTCTTGCCGATACGTGAGACTTATTCCCTTGAACGTCTTGCTAGTATGTACGTGAACGAGATTGTGAGATTGCATGGCATGCCAGTATCCATAGTTTCGGATCGTGACCCAAGATTCACTTCACGATTTTGGGTTAGCTTGCAGAAAGCTATGGGCACGGATTTACGATTCAGTTCGGCATACCATCCTCAAACGGACGGACAATCAGAGAGGACTATTCAAACTCTTGAAGATCTATTAAGACTTTGTGTCCTAGATCTCAAAGGGAGTTGGGATAAGTACCTACCATTGGTGGAATTCTCCTACAACAACAGTTATCAGGCGAGCATAGGTGTGGCTCCATTCGAGGCGTTGTATGGAAGAAAATGTCGTTCTCCAGTATGCTGGGACGAGGTGGGTGAAGCAACATTGTTGGGACCAGAGTTGGTACGCATTACTACAGAGAAGATCCAAACGATTCGACAACGTATACAAACGGCACAGGATCGACAAAAGAGTTATGCGGATCTTCATCGGAAGGACGTGGAATTTAATATTGGGGATCATGTATTATTACGTGTTGCACCATGGAAGGGAGTTACAAGATTTGGGAAGAGAGGAAAGCTCAATCCAAGATTTGTTGGTCCATTTGAGATTCTTGAGCGAATAGGAAATGTGGCATATAGACTCGCATTACCTCCAAGCATGTCTCGTGTTCATAATGTTTTTCACATATCTATGCTTCGTAAATATGTTAAAGACCCGAACCACATTATTGAGTTAGAACCAGACGAGATAGCTGAAGATTTAACGTACGAGGAGGTACCTGTTAAGATCTTGGATAGGAAAGAGCATGTCCTACGCACGAAGGTTATACCACAAGTTAAGGTTTTGTGGAGAAACCATGCTATTGAAGAAATGACCTGGGAGTTGGAATCAGAAATGAAAGCGAGGTATCCTCACCTTTTTGAAACATCAGGTACGTACGTCAATTTCGAGGACGAAATTTCATAAGGAGGGGAGGTTGTAAGACCCCAACTTATTAATGAATAAAATCAAATTTTCTCTAAATATTATTGTGAATAATAAGGGGCTAATTTGATATAATACTTTGGTTATGGGTGAAATGTGCAAATTTTGCAAAATAAGCAAGTGGTTATAAAATATTCATTTTGTCGGGAAATATTCGTTTGGTCGTGGAATATTCTTGCTGTCGGGGAATATTCGTACGACGGCGCAGCCTTGTGTGGGCCCCATAACGGAAAGCGATTGGATGAAGAAAATGACAAGTATAAGTTATTTATAAATAACGGCGTAGTTGTTACCGTTAATACTGTTGGAATACCCGGTGATTAAAATACAGTAGCACACGGTATTGCACCAATTATTGATTCTTACGTAAGAAGGCACTACTCAATAATTGTTACAGTAGTTATTGTTCAATATTTTATTTTATTGATTCAATAATTGTTGCATTGATATTTTATATTATTGTTGTTTCAATAATTGTTGCTGCACAGTATTTTCCATTATCAGATCAATAATTCATATTATTTGAATAATATTATTAGATAACATTATTGGCAATGTCTAGAAAGTTCTGTCTAAGGAGAGGTTTGGTCATCTAATTGCGCGCCAGTAAGGAGAAATCCTTATTGGAAAGCCCCCTCTTTCCTGGGAACGGCCTGGTTGTCATAAATGTGATTCTGTAATATTATTTGTGAATAATTAATTATTGATTCATATGATAAGGAAATATTTATTTTATGTGGATATAAATGAGGGATATATTTTTGTGGTTAAAAATGAAGGAGTTAATGTTGAGGTGTTTTATCAGTATTTTTATCGGAATGGAGGTATTAAAAATCAAATCAGGGTTTTTGAGAAATATTGCGGGTGTTATAATTTTTAATCCGACCGTTGGATCGTGGTAATTTTTGGATATGTTATACATATATAAGTTGAGTATATGTCCACAAATTTTGAACCGTTAAAAATGAACGTATGATTTATTATGAATTTTACGAGATGACTGGTTCAGAAATTGTTGAATTTTCGGAGTTTATCATTTTGATGGAAAATTCTAGAATTGGTGGGCCCCACTTGTGGTTGGTGAAGAAATGTGCTGAATTATATTTCAAATGTGGTAGGTGGGAATAGTAGCAGGTAAAGCCATCAGGTTGCAGGTCAAACCTACTAAAATTTTCCTATAAATAGAGGGCTAAGTTAGAATTGAAAATCACACCAGAAACAAGTTTTCTCTCTTTCTCTCTCTAGATTATTGAGTGTATTTTGTGAGTATTTAGATACTTTGAGAGTTTCTATTCATCAGAGCAAGTTTCTTTCAGCCTTATACCGGTATTCCGACCAGAAGTACTGATATCTTGAGGTAAGGGATATTATTTTCTTCTTAAATGATATTATTTTCTTCAATATCATTATGCTGAAATATTGATATGAGTTTTTATCAAATTTGGAACTTTTTGTGTCGGGGTTACTATTCACGTATACGACACTATTCACGTATACGGTACTATTCACGAATACGGCACTATTCACCAAAAATAAAATTTTCCCTTTTTGTCCAAGATGTCTATTATGGTTACTATCTTTGATTGTATCCATGTTTTGATCTTTATTTTTGAATTCTGCTTCACAATTGATTATTATGAAGTATTATTGATCTTGGATAAACTGTTATACGAATCCCTACTATTTGTCCTTCTGTCTCATTGGATTCGTTCTCTTTAAGATATTTTTCATCATCCTCAGTCCTAAATGATGATATTAATGAATATCTTTGGCCTGTAGTGCAAAGATGTATGATTACTTGATGAATATCTTTGGCCTGTAGTGCAAAGATGTATGATTACTTGATGAATATCTTTGGCCTGTAGTGCAAAGATGAACAGGTGTTGAGATGAACATGACTGACAGGTGATACAAATGAATATCTTTGGCCTGTAGTGCAAAGATGAATATTTGGATAAAGATGATTATTAATTGATGTTACAGGGATAAAATATTGATGATGGACTTTTAAATCTTAGAAGATAGTAGAATTCTTTCTCTACTTGACTCTTCTAATGGTTTGCTGTTTCCGCTGCAGTTGTTGATCTAAAACTTGTTGTCGATTATATTCTATCAGATTTTTCCCTGTTGAAGACTAACGATAATTTGTTTGTATATTATCTTAGTCATAATATTCTTTACTGGGCTAGTTGAGCTCACCCTTTTCCTTTTTGTTCCATTTTTCTTCTCAGGAGGTGAGAACATAGCAGGATCTAGTCGGGGTATGGAGTGATGGTTCTAGAAAGATGTTTTAGCAGTCCTCACTATTTTTGTAAAATAGTGTTTGAATAATTGTAATGAGGATTTATTTGAGTGTGGATATTGTCTAGAAGACAATATTTGTATTTAAACTCACAGTATGTGTTGTCGTATTTTGCACGACATTTGTATTATTGAAGTTATAGTTTGCTTTCTGTACCATGTATTTGGCGACTCAGAATGAGTGTTGTATACCTATTTTGGGGGCGTCACATTTATTGCTCTTGCAATCTGCTAAATGATTATCCAATGATGCCAAAAAATATCAAAGAATCACAATTTTACAATGTTAACACATAATAGATTTTTATAATAATAAAATATAAATTTGATTAGATAAAAATTATCTTATATTACTGTGAGTAGTTATCAAAATTTGTCTTAATAATGCTTAAAAAAATTGAAGGCAATATATTAACAATGCGTGTACCTTTTCCCTGAATTAAGAGCCTTGGTTATTCATATATGTTGATTTCTGATTTTGTAGCTAGTTGTAACAATGTTGATTATGTAGGAGGAGAAGGAAGGAATGGACACCAATCGCAACAGATACAGGAAAACAACACACCACACCACCATAGGAGATAACCGGGTTTAAAAGCCCCGTGCTTTCTCCCCTCAAAACCAAAATATATCGTTTATTATATTAAAATTTTGATGACCCGCCATGCAAGCGCACCTGTCGTGGCAAAGGTCGTTTCACATCATAACAGAATCCCTTTTCCCCAATTGTCTACCCATAACAGAACCCCTTTTCCCTAACCCCAAATTACAAACCCTTACAAACTAAATCCAATATCGCAAGATTCCAAGTTATGAAAGATTAGGGTTCGTCGATTGTCTACCACCAGGAAACATCACAACGCAGCGCCTGCGACGAAACAATCCCATCTTATTCTGAATTGAAACCTGCAGAAAAACTTCTGATACCTTTCATAGATGACGAAACAACTATAGAAAATATAACAATAAATAAAAAATCAAAGTATACGGTAGCAATCGATAAACCTCTAGTACCAAATTTCGTCGATTTCAAAGCGCTGGTCTAAACGATAAAGGAAAGGCGGGTACGTTGTACGACATATTGTGTTTCTACCTGTATATATAGGATAGCTGGGGAGAGCGAACGACTAGGATTGAGGGAATGAATTAAGGATCAACGGTGGTAAATTAATCTATTAGATTGAGTCGTTTTCTTGCGTTTCGTTTAACCGGTTGTAGACGCTGTCAATGAGCTGGCAATTTAGACATTAACGAATATAAATTGAACCCGTGTTAAACTAATCTTTCAGGCACGTTTATGTTTGTTTCGTCCATTCCAACGACATTTATCCTAAACTAGACTCATAACTGGCTTGGCCCAGTTACCTATGGGCCTTCACGTAAGAGCCTTGACAGTCTAATCCTAAAATTCCTTTTTGTTTTATAAATTAAAATAAATTTTGGTGCACAACATAATTAAGGGACCGTTTGATAAAATTGAATGACTCAGTTCTGAATATTTAAATAATCTGAATAAGTTGAATAAAATTAAATAAAAAAAGTTATTTGATAATTAATGTCTCAAACATCTGAATAACAGTCTTTTATTATTTTGCCCATCTTAAATTATTTTAGTTTCTTACTTCATATGCCTATTTAAAATTTTTATTTTCTCTTAAGGATTTGAGCCTCTCTTTTTTATATATAAAAAAATAAATTAAATAACCATAAAATACTTGTACCAAAATAATCATACAAAAATTTATGTTAATTTTAAATTAAAAAGTATATTAAATTAAACGTATTTGATAATTAGTTGTATAAAACAACTTAATGAATGTATTTTTCCATTTTAACCATTTGAACTATTTTGAATGAACTTTAAAACATGTAATGATAAATTTTATTTTATAAACTAAAATATATTATTATTTAAATATAATAATATAAAAAATGAATCAAAAGACCGAGTTGAAATGATATTATTTTGTGTAAAAGAGGAAGTATATACCGAATAAAACTCTTAAGTAAAATTAACATATTTTATAATTAAAATATTAGAAACATTATACCTATTGTGACGACTTTAAGAACACATCAATGATCATTACTAGGGGTGAGCAATTCGGTTATATCCAAATCGATTCGGATATAATCGAATATCGAAATCTTCCAAATTTCACTATCCGAATAATTAACCAAACTAAGAAATAACTGAATTATCGAATACCGAATAACCAAATTTTCAATTCGATTATTTCGGTTAATAACCGAATTGAAAATCTGAGAGACGATGAGAGTAAAGTCTTAAGAGTTAAAGAGTTTAGGACTTTATTCATTATTATTATTTTAAAATTTTATTCGGTTAACCGAATAACAATATTTGAATACCTGTATCTATATTCGAATACCGAAATATTAAAACGATTATAATCGAATAATCGAAATAATTCGATTAAAAAAATTCGGTTGTAATTGATTATTCAATTTTATCTGTTTTTTGTTCAGCCCTAATCATTAGGGATCTAAGATACTTTATTGGTGTCCTGAAATATAGATAGATAGAATGTTACTCCCTCCATTCCTATATGTAAGTCGTTTTAGACTTTTTTTTATTTCTAATTATTTGTCGTTTGTGGTTATCTAAGAGAATTGATTACTATTTTTCCCAAATTACCCCTTATTACTCCACCTAATTTTTTGATCCATAATTATGAGATAAGTGAGGTGAAGGGTATTATAGATAATTGATAATATAGTTAATGCTTTTCAATCATTTCCTTAATTCTTGTGCACATGGCTAAAACGACCTATATTAAGGAATGAAGGGAGTAGTTGAATTATATGTTTGTCTTTTATAAATTTTTGATATTGCACAAATGTATATATCTTGGTTGGATAAGATCTTAACTTCTTCCCTTCTTTATTGGTAAAATAAGTTATAGAAAATAAGTTATAGTACACCAGAAAGAAAGAAAGAGATGGAAAATGGCGATAAGGAAGAAAGGAAGAAACAATTCTTTAAGTAATTTATTCTATTATGCAAAGGTATTTAAGTAAATATTTCATTCAGCCTATTAACTGAGAGAGAGTCCGTTCTATTCATTCTCATTCAGATTTCAAAATTTATAAACAGACACAATAAATTCTAAACAAACATCCCTCGTGATACATCTCATATTATAAAAACGTCCAATTTTTATGATTTAATTGGGCTACATTTTATTCCTAAATTTTCATATGTTTAAGTTATGTTATTTAAAGTTACTCCATATATCTTCTTGAGAAAGTTAAAACATACATAATAATACTGAAAATTATTTAGAATTTTTCACCCTCCACTCCAATATCTTTTAAATTTTACAATACACTCTTTATTTTGTACCGATAAATTAATATTACACGCATCACGTGTAAATCAACAAGATATATGTTTGAAGAAAATAAGGGTGAATTAAATACTTGTGCTTTTTATAAATTTATATTTTGATTGCTTTTTCCTTGTTACACGTATTAAAGATTACTTTTTTCTCGTTACACATTAAACATTACTACAACACATACTTTCTCCCTTCTAAATTAAATTATAAAATTATTATTAATTTTTTAAAAGTAATTTGATACATATTTAAAATTAAAATTAATAAAATTTATTAGAAAATTAAATTTACTTTCTAAATCATTTACAATATTCATTACTCTATAGATTTACATGTTGAACTTTTAAAAGCTAAAGGGATTTATATTTGACCATGCCTTATGTAAATCTTAAGAAATTAAGAACAAAAGAAAATCGTACACGATGAATATATTCATAAAAGTCTATAAGATAATTTAATAATAAAATAAAAAATTAGTAATGTATTATTCTTTTTAATAGATGCTGGTACCCGGTGGAATCTTATTCCGCTGCCATTTCTGAACCCAACGTTAGAACTGTTGGAAATGGGTTTGACAATGATAAATATTAAAGCATTTTGAGGCTTAATTTAATGTGGTACCCACACTCCGAAAATGTCAGTCCATGCACCAATGCGTTCTCCTCTGTCAGGAGTATAACGTGGTATATTTATGTGTTCAAATCTATTAAGAATTGAATGAGAAAATTGACTCCAAAGTCACTTACTTGTAATGTTGTAAATTGCAAAAGTCCCACATAGGGCATTAGAGGGGAAAATGAAGAACATATATATGGGATGTTTGCTCAACGGGAAGGGCCCCAAGGGATGTGACACCTCCAAAATTAGGTATACATCACACATCTTGGGTCGCCAGATACATGGTACAGAATTCAAATACAACTTACTAATACAACTGTCGTGTACAATACGACAAAACATAAACTGTGAGTTTGAATACAAATATTGTCTTCTAGAGTGTATCCATACTCAGAAGGAGTCCTTATTACAATTATTATCACACTATTACATAGAATAGTGAGGACTACTAATGCTATCATCTGGTCCATCACTCCGTTTCCCGACTCGTCCCAGCTATATTCTCATTTCCTGAAGAGAACCGTGAAAGAAAGGGTGAGTTCAACTAGCCCAGTAATATTATGACTAAGATAATGCAGAATAAACTATTATTAGTCTTCAACAGTGTTAAACTGATAAAATATAATAAACATCAAGTTTAACTGCAGCGGAACAAGCAATCCATTAGATGAGTCAAGTAGGGAATAAAATCTACTATCTTCTATGATTTAAAAGATTTTTCATCACTTTTATCGCTGAGACTCAGCTTAATAAATAATTCACATCATCCAATCACCCCTGCATTACGGCCAATGATATTCTTTAGTATCACGACCACGAATTATCCATGCACTACGACTAAAGATAATCATGTTTTCGTCAACGGTCTTGATCATGCCATAAAATAATTCATCTTTGCACTACGGCCAAAGAGAATCCATAGCCATAATCATACCAAAAACAGTCCATCAATGCACTACGGGCCAATGATGACTTTTTTCACATCATTTGTAACATTACGGTAATGATTATACCGAATAATCCCTGACCATAATCATACCAAGTCCATCTATGCACTACAGGCCACAGATGACTTTCAACATAATATAAACATGAGGATGATGACAATGACATAATAATTCAATAAAACAAGTTTAAGAATTAATTTATCTAAGAACCAATAACGTCTAAATTGTCAACATGATACTTCTTTGTAGAGTAAAATTCAAGAATCCTCAGAAGAATATTTCTTTAAAAAGATACTGGATGAAGCGCAAATATCAAGAATATTCTACTAATTTCATGGAGTATAGAAGTCAAAACTTTAACCAACTGAGTATAGTAAAGAATGGAATAACAAAAGAAATCACCATGCATGCGGTACTTCGCATAGACAGGTTATTCCAACAGAATAATAATAACGGAACCAGGTCAGGTGAAATTCACACCGACAGGATGTTCCAACAGAATAATAAACACGGAACCAGGTCCGGCGTAAAACGCACAGACAGGATATTCTGACAGAATAATAAATAATGGAACCAGGTCCGGTGTAAAACGCACAGACAGGATATTCCAATAGAATAATAATAAAGACGGAACCAGGTCCGGTGTAAAACACACAGACAGGATGTTCTAACAGAATAATAATAAAGACGGAACCAGGTCCGGTGTAAAACACATAGACAGGATGTTCCAACAGAATAATAGAAGAATGTCACCAAGTATAGGGTAGACCGCGTATACAGGTTATTCCAACAGAATAATAAATAATAGAATAACAGAAGTTCTCTTCATGAATACAAAAGAAATAATACCCCTTACGAGTACAACAAATAATATCCCTTACCGTTTTAAAGAAGAACTGAAATAAAGAAGTAGTTAAGTAGCAGAATACTTTTCTTCTTTCTCTCTATAGTTTCTCTCTATAGAGTTCAGTGAATTTGTAAGAAAATAATGAAGGAATGAGCTTCTATTTATAGAAAAATGGAATGCATAGTAACTAATCCATGAACGGTCCAGATTGATTTACTTTAATCTGATGGTCCATATTTAAAGAAAAATCTTTTAAATAAAATATAATATATTCTATTTATAGAATAACTTTAATAAAGTATTCTATTTTATATAAAAAGATGTTTCTGTTTTATTACGTTAATAAAACCAATAAAACAAAACTGAGTAACTTATCACGTAAGCTTCAATAATCAATATCGTATGCTACTATGCAACCACACGTATTATTGTACTTTTACTACCGAGTAGTTCAACAGTATTAACGGTAAAACTTCCGCCGTTATTTTCATAAAATATTTTTGTCGTTTTCTGAATCCGACAATAATTCCGTTGTGAGGTCCACCAATAATTGTGCCGTCGTATGAATATTTCCTGACAAAAATAACATTTCCCGACCAATCGAATATAATACAACAACTTGCATACTTTGCAAAATTTATAAATACTATCCACAACTATAACATTATCTCAAATTCACACCATAATATTAAAAAAAATATTTCGAAAAAAATTAAATCTTTATTCATAAAATCTGGGGTTTCACAATCTCCCCTCCTTATGAAATTTCGCCCTCGAAATTTACGTACGTACTTGGTATGCCAAAGAGGTGAGAATACCTTGATCTTATCCAAGATCTAACACGTATCTCCTCAAACGTTAAATCATCTGCTATCTCGTCCGGTTCTAAATTAATAATGTGGTTCGGGTCGTAACATCGATACTTTAAAAATGTTATGAGCACACGACATACTTGGCGGTAAAACGAGTCTATAAGCCACAGCTCCTACTTAATCGAGAATTTTAAATGGGCCAATTAAATCGAGGGTTGAGATTTCCTCTCTTCATCGATTCTTGCTTCTAGAATAACGCCCTCTTAAATCTTCTTCTTCACATTCACCAGCTTTGAGTATGTAGCTTGAGTGGCTTTAACTTTATCGATTAAAGTCGATTTTAATCGTATATTCGTTATCTTCACGTGGGTCCCTAGAGTTTTTAACTTTATCTTCATCATTTGTAAGTTATACGAAATGGGTCTCTGCGTTAACAACATCTCACTCGCATACAATCTTCTACTCAACGCGTCAGCTACCACGTTCTGACTTTCACGATGACATTGAATGGTACGATCGTAATCCTCAACAGCTCGAGCCAACATCTTTGGCGCATAATACGTTCGTTTTAGTTAAAGAAATATTTGAGGGTTTAAGAAATGGGTTTTGTACTAGGGTCAATACAAAATTCGATTTCACGCTCTAGGGTAGGCTAATAAGTCTTCAAGAATACGTCAGGAAATTTATTAACAATAGAAATATCATTCAAAACTGTGACCCTCATCCAAGACTTGGATAACACGTCACATTGATACCTATCAACTTGCCATCGTCATTCACAACGTCTCCTATAGAAAGTCTGGCTTCGGTGCATTCCACATAAGGAAGTTATCAGCGAAAGGATCGGGGCTCTTTACTTATGGCTTGATATGACAGTGATTGACTTTAGTGGTTTGGTTACTTGAATTCGCATAATAGGTTGGTTAGGAATATGAAAGCTAACAACCTTACAAAAAGCATGATGAGCAGTTAACCAATCGTTTCCAAAAATCACATCAATGCAAGTATTTTCAAAAAGATAAGATCGACAGGTAACGTGAAAGTGTTGATTTGAACAAGATTTATAAATAGTGGAGGTAACGAAGGTTTCTCCCAACTGAGTTTAAACAGATATATCAAAGTCTAACTTCTCCGAAGTTAAGTTCAAACATTGAACACAACTAGGTGAAATAAAAGAGTGAGTAGAACCAGTATCTAACACGGTATAGACTTCGCTTGAGTTTATGACCAACATACCTGTGATAATTTTATTCAGGTTCCTCGTCACGAAAAAAAAATGCTCTCTCTTAAACTACCGGCTTTGGCTTGTTTGGGACATCCTTTGGCATCACTATCCCAGCTGGACTTGACTTCACCATACCACAAAATCGAGCTAGGTGACCTTCTCTTCTGCAATTAAAACACGCTTTAGATTGCTGCGTACAGTTTGGACGGATGTGTCCCTCCTGTCCGCATTTGAAACATACGACCGGTGGTCGTTCTTCTTCCTTTGAAACGGGTGCTGGTGCCGACGTCTTCACGTCATTGTTGAACCTTCTCTTCTTGAAATGTCCATTCTTATTGTTTTGGCCATGATTACCACCGAAGTAGTTACCATTTCTGGCATGTTGATTCCCTCCATACTTGTTGTCACCTCTTTGATGACTGTTATCACCGGTATTATCATTTTGCCGGCTGCTCTCTTTAGGTTGGGTTGACTCGTTATCGCACTCCAATAACTGAGCCCTATTAACAACATCTGAATACAAACACAGTTTATGAGAGATAAGATATTGACGTATCTCAGGCTTCAAACCTCTTAAAAACATCCGCGCCATTCTTTCTTCATTATCAACCAAGTGGGATGCAAATCGGGACAACTCGGCAAACTTGGCTTCGTACTACGACACGGTCATGTTGTTTTGCTCCAACTTGATAAATTCCACCTCCTTCATGTGACGAATGCTTTCGGGAAAGTACTTGTCATTGAACAGCTCTTGGAACTTCTCCCAAGACATCTTGAGTGCGTCAGGCTGGGTACGTTTTACAGATTCCCATCAGTGATCTGCCTCTTCACGCAACATAAAGGTGGCAAAGGGAATCTTTTGCTCCTCGAAGCATCCCAATACATCAAATATCTTGGTGATCTGCTTTAACCACGTTTCCGCCTTAAGTGGTTCTGGCTTTCCCAAAAACTTCGGTGGTCCCAGCTCCTTGAATTGCTTAGCGGTGACCAACCGTGGGTTGCCATTGTTTCCTCCTGCATTATGAACAGGAACCGCCTTCGCCTGATGATGCATGAATTCTAAAAACCTCTTAAACGTACCGTTATTCGTCAATTGATCAGTGTTGTTGTTTACAGGAGGATTATCGCCATCATGTTGCACATTGTCCTGATTATTGATCTGTGGAGACTCAACGGTCTCCTGTGCTCCATTGCTTATCTCAACATTTTCAGATGCCATTTTCAAATACTGTTACAAAATAAGAGTTAATTAACATATCACATATTATCTCTATACTCTGACCGACCAATTAAATAACAAGTAAACTTAGGTAGGTCATACTAGCAAAGGAATTCCCCGTCTCTCCCCTCCTAGTTCTATTCTCACATCCTAGCCAGGGATCATATCCCTAAGCTCTGATACCAACTGTGACGCCCCCAAAATTAGGTATACATCACCCATCTTGGGTCGCCAAATATATGGTACAGAATTCAAATACAACTTACTAATACAAATGTCGTGTACAATACGACAAAACATAAACTGTGAGTTTGAATACAAATATTGTCTTCTAGAGAGTATCCATACTCAAAAGGAGTCCTTATTACAATTATTATCACACTATTACATAGAATAGTGAGGACTACTAATGCTATCATCTGGTCCATCACTCCGTTTCCCGACTCGTCCCAGGTATATTCTCATTTTCTGAAGAGAACCGTGAAAGAAAGGGTGAGCTCAACTAGCCCAGTAAGAAATATTATAACTAAGATAATGCAGAATAAACTATCATTAGTCTTCAACAGTGTTAAACTAATAAAATATAACAAACATCAAGTTTAACTGCAGCGGAACAAGCAATCTATTAGAAGAGTCAAGTAAGAAATAAAATCTACTATCTTCTATGATTTAAAAGGTTTTTCATCACTTTTATCGCTGGGACTCAGCTTAATAAATAATTCACATCATCCAATCACTCTTGCACTACGGCCAAGGATATTCTTTAGTATCACGACCACGAATTATCTATACACTACGGCTAAAGATAATCATGTTTTCATCAACGGTCCTGATCATGCCATAAAATAATTCATCTTTGCACTACGGCCAAAGAGAATCCATAGCCATAATCATACCAAAAATTGTCCATCAATGTACTACGGGCCAATGAGGACTTTTTTCACATCATTTGTAATATTACGGTAATAATTATACCGAATAATCCCTGGTCATAATCATACCAAGTCCATCTATGCACTACAGGCCACAAATGACTTTCAACATAATATAAACATGAGGATGATGACAATGACATAATAATTCAATAAAACAAGTTCAAGAATTAATTTATCCAGGAACCAATAACGTCCAAATTGTCAACATGATACTTCTTTGTAGAGTAAAATTCAAGAATGCTCAGAAGAATATTTCTATGAAAAGATACTGGATGAAGCGCAAATATCAAGAATATTCTACTAATTTCATGGAGTATAGAAGTCAAAACTTTAACCAACTGAGTATAATAAAGAATGGAATAACAAAAGAAATCACCATGCATGCGGTACTTCGCATAGACAGGTTATTCCAACAGAATAATAATAACGGAACCAGGTCAGGTGAAATTCACACCGACAGGATGTTCCAACTGAATAATAAAGACAGAACCAAGTCCGACATAAAACGCACAGACAGGATATTCCGACAGAATAATAAATAATGGAACCAGGTCCGGCGTAAAACGCACAGACAGGATATTCCAACAGAATAATAATAAAGACGGAACCAGGTCCGGTGTAAAACACACAGACAGGATGTTCTAACAGAATAATAATAAAGACGGAACCAGGTCCGGTGTAAAACACATAGACAGGATGTTCCAACAGAATAATAGAAGAATGTCACCAAGTATAGGGTAGACCGCGTATACAGGTTATTCCAACAGAATAATAAATAATGGAATAACAGAAGTTCTCTTCATGAATACAAAAGAAATAATACCCCTTACGAGTACAACAAATAATATCCCTTACCGTTTTAAAGAAGAACTGAAATAAAGAAGTAGTTAAGTAGCAGAATACTTTTCTTCTTTCTCTCTATAGTTTCTCTCTTTAGAGTTCAGTGAATTCGTAAGAAAATAATGAAGGAATAAACTTCTATTTATAGAAAAATGAAATGCATAGTAACTAATCCATGAACGGTCCAGATTGATTTACTTTAATCTAACGGTCCATATTTAAAGAAAAATCTTTTAAATAAAATATAATATATTCTATTTATAGAATAACTTTAATAAAGTATTCTGTTTTATATAAAAAGATGTTTTTGTTTTATTACGTTAATAAAACCAATAAAACAAAACTGAGTAACTTATCATGTAAGCCTCAATAATCAATACCGTGTGCTACTATGCAACCACACGTATTACTGTACTTTTACTACCGAGTAGTTCAACAGAATTAACGGTAAAACTTCCGCCGTTATTTTCATAAAATATTTTTATCGTTTTCTCAATCCGACAATAATTCTGTTGTGAGATCCCCCAATAATTGTGCCGTCGTACGAATATTTCCCGACAAAAATAACATTCCCCGACCAATCGAATATAATACAACAACTTGCATACTTTGCAAAATTTTTAAATACTACCCACAACTATAACACTATCTCAAATTCACACCATAATATTAAAAAAAATATTTTGAAAAAAATTAAATCTTTATTCATAAAATATGGGGTTTCACAAGGGGCACCCCACTTTTGTGAAAGGGAGAGGACCTAGTCAAGGCTTGGTTCAAACTCACACGCTTGGTTCAACAACTCAAACACAATAATTTTTTAAAAAAATTGAAGTGCATATTCATTTAACCCCAACCCACAACAAATTCAAATAAATTTAAACTATAAAAAAAGCCATAATTAGTTGCCTCTTTTAAGTCCAAAATATAATAAATACATCAAATAAATTGAATTGGGTTTAACCTCAAGTTCCCTACCAATAACAAATTCAAACAAACTACAAATTTTAAATTATCAAACATAAAAAGCCCTAATTTAGTTAACTTTTAAGTCTATGCGCAAGAGGCCAGGGGTAGAGACTGTAGAGTCACAAAGACGAGGTCAGCTCGCAGTGGACGGTGGTCGTCAGTCGTCACTCGTCGCGGAGAAGAGAAGAAGTCACCGAGCAGGGAGTCTTGGAGATGTAGTATACTCGGAGGAAATAGAATGAGCAACAAAAGCAAGCAGGAGTAGGAACGACTAAGCGAGTGCTTCAAGTATGCTACAGAGTTTGTACTTTGTATTTAGAATTAGAACGAAACTATTTTTTTTGCCCCACTCCAAGTTTAGCTCGTTCATTAATCTATCCCCTTGAGTTTATTAACTTATATTTTTGCCCCTACCCCTATAACCTATTAAAAAAAGTCATCATAGCTAGTACATCCGCCCCTGGTTGTAGCATGAAGAAGATAACGACAACTAATGCAATTAAAAATTTTAAAACAATGAGTGACATGCAAAAGCATGAAATATAGTGTGATAGCCAACAGTTAAAAGCTAAAATGTTGGCAGGCTGGAATTCCTTCAAAAAACACATTATTATAGATTTCTTCCTCAGAAGAAAGAACACAAAACAGCTTTCAATGGAATGTCAATGGTTGCCTTCTGCTGAAGGAGAAAAAGATAAAATTCCATATCTAATAACCCTAATTCTGAGTCATACATTTAATCTCAAGTGACTATCCTAAGAAAGAGAAATTGTGCCACTTAAAATCACCTGTTGTTCTACAACACTGCCAAAGAAGCAAGTACTAGCCACTACTTCTTCCTATTTAAATATTCATATAATTAACGCACAAATCTCACTGGTAGCAAATTCTATAATCCAAGATTTTCAATATTAGATAGATTATCTCTATGGTCGATAGATTAGAGCCATAAAATAGTGCGAGAGGGTCTAGAGCCCTAGGGTAAAGCCTGGAAAGCACCAAGAACACAAATTGCACAATTCATTCTATGAAAATGAATTCAATCCTTAGGAGGAAAACACACAAGGAAATGGAAATAAATATGTGGGCCCAAGTGCAAATTAGGGTTCATTTGACCTAATTGAATTAAATGCACAAATTAAGGTTCGCATTATGATTAAATGAAAAGACAGAAGAGCCGAAAATAAAAAAGTAAGACCTGAGAGAATTGTCCACGTTTCCCGAGACAGAAGACACGTATAGGCGACTCATTTTGAGAATTGATTAAGGGATTAAATTGGTGGCTAGAAGGGCAGGACGATCTGGGCATTACTCTGATGACTAAGGGTAAATTTGTAATTTCTCCGAGGCATGTGCCAAGCACATGATTACTCTCTAGAAAACCCTATAAATACCCCTTCCACTCCATTGGGAAAGGGACTTCTCTTCAGACTCAAGACTTGGACTCTTGGAAGATCAAAGGGACCCTTTTGGTGACTTAAAGGCTTGGAGATTCCACCTAAAAGCACCTAAGGGGTTTGGACATTCTCTCAACTCGAAGGACTCAAGAAGGCTCTTAGAATACCTGTTACTCTAGCACGGTTACCGAATTCTAGGAGTTCTACCACTTGTCGCTGGAGTAATCGTCCACCTATCGTTCTCCTCTCTTCAATCAATCAATCAATTCTGTACTTTTCATGGATTTCTCTCCTCCTCAGTCAACACAAAACCCTAACCCTAGAAAGGTACGATTTTCTTGCCCATATTTCTTTGGCGACTCAGTTGGGGAGGTGTAGAATTCGTGAAGGGTATGCCCACAACTCGAAGTGGGAGAACTACAGGAAGAGCTTCACCAACAAATAACATTACCTCACCGAATCCAGTTCCAAGGCAAGAAAATCAAGCTTTCTAAGGTGCAAACCTAGATCTTGACCAACCAATTATTGAAGACGCTTCAAAAGGGAGTTCAACATCACCATATATGGCCAATCAATAACAAACAAAAGCAAGAAGGCAAGACGAGGATGCAAGCGGAGAGCAAGCAAATGTTGTGCAACTGGAGATGCTCAAAGCGTTGAAGGAAGCACGGGAAGGACAAGGGATGATGATGGCCATGATGATGGAGATGCAGAGAAAGCAAGAGGAAATGGGGAATTTTTGCCAGCAATTGATGCATATTCCCACCTTTAAGGCCATGTTCCCAAGCAGTTCGCAGGGGGAACAAGTAGGAATGGAAGACAACAACAATGACAGCAACAACAAAGATAACCAAATTGTACCTCCATCGATGTAGAATCAGTCGATTCCAATCATTAACTTGGATCCCCAGAACAGTGGTGACGCGCCATAACCCAGGTTGGAAGCAAGCCATCCTCAGACAAACATCATCCCAACTGCTCTTCCAGCATTTTCATAAGTGCAGATGCCAACCATCCCAAGCCAGGTCCAACGAGTGAGCCAACAACTGCCACCAGCGCCAGCTTTGCACGATACAAGCGTGCATCAACCAATCTCTTTACCATACACACCGCCGATATAGCAGGATATCACAACACCCCAGAGAGTTCACACCACTAGCCAGTACATGATGAAGGATGATATGATCGATGTGATCAATCAACTTCGTAGGCAGACATCCCGACCCTCGGAGTTAGACTTTACTCCACCTTACCTGGTACACATTCGGAGGTAACCTTACCTGACAGGGTATATTGAACATCCCCCATAATTTCCAAAATACAATGGGGAGAAAGGAAATGCCAGGGAACATATTATCAGGTTTGTAGAGTCGATGTCTCCGTGGCTAGGATATGATGAAGTGAACAACCACAACTTCTTGATGCTAGAATTCAACAAGACTTTGACGGATAGTGCCTTCAGTTGGTACTATAACTTAGAGAAGGTATCAGTCCATAATTGGGATGATCTAAAATTATAATTTTTTAAGAAATTTTTTTATGTGCAGAAACAGGTAACCATCGTAGAGCTCATGCGATTCAAGTAGAAACTAAATGAGGAGCTGTCAGATTACGTGGATAGGTTCAGGGCCCAAGCACAGAAGTGTGCAGAGCCAATTGAAGAAAAGAACTTGGTTAGCATAGGCAACAATGGTGCTTTAGACGCCTTCAAACCCCACCTTATTACTAAGGCTTGCGATTCATTTGCGACCTTCTCATCCTTTGCACAAGACTTAGGAGGAATCATGACATTGCCCACCAGCCATGCGATGGTTACATGGAAGGGTAAGAGGACAGCAACTGTGGCTTTGGCAGATTCTCAGTCAAAACCACAAGGGGGCAAGAAGGAGAAGAATGAGAAATTTGAGCGAAGCAGAGGAAATCATAGGGACAAGTGTCGACGTCGGGATTTTTAGATGTCCCTTTCCGCTACTTGTTCTTTGGTGTTCTCATTTTAGGTGAGATTTGTTTGAAAAAACAAGTGAAAAAGGTCCGACATGTATAATGTCGACGATAGACTGTTAAAAGTCGCCAGTTAGTTTTTTAAATGGTTGTACCCATACAACCGAGAAAAGGTTTGTACATTAACCCAGTGATGTGACACTGCTATACAGGTCGGTGAAACTGAGATTCATTTAGGGTCCGGGGACTTGGTTATGCGGGGGGAAGGTGTTAGGCACCCCCCGACATCCGTGTTACCACGGTGACCGCCTCTTTTCAAGAAACTATTATCTGAATGTGTGTGTGTATGTGTGTGAGTCAATGTGCTATTATTTGAAAGTGGTACGAGGCATCGTTCGCACCTATATACGCAGGGTTTGAATTTATGTAAAAATTTAATTTTAGCAAGATATGACAGTGATGTTTTATAAAAGAGGTTTTTCAAACCCTGACGCTCAATAGTAATTGAGGCCTTTTGCACTCCCATTTTATTAAATGTGCGGCTTGGTTGATTTTATTTGACGGCTGCGAAGCATCCGGACAAAAATAATGTACAAAATAATGCCGATTTCCTTGTGGGTATGGAAACCATCTGAGGAAATTCAGACACCGCAGAATAATTTACAAGCTGCTTACAGCTAAAAATGTCCATCACGGGAACCGAATCTAGATCCAATGGGATGAATCTGTGATCACATGATTCCTAGGCTCACATGATACCGCAATTTGTATGAAAGCAGTAAGCAGGTATATATATAAAAGCCGTAAATATATATATACAGACATGATCACCAACCATGAAGAACCTCCATGGGGGATCAGAAATATAAATAAAGCTGTTAAAAGCCATCAACCGCCACGGAGGAAACTCCAGGCGGGACAAAACGTAGATAAAACTGTAAAAACGGTCAACCACCACAAAGTAAACTCCAGGTGGGACGAAATGTAAATATATATATATATATATATATATATATATATATATATATATATATATATATATATATATATATAAAAGCATGTAAACGCACCGGATATAAAATCTAGGCTCACCGAACAGAGTTTGATAACAGTTCATATATATATATATATATATATATATATATATATATATATATATATATATATATATAAAAGCGAGTAAACACACCAGATGTAAAATCCAGACTCATCGAATGGAGTTCGACTACAGTTTATATATTTAAGTATATATATAAGAAAGCAATTAAACGCACAAAACCGAAGTTTAGGCTCATCGAACAAAGTCCGACACATAGTTAATATATATAAGTATATATATATTAAAGCAATTAAATGCACCAAACCAAAGTTTAGGCTCATCGAACAAAGTCTGACACACAATTAATATATATAAGTATGTATATATATATATATATATATATATATATATATATATATATATTAAAGCAACAAACGCTCCAGACCGAAGTCTAGGCTCAATCGAACAAAGTCTGATACACAGTTCATATATATATAAAAATATATATATAGAAAAGCAAATAAACGCTCCAGACCGAAGTCTAGGCTCAACCGAGGCATAACTCGGTAATGTTAGTCAATATATATGTAAATATATATATAAGATATATATATATATATATATATATATATATATATAGACTGAAAAGAAACCACGGACCGAAGTCCGGGAAAAAGCAAGCAACACGACTCTCAATGTGTAGAAGGGTGTGTGCAAAAATGAAGAGAAAGACTCTAAAGTGTGTGAGAAGGCTTACAGTGGGCTGCCAAAGAACACTTCTATATCTTTAGAGTGAGTAAACACTGGCTTTTGTAGGTATAAAAAAGGGATGTATATGAGTTCACAGGTGTTTAAAGTGGACAAATACACTGTATGGCAAGTGTAGAGCGAATTCTGCAGGGTTTTCCCGTCTTTTTTCTTTAAAAATTAGCACCCCAAGCCCTCTATTTATAGACCAAAGCTGCCGCAGGTGTACCTACGGCTGAGCCGCAGGTGTACCAGAGGCGGGTCGGGTCGGCCCAGTTTGGTCGGGTCGGGTCGTCTCGAAGTACGTGCACGCGGGCACTGTAATGTCCACTAGGTTTTTCTGAAGTGCAATCCGGGCATCCATTTGAGGTATACAGGACCTATTTCGAACCGCCATTATCGAGAGTTTGTACGATGGCATGGGTTAGAGTTTGTACGAAGTCTTTGAAGATGGGACGGTGCCCTCCGATCTTCAAGCTTCAACTTTCATCCATTACCCAGCACAATAGCAACTCGAGATTGGTTAGCGTTGTGGGCCGTCGTTACGTAGATGTGTTGTGAAGACTTGGCGTGGCATCGTGTTGGTCAGATGACAATGTTGCCCCTTATCGGTGTTATTGTCGGGTTGGGTCGATAAAGCAGACGTTGCTCAGCTTCACTGGGTTTGGACTGCTGTAATTGGTTGAAAGTCCTCATTGTCATCTTTGAGGTGTGTCTGTCTTCCCGATGTCATCGATGGGCTGATACAGTGTATCTCGTTGTGAGCGTCGAGATTGAAGCTAGTTGTACTTGTAACAAGTATTTCCGGGGTTAATGCCGAAATTGCTTTCCTTGGGGCTATCACCAAGGTTGGAGGCTATTCCCATGTTTAGGGCTGAGACTGGATACCTCGGGGTTATCTTCGAGATTAATCGGTCTTCTCTGGTGTGTGTTCCAGTATTGATCTGCATGCCTCGGGGTTCTCCAAGATTGGAACGATTACTCCCAGATTGCGATCTGGGGTTGATGCTGAACTTCCGGTAGTATCCGGTATGGCGGTGTACCGTCTTTCAGGGTTCTCTCATAAAAGACGAATCTGCCTTCCTGCAATGTTAGTGTCAGTAGTACAGAAAATTTCGAGTGTCTACAGATGCCCCTCTTTATCATACTCATGCATGGCGATGCATGGGTAGGATAAAGAATCCTAGACACTTGAAACGTAATAAGACAAACATGGTACTATGGATAGCAACATGATGAATGATGTATGATGCATGTGTATGGGGTTGTAGCCCAACACGCTGAGGATAATGGCTGGCTCCCTATTGCTTCAACCAGGGATTGGCAATGATGACCAGATTTGATGTATAATCTGAGTCTGTCAGGATGTTGATGTTGGAGTTATCATCAAATTCCTGAGTAAGGACTGGATCCTACAGAAGTACCTCTTATGTGTAAAAGATCTGTGGGAATAAAGCTTGATCTGTTTGAGGATGTGTATAACATATTCCATCATCCATCCTCCTTGATGACAATCTCCTGGTTTGTATCGTCAGGACATGTCAGGGTTCTGTTGGAGTTACTGCCAACAGCAAATGCTGTCAGGGATGCCTGACCTTCGTTGACGTGTATTTCACCGATATGTGAATCAACTGCTGAAAAATCCTGTGGGATATACTGTCAAGGTTGCTTAACTTCCGCTGTAGTGTAGATCAACGGAACATTGCGTTGTGACCCCCAGCCGGGGAATATGGGTAATCGGGTGGTAAGAATCTCGAATGGCTCCAGAGCTCTGATAGGTTTAACCCTCTATCGGCTGGAATGATGTCAAGGCTGCTTGACCTTCGTTGATATGTGTGTCAACGGCTTGAATGTACGCGGTAATCCCCTGCCATGAATTCACGTTGCAAACCCCTTGGGAGATCTACTGGGGACGTATGCATTGATCGAACAACTGTGTATGCTCTGATGGGTTCACTTGCCATCGGCTGAGATAATGTCAAGGCTGCTTGACCTTCGTTGATTTGTGTGTCAACGGATGAACACGCATTGTAACCCCCGCAGGGGATCTACGTTGTAACCCCCATCGGGGACTCACGTTATAACCCCCGTCGGGGACTCACGTTGTAACCCCTGTCGGGGATCTAGGTTGACAAGGATGATTATCCTGAGAAAGCGGCATTGGACCTGCGTACGGTATTGTCGAGCTTGACTGAGATCATTTGAGATCACTGGTATAGTGTACCCTGTGTATGGGCGAATACCAATGCGTGATGTATCGATTCAAAGTCTCATCAGAGAATACCAGGATTGTATGCAGTTTTGCTCAATCACGTGGCGTTTTTATTCTCGATTTGACCTTTTTAATTAGTAAGACCTCCTTTGCAACTTGAACTGGACCGAGCCGGAGGGATGGGACCCATATGGGGGTGCCGCAGGTGTATCATATATCCATCAGCCAGCAGCATTCACAAGTCACTTTCAATTTGTTTTGCTTAGAGAAAATCGCGAGCCATCTTCAGATCTACTGAGTTCGGGCTGCTTTCTGTAAATTCTGTCACCGTGCAAGTGTTCCACACTATCCTGGTAACGTATGCCTAGTTTCTCTAGTTTCTGTCTGTTAGATTGTGAGTTATCGCATGAAATGCATCTAAACACATAGTAGTGGTTATGTATGCACAAATGACTTGATAAAAAATATTCAACATAGTAAATGTTAGTATTAAACCATGCTGAACATAATGATGTGAAAAAATTTGACTTTTGAGACAGTCAAATTGGCACCTTTTTCTGTATTTTTTGTCCTATTTGAGGTCCAATGAGCAAAAGGTAGAAAGGCAAAGTACTCCTAGCATTGAGGTTGGCCTTATGCATGATGCTTTTGATTTTTAATGCATATATTGTGTATATGACTTTGGGACAGGTGTGCTACTGAATGGCCACCTAAACATGCCTGAGTGCATGTGGATAGTCCTATTTTCAAAGGGGACTATGGCAAAAAATTTCCAAAAGGTAGGCATTGGGTAATCATGCATTTTAACTCTATTGTTTGTTAAAGTAAATGCATGCATGCATATAATCATAAATGCATTAGAGAAAGCTCTAGGTAAGGAAATACCACACCCTTTTTGATGTGATTTGGAGACTTGTTGTCCAGATATTATGGATTCGGATCAGCCGAGCAGTTCCTATAGGACTACTTCTGGTGTACGGCGGAGGGCTTCTGAAGTGCCTCGTTCCCGTTCTGTCAGACAGCCTCGACGGTTGGTGGAGGCCGTGATACGTCCTGTCCAGGTAGGTGTTCCAGACGTTGAGGATGAGGAGGCAGATATTTCGATAGAGGATCCTGCTCCTGCTGTACCTGTCCCTCATAGGGAGCTTCCGAGCATTCAGGTAGCGAACCCAGAGTTGCTGGGTGATTTGGGCAGACATCCATCGATGTATTTACATGCTAACGAGGTATGGCATTAGACTTTGCTTTTCCTTCTTTCCTATAATGAGGATTAAAGGGTTCTGACGTAGATTTACATTTCATGCAGGTTCCAGGTTTTACACAACCTCGAGGGAACTGGTTTAGCATCCACTCCATGTACCAGGCGCTTCATCCTGATTATAGAGCAATAGTGCATGAGTGGGAATTTGGGGCATTCTTCTCCATCCTTCCCCGTCATTGTCCCTGGGGTTACCTCAGAGCATTGTCTGAGCAGTGGTTTCACCAGACTCAGTCACTCCACCTGCTGGATTGCGAGGTGATGATGACGCTGAAGGATTGGCGATTTATCACCGGCGTGGAGTTTAGAGGGGAGCCAGTGCCTTGCATGGCGAATATTACCCCTACTGCCGTCAGATCCTTGTTAGGAGTTCCAGCGGCGGTGCTCAAAGGCAGGACCGTCCGTTCAGGTCCTTTGAGCGTGGATGCTGTGAACGGGCTATTGAGTGAGCCCATACCTGATGATGTCAGGATCAGGGATCGCGTTCTGCGGCGATTGTTTCTGATGATCATTCGAGGCTGCTTCATAGCAGATAACTCTTCCACTGTATCTTTTGCTTTGGTCAGTGCTACGCGTGATGTGGACCGTATTGGAGAGTACGATTGGGGCTCCTATACCTTTGTCTATTTCCTCTGGGGCATGCGTATGCGCTCACAGGGTTTGACCGAGGCTTGGCTAGGATTTTACCCGTTTCTGCTGGTGAGTATTTCTCTTGTCTTTTCCCATTCATAGGTTAATAGTGTTTACTGATAGCAGATGTCTTGCCATTGTGTTGGCAATTTTGGGCCTATGAGAGGCTTCCCTGTTTGCGTCCCGTGAGTGTGTTAGGTTTAGATACCTATCCACGAGGACGAAGATGGCATCATTCGATTCTGCCCGAGGTCCCTGTAGTGGAGGGATTCACTCATTGCCGTATGTAGCTGGAGTTGCTGATGGACGACACCATCACCTGGCTTCCCTATTCTAGGGAACACTTGACAGTGGGTTTTAAGGATGGATACTCGACTGGGGTCGTGTATTTGATTTCCACCAGGAGAGTTCCACTCTTCACAGATGGCGATTGGGAGCTCTATCTAGGAGAGCGTGCTATCAGGAGCACCACAGGGGAGATTCGTATACCGATCTTACCTCCTGTCAGGCGTTACTAGCCTGTATCGCAGTCACCCGCCATTGATATTCCGTTATTGGGTGTTGACGGATTTGCCTTGTCAGAGGGTCCATGTACTCAGGAGATATTCCAGCGTTGGTGGCTTCCTCGTACTATTGGAGCCCAGTCTCGTGCCACAGAGTTTATGGGGGACATGGTTCCTGGATCATTGATGATGATGGATTGGATAGCTTGTGTCCGAGATCCAACTCATGTGACCCAGATTGATAGCTTGACCCGTCAGTTGGACCAGGCACATATATTTATTCGGCACTTGGGCAGAGATCCAGCAGAGGCGGAGTCATTTGTTCCTTCCAGCTCAGGCGCTGGCCCCTCGTACGACCCATTTGGTTTTGCCGGCGCAGATCCTCCTCTTTATAGGACTGACATCCCTGTTGATAGAGATCCAATGACTAAGGAGGAGTTACATCAGGTGGACAGGATTGATGATGTGGATATCGACACCATTGTCTTCTTCTGATGTATTATCGTTATATCTTTTGATAGGCCTTTGCTAGATATTGGGTGGCTGTTCCCCATTCTCGCTATATCTTTTGATAGGCCTCTGTTAGTAGTAGGGCGTCTGTGCCCCATTTTCCTGTATTTGTAGCTGTACAGAGCTGATGTATTAGATGATGATATACTTAGGAATGTATGCACAGTCTTTTCCATTCCCTATATCATATTGTCATCTATTATCTGTTATGCATGTATCATGTTATGCATATGTATGTATGTCCAGAGATATTCGGCATTGACCCCTGGATGGTCTTATGACACGACCCTCACAGATGTCTTCTTCGACAGTTAGCCGTATAGATCATACCCCACCGTCAGTGGTGGAATCGGGTATCTGATCATGGTATGATAGTATGTCACCACCAGACAGGGTGACCATAGATATATTACTGCAGCATACCATGACTCTTTTGGCATTTCAGGTTCCTGCAGGATTCGTAGATGGGATGCTAGAGCATTGGCGATCTGACAAGCAGGTATTCCGCTTCGGCACCCATGAGTTGACTCCTACTCTGGAGGAGTATGCACGTTTGACGATGCTGCCTTTAGATAGACCTTGCATGCATATGGCTCTGGGAGAAACGAGTAGACGATTCATGACTCTCACAGGATTGAGGCGCAGAGTAGTGCAGGATGAGCTGACATCTGGCCATGTGATCTCTCAGCGTTTTCTATACGACAGATTTGGCTCAGAGGACAGTTACTCACGACATTCCGGGGATTTCACCGCACCGGAGGATCATTGGCGTCTAGCCAGAGTTGACGTACTGATGTTATGTGTACTATCATATGTGTACATGGTGCGGTATATGGATGAGATAGATATAGGCGTTATCATGGCCGTGAGAGCTCTCAGGGAGGGTCATACCATTGTGCCTATGATCTTGGCAGAGACTCTGCGGTCAGCATCCTCCTGTAGTACTTATCCATCAGGAGTGTTTACTGGGAGCTCAGTCCTTCTGTATGTGTGGTTCATGTCACACTTGAGACTGATTGGTACCCTTAGACGGCATGGATATTGGTTTACCCACGATGTGGCCATGTCATACTCCTTTCAGCCATCGGAGTGTATAGATGCTCAGTTCTGGTCCGCATTTTTGGCAGACATCAGAGACCCATTTAGCATATTACTGTGCTCGGGGCTTAGCTCACCATACAACTTTATTACTCATGCACCGGGCATGGATTTCCTCCCTCTGGCCGGCTTGAGGGGTGTGACTACTTATCACCCATTGGCCGTGATGTCGCAGTTCGACCAGTTTCAGGATTTTCATCCTTTCACAGGGGCGACAGGTCAGCGTTCAGCTGCCCGATACCTCTCAGCCGAGGACCGATCTCGTGTATACGCTTGTTGGGACCATCGTGAGGTAGCTGCTTTTTCAGTGAGCAGTCCAGGTTGTTCCGCAGAGTATTCCGCCTGGATGGAGACGGAGGTTTTATCGGCTGCAGTAGTATCTGCGGTACCGGATATTAACGCAGAGGGTATGGATCCTGTGGAGGACATTGATACCCACTTCGAGGAGGAGCCCACTGCTGGGTTGCCAGCATTTCTTCCGGATTCTCCTAGTACTAGCACTATTGCGATTCAACACTCGGCACAGTACTTAGAGCAGAGTCTTCAGCTGATGACCTTTGAGAGAGATCAGGTTCGATCTATGATGTCGACTGCTCTGGATGTGAGGGAGGCCGCTCTGTTGGAGAGAGATGAGGCCTTAGCTCATAGGGATGCCGCTATTGTTGAGCGGGATGAGGTCAGATTAGCCAGAGATGCAGTGATAGTTGAGCGGGATAGTGCCATATCTGCTAGGGATGTAGCCGTCATAGACAGTACTGCAGCGAGGTCCCTTACCACTGATATAATTGCAGAGATGAGCGCATATATTGATGAGCATATGGTCATCATGCAGACGGCTTCTGATCTATTGGGTCGTGTGGATACTCTCATGCAAGAGACCATAGCTTTACCTCCTTCTTCTGAGAGGGATGCTATGTTGGGCTTGCTAGCTCGCGTGTATCCTGACTCATAGATTAGCTTGTACTTACCTGCACATACTAGCTTAGCCATTTTGTCATGTACAGTTTACATCATGTATATCAAACAGCATTATATATGACAGGGAAATATATTTTTGGATCACTTCCCTTTTAGATACACCTTGCTATTTGTTTGATATTTTGCATGCTGCTTCAGGGCTTGTGATCTTGATGTATTCTGAATTCCTCCTAGTTGGATGGACATTGATTTATCTCTGGATAGTTCAGAATGGATCATCGATCTGTGTATCCCTACCATCTTTTGGTGTCTTGGGACTGGTTTCTGTATGGAAATGTGGAGAGGAGTGTGGCTTTCCTCTCTGAGATTGACCGCACCACAGATGGTTGTCAGTACTTCTATTCAGGAGAAGCCTAGTTAATTCCATCTCTTATGGATTGGCGTTACTCTTCAAGGTATGACCGCAGCTTAGATGGTCGCCGAATCTCCTATTTGGGAGGAGAGGTTGGGTAATTCCATCCCTTTGGTCTAAAGCCGAATGAAACGTAGTGGATTGATGTTTGCTCCTAGTACCAACTGACAAGGGTTTGTGTTTTGGTAGGGGGTAAGACCGCACCATGAATGGCTGCCTACGTACTCCTATTGAAGAGGAGATCAGGTCTGCGTAGTTCGAACCTGGTGTAAGAGGTTCAACGCTGTCTGTGGCAGAAATGGTGTAGGAATATTTTTGTTGTTGTTTTTTTTGTGAGGAGAGAAGGGTAGAAATGTTTTTGTTATTTTTGTTTTATTGCGACCGGGCCATATGAAATGGTTGCCTACGTACTCCTATTGAAGAGGAGATAAGGTCGACGTAGTTCACCCCTCAGGGCGAGAAGAGAAAGCGTAATCCCATGTGCAGGTCAGAGTGCGGGGATGAGAAAGTTTAATCCTAAGTTGAGGATAAACTGCAGAGGAAAAGTTTGATCCCAGGTATGGGTAGCCAAACTGTAAACGTAAGAGGTTCGATCCACGGTGGGATGACCTAAGTTGTATGAGCGCAAAGGAAAGCCAGGCTGCTGGCTTGAAAAGTATGTTTCCCTGAGAGGAAAAGTGTAGAAAAGTTGTATGTGGTAAAGGGTTAAAGAACCGGAACGACTGGTGATCTGATGGTTTGAAACTAGGGTGTTTGCGAGTTACTTCAGACATAGTACCGTTTCACAGCGTCTGAGTTGATGAGTAGTGGAAATTCATCATCGTCCATTTCTTGCAATCTAAGAGCGCCTCCTGTCAATACTTCTTTGACAATAAACGGGCCTTCCCAGTTAGGAGCGAATTTTCCCTTAGATTGATCTTGGTTGTCTAGGATTTTCTTCAAAACCAAGTCATATTGTTTAAATTGTCGTAGCCGGACTTTTTTGTTGTAGGATTGGGCGATCCTTTGCTGATATAACTGACCATGGAAGATAGTCGCGGTTCGCTTTTCGTCTATTAGAGACAATTGGTGATACCTGTCTTGTACCCATTGATCTTCGTCCAGCTGAGCGTCTATCAACACTTTGAGAGATTCCACCTCAACTTCTATGGGGAGCACTGCTTCCATCCCATAGGTTAGTGCGCAGGGGGTTGCCCCAGTTGAAGTACGCATGGATGTTCTGTAGGCTAACAGAGTCAGAGGCAATACATCAGGCCAATCTTTGTGGTTGGCAGACATCTTTTGCATAATCTTCTTGATGTTTTTGTTGGCTGCTTCAACAGCACCGTTCATCTTTGGACGATAGATGACTGAGTTGAGATGTTTGATGTGGAATTTAATGCACAATTCCTCCATCATCTTATTGTTGAGGTTTTTGGCATTGTCTGACACAATCACCTCTGGTTGCCCATAACGACAAACAACATTGTTTCTGATGAAAGCAATGATGACTTCTTTAGTGACCCTGGGGAAGGAGGCTGCCTCTACCCACTTGGTGAAGTAGTTGATCATGGTGAATATAAACCGATGTCCATTACTGGCTTTAGGTTCAATGGGTCCGATAACGTCCATTCCCCACACTGAGAAGGGCCAAGGTGAACTTATATTGTGGAGTTCCCGTGGAGGGGCGTGTATAGCATTCCCATTAATCTGGCATTGATAGCATCTTTTGACGTGGTCATGACAATCAGCTTTGAGAGATAGCCAATAATGTCCCGTTCTGAGGATTTTCTTGACAAGGAGGGGCCACTCATGTGGGGGCCACAGACTCCGCCATGGATTTCATCAATGAGCCTTTGGGCTTGATCTTTGTCTAAACACTGGAGGAGGCCTAATCCTGCATCTCTTTTGTAGAGCGCATCTCCACTCAGGTAGAATTTCATTGCAAGTCGATGGATCCGCCTTTTCTCGGTCGGGCTCGCCTCAGCGGGTGTAGATCCATCTCGTAGATAGTCCTTGATATGTTGATACCAAGGCTGTGGGATGGGAGGTAGCTCATCCGATACTTCTCCAACATAATTCTCGTAGGCTTGGGTCTTGTTCAGGGAAATTATGACGCTTGGCAATTGCTCCTTATTTGATATATGAATCAAGGAGGCCAAAGTTGCTAATGCATCCGCAAAATCATTCCTATTACGAGGAACATGTAGAAAGGAGATTTCTTCGAACTCCAAAGCCATCTTTAAAACCTGTCGATGGTAAGGCAGCAAATGTAGTTCCTTGGTTTGATAGATTCCGATGGATTGTCGGATTACCAACTCTGAATCTCCAAGGACAGTTAACCATCTGATGCCCATTGAACGGGCAAGTTTTAGCCCCATGAGACAGCCTTCATACTCAGTCGTATTATTGGTGCTATCAAACTGTAATTTGACGGCGACGAGATACTGCTCCCCCGTATCAGATACAAGAACTGCTCCAGCTCCAGAACCTTCCATATTAACAGCTCCATCAAAATATATCTTCCAAGATTGGCGCGTATCGTACTGATGGTGTTGCTGTACTGTCATTACTCCTTCATCAGGGAAATATGTTTATAAGGGTTTGAACTCCCCTAAAGGTGCGGCGGCCAGTTGATCCGCAATTTCTTGACCTTTGATGGAATTTTGAGTCACATATACGATGTCAAATTGTTGTAGGATCAACTGCCATTTGGACAGCCGACAATTTAACATGGGTTTGTTGAACACGTACTTGAGAGGATCTACACGGGATATAAGATGGGTTGTGTGACCATGGAGGTAATGTTGTAACCTCATGGAATCCCATGCTAAAGCACAACACGTCTTTTCGATCAGAGTGTACTTATGTTCACTGCTGCTGAACCTTTTACTGAGGTAATAGATAGCTCGTTCTTGACCTCTATCGTCCTTCTGCCCCGACATGCAGCCCATAGCATTGTCACTTACGGACAGGTACATAAACAGGGGAACATCATCCCTGGGTGGTACCAACACAGGAGCTTTGACTAACTATTTCTTGATTGTAAGGAAGGCATTCTGACACTCATCATTCCATTTCATGGAGGAGTTCTTCCTTAATAGTTTGAAGATTGGTTCACAGGTTGCTGTGAGTTGGGAGATGAACCTGCTAATGAAGTTGATTCTTCCCAAAAATCTCAAAATTTCCTTTTCTGTCTGAGGAATGGGCATTTCCGTGATGGCTTGGATTTTGGCAGGATCCAGCTCAATCCCTTTGTGGCTGACTAGGAATCCTAGCAACTCGCCTGATTTAACGCCAAAGGCGCATTTGGCTGGATTCAACTTTAAGTTGTACTTACGCAACCTGTTGAATAGCTTTCTGAGATGGTCTATATGGTGATCCTCCTTCCGGACTTAACAATGATGTCATCCATGTAGATCTCAATCTCTTTATGCATTAAGTCGTGGAAAAGAGCCATCATAGCTAGTTGATAGGTAGCTCCGGCATTGATGAGGCCGAATGACAACCGTCTATAACAAAAAGTTCCCCAAGGAGTGATGAAGGCAGTCTTCTCACGATCTTCCTCGGCAACCATGATTTGATGATACCCCGCAAAGTAATTAGCAAAGGAGTACATGTCGTATTGCGCAGTATTGTCAATAAGAATGTGGATAAATGGCACGGGAAAGCTGTCTTTTAGGCAAGCTTGATTCAAGTCCCGGTAATCCACGCAAACTCACACCTTCCCTCCAGGTTTAGGCACGGACACGATATTGGATATCCACTCCGGATATGTAGACACCATGATGATGCCAGCCTGAAATTGTTTCACAATTTCCTCTTTCACCTTTAAACTCCACTCAGGTTTCAATCGCCTGAGTTTCTGTTTGACTGGCTTAAATCCCTCTTTAATGGGAAGGCGATGAAGGACAATGTCAGTGGACAAACCCACCATGTCTTTATGAGACCATGCAAACACATCCTGGAATTGGGTTAATAGTGTAACCATGTCATTCCGTTGGTTTGGGGTAAGGTCTGAACCAATCTGGATTAACTTAGGGCTTTCTAAGGTTCCGAGATTGAAAGAAGTGGTTTGATCAAGGTTGGGTTTAGGTGTATCTTTGACCCATTCTTAAATTTTTTGAGGCACCTCAATGTCATCCTGTGTATCCATCAAGGCTGAATTCATCTCTACATCAAAGGTACAATCCCTATGTAGGAGAGGCATCGTATCAGCAAGTACAGGCACATCTAAATTCAGAGTCCTGAAACAAAATATGCTTTCACTTAGTATATATGAAACGTGTTTGATCATACACAGTGTTAGGATATACTGGCAAAATAAACTACTAATATTGTATAGAAAAGTAAGCAGTTATTATATTTACAGGGCAGAAAGAACTTCTGCCTGCTTTACCCTTGACGACCAATGCAAGGAATGCTGTTCCAATTGGCAAGAGCAAAGTTCGGGTGAACCGCAGTGATGGAGGGACTGTCATCATCCTCCCTGTCCCGAATGATGGCCATTATGTCTGGGCAATCATCGTCTGGGGTGTATCGGTTGGTATGTTCATCATGGATGATGATACGCATGCCCGACATTATTCGGACAACGTTCTCCTTAATTCTCCGCTCTTCTTCTTCGATTGCGGGATCTGGAATAACAATTTTGTTTTCCTCCACCGATTTCGGCTTAGGAAATAACATAGTAATGACATTGGCTGGCACCTTTACAGGAGGTTGTGCGGACTCAGCACTCAGCACCTTTACAGGGTACTTGATACCCTGACAATCTTTACCCAACCCTTGTCCTGGTTTATGACCCAACGACATCATTTCTTGAGTGGCTGACATCACTTCGGTAGAAATCTGGGGTTCGGGCAGTGGTGCTCCAATAGCATGGTATTGGGTATTGCTTATTTCCAAAGCATGAAAACTGACTGGTTCAACGTCCGCATTAGCATTGATGACTGGTAAATCTCCATGTTGAGGACACTCTGGTTCAGCGTTGACCGTGACCAGGCTGTTGTTGACAATATATTTTAATTGTTGATGAAGAGTGGAGGGGACTGCCCCAGCCATGTGGATCCATGGTCGTCCCAAGAGTAGGTTGTATCCCGACTCTATCTTGAGCACATGGAATGATACGCAGAATGTATGAGGACCAATCTCAATTGGCAGTTCCATTACTCCAACTGAATTTCGGCGGGCTCCATCAAAAGCTTTGATGATAGTATGGCTACTTCGGATTCGATTAGGATTAATATTCATCTTCACCAAGGTAGCATATGGGCAGATATTTAGGGATGAGCCTCCATCTATCAGGACTCCAGCCACCATGTATCCGGAGGACAAGACTGCGATGTGCAACGGTTTGCAATGACCGATCCCTTCAGGCGGAATGTCATCATCAGTGAAGGATATCACATTGTCATTGAAAATGTGATCAACCAGATGTTGAAATTTTTTCTCATCCACGGATGTCGGGAGATAGGCTTCTTCTAAAACCTTTAACAAGATCTTCCAGTGATTCTCGGAAGTGAGGACCAAGTCCAAAATTGATATCTGTTGTGGAGCTTCTTTTAAGCTTAAAACCACCGTAGCTTCGTTATGACCCATAGTGCGGAGGAATTTTTCAATCTACTCCGTGGGTATTTTTCCCTTTGTTTTGACGGCAGATTTCATCACCCGTTGGGGAAGGTACAGTGGATTTTCTTTCGACACTACAGCAGCGGTATGTGAGGTGGATCCTTCACCTTCTCCATAATTCCATGAAACTTTATGCAAGCTAACAATAGGATATTGTGCTCTGCACGGCAAGTTGATTGGCTCGGGAGCGGCCACTTTCAAAGGATTGTTGCTTCCTTTGAGTTGAATTATTGGCATGACGAGTGATTGATCAGCTTCAGTAGATATGACGGATACCACACTCTTCCATTTAGTGGAACCTGTATTCTCACTGGCGCGTAGCACAGTGTCGTCATCTGTCAGGCGCAGTACGCCACTATCGATTAGGTTCTGAATAAGGTGGCGGAGTGCCCAGCATTCTTCTGTGCTGTGACCATGAGATTGGGAATGATATTGACATACTCCCTCAGAATTGTACCGTCCCGAATGGGGATTGATTGGAGGTAGAAGGGAACTGATTCTTCGTTCATTGATTAACATGTGAAGTATCTCCTCCAGAGGTTGACCCAAATAGGTGAATTCCCTTTTGTTGGCAAAATCCCGACGGGCCTTGGCATTTGCTCTCTTCGTCACTTTGTCTTCCAGCATTTCATTTTCTGAAAGTGAAGAGGGAATATTCATGACAATGGGCAGGAGACTGGCATGCTCCTGGCTGATTAGCTGACGAGTCACTTGATGCTGATAAGTCACAAGTTCCGCCAATTGCCAATTTATTTGCAGAGAGCTTTCATTTTTCGTTCCATTGTGAACTGAAACTTAGCATAATCCCATCTGTTATCACCGTCTTTGATGGTTTGGGAAGAATCACAGCTGAAGTTGGAACTCTGTCCACTGCTCCAATTAATCATGTTGACCTCTTCTTCTTTGTGTTGAGGAAGATGGTTGTCTTGAACGTTAGGTTGATCTGGTTTAGTGACCACGATCTCACCGTTGTCTATTAGGTCTTTGATCTTGTGTTTCAAGGCCCAACAATCCTGGGTATCATGTTCAGGTTCCCCGGCATGATAAGCACATTTCCAAGCAGCATTAAAACCCCTTCCATTTGGGTTGGCTGGTGGAAGTAGATGTGTAATCTTCTTTTGTGTTGTCAGAAGATTAAGGATATTCTCAAGGGTATCCCCTAAGGGTGTAAACACTCAAGGGCGTTTGGTTTCTCCACCTTTTGGTATTGGAGGGTTTACAGACTGTGCTGGAAAGGGAGTATAGTTTCTCCTCTGAACAGGCATATTTTGACTGCCTTTTTGACCCTGTAGTATCAGGGAAACATCTTCCTCTTTCTTTTTATGGACCCTCCTGGGGTTGTTCCCATAATTTCCAGACTGGATGTGATCAGCAATAGCTTTGAGTGCAGCTAGGTCTTGAATCTTTCCGGATTTCAATCCCATCTCAGCTATCTCCCCATGTTTGACCATTTCAAAAAATGGTTTGCCGATGCCGACTAAAACTCTCTCATAGAAGGGAGCTTCTTGTATGTCTATGAACGTCATGACCACTTCTGATTCGGTCATGGAAGGATTCACTTGGGCAGCCAGGCGTCTCAACCTCTGGGCATACTCTCTGAAAGACTCGTTAGACTATTTTTTGATCTTGGTAATTTGATACCGATCAAGAGCCATTTGAGACTGAAAACTGTATTGAGTGAGGAAGGCATGTGCTAGCTCTTCCCAGCTGTGAATTTTGGATTTTTCTAATCTTGTGTACCATGAATGGGCTTCTCCAGTTAGACTCTTTTGGAATAATTGCATTCTGAGCTTTTCATCCTCTGCATAAGATCCAAGTTCTCTAATAAATACCTTTAAGTGTGTATAAGGATCTCCTAACCCGTCATATTTTTCAAAGTCAGGAGTTTTAAACTTTTCTGGAAAATGAACACCAGGAAAAATACATAGATCAGCATATGAAACACTCCCGTGTGTTCCAATTCCTTTGATAGTACGAAGGGTCTCTTCCATTTGGAGGACTTTCTTTTTGATGTCACCAGTGTCTGGGTCTCCAGTGGGATTGTAAGACCCCGAATTTTATAAAATAAAAGTATTCAATTTTTCTTATAATTACTATTCAGTAAATGGTTAAATTGATAAAAAGTTAAAGTTATGGGTGAAATGTGAAAATTTTTTAAAATAAATAAGTGGTTATAAAATAATCATTGTTGTCGGGGAATATTCGTTAGTCGTGGAATATTCTTTTTGTCGGAGAATATTCGTATGACGGCGCAACTATTTGTGGGCCCCATAACAGAATAACTGTCGGAGGAAAAAAAACGACAAAATTAAGTTTTTATAAATAACGGCGTAGTTGTTTCTGTTAATACTGTTGGAATACCCGGTGGTTAAAATACAGTAATACGCGTAGTTACACAGTAGCACACGGTATTGCACAGTATTTTTGAAATTATTGATTCTTACGTAAGAAGGCACTACTGAATAATTGTCACAGTAATTACTGTTTAATATTTTATTTTATTGATTCAATAATTGCTGCGTTGATATTTTATATTATTGTTATTTCAATAATTGTTGCTGCACAGTATTTCCCATTATCAGATCAATAATTTATATTATTTAAATAATATTATTAGATAGCATTATTGGCAATGTCTAGAAAGTTCTTTCTAAGGAGAGGTTTAGTCATCTAATGGCGCGCTAGTAAGGAGAAATCCTTATTGGAAAGCCCCTTCTTTCCTGGGAACGGTCTGGTTGTCATAAATGTGATTCTGTAATATTATTTGTGAATAATTAATTATTGATTCATATGATAAGGAAATATTTATTGTGGATATAAATAAGGGATATATTTTTGTGGTTAAAAATGAATGAGTTAATGTTGAGGTGTTTTATCTGTATTTTTGCCGGAATGGAGATATTAAAAATCAATTAGGGTTTTTGAGATATATTGCTAGGGTTATAATTTTTAATCCGACCGTTGGATCGTTGTGATTTTTGGATATGTTATACATATATAAGTTGAGTATATGTCCACAAATTTTGAACCGTTAAAAATGAACGTATGATTTGTTATGAATTTTAAGAGATGACTGGTTTAGAAATTGTTGAAGTTTCGGAATTTATCATTTTGGTGGAAAATTCTAGAATTGGTGGGCCCCACTCTTGGTTGGTGAAGAAATGTACTGATATTTTTATTCAAATATGGTGGGTGGGAATAATAGCATGTAAAGTCATCAGGTTGCAGGTTAAGTCTACTTCGGCGTGCTAACATTTTCCTATAAATAGAGGGCTAAGTTAGAATTGAAAATCACACCAGAAATATAAGTTTTCTCGCTTTCTCTCTCTATATTATGAAACATATTTTGTGAGTATTTAGATATTTTGAGAGTTGCTATTCAGTGCAAGTTTCCTTCAGATTTGCATTCCAGTCAGAAATACTGCACTTTTGAGGTAAGGGATAGTAAGAGATAGTAAGGGATTTTAAGGGTTGTTATGTTTTACAGTTTCGTAATTTTTCTGACCGTCAAAAAATTCTGAAAAAATTTAAAATGATTTTTTGATGAGTTTATTGATTGTGTCCAAAAATGGTGATTTTTGGATGTATAGATTAAGAGTTATGAATTTTACGGGAAAAGACTATTTTAAAAGTAACCGCTTATAATTCCTTGTGGTTAACTCCAAAATTGATAAAAATTTTATTGGGAGTACATCTATATAATATTAGTTTACTCTGTGAATTTTAGAATTTTTGGATAAAAGTACAATTTATGATAAATGTCTAAATATTCGGCGGTTTTGGCCATATGAAAAATAGTAAATGAGTTTTAAAAATTCTGAGAAAAATATATGTTCAATATGGGACTATATTCTGCTAAATCCCAGAAAAGAAATATTTTTAGAACTGATTTGGAATTTTTCATGAAAATAGACTAGTTATGAGTAAATAAATTAAATATGTTATGTGAAGTAAGAAAATTGGAAAATAGGATTTTATGGCTTGAGAATCCTATATGAGGTATATGCAGATTTTTGATGAGGGTTTTGGTTATTGGTAATGAAATCTTATGAGTTTGGCATTTTAGGATGATTAAATGCATTATTTTGTAAAGTGTAAGCAATTAAAATAAATTGTTTATAAGTTTAAAAAATGTTATTCTTTCAATATCATTATACCGAAATATTGGTATAGATTTTATTGTGGAATTTATATCTTTTTGAGTCGGGATTACTATTCATGAGTTACTATTCACGAGAAAAAATTGGTTTCTTTTTCTGACCAAATTATCCTTAATTTATGATTGTTGTTCTTGAAAATAAATACAGTTGTTGATCATATTATTTTTATTATCATATATAACATTTTTATAACCCTGATATTGAATTTCTCTTTCACTTGAGTGTAAAGATGGGTAAATTATTAGTATGATCGTGACTGAGGAATATCTTTGGCCTGTAGTGCAGAGATAAATTGTTGATGAATATCTTCGGCCCGTAGTGCGAAGATGAACTGTTGTTGAATATCTTTGGCCTGTAGTGCAAAGATGGTTTGTTGATGAATATCTTTGGTCGTAGTGCAAAGATGGATTTATTAGCATGATTATGAACAGGAACTGTGATATGGTATAACCATGATCTTTGATTTTTCAGGTAAAGACAGGTGATGAAAATATTCTTCGTCCTGGGTGCGAAGAAAAATTTAGAACTACAATTATGATTATGAGTTATTCATATAATTGTGGACCAGAATTGTTGATTGATGTTACAGGGATAAAATATTTTTGGTGGATTTTTAACATGGAGAAGATAATAGACTTTGTAGTCTATTTGACTCTTCTAATGGATTGCTCGTTCTGCTGCAACAATGGTTAAAATTTTTTATCATCTACCATATGTTCTAAATCTCTGATTTATTACTGATGAAGGCTATTAATAATTTAATTATCTTTAGTCATGATATTCTTTACTGAGCTAGTTGTGCTCACCCTTTTACTTCATAATTCCTTTCAGGTAATAAAAGTGTAGCTGGGTCAAGTGGGGGATAACAGGGGAATAGAACGGAGGTCTATAGTTGTTGAGGGTAAGGCGAACCCAACGTTGGAAGGGTGTTTTATCACTATCATATAAGATGTCTAATGACATACAACCTCGTGCCATCATAAGACAGGATTGTGCTCATCCACTTGCATAGTATATTTACGAGCACTACCTATATAATCTTGGTGTTTGTTTGAAGTATAATTTTTGATTAGAGACAGTGAAGATAATGATAAGTCAAGAGAAGACTCACCATTGGGAAGAATATGATAGTAATCTTCTCATTTTTCTTTGGGGTATATTGGGTCAACTAAGGATAATTCTATGGTCATATGATATCTATCACAACCTAGAAGCATGGCCTCCCATGTACAAAGGTTTCCTTGAGCACTTCCCAAAGATTCTCATTTCTAAAACAGTTTTTGACTATACCTTTATGTAAGGTGTCATTGTGAGGTACTGGCCACGGTTGGGACATGAGTTACATTTGGTATATATTTGTATCCAAACTCACAGCATATATGTTGTTATATTTTGCACGACAATTGTTGTAATAAAGTTGTAGTTATTTTCTGTACCATGTATTTGGTGACTCAGAATAGGTTGGATGGTCTCTAGCGGAGATCGGGGAATATAACTAGGAGGGGAGAGATGAGTAAATCCTTCGCTAATGTGTCCTACCTAAGCTTATTTGTTGGTCAGTCATAATATCAAGATATTATGTGATATGTTAATTTGTTAAATTAACCCTTATTTTGAAGCTGTATTCTAGAATGATATTTGAAATACAGGAGATGAGCAATGGAGAAATTTTTATGATAGGGAAGATGGAATCTGAAATGAAAGGAAGGTATTCTCAACTCTTTGAAATACCAGGTACATAAATTTCGGGGACAAAATTTCATAAGGAGGGGAGATTGTAAGACCCCAAATTTTATGAAATAAAAGTATTCAATTTTTCTTATAATTACTATTCACTAAATGGTTAAATTGATAAAAAGTTAAAGTTATGGGTGAAATGTGAAAATTTTTCAGAATAAACAAGCGGTTATAAAATAATCATTGTTGTCGGGGAATATTCGTTGGTCGTGGAATATTCTTTTTGTCGGGGAATATTCATACGACGGCGCAGCTATTTGTGGGCCCCATAACAGAATAACTATCGGATGAAGAAAACGATAAAATTGAGTTTTTATAAATAACTGCGTAGTTGTTACTGTTAATACTGTTGGAATACCCGGTGGTTAAAATACAGTAATACGCGTAGTTGCACAGTAGCACACGGTATTGCACAGTATTTTTGAAATTATTGATTCTTACGTAAGAGAGCACTACTGAATAATTGTCACAGTAATTACTGTTCAATATTTTATTTTATTGATTCAATAATTGCTGCGTTGATATTTTATATTATTGTTATTTCAATAATTGTTACTGCACAGTATTTCTCATTATCTGATCAATAATTCATATTATTTAAATAATATTATTAGATAGCATTATTGGCAATGTCTAGAAAGTTCTGTCTAAGGAGAGGTTTGGTCATCTAATTGCGCGCTAGTAAGGAGAAATTCTTATTGGAAAGCCCCCTCTTTCCTAGGAACGGCCTGGTTGTCATAAATGTGATTCTGTAATATTATTTGTGAATAATTAATTATTGATTCATATGATAAGGAAATATTTATTGTGGATATAAATGAGGGATATATTTTTGTGGTTAAAAATGAAGGAGTTAATGTTGAGGTGTTTTATCTGTATTTTTGTCGGAATGGAAGTATTAAAAATCAATTAGGGTTTTTGAGATATATTGCAGGGGTTATAATTTTTAATCCGACCGTTGGATCGTTGTGATTTTTGGATATGTTATACATATATAAGTTGAGTATATGTTCACAAATTTTGAACCGTTAAAAATGAACGTATGATTTGTTATGAATTTTAAGAGATAACTGGTTTAGAAATTGTTGAAGTTTCAGAATTTATCATTTTGGTGGAAAATTCTAGAATTGGTGGGCCCCACTCTTGGTTGGCGAATAAATGTGCTGATATTTTTATTCAAATGTGGTGGGTGGGAATAATAGCAGGTAAAGCCATCAGTTTGCAGGTTAAGTCTACTTCGGCGTGCTAACATTTTCCGATAAATATAGGGCTAAGTTAGAATTAAAAATCACAACAGAAACATAAGCTTTCTCTCTTTCTATCTCTATATTATGAAGCATATTTTGTGAGTATTTAGACACTTTGAGAGTTGCTATTCAGTGCAAGTTTCCTTCGGCTTTGCATTCCAGTCAGAAATACTGCACTTTTGAGGTAAGGGATAGTAAGGAATTTTAAGGGTTGTTATGTTTTTCAGTTTCGTAATTTTTCTGACCTTCAAAAAATTCTGGAAAAATTTAAAATGATATTTTGATGAGTTTTATTGATTGTGTCCAAAAATAGTGATTTTTGGATGTATAGATTAAGAGTTATGAATTTTACGGGAAAAGACTATTTTAAAAGTAACCGCTTATAATTCCTTGTGGTTAACTCCAAAATTGATGAAATTTTTATTGGGAGTACATCTATATAATATTAATGTACTCTGTGAATTTCAAAATTTTTGGATAAAAGTACAATTTATGATAAATGTCTAAATATTCGGCGATTTTGGTCATATGAAAAATAGTAAATGAGTTTTAAAAATTCTGAGAAAAATATATGTTCAATATGGGACTATATTCTGCTAAATCCCAGAAAAGAAATATTTGTGAAACTGATTTGGTATTTTTCAAGAAAATAGACTAGTTATGAGTAAATGAATTAAACATGTTATGTGAAGTAAGAAAATTGGAAAATAGAATTTTATGGCTTGAGAATCCTGTATGAGATATATGCAGATTTTTGATGAGGGTTTTGGTTATTGGTAATGAAATCTTATGAGTTTGGCATTTTAGGATGATTAAATACATTATTTAGTAAAGTGTAAACAATTAAAATAAATTGTTTATAAGTTTTAAAAAAATGTTATTCTTTCAATATCATTATACCGAAATATTGGTATGAATTTTATTGTGGAATTTATATCTTTTTGAGTCAGAATTACTATTCATGAGTTACTATTCACGAGTTACTATTCACGAGAAAAATTTGGTTTCTTTTTCTGACCAAATTATCGTTGATTTATGATTGTTGTTCTTGAAAATAAATGCAGTTGTTGATCATATTGTTTTTATTATCATATATAACATTTTTATAACCCTGATATTGAATTTCTCTTTCACTTGAGTGTAAAGATGGGTAAATTATTGGTACAATCGTGACTGAGGAATATCTTTGGCCTGTAGTGCAAAGATGGATTGTTAACTGATATGATCATGACCATTGAATTTATAATTGAATATCTTTAGCTTAAGTGTAAAGATGAATTGATTAGCATGGTTATAATTATTGTTTATATAAATTCTGAAATGATTATATATTTCTTTGAGATATGAATATATTTGGCATGTAGTGCAAATATGAACTGTTGAGGAATATCTTTGGCCTGTAGTGCAAAGATAAATTGTTGATGAATATCTTTGGCCCGTAGTGCGAAGATGAACTGTTGTTGAATATCTTTGGCCTGTAGTACAAAGATGGTTTGTTGATGAATATCTTTGGTCGTAGCGCAAAGATGGATTTATCAGCATGATTATGAACAGGAACTGTGATATGGTATAACCATGATCTTTGATTTTTCAAGTAAAGACAGGTGATGAAAATATTCTTCGTCCTGGGTGCGAAGAAAAATTTAGAACTACAATTATGATTATGAGTTATTCATATAATTGTGGACCAGAATTGTTGATTGATGTTACAGGGATAAAATATTTTTGGTGGATTTTTAACATGGAGAAGATAATAGACTTTGTAGTCTATTTGACTCTTCTAATGGATTGCTCGTTCTGCTGCAACAATGGTTAAAATTTTTTATCATCTACCATATGTTCTAAATCTCTGATTTATTACTGATGAAGGCTATTAATAATTTAATTATCTTTAGTCATGATATTCTTTACTGAGCTAGTTGTGCTCACCCTTTTGCTTCACAATTTCTTTCAGGTAATAAAGTGTAGCTGGGTCGAGTGGGGGATAACAGGGGAATAGAACGGTGGTCTATAGCTGTTGAGGGTAAGGCGAACCCAACGTTGGAAGGGTGTTTTATCACTATCATACAAGATGTCTAATGACATACAACCACGTGCCATCATAAGACAGGATTGTGCTCATCCACTTGCTTAGTATATTTACGAGCACTACCTATACAATCTTGGTGTTTGTTTGAAGTATAATTCTCAATTAGATAAGTGGAGATAATGATAAGTCAAGAGAAGACTCACCATTGGGAAGAATATGATAGTAATCTTCTCGTTTTTCTTTGGGGTATATTGGGTCAACCAAGGATAATTCTATGGTCATATGATATCTATCACAACCTAGAAGCATGGCCTCCCATGTACAAAGGTTTTCTTGAGCACTTCCTAAAGATTCTCATTTCTAAAACAGTTTTTGACTATACCTTTACGTAAGGTGTAATTGTGAGGTGCTGTCCACGGTTGGGACATGAGTCACATTTGGTATATATTTGTATCCAAACTCACAGCATATATATTGTTATATTTTGCACGATAATTGTTGTAATAAAGTTGTAGTTTTTTTCTGTACCATGTATTTGGCGACTCAGAATAAGTTGGATGGAATGGACCTGCTTTTGGGTTGTCACAGTTGGTATCAGAGCTTAGGGGTATGGTCTCTGGCGAAGATCGGGGAATATAACTAGGAGGGAAGAGGTGAGTAAATCCTTCGCTAGTGTGTCCTATCTAAGCTTATTTGTTGGTCAGTTATAATATCAGGATATTTTGTGATATGTTAATTTGTTAAATTAACCCTTGTTTTGAAGCTGTATTCTAGAATGATATTTGAAATACAGGAGATGAGCAATGGAGAAATTATGATAATAGGGAAGATGGAATCTAAAATGAAAGGAAGGTATTCTCAACTCTTTGAAATACCAGGTACGTAAATTTCGGGGACAAAATTTCATAAGGAGGGGAGATTGTAAGACCCCGAATTTTATGAAATAAAAGTATTCAATTTTTCTTATAATTACTATTCAGTAAATGGTTAAATTGACAAAAAGTTAAAGTTATGGGTAAAATGTGAAAAAATTTCAAAATAAACAAGCGGTTATAAAATAATCATTGTTATCAGGGAATATTCGTTGGTCGTGGAATATTCTTTTTGTCGGAGAATATTCGTACGACGGTGCAGATATTTGTGGGCCCCATAACAGAATAACTGTCGGATGAAGAAAACGACAAAATTGAGTTTTTATAAATAACGGCGTAGTTGTTACTGTTAACACTGTAGGAATACCCGGTGGTTAAAATACAGTAATACGCGTAGTTGCACAGTAGCACACAGTATTACACATTATTTTTAAAATTATTGATTCTTACGTAGGAATGCACTACTGAATAATTGTCACAGTAATTACTGTTCAATATTTTATTTTATTGATTTAATAATTGCTGCGTTGATATTTTATATTATTGTTATTTCAATAATTGTTGCTGCACAGTATTTCCCATTATCAGATCAATTATTCGTATTATTTAAATAATATTATTAGATAGCATTATTGGCAATGTCTAGAAAGTTCTGTCTAAGGAGAGGTTTGGTCATCTAATTGCGCGCTAGTAAGGAGAAATTCTTATTAGAAAGCCCCCTCTTTCCTGGGAACGGCCTGGTTGTCATAAATGTGATTCTGTAATATTATTTGTGAATAATTAATTATTGATTCATATGATAAGGAAATATTTATTGTGGATATAAATGAGGGATATATTTTTGTGGTTAAAAATGAAGGAGTTAATGTTGAGGTGTTTTATCTGTATTTTTGCCAGAATGGAGGTATTAAAAATCAATTAGGGTTTTTGAGATATATTGCGGGGGTAATAATTTTTAATCCGACCGTTGGATCGTTGTGATTTTTGGATATGTTATACATATATAAGTTGAGTATATGTCCACAAATTTTAAACTGTTAAAAATGAACGTATAATTTGTTATGAATTTTAAGAGATGACTGGTTTAGAAATTATTGAAGTTTCGGAATTTATCATTTTGGTGGAAAATTCTAGAATTGGTGGGCCCCACTCTTGGTTGATGAAGAAATATGCTGAGATTTTTATTCAAATGTGGTGGGTGGAAATAATAGCAGGTAAAGCCATCAGGTTGCAGGTTAAGTCTGCTTCGGCATCCTAACATTTTCCTATAAATAGAGGGCTAAGTTAGAATTGAAAATCACACCAGAAACATAAGCTTTCTCTCTTTCTCTCTCTATATTATGAAACATATTTTGTGAGTATTTAGATACTTTGAGAGTTGTTATTCAGTGCAAGTTTCTTTCGGCTTTGCATTCCAGTCAGAAATACTACACTTTTGAGGTAAGGGATAGTAATGGATAGTAAGGGATTTTAAAGGTTGTTATGTTTTTCAGTTTTGTAATTTTTCTGACCTTCAAAAAATTCTAGAAAAATTTAAAATGATATTTTGATGAGTTTTATTGATTGTGTCCAAAAATGGTGATTTTTGAATGTATAGATTAAGAGTTATGAATTTTACGGGAAAAGACTATTTTAAAAGTAACCGCTTATAATTCCTTGTGGTTAACTCCAAAATTGATGAAATTTTTATTGGGAGTACATCTATATAATATTAGTGTACTCTGTGAATTTCAAAATTTTTGGATAAAAGTACAATTTATGATAAATATCTAAATATTCGGTAATTTTGGCCATATGAAAAATAGTAAATGAGTTTTAAAAATTCTGAGAAAAATATATGTTCAATATGGGACTATATTATGCTAAATCCCAGAAAAGAAATATTTTTAGAACTGATTTGGTATTTTTCATGAAAATAGACTAGTTATGAGTAAATGAATTAAATATGTTATGTGAAGTAAAAAAATTGAAAAATAGGATTTTATGGCTTGAGAATCCTATATGAGGTATATGCAGATTTTTGATGAGGGTTTTGGTTATTGGTAATGAAATCTTATGAGTTTGGCATTTTAGGATGATTAAATGCATTATTTTGTAAAGTGTAAGCAATTAAAATAAATTATTTATAAGTTTAAAAAAATGTTATTCTTTCAATATCATTATACCGAAATATTGGTATGGATTTTATTGTGGAATTTATATCTTTTTGAGTCGGGATTACTATTCATGAGTTACTATTCACGAGTTACTATTCACGAGAAAAAATTGGTTTCTTTTTCTGACCAAATTATCGTTAATTTATGATTGTTGTTCTTGAAAATAAATACAGTTGTTGATCATATTGTTTTTATTATCATATATAACATTTTTATAACCCTGATATTGAATTTCTCTTTCACTTGAGTGTAAAGATGGGTAAATTATTGGTATGATCGTGACTGAGGAATATCTTTGGCCTGTAGTACAAATATGGATTGTTAACTGGTATGATCATTACCATTGAATTTATAATTAAATATCTTTAGCTTAAGTGTAAAGATGAATTGATTAACATGGTTATAATTATTGTTTATATAAATTTTGAAATGATTATATATTTCTTTGAGATATGAATATATTTGGCCTGTAGTGCAAATATGAACTGTTGAGGAATATCTTTGGCATGTAGTGCAAAGATAAATTGTTGATGAATATATTTGGCCTGTAGTGCGAAGATGAACTGTTGTTGAATATCTTTGGCCTGTAGTGCAAAGATGGTTTGTTGATGAATATCTTTGGTCGTAGTGCAAAGATGGATTTATTAGCATGATTATGAACAGGAACTGTGATATGGCATAACCATGATCTTTGATTTTTCAGGTAAAGACAGGTGATGAAAATATTCTTCGTCCTGGGTGCAAAGAAAAATTTAGAACTACAATTATGATTATGAGTTATTCATATAATTGTGGACCAGAATTGTTGATTGATGTTACAGGGATAAAACATTGTTGGTGAATTTTTTACATGGAGAAGATAATAGACTTTGTAGTCTATTTGACTCTTCTAATAGATTGCTCGTTCCGCTGCAACTATGGTTGAAATTTTTATCATCTACTATATGTTCTAAATCTCTGATTTATTACTGATGAAGGCTATTGATAATTTAATTATCTTTAGTCATGATATTCTTTACTGAGCTAGTTGTGTTCACTCTTTTGCTTCACAATTCCTTTCAGGTAATAAAAGTGTAGCTGGGTCGAGTGGGGGATAATAGGGGAATAGAATGGTGGTCTATAGCTGTTGAGGGTAAGGCGAACCCAACGTTGGAAGGGTGTTTTGTCACTATCATACAAGATGTCTAATGACATACAACCTCTTGTCATCATAAGACAGGATTGTGTTCATCCACTTGTTGAGTATATTTACGAGCACTACCTATATAATCTTGGTGTTTGTTTGAAGTATAATTCTCAATTAGAGACAGTGTAGATAATGATAAGTCAATAGAAGACTCACCATTGGGAAGAATATGATAGTAATCTTCTCGTTTTTCTTTGGGGTATATTGGGTCAACCAAGGATAATTCTATGGTCATATGATATCTATCACAACCTAGAAGCATGGCCTCCCATGTACAAAGGTTTCCTTGAGCACTTCCCAAAGATTCTCATTTTTAAAACAGTTTTTGACTATACCTTTATGTAAGGTGTCAGTGTGAGGTGCTGTCCATAGTTGGGACATGAGTCACATTTGGTATATATTTGTATCCAAACTCACAGCATATATGTTGTTGTATTTTGCACGATAATTGTTATAATAAAGTTGTAGTTGTTTTCTGTACCATGTATTTGGCGACTCAGAATAGGTTGGATGGAATGGACCTGTTTTGGGGTTGTTATAGGGATGGGCAGCATCATGAGTTTTGTTGGTCTGATACAACTGCAGTTCAGGTATGGTAATAACCTGGGCTCCTCCTTGTGTGGAGGATTCAGCATGTACGAGTATTTTCTGACCGTGTGTAGACTGGTGTAATTCTTTGAACATAACAGCCAAATCTGTAATTTGTTTGCTTAATCCGTTGAATTCTTTACAAGAAACTGGATTAAGTTCAGTCTGGTCAGATGACGACATAATTGACTGTAGGCATGTTGCCTTTTTGGACTTTGAATGGGTAGTAGGCCCGATTGACTCCCTGCGAAAGACTTGCATAGTTTAGTCCTTGGGGAAGGTGAATATTAATATGCAATGTGATGAGTCCATTTTAGGAATTTTATCCTGCAAAAACGGATGTCAGCTGTTTGTAGCATGTATGTATATGTGTACACATTCCTTCATATTTCTTATTACATGGAGATATATATGTCATGAAATTGTGTAATTTAAAATGAGAGCATGAAGAGACTTTCCTCCGTTTTGGGTTTATCAGAGGCTGACCTATCTTAGGTTACTCTCGCGGCTTTTTGGCATGAAGGTTCCCAAATCATCGCAATCTACTTGACGGGAAGTTAATCCGGTCTTTCAACTGGAGCGAATTTAGGTGGTACCTTTCCTGAGCCTCAGAAAATCAGGCTACTCACGAGTCCAGTAATCAAACACCGACGGGATAGCCTCCTGGTGGAGGGACCACTCAAAATACATTCACATACATCGCGTCTCACCGTATGAAATGATGACATGTGCGAAGCACTAATATCATGAGCAGTTTATAGTGCGAGGCACTAACATCACAGGCAGTTTATAGTGCGAGGCACTAAATAAACAAGACATGCAATCGTACACATTCATCCAATGTAAATGAAACATCCACACACAAGCAGACAACAGTTTTGAAAAGATTGAAATAGCGGCTTAAGTCCTCTTACTGGAGTCCCCAACAGAGTCGCTACCTGTCGACGTCGGGATTTTTAGATGTCCCTTTCCGTTACTTGTTCTTTGGTGTTCTCATTTTAGGTGAGATTTGTTTGAAAAAATAAGTGAAAAAGGTCCGGCATGTATAATGTCGACGATGGACTGTTAAGAGTCTCCAGTTGGTTTTTTAAATGGTTGTACCAACACAACCGAGAAAAGATTTGCACATTGACCCAGTGATGTGACACTACTATACGGGTCGGTGAAACCGAGATTCATTTAGGGTCCGAGAACTTGGTTATGCGGGAGGAAGGTGTTAGGCACCCCCCGACATCCGTGTTACCACGGTGACCGCCTCTTTTCAAGAAACTATTATCTGAATGCGTGTGTGTGTGTGTGTGTGTGTCAATGTGTTGTTATTTGAAAGTGGTACGAGGCCTCGTTCGCACCTAAATACGTAGGGTTTGAACTTTTGTAAAAATTCAATTTTAGCAAGATATGGCAGTGATGTTTTATAAAAGAGGTTTTTCAAACCCTGACGCTCAATAGTAATTGAGGCCTTTTGCACTCCCATTTTATTAAATGCGCGGCTTAGTTGATTTTATTTGACGGCTGCGAAGCATCCGGACGAAAAATAATGTACAAAATAATGCCGACTTTCTCGTGGGTATGGAAACCATCTGAGGAAATTCAGACACCGCATAATAATTTACAAGCTGCTTACAGCTGAAAATGTCCATCACGGGAACCGAATCTAGATCCAATGGGATGAATCTGTGATCAAATGATTCCTAGGCTCACATGATACTGCAATTTGTATGAAAGCAGTAAGTAGGTATATATATAAAAGCCGTAAATATATATATATATATATATATACAGACATGATCACCAACCACGAAGAACCTCCATGGGGGATCAGAAATGTAAATAAAGCCGTTAAAAGCCAATAACCGCCACGGAGGAAACTCCAGGCGGGACAAATCGTAGATAAAGCTGTAAAAACGGTCAACCACCACGAAGTAAACTCCAGGTGGGACGAAATGTATATATATATATATATATATATATATATATATATATATATATATATATATATATATAAGCGAGTAAACGCACCGGATGTAAAATCCAGGCTCATCGAACGGAGTTCGACTACAGTTTATATATATAAGTATATATATAAGAAAGCAATTAAACGCACCAAACTGAAGTTTAGGCTCATCGAACAAAGTCCGACACACAGTTAATATATATAAGTATATATATATATATATATATATATATATATATATATATATATATATATTAAAGCAATTAAACACACCAAACCGAAGTTTAGGCTCATCGAACAAAGTCCGACACACAGTTAATATATATAAGTATATATATATATATTAAAGCAATAAACGCTTCAGACCGAAGTCTAGGCTCAATCGAACAAAGTACGATACACAATTCATATATATATATATATATAATATATATATATATATATATATATATATATAGACAAGCAAATAAACGCTCCAGACCGAAGTCTAGGCTCAACCGAGGCATAACTCGGTAACGTTAGTCAATATATATGTAAATATATATATATATATATATATATATATATATATATATATATATATATATATATAGACTGAAATGAAATCACGGACCGAAGTCCGGGCAAAAGCAAGCAACACGACTCTCAACGTGTAGAAGGGTGTGTGCAAAAATGAAGAGAAATACTCTAAAGTGTGTGAGAAGGCTTACAGTGGGCTGCCAAAGAACACTTCTCTATCTTTAGAGTGAGTAAACACTGGCTTTTGTAGGTACAAAAAAGGGATGTATATGAGCTCACAGGTGTTTAAAGTGGGAAAATACACTGTATGGCAAGTGTAGAGCGAATTCTGCAGGGTTTCTCCGTCTTTTTTCTCTTAAAAATCAGCACCCCAAGCCCTCTGTTTATAGACCAAAACTGCCGCAGGTGTACCTGCGGCTCAGCCGCAGGTGTACCAGAGGCGGATCAGGTCGGCCCAGTTTGGTCGGGTCGGGTCGTCTCGAAGTACGTGCACGCGAGCACTGTAATGTCCACTCAGTTTTTCTGAAGTGCAATCCGGGCATCCGTTTGAGGTATACAGGACCTATTTCGGACCGCCGTTGTCGAGAGTTTGTACAATGGCATGGGATTAGAGTTTATACGAAGTCTTTAAAGATGGGACGATGCCCTCCGGTCTTCAAGCTTCAACTTTCATCCGTTACCCCGCACAATAGCAACTCGGGATTGGTTAGCCTTGTGGGCCGTTGTTGCGTAGATGTGTTGAGACGACTTGGCGTGGCATCGTGTTGGTCAGATGATGATGTTGCCCCTTACCGGTGTTATTGCCGGGTTGGGTCGATAAAGCAGACGTTGCTCAGCTTCGCTGGGATTGGACTGCTGTAATTGGTTGAAAGTCCTCATTGTCATCTTTGAGGTGTGTCTGTCTTCCCGATGTCATCGCTGGGCTGATACAGTGTATCTCGTTGTGAGCGCCGAGATTGAAGCTGGTTGCACTTGTAACAAGCATTTCCGAGGTTAATGCCGAAATTTCTTTCCTTGGGGCTATCACCAAGGTTGGAGGCTATTCCCATGTTTAGGGCTGAGACTGGATACCTCGGGGTTATCTCCGAGATTAATCAGTCTTCTCTGGTGTGTGTTCCGGTATTGATCTGCATGCCTCGGGGTTCTCCAAGATTGGAACGATTACTCCCAGATTGCGATCTGGGGTTGATGCTGAACTTCCGATAGTATCCGGTGATAAAAGACGAATCTGCCTTCCTGTAATGTTAGTGTCAGTAGTACAGAAAAATTCGAGTGTCTACAACAAGTATACCAGAATACCAGTTCTGGAGGCTATCACATGCAGCGAGAAAGCATTTAGGAACATTCCACTATAGACTGTTATAGTCTGCGGAGGATATACCATGAGAAGCTGGCGGCCGGGGAGATAGAACTAGGAGAAGAAACGTGCAACACTATCACCCATGGTGCAGTCCCGAAAGTCAAGAATCCAAATACTGGCTCTACCATCGAAAAAACTCTGAACTCCAGATGAATTAAAAATTCACCCAAGATGGTGGTCACCAAAAATGGTGGTTTAAGTCCTTAGGAGTATCCCTTGCCAAGTAATTGGATGACCAAGGGAGGAGGCACAAGAATTGACGAAAAAAAATTCACCCAAGATGGTGGTCCACTCTAAATGGTGGTCAAGTCCTCGTAGACTGCACTTGCCAAGAAATTGGATGATCCAAGTGACGAGGCACCCGATTTCAAGTCCTCGTAGACCGCACTTGCCAAAAAATTGGACGACCCAAGTGACGAGACACCCGATTTCAAGTCCTCGTAGACTGCACTTGCCAAGAAATTGGACGACCCAAGTGACGAGGCACCCGAGTGTTACACTTTATCATTAAAAGTGAATGAAGCATCTGACTATAATTAGTCCTCAGACTCGAAAAGTTATACTTTCAACTTTAAAAGTAATCGAGGCACCTGACTATAAGTCCTCGGACCAGATAAGTTATACTTTCAACTTCAAAAGTAATCGAGGATTTATTATTTGAAACGTTATGCTTTTCGTTAAAAGCAATTTTATTATCAATAAATTGTAAAAACTTCTGCTTATGCTTGAATATTTTTTATGATATCTTTTTAAAAAAAGAGAGTATAGATTCAAGTGTAAGTTTTTATATTAAAAAAAACATGTTTTTTCTTGAAAAGATTCATGTTTGCTATTTTATGAGGCCTATTGTTGTCTTGGAGTCTTAATTTGAACAACTTAAGATTCAATGTTAAATATTGAGTTTTAAGGAATTGTTCACATTAAAGGCAATCAATAAGGATAAAAGAAACTACAATTTGATGAATGAAATATACGTACATGAATTTTCTGATACAGGAAATGGAAAAAACAATGAAAGTTCATGATCTAAATGCCATGACCTGTCGAACTGAAGAGAAGGGAATAACTAAAGCCTCCAAGTTGACAATGGCAGTACCTCTAGCCTTCGTATTTGAGGATATCAAGCCTTCAAGGTCTTGGGCAACTGACTCAATTTCCCAAAAGCTTGGTCTTCAATTTATCCATGGCATCTTGAAGTTCCTAAAGCTCTACATAATGTAAGTTATTCTCATGGTGACGAGAAGTGACTTCCGAACGAAGTGCAACAACATGATGATGGGAAATAAAGAGATTAAACCTAGCATGGAAGGGAGACATGTCCAAGGAGAGTTAGGAAATACCAAGATATCCTTGAAGAGTTCCTCTAGGGCTCGCTCTCCTAGGGTTTGCTCCCCTAGAGGTTCCCTCTCCTAGGACTTTCGTTTTCGAGGCTTGCAAAACATCAAGCTTCAAGAAGTGTAGACTTTAACACTTAAAAATATTTTGCGCAATCATCTCACCAAAGGCGTGACTCATGCGCAAGGGGCAAATGCTTACTGGTAAATGACATAGACATTTTTTGGAGTAGAGGTGCATTCCCCCCAAGCAGTGACGAATATGCATGTAGAGGAGCACCATTGTTCTGTTGGATACGAGTGTCCCTGCATAGTTGGATGCAATGAAGAATGTTAGCTTTTTCTTTAGTACATCCACATAATCAACATTCCCAAGTATCTCGTTGATCCAATGATGCCATTCCTAAAGGTGGCTAGATGCATTAAACAAAAAGTGAAGGGGACTGAAAGGGTACTATTTTTTCTTTATGCATATGCGATGAATGCAAACAGAATGGGAAAGTCACCCAAATCTCTGCAAACCGCAACATATAGAAACAAGCCTTCTTTCTCTAGCGAGAGAGAAGTTGTACAGTCATAAGCCTGAACTTGCTCCTAAAAAAATGTTGGCAGAACTAAAAGAGGGGAGCCCTTCCCCAATCACTGAGGAACGAGGCCTCCTTGGCGGTTTCTGGATCTATAGAATGTTCAATGGAGATCAAGGGCCTGCAAGCAAGAAGAATTTAGCATAAGGGCTCTAAAGAGCAAGGAAAAGGATGGCAAGGAAAGCATTTAAACTTGAATGCTTATCGTAGCAAAGAATGAAGTCTGAGATTTAAGTTTAAAAACACCTGAAAGAAGAAGCAAAAAAAGAGCAAAAGCATTAGGAGTTATTCAAATAAAAATGGGGTAGAGGGAGAACAGAAAAATGTGAAGGAGGAGGCCATTAGGTTGGTTCCCCTAGGGGTTGGCCCGTAGGGTTTAGCCACCTAAGGAGCTCTCCCCTCTTACATTTAACTTCTCCTTGCTCGTTGAATCAACTGATAGGAATAAATGCAACTTCGTCGGAATATCCGAGCAAAGATCCTTGTTAAGGTGAAATGGCTCGGAATAAATTCTTTCTCCTTGCGGTATTGCCTTTTCTTTGAGAATATCCGAGCCAAGATCCTTGTTAAGGTGAAATGGCCCGAAATAAACTCTTCCTCGTTGCGGTGTTGCCTCTTTTCTTTGAGAATATCCGAGCCAAGAACCTTGTTAAGATGAAATGGCTCGGAATAAATTCTTCCTCGCTGCGGTGTTGCCTCTTTTCTTTGAGAATATCCGAGCCAAGAACCTTGTTAAGGTGAAATGGCTCGGAATGGATTCTTCCTCCTTGCGGTATTGCTTTCGAGAATATCCGAGCCAAGATCCTGTTAAGGTGAAATGGCCCAGAAAAGAAACACTACGATCAGCTGAAAAGAAAAGAAATCCATGAAGCAATTAGAAAGAATTCAAATATTTAAAAAAATATATATGAAGTTCGAGCCGCCTGAACTCTTAAAGAGTTTTGATTCGGGACTACAACGTATTGATGTTGTCTTCGAGAATTTTGATCCGTGACTATACAGAGATTAGCATATGATTTGGGGTCACCAATTTATGCTTTATGAAATTCCATGACCTGTTAATATGGGACAAGTAAAGGCTATGTGTACATCTTATTTTTTAACATAAGCCTGCACTAGCCATTTACCATGAACTAAAGTGGGGACTTGGTTATTAGAAAAATATATATATGGTTTCCATGGGTTTACATATACCTATTACAAATATATAATTCCTAAACAGCCTATATAATTTCCCGTGTTTATCATTTCATTCTAATTGGGCTATATATAATATATGGTTTCCATGGGTTTACAAATATATGATTCCTAAACAGCCTCCCGTATTACATATATAATCAGTGATCATGACACATCCATTTTTTCCATACAAATGTATATGCTTCTCAAAACAGTTCATATGAATCGAAGAATTGGAAAATAATGGATACAATACCTGTACCAAAAGCATGCGGATTATTGATCGTCGTTTCTGAAGGAGAATTCAAGCCCGGAGCTCGGAATAAAATTATATATATATATATATATATATATATATATATATATATATATATATATATAATTGAAGGATGAGAGCTTGAAGCCGGAGGAGAAAGAAAGTAGAGAGAAAATTATGTAATAGGTACAAGGAATTCCTGTTAAAGCTAAAAGGTAATCAAATCTTCAATTAAAAAAAATATATTATATAAAATATACATTTCAATTGAAAAATTATATATATATATATATATATATATATATATATATATATATATATATATATATATATATATATATATATATATATAAATGGAATATTTAATATTATTTTTGACTTAAAATAAGAAAAGATTTGATATTGTGTCCAAAATAAAATAAGAAATAATTTGATTTTATTTACAAAATAAAATCTCATTGCAATTCTATAGCAAGAAATCTCATTTTTTTTTTGTGTGGAATTTTCAAAAAAAATGTGATTTATAAAAAATGTTTTATAGCACAACGTTTTACAAGCGGCGGAGGTAGATATGAATATTCATCATGATTTGTTTTGGTAAAGATATATAATTTTTTTCCTTCGTTGCAATTTTATAAAGCCGACCCTCACTTTGAATATAAGCATGCTTGCAGCCACCTAGCTTATATAATCATGTATGCATATAGACTAATTAAACTTAGCTGCTCATTTGATTACTTTATTATGGGACATTGATTATATATATATATATATATATATATATATATATATATATATATAGCATGCAACCAAATTTACATACCATGCATACAGGCACCTATATGTTTATATCTCTAAAAGATTTGATCCTTGTTTTCAAAATAAAATAAAGAGTAAATCTACATGTACATCACATCTACTCCTTGCTTGCCGAAACGCAGAGATTAAAGTCGTTTTGAATTTTTTTTTCCTACAGTTGCTTTTTGCTTCTCCACTTTTGTCGCCCAAATATTTCTCTCTTGATTTCCCTACTTGCAGCACAAAGCACTGAAAGCAGATTCGCCCAAAATAAAGCTTCAAAATGCAAAGAAAGGGGCCCCAGAAATCACGAGAAACTAAATCAGCTGGAAAACAGGACTGAGGCCATGAATACTGGCAAGACCAAAATCAGAACCCAGAAATCAGATGCCCAAGGCTGTCGGACAGACCCCACGAGCAGCTGGAGCCGAGAAGCCTAATCGGCTAAACAATGGGTCGTCGGAGAAATCCAATGCTCAGCAAAAAAAGAGGATTCTCAAAACACCCATCATCAAATCAGATCATCAAACAAGAGAAGAATTAAAAGCAAATATGGTTTAATTATGGATACACAGACCAATATATAGTCACCAAACGTAGCTACAACAGATCACATCATTGATTAGATACAAAATGAATTAGATACCATATGCCATTTTATGATGTAGATACAATCTTGCTAGATCAAGAGTTTAAACTTAAATCATCAATCAAGAGGAAAGGATTGCTTAGTCAAAATTTTTGAAATATTGAATGGGATAAAACTGATTGATTAGCTTTCCACTGCTCTTGACTTTTGACTTTGGGGGCACACGGTTTTGGATGGTTGTTTGCAAATGGGTTTCGGCAAGCAGCTCTTGAGAGAAATATTTGGGCAATGAAAGAGGAGAAGCAAAAGCAACTTGAATTGTTGAAAAAAAAAATTATTTCAAAACTGTAACGCCCGAGAAAATCGAATTTTTATTACAATTAAATTTTTATTTGATTATGTGAATTAAATGAATTTAATTGAATTCTTTGTGAAGTAAACTATGTGAAGGTCGTTCTATGACCTAGAATGTGCTAACGTGGTTAGTATTCTAGCTACGTGGTAGAAATAGTTGTTTGGAATTTCCAAGACCATAATAATTATTTTCTGAGAAGTTTCCGTAAAAAAATACTATTCATCCGTTTCTGTCCGAGGAATTATTTTGAAATTCTGAGAAACGCGTAATGATAGAATATCGTGATGAGATGGAATATCTGATAATATTTCATTTATGGCAAAAACGAAGTTTTCGCCTGCAGGCTTAAAACCTAAGGGTTGAGTATATCGATTTCCGAGAAGGAAATAATATGCGTAGAAGGAATGGCGTTAGGTTTTATTCAAGTGTTATACAATTAGTGGTGCTAGTTAGTACCTATGTATAATACGTTAAGTAAATACGAGGTACAATACACTTATTGTACTTATGGTATACGAAAGGAATACGTGAATCGTACGTGTAGAATACGATGCGTGTCATAAGATTAATCTAATGTATCAATGAGTAATTCATTTGTATTGGATTATGAGTAGCCCAATCAGTTGAATGACTAAGCCCAATGAGATGATGGGTTAAGTCCAAGTCAAGCCCAATTCATTAAAATCGAACCGTGGGTCGAACCGGTGGGTCACCCAATGGGTATAACCCATGGGGCAACCCATGGGATGTCACAAGAGGGGAGGTGGGCCGGCCACCTTGGTGTGCAAGCCAAGCATAAGGCTTGGTCACCAAGTATCTTACTTGGTGACCACACATGAATTGTAAGGAGGTGGGATTTAATGTCTAAATTGCCCTCCATTCTAAATTCTATAAATAGGAAGCTAAGTTGATTCATTTGAGATTTTTACTAAGACTCAACTTAGATTATTTGAGAGAGAAAAGAGAGCTATACTTGCAAAAACATACAATTAGAAGCTTTAAACTTATATTCTTCCAAGAGATTTCCAAGAGTTCTTAAGGTATAATCCTTATCTTTCATCTCCATTTCTTTTTGATTTGTCTTTTATATTGGAGAATCATAGAGGGATGGTATACGCCTTGTATGAGAGATTAAAGATGACTTACCATAGATTCAATCTCTATAAGTCATGAGGTTATAAAAATAATAAGGTTTGAAATAGTTTTGAACCATGAAAATATGAATAGTTGAGATTGATCGTTTATAAACGATTGGACTCTATCAATCCGTTAGTAATTGCATCTTGCTTGGTTAGGATGTAGATATGAAATCCATGGAGTATTCCATGTGATTTGGCTTAGAGAACATTAGTAATGACGTTATGGCGAATTTTACGAAAATAGACGTTAAACGTCGAAAACGTAGAAATTCCGGATGGGTAGTCGAAAGTTGCCGTGAGACTTGAAAACGTTAGTTTTCAATATCAACACGTTAGGGTGATTAAGAGTCGTGGGTTCTAGAATCGTCGGATTCTGACTTAAAACGAAGAAAACGAGCATTGAACGCTCATTAACGTTTACGAACGTATAGAAAATGAACTCAATAGTGAATTTTGAGTTAACGGATTTGAAAGGGTTGAATTCTAATATGAACACGTAGAGTATGTCATTTATGACGTGTAGGCTTTTGAACGGACCAAATCGGGCGTATAACGAAGAATTTACGGCCCCGGGAATCTCACATAGATTTTCAAAACTGTCAACAGTCTGGTACTAAAGTCTGGCGGCGCGATGCCAGACGTAGTGTAAAATGGCCGCGCTGCAGCGCCAGTTGTGGCCGGGAGAAAAATAAAGTGTCTGTAGTTTCGCGCCCCAGCGCCAATGTGCCGCGCCCCAGCGCCAAGGTGCCGCGCCGCAGCGCCGGCAGTAAGAAAAAGTTGACCCAGTTATGCTTTAGACTTCAGTTGGTTAGGGATCAATCGGAGTTGAGTTTATATACTCAATGAATGTATAAAGACTAATCCTATACTACCTATACTAAGGTATATGGTATGAAACTTAGGAGTCTAATGTAAGTAAACAAAATATGTAAAATGAACGAAGTAATACTTTATCAATGAAGTTGAGTCCGGTTAATAAAACGTCCATAGAGAGATAAACCGGGACGAAGGGTAATAAGTCATGTTGACTTTAATAAAAATATTATGGTAACAAAGACATAGAAGAGAAAGAAGCTAGTAGGAACAATGTGAATAGTTGTTTGATATCTAATTACGGTGTGCTATGTGAATATATCAAGTAGATTCTGTAAAGGCTGTGGTTAGTCAAGTAAGTTATTTGAAGACGCTGAAAGGCAAGTTTTCTTAACGCTTGTCTAACTTTTAAGTTAGCCAAGTTTTATGTGATTCATTGAACTGAATTGCAAGCTTTGTTGTAAAAGAAAGGGTCGATGCCAGATTTTAACTCGGCTAGACTATTCGTAAGATATAGATTGATGATTTTCCATATCATTCTATATAGAAATGTTAACACTATCCTATGCCAAGTAATTGGTACGGATGTGAAGGTAAGGTTTGTCTAGGAACAAACAAAAGTATTTTTCATCGATATTTCGATGGGCACGCGAGTTTGCCAAAAATATTAAACATAAATTCGTTTAATGAATGTAGTGTTGATCAACATAGAGTACTATAAGCTGATCACCTAGAAGTGCTCGTAAGTTATACAGATGAACGACCATAGTGCTGTGGACTCCTTTTCAAGTATGAAAACTGAAATTTACTGTTCATGGTCTATCGACCGGTTCAGAATTCCTAATCTATTCTATACATTGGGAATTGATGTTATATAATGTTATGGTAGTATTGATTCATAATACTTCATAACTATTGTTCAGTTATGTCGAATTGTTATATAATTCACGAATGTGGTATTTCTGTTATCCTTGATTAAACTTGCTGAGCTGTCATGCTCACTTCTTGCGTGAATTATATAACTGCAGTTAAAGGTGAACGTACTGAGAATGCCAAGAAAGATAAGGGCAAAGCTAAGATGGATGCTTAGGCATTGTGTAATAGTTTAGTAAGTTTGTATGTATTATACCTTATGAACAATGAACGATGTAACTGGTTTATGAACCTGGGAAGGATTATACTTTGATTTTAATAAGAATATAGTAATTACTCTCATTTTGTTGTATTTCAATGGAATGATGGTATGGATGTTAGTATAGTGGAGCACCATCTGTCGGGTTGGAAGATACCCGGATTTGGGGGTGTCACAAAAACGACTTTATTCCCTGCGTTTCGACAAGCAGGGAGTAAACGTGATGTACATGTAGATTTACTCTAAAATAAAATAAGATTTTATTTTATTTTGTAACATTTAATTTAAATTATCATGATTTAGTTTCCGAATATATATTATGGAAACAAATATTATATTTCTACATAAAAAAAAAAGATTTGATCTTGTTTCCAAATAAAAGATGATTTGATCTTATTTACAAAATAAAATAAGATTTAATATTATTTAGTATAATATATATATATATATATATATATATATATATATATATATATATATATATCATAAAAAAAATTTGAAAAAATTTAGTACTTGACTACTACGTACACACTTGCATAAAGTTAGGAGTAATATTTTGAATCAGTTTTCCGTGAAATCGACCTACAATTGACCATTTGTCAATTGGATGGATAGGAATGATATAAGAGTTGCATTTGTATAACATGCATTTGGTTGCTTTTGTTACGCATGTAATTGTATACAACTGTCATACAATTACAACTCTCTTATTGTAATCTTATAATTCATTCATTCTTATCGAAGAAATCACAAACTAAGAAGGGAGTAGAACTTAAGTACAACTGAGAAGTAGAAGTAGATAAATTTTTCCATAGAAATTGAATATATATATATATATATATATATATATATATATATATATATATATATATATATATATTATTAAGGAAACAAAGATTGTGCAAGGTTTGATAAAAGATGTCCAAGATATCTTTGGAAGAGCTCCCCTAGGAGTTATCTTTCCTAAGATTTTTCGTTTTCAAGACTGGCAAAGACAGAAATCTGAAACAGGACTCGAAGTATTCTGCACGATCGTCACTCCAAAGACGCGTCTCTCGCGCAGGGGGCAAATGTGGGCCCAAGTGCAAATTAGGGTTCATTTGACCTAATTGAATTAAATGCACAAATTAAGGTTCGCATTATGATTAAATGAAAAGACAGAAGAGTCGAAAATAAAGAAGCAAGACCTAAGAGAATCTTCCACATGTCCCGAGGCAGAAGACACGTGGAAGCGACTCATTTTGGGAATTGATTGAGGGATTGGATTGGTGGCTAGAAGGGCAAGACGATCTGGACATTACTCTGATGACTAAGGGTAAATTTGAAATTTCTCCGAGGCATGTGCCAAGCACATGATCACTCTCCAAAAAACCCTATAAATACCTCTTCCACTCCATTGGGAAGGGGACTTCTCTTCAGACTCAAGACTTGGACTCTTGGAAGATCAAAGGGACCCTTTTGGTGAATTAAAGGCTTGGAGATTCCACCTAAAAGCACCAAGGGGGTTTGGACATTCTCTCAACTTGAAGGACTCAAGAAGGCTCTTGGAATCCCTGTTACCCTAACACGGTTCTCGGATTCTAGGAGTTCTGCCACGCGTCGTTGGAGTAATCGCTCACCTGTCGTTCTCCCCTCTTTAATCAATTCCGTACTTTTCATGGATTTTTCTCCTCCTCAGCCAACACAAAACCCTAACCCTAGCAAGGTACGATTTCCTTGCCCACAAAATACAAATTGCAAAATTCATTATGTGAAAATGAATTCAATCCTCAGGAGGAAAGCACACAAGAAAATGAAAATAGATACATTTAAATGTCAAAAAATGAAGCCATTTGAAAGCATATTTCCAGTTCTCTGAGGAACCAAATAGAGCCTTAACATATGTGTGGCAACCATTCCTTTATTCCAATCATAACGCTTTTCCTCTCTCTATTTCCTGTCAGAATTCTCTTCTCAGCCAAATAAACCCAACACAAAAAATTACTGATACCCATTTTTAGTGACATCCATAGGAAAGCCTAACTATACAGGACAAAGACAAGATTTTTAGACTACTTTGAACTATAACACTTCATTTTGTATCTCCTATACAACCTAACAGCATATAGAGCTTCTCACACTACCAACATACATAGTATAACATTAACAACCATTAACAAACAAAAAAATGCTTAACATATATTTGCACCAACTATGCTTAAAAAGATGCAACCTTATCGCTTAAGGACCACTCACTTTAATTATTGCCAAGTCTATTTGTGCTCAGCTCTTGTAACATACTCCTTTTGTCCTCATTTAGCAGAAATATCATAGAGTCCTTTTAAGGTTTAAAGTATTAGACTATATTGAACTCTTACTTGTTCAACTTCCTCTTGGGATATCCTCATCTAATCGAAACATGGAATTAACAACTGAACCAAATAATATAATAAGAGAAGTTAAACACAATTAATAATTTCATACATTTGGATGATTTGGCAGAATTATGACATGCAATGCCATTCATAAACTCAGATAAAGAACTAACATTTACTTTTTAGATTGACCTCTTATAATCCTTGATCTGATTTTTAGAAATATAAAAAAATCACATAACTCGTACATAATGTGTGTCAGTTAAATCAAATTTGAACAAAAAAAATCTTAATCAACCATGCAAACAAATGATAGTCGAAACATTAAATTTTGTCACATACTAAACATTTTGAACACACAAATCTTGTTTCAAACAGAGTTTGGTTCAAATACTAAAATTATTTTTTTATATTTAGATTACACAGCAAAAGTATCACACAACATCATCATCATCACTTACTAAGCTCCAAAGAAACCATGAATAACAATCCATCAGCCAATACGGTAGAATTCCAAACAATCACTTGTTAGCTTTTTTCCCTTTTTTGTATGAATATTAATTTTCATTCGATGTTGATCATATAAATCTCTCTATGACTTTATTTGTACAGGTTACTGAGAGTACATTCATGTATAGTGCAAACATATAATTTTGCACCAATATATTTATATCCGATTGTTAAGCATACCCAGGTTAAATCTATATAAACAGAACCCAAGTTACTAAAAATTACTAAAATTAAGCTTCTCACATAGTCCTAATTAAGCACAACCTAGAATATAACAATTCATTCAATCAATCAAACATTTGAACCATATAAATTAACAAAAAAATGGAATTGAATTGAAACCCACATGCGCTGAAACTACAGTCAAAATTGAAGAGGTAAAAGAAAAAGAAAAACCACACACCAAAGATTCAAACATAAAATAATACACATACATATCAAATATTTGGTTTAGGGTTTGGTACCTCTCAAAAAATCGGAGCAGCAGCTCGAAGGAGTAGATTAAGTAGCCGGAGTAGCAGCCGCGGAGGGAATGAGGGAGAAGCCAAGAAATTGATGGATTGAGCGCTGAGAGAGAGCAGAGCAGAACAGATCTTCAAAAGCTTTGTTTACGTTAAGAAGACGAGGCTTTGTAGGTTAAAGTGCAATCAGATGTAATTTAGTAAAATAGTATAGGGACAAAATAGACATTACATTTAAAAAAATGATATTTTAACGTGAATAGTTGGTGGATTTGACTTGAAAAAGAAATATCATTTTGGTACAAATTTAAAAAGTGGACTCTCAATATGCAATCAAAACAGGAAATAAATAAAAAGAAATTATCAGTGAAAATGATTGAGACGATATGACTACTTGAGAATTTTCTACTATCGAATTATGAAGAAAATAACTACAACAGGGCGGTAAAGTTTGCAGCTAGAGCCTAGAACTCACCCAGACATGGAATGTAAAACGGTTCTAACGGGCTTATTCAATTTATGTTCGGGTCATGTGATAGATGTTGAGTAGGATAGGCTGCTGATGATGATGGGGGTTTACTAACGGACCCATGAAAAGCCCAATCAAATAAATCCAACTCCAACTCATTTATTTTTGCAAGTTTGAGTTGGTCAGTAAAAACAAATCCATTCGTATCTCATTTGATTTTTCCTACTCAATTTAAAAAATTAGAATTAATACCCATAAATATACAATTAATTTAAGAGAAAATAAAATTGTATTAGCAGATTGTATAATTATTATCACATAAATTACTTACTTGGCATTAATTTATTATTGGATGATATAAAGAAATAGTTTTTATTTAATTTATTCTCAAAATTTAAAACTCCATTTGTCTCTAGATTATTATTAATATTTCTTATAGATTTGCGAAATCATAAAATAAAATCAAATTAGTCAATTATAGGACTTGACGACGCGATGAGAGCTCAAGTACTTTATTGTAGAGGTAGAGGTGTCAAGGAGGTCCACGCTAACGTTTAATTTGTCAAAAAGCATCCAATCCAAATACCTACCTACCTCATTTCCCCTTCCTTCTAACAGTCGGACCGGGTCGGGTTAGTATTATCTTCTTTATTTTATGCAGACATTAAGTAGTAAATACTATTACATTATGTAACAATTTGTGTACCACCATCAGAAGTAATATAATACCTATAAGTTTGTTAAATTTGTATTGCTCAGTCCAACTTCAAGCCTAACAAAGAGGCCCCAAAGACACCCACGCATCCTTTGGGCTTGAAATATCATATAAACCAAAATATACCGCCAACTCCCCTAGGCCCTAGTTAGTACAGAAGCAATATCCATCACCATCAGAGTTCACAAATTAAGTAAATAAATATGTCCAATCTACTACTCCAATTCCAAATAAACTTATTAAACAAAAAGTAAACGAAAGAAGAAGAATATGAAACATTGTAAGACCCCAAATTATTAATAAATGAAATTTAAATTCCCTCTATTTATTATTTTGAAATAGTAAGTGTTAAATTGATTAATGAGGTTAGTTATGGGTAAAATGCGTAAATATTTTAAATAAGCAAGTGGTTATAAAATATTCATTATTGTCGGGGAATATTCGTTTGGTCGTGGAATATTCTTCCTGTCGGGGAATATTCGTACGACGGCGCAGTCTTTTGTGGGCCCCATAACGGAAAGCGATTGGATGAAGAAAACGACAAGTATATGTTTTTTATTAATAACGGCGTAGTTGTTACCGTTAATACTGTTGGAATACCCGGTGGTTAAAACACAGTAATACGCGTTGTTACACAGTAGCACACTGTATTGCACCAATTATTGGTTCTTACGTAAGAAGGCACTACTCAATAATGGTTACAGTAATTACTGTTCAGTATTTTATTTTATTGATTCAATAATTGCTGCGTTGATATTTTATATTACTATTGTTTCAATAATTGTCACTACACAGTATTTCCCATTATCAGATCAATAATTCATATTATTTGAATAATATTATTAGATAACATTATTGGCAATGTCTAGAAAGTTCTGTCTAAGGAGAGGTTTGGTCATCTAATTGCGCGCCAGTAAGGAGAAATCCTTATTGGAAAGCCCCCTCTTTCCTGGGAACGGCCTGGTTGTCATAAATGTGATTCTGTAATATTATTTGTAAATAATTAATTATTGATTCATATGATAAGGAAATATTTATTTTTGTGGATATAAATGAGGGATATATTTTTGTGGTTAAAAATGAAGGAGTTAATGTTGAGGTTTTTATCAGTATTTTTGTCGGAATGGAGGTATTAAAAATCAGGGTTTTTGAGATATTTTGCGGGGGTTATAATTTTTAATCCGACCGTTGGATCGTGGTAATTTTTGGATATGTTATACATATATAAGTTGAGTATATGTCCACAAATTTTGAACCGTTAAAAATGAACGTATGATTTATTATGAATTTTACGAGATGACTGGTTCAGAAATTGTTGAATTTTCGGAGTTAATCATTTTGGTAGAAAATTCTAGAATTGGTGGGCCCCACTCTTGGTTGGTGAAGAAATGTGCTGAGATTTTTATTCAAATGTGGTGGGTGGGAATAGTAGCAGGTAAAGCCATCAGGTTGCAGGTTAAGTCTGCTTCGGCGTGCTAACATTTTCCTATAAATAGAGGGCTAAGTTAGAATTAAAAATCACACCAGAAACAAGTTCTCTCTTTCTCTCTCTAGATTATTGAGTGTATTTTGTGAGTATTTAAATACTTTGAGAGTTTCTATTCATCAGAGCAAGTGTCATTCAGCCTTATACCGGTATTCCGACCAGAAGTACTGTCTGTACGAGGTAAGGGATGTTATTTTATTCAAAAATGATATTATTTCTTCAATATCATTATGCCAAAATATTGGTTGGAAATTTTTATCAAATTTGGAACTTTTCACGTCGGGGTTACTATTCATGAGTTACTATTCACGAGTTACTATTCACCGAAAAATAAAATTTTCTTCTTTTCGTCCAAAATATCTATTCTGGGTACTAGCTTTGATTGTATCCATGTTTTGATCATTCTTGAATTCTACTTCACTATGAATAATTATAAGGTATTTTTAGACATGGATAAATCGAAATACGAATCCTTAATATTTGTTATTTTGTTTCACTGGATTCGTTTTCTTTAATATATTTTTCATCATCCTCAGTCCTAAATGATGATATTACTGAATATCTTTGGCCGTAGTGCAAAGATGAATGATTAACTGATGAATATCTTTGGCCCGTAGTGCAAAGATGAACAGGTGTTGAGATGAACATGACCGACTAGTGATACAAATGAATATCTTTGGCCTGTAGTGCAAAGATGAATATTTGATTAAAGATGGTTATTGATTGTTGTTACAGGGATAAAATATTGATGATGGACTTTTAAATCTTAGAAGATAGTAGAACTCATTCTCTACTTGACTCTTCTAATGGTTTGCTGTTTCCGCTGCAGTTATTGATTTAAAACTTGTTGTCTATTGTATTCTATTAGATTTTTCCCTGTTGAAGACTAACGATAATTTGTTCTGTATTATCTTAGTCATAATGTTCTTTACTGGGCTAGTTGAGCTCAACCTTTTCCTTTTTGTTCCATTTTTCTCAGGAGGCGAGAATGTAGCGAGTACTAGTCGGGGTATGGAATGATGGTTCTAGAAGTTACTTTAGTAGTCCTCACTATTTTTGTGAAATAATGTATCAATAATTGTAATGAGGGCTTATTTGAGTGTGGATATTGTCTAAATGACAATATTTGTATTTAAATTCACAGTTCTTGTGTTGTAATAATAAAGATATAGTTGTTTCTGTACCATGTATTTTGGCGACTCAGAATGGGTGTTGTATACCTATTTTGGGGGCGTCACAGTTGGTATCAGAGCTTAGGGATATGATCTCTGGCGGAGATCGGGGAATAGAACTAGGAGGGGAGAGACGAATCCTTCGCTAGTGTGTCCTACCTAAGCTTATTTATTGGTCAGTCATAATATAGGGGTATTATGTGATTTGTTAATTTATTTAATTAACCCTTGTTTTATGGCAGTATTTGAGAATGTCGACTGAGAATGTTAACAGTGGAGTAAATGAGACCGTGGAGACACCGGTGCTTACCAACGAGGAGAACGTGCAACAGGCTGGCAATGTTCCTCCTGTGAACAACACCAATGAGCAGATGATGAACGATGGAATGTTTAGAAGTTTTTTACAATTCATGCAAAACCAGACAAGGGAGACTCGTGTTCAAAATACAGGAGGAAATGATAGCAATTCACGGTTTGTCACAGCCAAACAGTTCAAAGAATTGGGACCACCAGAATTTAAGGGAAAGCCGGATCCGATCATGGCGGAAACGTGGGTCAAGCAAATTACCAAGATATTCGATGTCTTGGGATGCACGGAGGAACAGAAGGTTCCATTCGCCACCTTTATGTTCCGTGGCGAGGCAGATTACTGGTGGGAGTCTGTGAAGCGTACCCATCCAACCGCACTCAGCATGTCTTGGGAGACATTTCAAAAACTGTTCAATGACAAGTACTTTCCTGAAAGTATTCGTCATATGAAGGAGGTAGAGTTTATTAGACTAGAGCAGAATAATATGACGGTATCTCAGTACGAGGCAAAGTTTGCAGAGTTGTCCAGGTTTGCACCTCATTTGGTGGAGAATGAGGAACGTATGACGAGGATGTTTCTGAGAGGTTTGAAACCCGGCATACGTCAATATCTCATTTCTCATAAATTTTCTCTCTATTCAGATGTTGTCAACAGGGCTCAATTATTAGAGCGAGATAACGAGTACGGTCAACTGAGGGATCACAACCAGGATCATATCGGTGACAGCAGTCATCAGAACAATGATAACCAGCGGAGAAAGAAAAATACAGACAAGAACGGCAACCACTCTGGTGGTAATCGTGGCTATGAAAATAGAAGAAGCGAGTCGGGAGGAGATTTTAAAAAGAGGAGATTCAACAATGACAATACGAAGACGTCAGCACCAACAGCAACTGGTTCCAAGGGAGGAGAACGACCACCGGTTATATGCTATAAGTGCGGAAAAGAAGGACATATCAGCCCAAACTGTCCACAACAGTTTAAGGTATGTTATAATTGTGGAAAGGAAGGACATATCGCTCGAGATTGCACTGTTGCAAAACCAAGTCCAGCGGGGATGGTGACTCAAAAAGCTGTCCCAGAAAAGATAAAGTCAACGGTTCCTGGAAGAGCGTTTGTCGTGACTGGTCAACATGCGAGGAACCCAAACGAGGTGATCACGGGTAAGCTAATCATAAATTCATGCGAAGTTTATACCTCATTAGATACCGGTTCTACCCATTCTTTTATCTCTCCTGCTTGTGCTCAACGTTTAAACTTGACTCCGGAGAAGTTAGACTTTGATTTATCTGTGGAGACTCCGTTAGGAGAAACTTTCATCACATCCACTGTTTATAAATCTTGTGTGATCCAAGTTGGTACCATCACCTTACCTGTTGACCTTATCTCTTTAAAGATACTTGCTTTTGATGTGATTTTAGGGATTGATTGGCTAACTACTCATCATGCCAAAATTGATTGTTTTCGTAAGGTTGTTAGTTTTCATATTCCTAACCAACCTGTTGTACGAATTCAAACAACTAAGCCATTAAAATCAATCACTGTTATATCAAGCCATAAAGCCATTCGTTTATTAAAAAATGGATGTCAAGCTTTCTTAGCCCATGTTATGGATTTGAATAAAGACACGTCAAATTTGAATAATATTCCTGTTGTTATTGACTTTCCTGACGTATTTCCTGAAGAACTTCCCGGTCTACCCCCGGAACGAGAAATTGAATTCTTTATTGATCTTGAACCTGGTACAAAGCCCATTTCTAAAACCCCATATCGAATGGCTCCTATTGAACTTCAGGAGTTAAAGGTCCAACTACAAGAGTTGTTGGACATCGGTTTCATTCGTCCTAGTACATCTCCTTGGGGTGCTCCTGTTTTATTTGTAAAGAAGAAAGACGGGAGTATGCGACTTTGTATTGATTACCGGGAATTAAACCATGTCACTATTAAGAATAGGTATCCGCTACCTCGTATTGATGACCTGTTTGACCAGTTACAAGGAGCACAGTTCTTTTCAAAGATCGATCTTCGTTCTGGATATCATCAGCTGAAGGTTAAAACTGAGGATATTCCAAAGACTGCCTTCAGAACTCGGTACGGGCATTATGAGTTCCTAGTTATGTCTTTTGGATTGACTAATGCTCCTGCGGCTTTCATGGATATGATGAACCGAGTATTCAAGGATTATTTGGATCAGTTCGTTGTTGTCTTTATTGATGACATCCTCATATATTCCAAAAGTCGTGAAGATCATGAGCATCATTTGAAGCTGGTACTCCAAAGGCTGCGTGAAAATAAGTTATATGCCAAGTTGAAGAAATGCGAGTTCTGGCTTGAGGAAGTAGCTTTCCTAGGGCACGTGGTGTCAAAACATGGAGTATCTGTTGACCCGGCGAAGATTGAAGCAATACAAAGTTGGGAGCAACCAAAGACGGTGACCGAAGTACGTAGCTTTCTAGGCTTAGCTGGTTATTATCGAAGATTCGTGGAAGGGTTTTCTCGAATCGCTACCCCGTTAACTCAGCTGACTCGGAAAGATATCAAATTCGTATGGAGCGAGGAATGCGAGAAGAGTTTTCAAGAGCTTAAGAGGAGACTCATTTCGGCACCTGTTCTGACAATACCATCTGGTTCGGATGGATTTGTTATCTACAGTGATGCTTCAGGCAAAGGGTTAGGATGTGTTCTCATGCAACATGGGAAAGTCATAGCCTATGCCTCGCGACAACTCAAAGAATATGAGAGGAATTATCCTACTCATGATTTGGAGTTGGCAGCAGTAGTTTTCGCGTTGAAGATCTGGAGACACTACCTGTATGGGGAGAAAGTGGAGATCTATACAGATCATAAAAGCCTTAAATATTTCTTCACCCAAAAGGAACTTAACATGCGGCAGCGACGTTGGCTCGAGCTGTTGAAAGATTACGATCATACCATCCAATATCATCCTGGAAAAGCAAACGTAGTAGCTGACGCATTGAGTAGAAGATCATATGCGGGTACGAGTGCAATGTTGTTAACACAAAGGCCCATTTTGTATGACTTGCAAAGGATGGAGATAGAGATGAAGGCTCCAAGTACCCACATGATGATATCAAATATACGAGTAGAACCGACTTTAATCGATAAAGTTAAAGCTGCTCAAGCTACGGACATAGAGCTGATGCGTATGAAGAAGAAAGTGCAAGAAGGTTCTATTCCAGAAGCAAGAATCGATGAAGAAGGAATACTTCGAGTTTACTCTAGACTCTGTGTTCCTAACAATTCTGATTTGAAGTACAAGATCATGATGGAAGCACAAAATACACCATTTGCAATCCATCCTGGAAGTACCAAAATGTATCGTGATCTACGACATACATTTTAGTGGAATAATATGAAGAGAGAGATTGCAAAGTTTATCTCGAGGTGTTTAACTTGTCAACGTGTAAAGGCGGAACATCAAGTACCAAAGGGTCCATTGCAACCACTTGAGATTCCGAAATGGAAGTGAGAACACATTACCATGGATTTCGTTACGGGTCTTCCCACGGTTTCTCAAGGCATAAATGCTATTTGGGTTATTGTTGATAGATTAACCAAGTCTGCTCATTTCTTGCCGATACAGGAGACTTATTCCCTTGAACGTCTTGCTCGTATATACGTAGATGAGATTGTGAGACTGCATGGCATGCCAGTATCCATAGTTTCGGATCGTGACCCAAGATTCACTTCAAGATTTTGGGTTAGCTTGCAAAAAGCTATGGGCACAGATTTACGATTTAGTTCGGCATACCATCCTCAAACGGACGGACAATCAGAGAGGACTATTCAAACTCTTGAAGATCTATTAAGACTTTGTGTCCTAGATTTCAAAGGGAGTTGGGATAAGTACCTACCATTGGTGGAATTCTCTTACAATAACAGTTATCAGGCAAGTATAGGTGTGGCCCCATTTGAAGCATTATATGGACGAAAGTGTCGCTCTCCAGTATGCTGGGACGAGGTGGGTGAAGCAACATTGTTGGGACCAGAGTTGGTACGCATGACTACAGAGAAGATCCAAACGATTCGACAACGTATACAAACGGCACAGGATCGACAAAAGAGTTATGCGGATCTTCATCGGAAGGACGTGGAATTTGACATTGGGGATCATGTATTGTTGCGTGTGGCTCCATGGAAAGGAGTTACAAGATTTGGGAAGAGAGGAAAGCTCAATCCACGATTTATTGGTCCATTTCAGATTCTTGACCGAGTAGGAAATGTGGCCTATAGACTTGCGTTACCTCCAAGTATGTCTCGTGTTCATAATGTTTTTCATATATCTATGTTACGTAAATATGTGAAAGACCCAGACCACGTTATTGAGTTAGAACCGGACGAGATAGCTGAAGACTTAACGTACGAAGAGGTACCTGTCAAGATCTTGGATAGAAAGGAGCATGTCCTACGCACGAAGGTCATACCACAAGTTAAAGTTTTGTGGAGAAACCATGCTATTGAGGAAATGACCTGGGAGTTGGAAACGAAAATGAAAGCAAGGTATCCTCATCTTTTCGAAACACCAGGTACGTACGTCAATTTCGAGGACGAAATTTCATAAGGAGGGGAGGTTGTAAGACCCCAAATTATTAATAAATGAAATTTAAATTCCCTCTATTTATTATTTTGAAATAGTAAGTGTTAAATTGATTAATGAGGTTAGTTATGGGTAAAATGCGTAAATATTTTAAATAAGCAAGTGGTTATAAAATATTCATTATTGTCGGGGAATATTCGTTTGGTCGTGGAATATTCTTCCTGTCGGGGAATATTCGTACGACGGCGCAGTCTTTTGTGGGCCCCATAACGGAAAGCGATTGGATGAAGAAAACGACAAGTATATGTTTTTTATTAATAACGGCGTAGTTGTTACCGTTAATACTGTTGGAATACCCGGTGGTTAAAACACAGTAATACGCGTTGTTACACAGTAGCACACTGTATTGCACCAATTATTGATTCTTACGTAAGAAGGCACTACTCAATAATGGTTACAGTAATTACTGTTCAGTATTTTATTTTATTGATTCAATAATTGCTGCGTTGATATTTTATATTACTATTGTTTCAATAATTGTCACTACACAGTATTTCCCATTATCAGATCAATAATTCATATTATTTGAATAATATTATTAGATAACATTATTGGCAATGTCTAGAAAGTTCTGTCTAAGGAGAGGTTTGGTCATCTAATTGCGCGCCAGTAAGGAGAAATCCTTATTGGAAAGCCCCCTCTTTCCTGGGAACGGCCTGGTTGTCATAAATGTGATTCTGTAATATTATTTGTAAATAATTAATTATTGATTCATATGATAAGGAAATATTTATTTTTGTGGATATAAATGAGGGATATATTTTTGTGGTTAAAAATGAAGGATTTAATGTTGAGGTTTTTATCAGTATTTTTGTCGGAATGGAGGTATTAAAAATCAGGGTTTTTGAGATATTTTGCGGGGGTTATAATTTTTAATCCGACCGTTGGATCGTGGTAATTTTTGGATATGTTATACATATATAAGTTGAGTATATGTCCACAAATTTTGAACCGTTAAAAATGAACGTATGATTTATTATGAATTTTACGAGATGACTGGTTCAGAAATTGTTGAATTTTCGGAGTTAATCATTTTGGTAGAAAATTCTAGAATTGGTGGGCCCCACTCTTGGTTGGTGAAGAAATGTGCTGAGATTTTTATTCAAATGTGGTGGGTGGGAATAGTAGCAGGTAAAGCCATCAGGTTGCAGGTTAAGTCTTCTTCGGCGTGCTAACATTTTCCTATAAATAGAGGGCTAAGTTAGAATTGAAAATCACACCAGAAACAAGTTCTCTCTTTCTCTCTCTAGATTATTGAGTGTATTTTGTGAGTATTTAGATACTTTGAGAGTTTCTATTCATCAGAGCAAGTGTCTTTCAGCCTTATACCGGTATTCCGACCAGAAGTACTGTCTGTACGAGGTAAGGGATGTTATTTTATTCAAAAATGATATTATTTCTTCAATATCATTATGCCGAAATATTGGTTGGAAATTTTTATCAAATTTGGAACTTTTCACGTCGGGGTTACTATTCATGAGTTACTATTCACGAGTTACTATTCACGAGTTACTATTCACCGAAAAATAAAATTTTCTTCTTTTCGTCCAAAATATCTATTCTGGGTACTAGCTTTGATTGTATCCATGTTTTGATCATTCTTGAATTCTACTTCACTATGAATAATTATAAGGTATTTTTGGACATGGATAAATCGAAATACGAATCCTTAATATTTGTTATTTTGTTTCACTGGATTCGTTTTCTTTAATATATTTTTCATCATCCTCAGTCCTAAATGATGATATTACTGAATATCTTTGGCCGTAGTGCAAAGATGAATGATTAACTGATGAATATCTTTGGCCCGTAGTGCAAAGATGAACAGGTGTTGAGATGAACATGACCGACTAGTGATACAAATGAATATCTTTGGCCTGTAGTGCAAAGATGAATATTTGATTAAAGATGGTTATTGATTGTTGTTACAGGGATAAAATATTGATGATGGACTTTTAAATCTTAGAAGATAGTAGAACTCATTCTCTACTTGACTCTTCTAATGGTTTGCTGTTTCCGCTGCAGTTATTGATTTAAAACTTGTTGTCTATTGTATTCTATTAGATTTTTCCCTGTTGAAGACTAACGATAATTTGTTCTGTATTATCTTAGTCATAATGTTCTTTACTGGGCTAGTTGAGCTCACCCTTTTCCTTTTTGTTCCATTTTTCTCAGGAGGCGAGAATGTAGCGAGTACTAGTCGGGGTATGGAATGATGGTTCTAGAAGTTACTTTAGTAGTCCTCACTATTTTTGTGAAATAATGTATCAATAATTGTAATGAGGGCTTATTTGAGTGTGGATATTGTCTAAATGACAATATTTGTATTTAAACTCACAGTTCTTGTGTTGTAATAATAAAGATATAGTTGTTTCTGTACCATGTATTTTGGCGACTCAGAATGGGTGTTGTATACCTATTTTGGGGGCGTCACAAACATGGCTAGAAAGAAGATAGAGATAGATGAATATGATTTAGCATTATTAGGCTTGAGAGAGGATCCTCACTACATAACATGTTGGAGAGATCCAACAACTCTCTTCTTCCATCCGAGCTGGTCTCACCAGAGATTGCCAGAGTCACGGCCTATGAGAAGTTGTCCCAGTCAATGAGGTTCACCGATGAGTATGTCAGCTCAAGCCATGGCCATGACCATGATCGAAGAAACAGACGCGGTTGGTCGTTTCTAACCAAAGTCTTCTCCTTCAGGAAAAAAGGCAGTCAGCAAGTGGATATGGCTGCGGAGGAGGAGAAGAAAAAAATAACTACTTGGCTCCCAGATCCTCAAAGATGGTGGCCGGTTCAAGGATGGTGATGGCAATCCAATTATCATCTTATGTGCAAGGTATAGAGTTTAGGAGAATAATACTATGCTTATGAATTCAGTTTCAATAATTGCTATAGGAATATCACACAATATCAGTCGCATACAGGTTAATTAAGCTCCTCAATAAATCTATCAAGACCTTGGCTGTGATTTAGTTTTGGCATTAGTTAATCATTAAGGAGCTGCTTCTATAACCAACCAAAATTGAGTTACTTTGATTTCGAGTAACCAGTAATGAATAAGGATCCACATTTCTGATTACTAAATTGTCAGCTGTTTTTTTAAATCTTTAATATTTTTCCAATTCCACTTGGATAGTCTTGTTGTGTGCATCTGTCTCTCTTGCTTAAATTAGTCGAGACATTCAAGCGAATCCATCGTGTAACAATAACCGTACGTAACATTTTATACTTTAGAATTGGCAGCCAATCTATTCTCTTTATGCATCTTTAAATGATTGCACAGTGAGAAAACCATACTACCATAGAATTTAATTAAAATCCTTATTATCACCTAATCGACCACAAGTAAAACAAAAGAACCAAACCAGAAAGGTGGTACCATCTTTATTTGTTAAATTCAAATGTTGATAGCTCCTCTCTCTGAGAATCCAGGTCAGGTAGGCTTTGGCAAAGTGATTTGTGACTCTCATGTTGTTTCTTATGTGCATTAGAAAAGGATATACACCAAACCTTGGCCACTACTAGTTGTTATTTCGGGATTAGGATCAGATGCCGATGCAAATATTTGACAGGTAGAAGCCATGTCTGTCAATGTCAATAGGACTCCCAGGTTTCAAATAGAAAAATAAGATCTTTTCTTGATCAATGAATTAGCCCTGCCCACCTTGGGAGCGGCGGAAGCATTCTGTTCAGGTGTAGAAAGACTTTTAATTGTCCCAAAAAAGAATAAAGGATGTGCTAGAGACCTAACACATACATAATAATACATGTCGCACTCTTGGTTTTCTAACGCTGAATGAAATGTGGGTTTATTATATTAAGTGAAGGGGGCAAGTTCATGTCCATAAAATATTCAATTTGAAGTTCCCTTAGTGTGATCAATCAGGATCCAGGTGAAGGAATCACTAGCTTATTACAAAAACAGCCGACTTTCTTAAATAGAGACATTAAGCCTTAAGAAAAGACATATTAAAGACTCCAAAAGTTAACAAGTTTCAAGAAGATACAGTGAGAAAAACAGGAATGTCCATCACAAAAGCTCAACCAAATTTCATCTATCATTTTATCCTAAATGAAGATTTAGGAAGATAAAGTTAAAAAGTTAGGAATATAACAGATGGATAGGGATAAAAATTTATAGCTTACAGCTAATACCTATACTAAAAATCAACAAAAAAGAAACTACCCAAATAAACCAAGTAACTGTAACCCCTTTAGTGTAGTGTATCAAATACTCCAAAGTCCAATCCCCTCTGTCCATTGATGTAAACCAACAGAAGTGAGCATAAACAACATAAGTTGGGCCAAAGACCAAGAAAGAGCATAACCTGTAAGACCCCAACTTTTATAAATAAAGATGAATTTTCTATAAATATCATTTTTGAATATTATGGAGTTAATTTGATATAATTTTATAGTTGTGGGTAATATTTATAAATTTTGCAAAGTACGCAAGTTGTTAAATAATATTCGATTGGTCGGGGAATATTCGTTTTAACAAGGAATATTCGTACAACGGCACAATCATTGGTGAACCCCACAACGGAATTATTGTCGGATTGAGAAAACGACAAAAATATTTTAAAAAAAAATAACGGCGAAAGTTTTACCATTGATACTGTTGAACTACTCGGTAGTAAAAGTACAGTAATACGTGCGGTTGCATAGTAGCACACGGTATTGATTATTAATGCTTATGTGAGAAGTCACTCAGTTTGATTCAATTATTGTCAGTTAATAATATGAATTATTTAGCGATAATGAAGTTTTGTTTTATTCGTATTATTAACGTAATAAAATAGAAACATCTTTTTATATAAAACAGAATACTTTATTAAAGTTATTCTATAAATAGAATATATTATATTTTATTTAAAAGATTTTTCTTTAAATATGGACCATCAGATTAAAGTAATCAATCTGGACCGTTCATGGATTAGTTACTATGCATTCTATTTTTCTATAAATAGCAGCTCATTCCTTCATTATTTCTTACGAATTCACTGAACTCTAGAGAGAGAAACTATAGAGAGAAACTATAGAGAGAGAGAAGAAGAGTATTCTGCTACTTAACTACTTCCTTATTTCAGTTCTTCTTTAAAACGGTAAGGAGTGTTATTCTTTCTTATTCATGAAGAGAACTTTTGTTATTCCATTTCTTGTTATTCTGTTGGAATAACCTGTATACGCGGTCTACCCTATACTTGGTGACATTCTTCTATTATCTTGTTGGAACATCATGTCTGTGTGTTTTACACCGGACCTGGTTCCGTTTTTATTATTATTCTGTTGGAACATCCTGTCTGTATGTTTTACACTGGACCTGGTTTCGTTTTTATTATTATTCTGTTGGAACATCCTGTCTGTGTGTTTTACACCGAACCTGGTTCCATTATATATTATTCTGTCGGAATATCCTGTCTGTGCGTTTACGCCGGACCTGGTTCCATTATTTATTATTCTCTTGGAATAACCTGTCTGTGCGGTCTATCGCATGCCGGGTGATTTCTTTTGTTATTCCATTCTTTATTATACTCAGTTGGTTAAGTTTTAACTTCTATACTCCATGAAATTAGTGGAATATCCTTGATAATTGCGGTTCATCTAGTATCTTTTCATGAAAATATTCTTCTAAGCATTCTTGAATTTTACTCCACAAAGCAGTATCATGTTGACAATTTGGACGTTGTTAATTCTTGGATAAATTAATTCTTGAACTTGTTTTATTGAATTCTTATATCATTGTCATCATCCTCATGTTTATAAAATGTTGAAAGTCATCTGTGGCCTGTAGTGCATAGATGGACTTGGTATGATTATGACCAGGGATTATTCGGTATAATCATGACCGTAATGTTACAAATGATGTGGTAAAAGTCCTCATTGGCCCGTAGTGCATTGATGGACAGTTGTTGGCATAATCATGACCATTAATGAATACACGAAAATCCTTGGCTGTAGTGCATGGGTGATTCGATGATGTGGATTATTTTATTAAGCTGAGTCTTAGCGATAACAGTGTTGAAAAACCTTTTAAATCATAAAAAATAGTAGATTTTATTTTCTACTTGACTCTTTTAATGGATTGCTTGTTCCGCTGCAGTTAAACTTGATGTCTATTATATTTTATCAGTTTAACATTGTTGAAGGCTAATGATAATTTATTCTGCATTATCTTAGTCATAATATTTCTTACTGGGCTAGTTGAGTTCACCCTTTCTTTCACTGTTCTCTTCAGGAAATGAGAACGTAGTTGGGGCAAGTCGGGGAACGGAGTGATGGTCCGAATGATAGTATTAGTTAGTAGTCCTCACTATTCTATGTAATAGTGTGTTAATAAATGTAATGAGGACTCCTTTTGAGTATGAATACTCTCTAGAAGATAATATTTGTATTCAAACTCACAGTTTATGTTTTGTCGTATTGTACATGACAGTTGTATTAGTAAGTTGTATTTGTATTCTGTACTATGTATCTGACGACCCAAGATGGGTGATGTATACCTATTTTTGGGGGCGTCACATAACCCATTTGTGACACCCCCAAAATTAGGTATACATCACCAATCTTGGGTCGTCAGATACATGGTACAGAATACAAATACAACTTACTAATACAACTGTCGTGTACAATACGACAAAACATAAATGTGAGTTTGAATACAATTATTGTATACTAGAGACTATACAAACTCAAAAGGAGTCCTCATTACAATTATTGTCACACTATTTAACAGAATAGTGAGGACTACTAATACTATCATCTGGTCCATCACTCCGTTTCCCGACTCGCCCCAGCTATATTCTCATTTCCTGAAGAGAACAATGAAAGAAAAGGTGAGCTCAACTAGTCCAGTAAGAAATATTATGACTAAGATAATGCAGAATAAATTATCATTAGCCTTCAACAGTGTTAAACTGATAAAATATAACGAACATCAAGTTTAACTGCAGCGGAACAAGCAATCTATTAAAAGAGTCAAGTAGAGAATAAAATCTACTATCTTCTATGATTTAAAAGGTTTTTCAACACTGTTATCGCCGGGACTCAGCTTAACAAAATAATCCACATCATCGAATCACCCCTGCACTACGGCTAAGGATATTCTTTAGTATCACGACCACAATTATCCATGCACTACGGGCCAAGAATATTTGTGTATTCATTAATGGTCATGATCATGCCAACAACTGTCCATCAATGCACTACGGGCCACTGAGGACTTTTACCACATCATTTGTAACATTACGATCATGATTATACCGAATAATCCCTGGTCATAATCATACCAAGTCCATCTATGCACTACAGGCCACAGATGACTTTCAACATTTTATAAACATGAGGATGATGACAATGATATAAGAATTCAATAAAACAAGTTCAAGAATTAATTTATCCAAGAATTAACAACGTCCAAATTGTCAACATGATACTGCTTTGTGGAGTAAAATTCAAGAATGCTTAGAATAATATTTTCATGAAAGGATACTGGATGAAACGCAATTATCAAGGATATTCCACTAATTTCATGGAGTATAGAAGTTAAAACTTAACCAACTGAGTATAATAAAGAATGGAATAACAAAAGAAATCACCCGACATGCGATAGACCGCACAGACAGGTTATTCTAACAGAATAATAAATAATGGAACCAGGTCCGGCGTAAACGCACAGACAGGATATTCCGACAGAATAATAAATAATGGAACCAGGTCCGGTGTAAAACACACAGACAGGATGTTTCAACAGAATAATAACAAGACGGAACCAGGTCCGGTGTAAAACACACAGACAAGATGTTCCAACAGAATAATAATAAAAACGGAACCAGGTCCGGTGTAAAACACACAGACGGGATGTTCCAACAGAATAATAGAAGAATATCACCAAGTATAGGGTAGACCGCGTATACAGGTTATTCCAACAGAATAATAAGAAATGGAATAACAAAAGTTCTCTTCATGAATAAGAAAGAATAACACCCCTTACCGTTTTAAAGAAGAACTGAAATAAAGAAGTAGTTAAGTAGCAGAATACTTTTCTTCTCTCTCTCTCTCTATAGTTTCTCTCTATAGTTTCTCTCTCTAGAGTTCAGTGAATTCGTAAGAAATAATGAAGGAATGAGCTGCTATTTATAGAAAAATAGAATGCATAGTAACTAATCCATGAACGGTCCAGATTGATTACTTTAATCTGACGGTCCATATTTAAAGAAAAATCTTTTAAATAAAATAAAATATATTCTATTTATAGAATAACTTTAATAAAGTATTCTGTTTTATATAAAAAGATGTTTCTGTTTTATTACGTTAATAATACGAATAAAACAAAACTTCATTATTGCTAAATAATTCATATTATTAACTGACAATAATTGAATCAAACTGAGTGACTTCTCACATAAGCATTAATAATCAATACCGTGTGCTACTATGCAACCACACGTGTTACTGTAATTTTATTACCGAGTAGTTCAACAGTATCAATGGTAAAATTTTTGCCGTTATTTTTAATAAAATATTTTTGTCGTTTTCTCAATCCGACAATAATTCCGTTGTGGGGTCCACCAATGATTGTGTCGTTGTACGAATATTCCCTGTTAAAACGAATATTCCCCGACCAATCGAATATTATATAACAACTTGCGTACTTTGCAAAATTTATAAATATTACCCACAACTATAACATTATATCAAATTAACTCCATAATATTCAAAAATGATATTTATAGAAAATTCATCTTTATTTATAAAAGTTGGGGTCTTACACCATTTATTAGGTTGTTGTGCCACAGCCTGTGTTTTATACTAATATAGACTAGTGACGGGACCAAACGGCAAAGTATTTGTCATCTTCACCTGAAAACCATGAAAGAGAATAAAAAATTATCAGGTTGTCGCACCTGCTTGTGTTATCCTCCATTGCATACTTTCAGGTTCCTGAACATCCTCAATCACATATAAACTTCTCTAATTGCTAATTTATTTTGCATGAACACAAACCTACACAAGGATAATTTTTCATGCACCACTTTTCAAAACTACATAATCAACGAGAAAGGACTCTTTCCCATTAGATTTTGGGAGCTCCTCTTTAATGAACTCAAAATCCAAACCACTAAACAAGTGCCTGCAATAACAAGGGAAACTTGAATAGATTAATATATGCTTCTAGATTACAGTATACTTGTATTGACAACCTAAAACAACAAAGATTTACAAAGGAAATTCAATTACCAACATCTGGTTTCACCGTACCCATAATACAATAAGGACAAAACTCTTTTAAGTACCAGTTGTACTTCAGTAAAGGAATTTAGATGACAGTTAATGAGAAAAACAAGCGTGTGCATAATTGTAAAACTGACTCTACTTTTTTCCCTCTTTGCAGAATTCCATAACAAAGACATCTAGTTTACATCAGAAGAGACGATTTCCCCATTATCATTTCCTGGTCTGACTAGAGAAAAATTCCCTTCATGGGATTTAGAGGGAGAATGGCACTACAGGGATCATCAACCTTCTGACTTTTGCCATAAATAAATGTGACATCACACTCAGATTCATCATCTTACATACTTGGGATTGACAAAAATAAAGAAGCCTTCTGGCCACCAGGCACCAAAATTCTCAATTTAAAAAAGAGCTCAACTCTATCAACTAACAAACAAATTCTAAGTCGAACTAATTTTTTTTAGTGATGGTTGAAGTGGAACCAGAAGTAAACCACAGAATAAATGCAATTAACTGCAAACCATGCAAACCGGGGTAATCCCATAGGCCACAGTAGACTATATGTGGGTGGCCTCAAGGAGGTCATTACCTTAATGGATTCAACCCATGACATAAGCCTTGAAACTTGGAAGGCACTTTCATCCGTCTCGCAACCACTAGACCAATTAAATGTTGACACACACTACTTTGTTTGGAACTCCCTGAAAAACTATTAACAGAACTGCTATATTGGCAAAATATGATCAACAATTTTGTACATTGCAACCATAAACCAATAATCATCTACTCTTTGACAATCTCACCTCAAAAACACTGCCTGGGTAAATTGAAAAGGTAATGTGAGGTAATGCAAAACTAGAAGAGGTATCATGAATAAAGATGCAAAGAAATAAAAAATGCAGCACATATCAGTGAAGATAGATCCAGGTGGATTTGAACCACCAACCTCTCAGATTAACATCCAAGCGCTCTTTGCCATTTCTGAGCCTACATATCTTCAAGAACATAGCATTGTAACAGTTAAAATATTCGTCTACAATGAGTTAGGGTAGAACTCTCTTATTTACAGAAAACATAATCAATTGGCAAATCAATTATCCAATGTTTGAAGTTCAAAAAATTGAAACCTAGCACAACATTCGTTTCGGAGGATCCAGTGTAACCTGAAAACAAGAATTTTCGTTAGAGAATTAAGTTTCAAAAAAAAATTAAAAAAATTGTAAGGCCATTGGCCTAAGCACCATGCATGAGAAATCTAAAAGCTCATATCGATTGTATAACAATTAAGCAAAACCAACAGGGTAATAATTATTTAGGGACAATTTATTTTCCTAGAAGTCTAAAAGAGCTTTAATGAACTAAAAGTCTAAAGCATCTAAGCTCCCTAACTAATGGTCCAGACAATAGATGATATAAGACAAAAAAAGATGAGAAAAGACCATAAGATACAAAAATAAGAGAAAAGACAAATGAAATAGATTAGCCTTTTGAAATGAGAGCATGACCACCGGCACCAGGTAAGAGAGCTTAAAACAGCATTTGATCCGACCTTCATCCCCACACCATAAAATGTCTCCATAAAGCCTCAAACCCCAAGATAATTTTACATATCTATATAAAATACCAAACTACAATTATAAGCTGCAACTTAAGGAGGAGCATAAACAAATTTAATTGGAGATGGATACACTTCGTAGCATAAAATTAGATCACTTTTCCAAAAGTATAGTGCCAAGTGCTACACAATGGAATACACCACACCTATATACTATACCATTACATGATCAGTCAAACATATTTGACAACATAGACCAATAAATGTTGTAAATCATAAATTAACCAATAATCTCTTATAACAAGTACAAGCAATGTTATCTTATTCAAATGGGTTATCAAATATAGCATCAATCTCACTTGGGTGCACGATATATTCAATGCCTATGGTAGAATACAAATTGTCTGATTAAAAAAACACAAAAGAAAATAGCAGGCAGATGTACCTTATACACGAGAAAAAAATTTACCCTAAACACAAAATGAAGGCAGGGATACGAATGTTTACTCCGACCGCGAAGCAAGCCAGTTTTATAAGTTTTATATGCGACATGTGAAAAGCCACCGGGTAGGATAAAGTTGGTTCCTTGTTTTCACGGATTTTGTAGGGGGTACAATTTGACACTTTCAATGTGCTGCCAATTTAGATGTCAGTCAATGGAAATAACCAATTGCCCAATGGAAGCTTGGCCCAAGTTACAGGCCTAATTCAGAAAAATCATAAATCTCTAAGTTAAAAAAGCAAGCTTCAGTTCACTTGCGTAAGATTCAGAAAAATCATAAATCTCCAAGTTAAAAAAGAAGAAGCAAACTTCAGTTCATTTGCATAAGAGACGATTTATTTTCTAGAAACCTATACTATTACATATTTACATTAAAAGGGCCTAGGGAGAATTGGGGAGGAGCAAAAGAAAAATTAAGGGAAACCTAGGAAAATTTACCTATGCACCAAAAAATAAATTTATAAACCTAATAATTTCAATTAGAAAAATAACCTTGAATTTAGCATTTTAATTCTAAACAAAGTATTAAATGTTAATTTTCATATTTGAGCAGAACAAATGTATTATAAAATGAAATGAACAAATATTTATCCACACAATTTTACATGCAAGGTTAAAAAAAGGAAATGCTTTAACAATTTTTACTAATAAAAAATTTCATTGAAACGTACTAGCATATAGTATATTACGAAGATGTTTTAAGATTTGATTTTAAAATAATAAATTTATTAAATATATTATTAATAAATTAATGTTTAAATGAATCCTTTTCAAAGCTTAATAATTGCTCCCAAAGAAAATCAATAAAAAGATAATTCATCTTTTAAGCCAAAGAAACCGGTATACATACATACATTAATTATAATCAAACTTGGGGAGAAAGATTAACCACAGTTAGCACATCAAAAATGTTTTAGAAAGAGTCAGACGACTGAATGAGAGGTCATATATATAATGACATCTTACTTTAGACTATGTTGGTAACAAAAACTTGATCAGATAAAATTCTAAGATTTGTCAAATTTGACGTGGGACTTGACACATTCCAAATAAGAAAACATCTGTGTAAATTTGAAAGACACTCAGTATAGGAAGATTGTTAAGAGTGTTGAGAAGAGTATTTATAAAATTAAAGAACTTGAATTGAATTAAAATTTATATCCCAAGTAGAACTAAAAAAATTCCTCATGTAGAACTTCAATTATCACGTATAGGAATCTCAAAAAAGTTTCTAAAATTTGAATATAGTTTCTAAATTGAAACTCAAATATATGCTATAATTATATTGGCTAAACATCATAAATAATAAGTCAAGCTATACCGTCACGTAAAAATTGTAAATATATTAATGACACATAATGTGATATTCAAAATTTGAGAACACTTGTAAAATAACTACTTGACTTCTTAAAATCAATTTTTTAGTATACATGAAAAACAAAACAAACATGCTTCAAATTGAAGAGAAAAAGAATATAACAGGTAGCTAAATAAAAGGACTTACAGGCTCTTGCTGATACCTGTACCGAACCAGAAAATAAATGCTGACACCGGGAGGAGCCAAGTAATTTTAAGCTCTTCAGTTATGTGCATCTTAACCAATGATTTCAGTGGTCAGCTCCTCCAAAACCTAGCCATCTTACACATCAATGCATGGACATTGAAGAAAAAGTAACTTGAGGTCAACATTGTTCTATTACAATGCTAAACAATAGCTAATCAGAATTTGAACATAAAGTTGATGATAGTATAATGTGAAGAAAAAAAAGTGTAGAAAGGAACATGGAGGGACACTGAAGTTGCACAAAAAAATTATGTCAACTTGACCACTCTTGAGTATGCTCGCAAGACAAATCGTCCCCCTTTTACAAATAGGATAAGAGCCAAACCCAAATTAGTCAAATCAGTGGCTGGTTAACAACCAAGGAAGAATATTATAATTACAAGAAGACAAGACTTTTGATAAAGAGGTTATAGAGATGATACTTTTAGCTGTGCTAATCATGCTATATACTTAAAGATAAGGTTTACATAGGATTTGAATATCAACCACCGGAAAAGATTTATATTGCGACAAAAATATGTGGAATTTTATTTCGAGTAGAAGCATCAATTAATTACACATGAATTTTTATACTAACCTACAAACTATGCCATTGTGTCTATTTATTTTTGTCGCAATGTTGATATATATCAAAATGCAAACACAGCAACCTATGATTACATTTTTGAGAAATTTCCAAATGAACAATTTCAAGTCCATATTTACAAACATACAATTCATTGGGAGATAAAGATATAGATCAAATCAACCCAAACTTAGATTTAAGACATGCAACATTAATAAAAATTAGATCCAAAAACACTTGAACCACTAGCCTCTCATATTACGATCAAAACACTTTTGCCAAATCCTGAGCCTACGGATCTTGAAGAACACCAACGTTACATGAAATACGACATTATTGTCCAATTGCCAGTATCTACAGCCACTGGTTACTTGGTTACTGCAAAACATGGCCATCACCACTTTTACCTCCTTGAACGGAATTCCAGAATCTCAGCAACATGCGAGATACTCTCATTCACAAGCTGGGTGGAATATATATATATATATATATATATATATATATATATATATATATATATATATATATATATATATATATATATATAGTAGTGATCTTTTGAGAGATGAAACCATTTTAATTCTGAAATAGTTGAAAATTAATTAATCAAGAAACTGACAAGAGAATCATATACAGTTATCAACTGTAGAAACAATCAGAAAAATAACATAACAGTAACATTAACACCCAATGGTTCTTCTACCTGACAGCACAAGCCAAAATTAACTTACCAAATACTACCTCCCATCCAAAATTAGAGATATTTTTGACTTTTTGAAGCAAATTTACAACATATTGACGTATAATTGTTAAAGGCTTAAAACAACAAATATATTGATTAGCATAATTTCTTTAGATAGTTTAAAATGGTTATATTTGTTTAAACTCTAAACGAATAAATTCGTGTGTATTTTAAATTTTAGATTTTTGCAAATCAACTACAAAAAGTCAAAATGTATCTTTAAATTGATGTAGTAATGGATTGTGAATTATAATAAACTGTAAATTTACACCTCAAGATACCACTGCACCAGTTAGATCTACAACTGAATTCCTAGGGCAGAGATTGTCCATTAGTTTTTCACATTACAAAGTGGTGTGCCTCCAACGAACTAAATATGGAGGAAGCGAACAACCTGATAATTTAAATGTCAGGAAATGACTTTTTAAAAATATATATTGATTCTTTTCTTGCATCATACGTATGTAAATATACATATTATACAGGAAAGAAGTGGACAGATACAATAAGTGCGTAATAATTACTTAAAAGAATAAGAACGCAAAAAAAAAATTGTTACCTAGTCAAATTTAAAATAAAGGAATTTAAGAGATCATAGTATTTAAGATAGCAAAGTAAAGGAATTTCATTGTGAAGTTTTAGGCTTTAGCTAAAGCTTGTAGGAACTAAACTTTATAACAAGTTCAAAAGAAGAGTAAACCATCTTACTTTTTCCCCACTCAGTGGCGAAGCCACATAGAGTGGTATGGAGTCAATCGCCTCCACTGGAAAAAAAATTATTTTATAATGTAAGGTAAATTTTAAATTTTTTTAGTATTATATATAAATTGATCCCACTAAAATTTTATAAAATTTCTATTATACGGGGTCAAATTGAAAATTTATAACTTTGTCAATCAAATTTTAATCATATATGACTCATATCCTCTTAATATATGTATCTCTCTATAATATTTTAAACTAAATAATAATCTAATTTATATTATTTTTAAAAATAAATAATGAATTACTTATTTATGAACAGTTGTGATTAAAAAAGTCTAGTATGAGTCAATATAGTGTATATATGCCATATATTATTACTCACTATATTTTCATTGTAATATATATATATATATATATATATATATATATATATATATATTCAAAAGTATAAAGTATTAAAAAAATTGGCTCGGGGGCGCTGCCCCCGAACCCACGGAACCCACGCCAAATTATTTGTAGCTCAGTAATAATTTTGACCTTACTGACAAAAATTCCTGGCTTCGCCACTGTCCCCACTAAATGTTGCACCTTTAAACTTATACATGAGACAGAGGCCCCCACTCACGAAAATCAGTTTGATTGCAATACAAAACATATGAAAGGATGTTTCAAATCTTCCTTCTACCATTTTGAGAAGCAGAAGAGTTTTATCCCTTCACACCTTCATCCATCTGCGAAGGCCTATCAGATTCATGTCTAACATCATTAAAAATAGAATATAATTAACAACTTTATGTTCCAGAATAAAATGTTAGTACCACAAGTTTAGAACAATAGTTGACTAGCCCCTTCAAATTCAAACAGGAGCAAAATATATGCTCACTATCACAAAAAGTGGCACTCGCAAATTTAAGAAAGTTTCAATTTGTTTCAATTTAACAAAATTTACGAACATATAAAATTTATTTTTTCCATGTTTGTTTTTTAGATTAGGAGCTTTTAACATGATAATACCTAAATCAATTGCACTTTTTAAAATAAACAAAGAGAGCAAAAAAAATGGAACTTTTTGGGGAAGGGATGAATACATAACAATTACGTAGAGACCAAAATCTCTTTTTGCTAAACAGTTTTATTGCTCTTGCAATCTGCTAAATGATTATCCAATGATGTCAAAAAATATCAAAGAATCACAATTTTACAATGTTAACACAAAATAGATTTTTATAATAATAAAATAGAAATTTGATTAGATAAAAATTATTTTATATTACTGTGAGTAGTTATCAAAATTTGTCTTAATAATGCTTAAAAAAATTAAAGGCAATATATTAACAATGTGTGTACCTTTTCCCTGAATTAAGAGCCTTAGTTATTCATATACGTTGATTTCTGATTTTGTAGTTGTAACAATGTTGATTATGTAGGAGGAGAAGGAAGGAATGGACACCAATCGCAACAGACACAGGAAAACAACACACCACACCATCAGAGGAGAGAACCGGGTTAAAAAGCCACGTGCTTTCTCCCCTCAAAACCAAAATATATCGTTTATTATATTAAAATTTTGATGACCCGCCATGCAAGCGCACCTATCATGGCAAAGGCAGTAATCACATCATAACAAAATCCCTTTTCCCCAATTGTCTACCCATAACAGAATCCCTTTTCCCCAACTCCAAATTTCAAACCCTTACAAACTAAATCCAATATCACAAGATTCCAAATTATGAAAGATTAGGGTTCGTCGATTGTCTACCACCAGAAAACATCACAACGCAGCGCCTGCGATGAAACAATCCCATCTTATTCTGAATTGAAACATGCAGAGAAACTTCTGATACCTTTCATAGATGACGAAACAACTATAGAAAATATAACAATAAACAAAAAATCAAAGTATACGGTAGCAATCGATAAACCTCTAGTACCAAATTTCGTCAGTTTCAAAGCGCTGGTCTAAACGATAAAGGAAAGGCGGGCATGTTGTACGGCATAATGTGTTTCTACCTGTATATATAGGATAGCTGGGGAGAGCGAACGGCTAGGATTGAGGGAATGAATTAAGGATCAATGGTGGTAAATTAACCTATTAGATTGAATCATTTTCTTGTGTTTCGTTTAACCGGTTGTAGACGCTGTCAATGAGCTGGCAATTTAGACATTAACGAATATAAATTGAACCCGTGTTAAACTAATCTTCCTGGCACGTTTATGTTTGTTTCGTCCATTCCAAGGACATTTATCCTAAACTGGACTTATAACTGGCTCGGCCCAGTTACCTATGGGCCTTCACATAAGAGCCTTGACAGCCTAATCCCAAAATTCCTTTTTGTTTTATAAATTAAAATAAATTTCGGTGCACAACATAATTAAGGGACCGTTTGATAAAATTAAATGACTCAGTTCTGAATATTTAAATAATCTGAATAAGTTGAATAAAATTAAATAAAAAAAGTTACTTGATAATTAATGTCTCAAACATCTGAATAACAATCTTTTATTATTTTACTCATCTTAAATTATTTTAGTTTCTTACTTCATATGCATATTTAAAATTTTTATTTTCTCTTAAGGATTTGAGCCTCTCTTTTTTATATATAAAAAAATAAATTAAATAACCATAAAATACTTGTACCAAAATAATCATACAAAAATTTATGTTAATTTTAAATTAAAAAATATATTAAATTAAACGTATTTGATAATTAGTTGTATAAAACAACTGAATTAATGTATTTTCCTATTTTAACCATTTGAACTATTTTGAATGGATTTTAAAACATGTAATGATAAAATTTATTTTATAAACTAAAATATATTATTATTTAAATATAATAATATAAAAATTAAATCAAAAAACCAAGTCGAAATGATATTAGTTTGTGTAAAAGAGGAAGTATATACCGAATAAAATTCTTAAGTAAAATTAACATATTTTATAATTAAAATATTAGAAACATTATACCTATTGTGACGACTTTAAGAACACATCAATAATCATTACTAGGGGTGAGCAATTCAGTTATATCCGAATCGATTCGGATATAATCGAAATCTTCCAAATTTCACTATCTGAATAATTAACCAAACTAAGAAATAACTGAATTATCGAATACCGAATAACCAAATTTTCAATTCGATTATTTCGGTTAATAACCGAATTGAAAATCTGAGGGACGATGAGAGTAAAGTCTTAAGGGTTAAAGAGTTTAGGACTTTATTCATTATTATTATTTTAAAATTTTATTCGGTTAACCGAATAACAATATTTGAATACCCGTATCTATATTTGAATACCGAAATATTAAAACGATTGTAATCGAATAATCGAATAATCGAAATAATCTGATTAAAAAATTCGGTTGTAATTGATTATTCAATTTTATCCGATTTTGTTCAGCCCTAATCATTAGGGATCTAAGATACTTTATTGGTGTCTTGAAATATAGATAGATAGAATGTTACCTCCTCCATTCCTATATGTAAGTCGTTTTAGACTCTCTTTTTTTATTTCTAATTATTTGTCGTTTGTAGTTATCTAGGAGAATTGATTACTATTTTTTCCAAATTGTTCCTTATTACTCCACCTAATTTTTTGATCCATAATTATGAGATAAGTGAGGTGAAGGGTATTATAGATAATTGATAATATTGTTAATGCTTTTCAATCATTTCCTTAATTCTTGTGCACATGGCTAAAACGACCTATATTAAGGAACGGAGGGAGTAATTGAATTATATGTTTGTCTTTTATGAATTTTTGATATTGCACAAATGTATATATCTTGGTTGGATAAGATCTTAACTTCTTCTCTTCTTTATTGGTAAAATAAGTTATAGTACACCAGAAAGAAAGAAAGAGATGGAAAATGACGATAAGGAAGAAAGGAAGAAACAAATCTTCAAGTAATTTATTCTATTATGCAAAGGTATTTAAGTAAATATTTCATTCAGCCTATTAACTGAGCGAGAGTCCGTTCTATTCATTCTCATTCAGATTTCAAAATTTATAAACAGACACAATAAATTCTAAACAAACATCCCTCGTGACACATCTCGTATTATAAAAACGTCCAATTTTTATGATTTAATTGGGCTACATTTTATTCCTAAATTTTCATATGTTTAAGTTATGTTATTTAAAGTTACTCCATATATCTTCTTGAGAGAGTTAAAACATACATAATAATACTGAAAATTATTTAGAATTCTTCACCCTCCACTCCAATATCTTTTAAATTTTACAATACACTCTTTATTTTGTATCGATAAATTAATATTACACGCATCACGTGTAAATCAACAAGATATATGTTTGAAGAAAATAAGGGTGAATTAAAAGCTGTCTTTTGTTCATTTGCTACCCTAGCGATAACAAAAGCTTTTTCCATCTCCTTAATCCATGTCTGAGCTTCTATAGGGTCTGTGGTTCCCTTAAATTCTGGCGGTCCGACCGCTTTAAAGTCTTTGAAATTCGCCAATTTATTATCTGGAAGCCAATCTTTGAAATTAGTTTCAGTTCTATCAGTTACATTTCTCCGTGTTTTCGGTATTCCTCTTCCTCTCCATCTTAGTGGCATTTTCTGTTTATACAAAACCTTAAATTATACTTTGAGTTTTATTATATGCCATAACTTATTAGTATTTAAATAATAACACATAATTTTAAATCGAACAATAATATAATCAAAATGTTGGATTGCAATTCAGCTTACTGAATTAATTTTCAAAACTTAATCAAACATATGATTATAATACTTCATTTATATTTATATACCAAATTTTAGCATCATACACTTACATGTTTGGCATATTTTTATAAATGCTAACTATCCCATTTTAAACCATAAAAGATGGGATCTAACAAAAGATATACTCCCCTATACACATAAATGGGGATACATCATATTTACATACAACATCACACCTTCTAAGGTTTACATCAAACATATAACCCTAATAAACAAAAGGGGTATCATCTGCATCTATATACATAACATCTAAGCTACATCATCCCAGCTTGCCCTGCGGGGTCACACGAACATGCTCCTGGGGGAATACTCAATCCATGACTCAACATCGAACGGATCAACTCGACTCTCTTATATCCATATGAGGCCTCCTAGTACCACTTCGCTGACCTTCATAAGCTGCGTCCAAAGCCAGCCCCAAGGTCCCAACTCTGACCTTGTTTCCCTGCAATGCTATCTCTAGCTGATCAACCCGTTTGGTTGCCTCATACCATGACTCATCTACGCGTATCTTGTCTGCTATCTCCAAATCGAACTCACCTTGCATCGCCTAATGCTCCACCCTCAGTATCCCTAGTTGTAACTCTGATTGCTCCAACTTTCCTCTCAACTCAACCAACTCCATCTTTGCCTAGAAGGCCACATCCTTGTACTGCTGCTCAGAGTACTGCAGGGTGTGGTTCTGCACCTCTAGTTGTGTTATCTTACCCTCCATTTCATTATTTCTCATCAACAAATCCCTTATCAAAACATCTTTAAGGGTGTCTTCCATTACCTCATTCTCTACTGGCTCCTGCTCAACCGAATGGCTACATTGCCTGTCTTCAGACATCCTATAAACACAAATAAACAATATCAGTACCACAATGTAAGACCCCGAATTTTATGAAATAAAAGTATTCAATTTTTCTTATAATTACTATTCAGTAAATGGTTAAATTGATAAAAGTTTAAAGTTATGAGTGAAATATGATATTTTTTTCAAAATAAGCAAGTGGTTATAAAATAATCATTGTTGTCGGGGAATATTCGTTTGGTCGTGGAATATTCTTTCTGTCGGGGAATATTCGTACGACGGCGCAGCCATTTGTGGGCCCCATAACAGAATAACTGTCTGGTGAAGAAAACGACAAATTTGAGTTTTTACAAATAACGGCGTAGTTGTTACTGTTAACACTGTTGGAATACCCGGTGGTTAAAATACAGTAATACGCGTTATTGCACAGTAGCACACGGTATTGCATAGTATTTTTGAAATTATTGATTCTTACGTAAGAAGGCACTACTCAATAATTGTTACAGTAATTACTGTTCAATATTTTATTTTATTGATTCAATAATTGCTACGTTGAAATTTTGTATTATTGTTGTTCAATAATTGTTGCTGCACAGTATTTCCCATTATCAGATCAATAATTCATATTATTTGAATAGTATTATTAGATAATATTATTGGCAATGTCTAGAAAGTTCTGTCTAAGGAGAGGTTTGGTCATTTAATTGCGCGCCAGTAAGGAAAAATTCTTATTGGAAAGCCCCCTCTTTCTTGGGAACGGCCTGGTTGTCATAAATGTGATTATGTAATATTATTTGTGAATAATTAATTATTGATTCATATGATAAGGAAATATTTATTTTATGTGGATATAAACGAGGGATATATTTTTGTGGTTAAAAATGAAGGAGTTAATGTTGAGATTTTTATCCGTATTTTTGTCGGAATGGAGGTATTAAAAATCAGGGTTTTTGAGATATTTTGCGGGGGCTATAATTTTTAATCCGACCGTTGGATCGTGGTAATTTTTGGATATGTTATACATATATAAGTTGAGTATATGCCCACAAATTTTGAACCGTTAAAAATGAACGTATGATTTATTATGAATTTTACGAGATGACTGGTTTAGAAATTGTTGAATTTTCGGAGTTTATCATTTTGGTGGAAAATTCTAGAATTGGTGGGCCCCACTTGTGGTTGGTGAAAAAATGTGCTGAATTATATTTCAAATGTGGTGGGTGGGAATAGTAGCAGGTAAAGCCATCAGGTTGCAGGTCAAACCTACCAAAATTTTCCTATAAATAGAGGGCTAAGTTAGAATTAAAAATCACACCAGAAACATAAGCTTTCTCTCTTTCTCTCTCTATATTATGAAGCATATTTTGTGAGTTTTTAGATACTTGGTGAGTTGCTATTCATTAGTGCAAGTTTCCTTCAGCATCACATCCGATATCCAGTCAGAAGTACTGCTCTTTTGAGGTAAGGGATAGTAATGGATTTTAAGGGTTGTTATAATTTTTAGTTTCGTAATTTTTCTGATCTTAAAAAAAAATTATGGAAAAATTTGAAATGATATTTTGATGAGTTTTATTGATTGTGTCCAAAAATGGTGATTTTTGGATGTATAGATTAAGAGTTATGAATCTTACGGGAAAAGACTATTTTAAAAGTAACCGCTTATAATTCCTTGTGGTTAACTCCAAAATTGATGAAATTTTTATTGGGAGTACATGTGTATGATAGAAGTATACTCTGTAAATTTTAGAATTTTTGGACAAAAGTACAATTTTTGATAAATGTCTAAATATTCGGTGGTTTTGGCCATATGAAAAATAGTAAATGAGTTTTAAAAATTCTGAGAAAAATATATGTTCAATATGGGACTATATTATGCTAAATCCCAGAAAAGAAATATTTTTGGAACTGATTTGGTATTTTTCATGAAAATGGACTAGTTATGAGTAAATGAATTAAATATGTTATGTGAAGTAAGAAAATTGGAAAATAGGATTTTATGGCTTGAGAATCCTATATGAGGTATATGCAGATTTTTGATGAGGGTTTTGATTATTGGTGATAAAATCTTATGAGTTTGGTATTTTAGAATGATTAAATGCATTATTTAGTAAAGTGTAAACAATTTAAATAAATTGTTTATAAGCTTAAGAAATATTATTCTTTCAATATCATTATACCGAAATACTGGTATGGATTTTATTGTGGAATTTCTACCTTTTTGTGTCGAGTTACTATTCATGAGTTACTATTCACGAGTTACTATTCACGATAAAAATTAGTTTCTTTTTCTAACCAAATTATAGTTGAGTTATGAATATTACTCTTGAGATTAAAACTATGTATTGATTATATTGATTTTATTATCATATATAACATTTTTATAACCCTGATGTTGAAATTCTCTTTCACTAGAGTGTAAAGATGGGTAGATTATTGGTATGATCATGACTAGGGTTCTCTTTGGCCTGTAGTGCAAAGTTGAATTGTGACTGGTATGATCATGACCATTGAATTTATAAGTGAATATCTTTAGCTTAAGTGCAAAGGTGAATTGATCAACATGGTTATAATTATTGTTTATATAAATTCTGAAATGATTATATATTTCTTTGAGATATTAATATCTTTGGCCTGTAGTGCAAAGATGAAATATTGATGAATATCTTTGGTCTGTAGTGCAAAGATGAATTGTTGATAAATATCTTTGGCCCGTAGTGCAAATATGACATGTTGTTGAATATCTTTGGCCAGTAGTGCAAAGATGAACAGATGTTGAGATAAACATGATCAACTGGTGATACAAATGAATATCTTTGGACGTAGTGCAAAGATGAAGTTATTAGTATGATTATGAACAGGAAATGTGATTTGGTGTAACCATGATCTTTGATGTTTCAGGTAAAGATAGGTGATGAAAATTATCATCGTCCTAGATGAGAAGAGGAATTTAGAACTACAGTTATGATTATGAGTTATTCATATGATTGTGGACCAGAATTGTTGATTGATGTTATAGGGATAAAACATTGTTGGTGGATTTTTAACATTGAGAAGATAATAGACTTTATAGTCTATTTGACTCTTCTAATGGATTGCTCGTTCCGCTGCAACTATGGTTGAAATTTTTATCATTTACCATATGTTCTAAATCTCTGATTTATTGTTGATGAAGGCTATTGATAATTGAATTATCTTTAGTCATGATATTCTTTACTGAGCAAGTTGTGCTCACCCTTTTGCTTCACAATTCCTTTCAGGTAATAAGAGCGTAGCTGGGTCGAGTGGGGGTAACAAGGGAATAGAACGGTGGTCATCATTTAGTAGTTATATTTGGTGAAGAAAATAGGGTGAGGCGAACCCAACGTTGGAAGGGTGTTTTGTTACTATCATACAAGATGTCTAATGACATACAACCTCGTGTCATCATAAGACAGGGTTGTGCTCATCCACTTGCTGAGTATATCTATGGGCACTACCTATATAATCTTGGTGTTTGTTTGAAGTATAATTCTCAATTAGAGACAGTGGAGATAATGATAAGTCAAGAGAAGACTCACCATTGGGAAGAATATGATAGTAATCTTCTCGTTTTTCTTTGGGGTCTATTGGGTCAACCAAGGATAATTCTATGGCCATATGATATCTATCATAACCTAGATGCGTGGCCTCCCATGTACGAAGGTTTCCTTGAGCACTTCCCAAATATTCTAATTTCTAAAACAGTTTTTGACTATACCTTTATGTAAGGTGTTATTGTGAGGTGATGTCCACGGTTGGAACATGAGTTACATTTGGTATATATTTGTATCCAAACTCACAGCATATGTGTTGTTGTATTTTGCACGACAATTGTTGTAATAAAGTTGTAGTTGTTTTCTGTATCATGTATTTGGCGACTCAGAATAGGTTGGATGGAATGAACCTATTTTGGGGTTGTCACAACAATAAAATAAATTCATTGATAAAATGAAAGGATATTTTATTAAGTACAACCAAAACTCGATGAATTTCCTTAATTTATCAACTAACATACCCTATAAGAGTTTTCTTCTAAGGTTATAACCTAGGTTTCACATCCTAATGCTTATAACCTACAGCTTTGATACCAACCTGTGACGCCCCGATATCTAGGTTCTCTAACCTCAGATTCAGTGCTCACGATCTATCATTAACATAAGCATTCTATAAACTATTGCAGAATAATAAACAAACATTGTTCATTATAATAAAGTTTCATAACATAATCACAAGGTCTTCTTTACCTTAACATAAACACACTTTTAATATTACAAAAGGTTTACATAAATAATTCCATCAGATAATATAATAATTAACATTCATATTAAACTAGTCTTGGATCATGCCCTTGCCTTTGTCTTTCTTATTCGATCCTTCGGGCATAGCTGAAATAAATGTCATGATATAGCAAGGGTAAGCAACTAGTTTGCTTAGCAAGTTTAAATACAAGAAATGTATATCATGATTAGAAAGGAATTTAGCATTCAATGTTCAACAATAGAATCGATTGTGAAAGATCATGAATTAAGTTTCAATAATTGGATATTCGAATAATTGAATAATAGATGCTGAGTTGTTTGAAATAACCATGAACATATACTAAGGTTGTCAGTAGTTAAACTGGTCCTTTTAATAAGTTTTGGTAATCAAGGGGGTCAGCCTTTCATACCCGGTGTATTATGCATAAACACTTAATAGTCGAGAAACAATTATTTTACAATATAATGCTTTAATAAAATTGTTCTTTTTCTCAGTCTCAAGTTCTTACCAAATCAATTGATTAAGAACAACTTTTAAAATATATTTGATTTAACAAATTTAAATATATTCGATCTAGTTGATACAACTAGCATAGATCTATCTCATAAACAGTTCAAGAATGAAAGAACTTTAATTAATTCACAATTCAATAATAATAATTGAACAGGAATTCGATTGTGCAAAAATGCGATTCACAATAATCGTTAAGGATGTGGAGTAATCAATAATAATTATCCACTAACATGCTTTGAAAATAATAACTCAAGTTTGAGTTAGAAAACTTGCATGTTCGACGAGCTACAGCTAACTAGCTTTAATTAAAACTCTTTGAACAACCTAGCATTGACAATGTTGGTCTATTAATTAGTGCTGCGTATAATTGTATGTCTATACGCTTACTTATGCTATTAACAAATAATTCAATCACAAGGTACACATAATATAATATATTATCATTAGTCTTATAAGATATTTAATAAATCTTAACTTAATGATTTAATTATTTTATAAGGTCTTTCTTAAGTAATAAACACTTATTAGATCTTTAAATAATTTATTATAATTGTTTAATTAATGAGATATTTAAATTCTCTTCAGTTATTAACTCTATCTTTATTTAATTACCATTTAATATTAGTTAAATAGTAATTAATTAATTACCTTTTGTTATTATTTAATAATAAATAATAGCTAATTACATCTACTTATTATTTAATGTTAATTAAATAATAAATAATTAAATTATTAATATTATTTATCTTTAATTATTATTTAATATTAATTAAATAATAATTAATTAATCATTATCCATGAAAAATAAATAATTAATTTATTTACTTCATCAATCTTTAATTATTCATTACTATTAATAAATGAATAATTAATTAACATTTGTCATTATTTATTATTTAATAAATAATATTTATTTATTTATTTATCCTTGAATAACAAATAATTAATTCACTTCATAAATCTTTAATTATTCTTTCTTGTTAATATAAGAATAATTAATTATCACTTGTCCTTATTTATTATTTAATATTAATTAAATAATAATTAAAAAAATATTTTAAAAATTTTATGCCAATGTAAGTAATTAATTACATTATTATTACGTAATCTTACTTAAATTTTCTTTAATCATTATTTAATATTAATTAAATAATAATTAATCAATGATTTAACTCTATTTATTATTTAATTTTAATTAAATAATCAATAGTTAGTTTATTACCACTAACTCTACTTAATTATTAAATAGTTAATTACAATTAGATTATATGTAATTAGTTTAATAATCATTTAGTAGCATTAATACTTATTAATAAGTAAGTTTTAAATGATTTAAATGAGTTTAAACCATTAATTACTTAGTAATTACATAACTATCCAGAAAAATTCGGAATTAAATATTTAATATTCTTCACAATTTTAGAAAATTTTTGATCCCGAACCCACCACCAGAACCAACCGAAAACTGGGTAAACTGGTCGCCGGAAAGTTTGTCCGGTTCACCGGAAACTGAACCGGTAGTTAATATTATTTTTTCTTCTGATTTTCCAGATTTGGGTTCCTTTACTAAAACTTGAATAAAATGAAATCTACAACTCCGATTTAGGTCCAGTCGGTCTCGTTGAATTCGTATCTTCCCGAACTACAATTTTCATTTATCAAACATCAAATTTGGATATGTTTTGTTTACTGAAAATGGCCAGAAACCGGACTGTTTTGCACAGCCATACAACAATGAGGTGTTTTTAGAAAAAAATTCATATCTTGCTCATTTTAAAACATTTTTACATGCTTCAAAAGGGATTTTGTTCTTAACTTACATATCTAACATAACAATAAAGAAAATCATAAAAACTATTAGTAAGTTTCAAAATGAAAAATCTTCAATCACACCTTTCAATTAGGTTTTTCGGTAAAACTCATTTTCATGCATTTTACCAAACTTTCTACACAAACACATACCAATACACAAGTTAAATCCATTAAACTCTATATCTATCATTCTAGCATGCTTCTAGCCATTTAAAACTTGAACTTCATGTATCTAACATAAAATACACTAAGCATGCAAGATTAGGGTGTTTCTTAAATATTTGTACATAATTTCTTTTCTTTTCTTTTTGATCAATCTTTTAAACACCCAAAAATGTAAGATCCAAACATGATGCATTAAAAAGAAATAAATCAAGAGTTTTGAAAGTTCATGAGCATAGGTTCTTTATTATTTATTTTTTTTAAACTAACAAAATACATGAAATTAAAGCTTGAGATTTAATAGTTTTACCTTGATCTAAAGGCACACCTTCTTGTTTTACTTAAGTATGATATAAATTTTGGATGCATAAGGCTCAAACTCTTTCCCTTTCTTCCTCTAGAATGTCATGCCCTCTCTCTTCTCTTTATTTTTGTTTTTTTTAGCAAACTTTGGAAGAATGAGAAGTAAAACTTATTTTTTTTTTCTAAAGAGAAGTATTTATTTGTGGGTATACGGTGTGTATATATATAACTTGTATATATATATTTTCACCCAATTTACATTCATCTCTTCTCTCTTATTTTTCCCATTAAGAATAAAATAATTAAGCTAGAATAATAGGGTGCAAAGTTGGAAGTATTTGGTGAACAACTAAAGTAACTTAATAATTTACATCACATGCCTCTCCCTCTCTCCATTTGACCGGATCATGCCCCATCTTGGCCAATTTCGTTTCTTATTTTATTTGTTAATTAACCATCTAGAAGGTCCATATAAATTGAGCCATAGCTTGGGCCATTTCATTTCTTGTTTGGGCTCTCTAATTACATTGTTTGGGCTATGTAAAAAAATAACATGATCCAATAGATAAATTTTATTTTACCCTAATTATTTAATTAGAGTTTTCATTCTAATAATTATTTATGTACATTTAATTTTATAACCCAATTAGACTTACTTTAATTAGGTTTAAATTAAATATTAAATTGAGATAATAAAATTGATCTCTTAAGTTGGTATAATTTTAAATACTATTGTTCTTCAATACCATAACCCTTAGGTTATTTAATTTCCATACCTAATGTATAATTAGGTTATGCAACTTTTTCGTTTAATTCTCTTTATATAATTCATACATGCATATATATTTAGAATATATATATATATATATATATATATATTTAAACATAAACATTTTTCCACATAAATAATAACATATTCATTCACTATATGTCACAAAGTTTTCAATATCATTAATATTTAATTAATATATTTAATTACCGCGTGACTTAAAACTCATGGTTATTACATTCTCCCCCCTTCTAAGAATTCCGTCCCCGGAATTTTATATAAGGTTACTAAAAAAGATGTGGATAATTCTTCCTCATTTTTTTTTCGAGTTCCCACGTAGCTTCTTCAACATTGTGGTTCCTCCAAAGAACTTTAACAGAACAAATAACCTTATTCCTTAGATTCTGCTCTTTTCTATCTAATATTTCTACGGGAATTTCTTCATATGACAAGTCCTTCTCAACTTGAATTGGCTCGTGTGATATCACATGCTTATAGTCAGGCTTATATGGCTGCAACACTGACACATGAAACACATTGTGAATATGTTCCAGTTCAGGAGGTAGAGCTACCTCATACGCCACTTCACCTATCCTTTTCAATATCTCAAATGGTCCAATAAATCTTGGACTCAGTTTACCTTTCTTCCCAAATCTAATCTTCCCTTTCCAGGGAGATACTTTAAAAAACACATAGCTTCCCACTTCAAAATCCCTTTTCTTGCGATGCAAATCTGCATATTTCTTTTAACGATCCTGAGCTGCTACCAGTCGAGCTCTTATAACCTTAATGATCTCCACTGTCTGCTGTACCAATTCTGGCCCCAACAATCTTCGTTCACCTACTTCGTCCCAACATAAAGGCGTTCTGCATTTCCTTCCATACAGGGCTTCGTACGGTGGCATGCCAATGCTTGCGTGATAACTATTATTATATGCAAATTCTACCAGTGGAAGATGATCCTCCTAGCTTCCTTTGAAGTCCATTACACAGGCTCTAAGCATGTCTTCTAATGTTTGAATCGTTCTCTCGCTTTGTCCATCGATCTGTGGATGATACGCGGTACTCAACCTTAACTGTGTCCCCATTCTTTCTTGAAGACTCCTTCAAAAGTTTGATGTGAAACGCGGATGTAAGACCCCAACTTATTAATGAATAAAATCAAATTTTCTGTAAATATTATTGTGAATAATAAGGTGTTAATTTGATATAATACTTTGGTTATGGGTGAAATGCGCAAATTTTGCAAAATAAACAAGTGGTTATAAAATATTCATTTTGTCGGGAAATATTCGTTTGGTCGTGGAATATTCTTTCTGTCGGGGAATATTCGTACGACGGCGCAGCTATTTATGGGCCCCATAACGGAAAGCGATTGGATGAAGAAAACGACAAGTATAAGTTGTTTATAAATAACGGCGTAGTTGTTACCGTTAATACTGTTGGAATACCCGGGGGTTAAAATACAGTAGCACACGATATTGCACCAATTATTTATTCTTACGTAAGAAGGCACTACTCCATAATTGTTACAGTAGTTATTATTCAATATTTTATTTTATTGATTCAATAATTGCTGTGTTGATATTTTATATTATTGTTGTTTCAATAATTGTTGCTGCACAGTATTTTCTATTATCAGATCAATAATTCATATTATTTGAATAATATTATTAGATAACATTATTGGCAATGTCTAGAAAGTTCTGTCTAAGAAGAGGCTTGGTCATCTAATTACGCGCCAGTAAGGAGAAATCTTTAGTGGAAAGCCCCCTCTTTCCTGGGAACGGCCTGATTGTCATAAATGTGATTCTGTAATATTGTTTGTGAATAATTAATTATTGAGTCATATGATAAGGAAATATTTATTTTATGTAGATATAAATGTTGGATATATTTATTGTGGTTAAAAATGAAGGAGTTAATGTTAAGGTGTTTTATTAGTATTTTTATCGGAATGGAGGTATTAAAAATCAAATCAGGGTTTTTTAGAAATATTGCAGGGGTTATAAATTTTAATCCGACCGTTGGATCGTGGTAATTTTTGGATATGTTATTCATATATAAGTTGAGTATATGTCCACAAATTTTGAGCCGTTAAAAATAAACGTATGATTTGTTATGAATTTTACGAGATGACTGGTTCAGAAATTATAGAAGTTGCGGAATTTGTCATTTTGGTGGAAAATTCTAGAATTGGTGGGCCCCACTTTTGGTTGGTGAAAATATGCTGAGATTTTTATTCAAATGTGGTGGGTGGGAATAGTAGCAGGTAAAGCCATCAGGTTGCAGGTTAAGTCTGCTTCGGCGTGCTAACATTTTCCTATAAATAGAGGGCTAAGTTAGAACTGAAAATCATACCAGAATTCATAAGTTTTCTCTCTTTATCTCTCTAGATTATTGAGTGTATTTTATGAGTATTTAGATACTTTGAGAGTTGCTATTCAGCACAAGTTTCATTCAGCCTCATATCCGATATTCAGTCAGAAGTACGGTTATTTTGAGGTAAGGGATATTATTTTCTTCTTAAATGATATTATTTTATTCAATATCATTATGCTGAAATATTGATATGAACTTTTTATCAAATTTGAAACTTTTTGTGTCGGGATTACTATTCACGTATACGGCACTATTCACGAATACGACACTATTCACTAAAAAATAAAATTTTCTTCTTTTTATTCAAGATGGCTATTATGGTTACTATCTTTGATTGTATCCATGTTTTGATCTTTATTTTTGAATTCTGCTTCACAATTGATTATTATGAAGTATTATTGATCTTGGATAAACTGTTATACGAATCCCTACTATTTATCCTTCTGTCTCACTGGATTCGTTTTCTTTAAGATATTTTTCATCATCCTCAGTCCTAAATGATGATATTAATGAATATCTTTGGCCTGTAGTGCAAAGATGTATGATTACCTGATGAATATCTTTGGCCTGTAGTGCAAAGATGAACAGGTGTTGAGATGAACACGACTGACTGGTGATACAAATGAATATATTTGGCCTGTAGTGCAAAGATGAATATTTGGTTAAGGATGATTATTAATTGATGTTACAGGGATAAAATATTGATGATGGACTTTTAAATATTAGAAGATAGTAGAATTCATTCTCTACTTGACTCTTCTAATGGTTTGCTGTTTCCGCTGCAGTTGTTGATCTAAAACTTGTTGTCGATTATATTCTATCAGATTTTTCCCTGTTGAATACTAATGATAATTTTTTGTATATTTTCTTAGTCATAATATTCTTTACTGGGCTAGTTGAGCTCACCCTTTTCCTTTTTGTTCCATTTTTCTTCTCAGGCGGTGAGAACATAGCAGGATCTAGTCGGGGTATGGAGTGATGGTTCTAGAAAGATATTTTAGCAGTCCTCACTATTTCTGTAAAATAGTGTTTGAATAATTGCAATGAGGATTTATTTGAGTATGGATATTGTCCAGAAGATAATATTTGTATTTAAACTCACAGTATGTGTTGTCGTATTTTGCACGACAATTATATTATTGAAGTTGTAGTTTACTTTCTGTACCATGTATTTGGCGACTCAGAATGGGTGTTATATACCTATTTTGGGGGGCGTCACAGTTGGTATCAGAGCTTAGAGATATGATCCCTGGCTGAGATGTGAGATAAGAACTAGGAGGGGAGAGACGGGGAATTTCTTCGCTAGTATGACCTGACAAAGTTTATTTGGTGTTTATTTGGTCGGTCAGAGTATAGGGATAATTTATGACATGACTATTAACCCTTGTTTTATGGCTGTATTTAAAAATGGCAACTGAGAACGTTAATAATGGAGTAAATCAGACCGTAGAGACACCTTTGATCACCACCCAGGGGAACGTACAACAGGAAGGCAACATTCCTCCTGTAAATAACGTTACCAAGCAAACGATGAATGATGGAATATTTAGGAGCTCTTTGCAGTTCATGCAAAATTAGACGAGGGAGACTCGTGTGCAGAATACGGGTAGAAATGATAACAACGCGCGGTTTGTCACAGCCAAGCAGTTCAAAGAATTGGGACCACCAGAATTTAAGGGAAAGCCGGATCCGATCATGGCGGAAACGTGGGTCAAGCAAATTACCAAGATATTCGATGTCTTGGGATGCACGGAGGAACAGAAGGTTCCATTCTCCACCTTTATGTTTCGCGGTGAGGCAGACTACTGGTGGGAGTCTGTGAAGCGTACCCAGCCTGATGCACTCAACATGTCCTGGGAAACATTTCAGAAACTGTTCAATGACAAGTACTTTCCTGAAAGTATTCGTCATATGAAGGAGGTGGAGTTTATCAGACTGGAACAAAACAACTTGACGGTATCCCAGTACGAGGCGAAGTTTGCAGAGTTATCCAGGTTTGCACCTTATTTGGTCGAAAATGAGGAACGAATGACAAGGATGTTTCTAAGAGGTTTAAAACCCGAGATTCGGCAATATCTTATCTCTCATAAATTTTCTTTATATTTAGATGTTGTAAACAGGGCTCAATTATTAGAGCGAGATAATGAGTATATTCAACCGAGGGAACACAACCAAGGTAATACCAGTGGCAACGGTCATCGGACCAATGAAAACCAGCAGAGAGGAAAATATTCGAACAAAAGCGGTAACCACTCTGGTGGAAATCGTGGCCGTGATAATAGAAGGAGCGAGTCAGGAGGAGATTTCAAGAAGAGAAGGTACAACAATGATAACGTGAAAACGTCAGCACAAACATCAACTGTTTCTAGGGGAGGAGAACGAGCACCGGCCGTTTGTTACAAATGCGGGAAAGAGGGACATATCAGCCCAAACTGCCCACAATAATCCAAGGTATGTTATAACTGTGGAAAGGAGGGTCATATAGCTCGAGAGTGTTCTATAGAAAAACCAAGTTTAGCGGGGATGGTGACTCCAAAAGTTGTCCCGGATAAGTCGAAATCAGCGGTTCCTGGAAGAGCGTTTGTCGTGACTGGCCAAAACGCGAGAAACTCGAACGAGGTGATCACGGGTAAGCTAATCTTAAATTCTTGTGAAGTTTAAACTTTACTAGATACCGGTTCTACCCATTCTTTTATCTCTCCTGCTCGTGCTCAACGTTTAAACTTGACTCCGGAGAAATTAGACTTTGACCTATCTGTGGAGACTCCGCTAGGAGAAACTTTCATTACATCTACAGTTTATGAATCTTGCTTAATCCAAGTTGGCACAATCACATTACCTGTTGACCTTATCTCTTTAAAGATACTTGCTTTTGATGTGATTTTAAGAATTGATTGGTTAACTACTCATCATGCCAAAATTGATTGTTTTCGTAAGGTTGTTAGTTTTCATATTCCTAACCAACCTGCTATGCGAATTCAAGCAACCAAACCATTAAAATCAATCGCTGTTATATCAAGCCATAAAGCCATTCGTTTATTAAAAAACAGATGTCAACCTTTCTTATCCCATGTTATGGACTTGAACAAAAATACGTCAGATTTGAATAATATTTCTGTTGTTAGTGAATTTCCTGACGTATTTCCTGAAGAACTTCCCGGTCTACATCCAAAACGTGAAGTTGAATTCTTTATTGACCTTGAACCCGGTACAAAGCCCATTTCTAAAACCCCATATCGAATAGCTCCTATTGAACTTCAGGAGTTAAAAGTCCAATTACAGGAATTGTTAGACATCGGTTTCATTCATCCTAGTACGTCTCCTTGGGGTGCTCCTGTTTTATTCGTAAAGAAGAAAGACGGGAGTATGCGACTTTGTATTGACTATCGAGAATTGAACCATGTCACCATCAAGAATAGGTATCCGCTACCTCGTATTGATGACCTGTTCGACCAATTGCAAGGAGCACAATTCTTTTCAAAGATCGATCTTCGTTCTGGATATCATCAGCTGAAGATTAAAACTGAGGATATTCCAAATACTGCCTTCAGAACTCGGTACGGGCATTATGAATTCTTAGTCATATCTTTTGGATTGACTAATGCTTCTGCTGCCTTCATGGATATGATGAACCATGTATTCAAAATATATTTAGATCAGTTCGTTGTTGTCTTTATTGATGACATCCTCATCTATTCCAAAAGTCGTGAAGATCATGAGCGCCATTTGAAGCTGGTACTGCAAAGGCTTCGTGAAAACAAGCTATATGCCAAATTGAAGAAATGCGAGTTCTGGCTTGAGGAAGTAGCATTCCTTGGGCACGTGGTGTCAAAACATGGAGTATCTGTCCACCCGGTGAAGATTGAAGCCATACAAAGTTGGGAGCAACCAAAGTCGGTGACCGAAGTACGTAGCTTTCTGGGCTTAACTGGGCATTATCGGAGATTCGTGGAAGGATTTTCTAGAATCGCTACTTCGTTAACTCAGCTGACTCGGAAGGATACAAAATTCGGTTGGAGCGAGGATTTTGAGAAGAGTTTTCAAGAACTCAAGAGGAGACTCATTTCGGCACCTGTTCTGACAATACCATCTGGTTCGGATGGATTTGTTATCTACAGCGATGCTTCAGGCAAAGGGTTAGGATGTGTTCTCATGCAATATGGGAAAGTCATAGCCTATGCCTCGCGACAACTCAAAGAATATGAGATGAATTATCCTACTCATGATTTGGAGTTGGCAGCAGTCGTTTTCGCGTTGAAGATTTGGAGACACTACCTGTATGGGGAGAAAGTGGAGATCTATACGGATCATAAAAGTCTCAAATATTTCTTCACCCAAAAGGAACTCAACATGCGGCAACGATGTTGGCTTGAGCTGTTGAAAGATTACGATCATACCATCAAATATCATCCTGGAAAAGCGAACGTAGTAGGTGACGCATTGAGTAGAAGATCATATGCGGGTACGAGTGCAATGTTATTAACACAAAGGCCCATTTTGTATGATTTGCAAAGGATGGAGATACAGATGAAGGCTCCAAGTACCCACATGATGATATCAAATATACTAGTAGAACCGACTTTAATCGATAAAGTTAAAGCTGCTCAAGCTACGAACATGGAGCTGTTGCGTATGAAGAAGAAAGTGCAAGAAGGTGCTATTCCAGAAGCAAGAATCGATGAAGAAGGAATACTTCGAGTCAACTCCAGACTTTGTGTTCCTAACGATTTTGACTTGAAGCATAGAATCATGATGGAGGCACACAACACACCATTTGCAATCCATTTTGGAGTACCAAAATGTATCACGATCTTCGACATACATTTTGGTGGAGCAATATGAAAAGAGAGATCGCAGAGTTTATCTCGAGGTGTTTAACTTGTCAACGTGTAAAAGCGGAGCATCAAGTACCAAAGGGTCCATTGCAACCACTTGAGATTCCGAAATGGAAGTGGGAACACATTACTATGGATTTTGTTACGGGTCTTCCCAAGGTTTCTCAAGGCATAGATGCGATTTGGGTCATTGTTGATAAATTAACCAAGCCTGCTCATTTCTTACATATACGTGAGACTTATTCCCTAGAACGTCTTGCTAGTATGTACTTGAATGAGATTGTGAGATTGCATGGCATGCCAATATCCATAGTTTCGGATCGTGACCCAAGATTCACTTCACAATTTTGGGTTAGCTTGCAGAAAGCTATGAGCACGGATTTACGATTCAGTTCAGCATACCATCCTCAAACAGACGAGCAATCAGAGAGGACTATTCAAACCCTTGAAGATCTATTAAGACTCTGTGTTCTAGATTTCAAAGGAAGTTGGGATAAGTACTTGACACTGGTGGAATTCTCTTACAACAACAGTTATCAGGCAAGTATAGGTATGGCTCCATTTGAAGCCTTGTATGGACGAAAGTGTCGTTCTCCAGTATGTTGGGACGAGGTGGGTGAAGCAACGTTGTTGGGACCAAAATTGGTACGCATAACTACAGAGAAGATCTAAACGATTCGACAACGTATACAAACGTCGCAGGATCGACAAAAGAGTTATGCGGATCTTCATCGAAAGGATTTAGAATTTAGTATTGGGGATCATGTATCGTTACGTGTTGCACCATGGAAAGGAGTTACAAGATTTGGGAAGAGAGGAAAGCTAAATCCACGATTTGTTGGTCCATTTAAAATTCTTGACCGAATAGGAAATGTGGCATATCGACTAGCATTACCTCCAAGCATGTATCGTGTTCATAATGACTTTCACATATCTGTGCTTCGTAAATATGTGAAAGACCCGAACCACATAATTGAGTTAGAATCAGACGAGATAGCCGAAGATTTAACGTACGAGGAGGTACCTGTTAAGATCTTGGATACGAAAGAGCATGTTCTACGCACGAAGGTTATACCACAAGTTAAGGTTTTGTGGAGAAACCATGCTATTGAAGAAATGACCTGGGAGTTAGAATCAAAAATAAAAGCGAGGTATCCTCACCTTTTCGAAACACCAGGTACGTACGTCAATTTCGAGGATAAAATTTCATAAGGAGGAGAGGTTGTAAGACCCCAACTTATTAATGAATAAAATTAAATTTTTTCTAAATATTATTGTGAATAATAAGGTGTTAATTTGATATAATGCTTTGGTTACGGGTGAAATGTGCAAATTTTACAAAATAAACAAGTGGTTATAAAATATTCATTTTAACGGGGAATATTCGTTTGGTCGTGGAATATTCTTTCTGTCGGGGAATATTCGTACGATGGCGTAGCTATTTGTAGGCCTCATAACGGAAAGCGATTGGATGAAGAAAACGACAAGTATAAGTTGTTTATAAATAATGGCGTAGTTGTTACCGTTAATACTGTTGGAATACTCGGTGGTTAAAATACAGTAGCACACGGTATTGCACCAATTATTGATTCTTACGTAAGAAGGCACTACTCAATAATTGTTACAGTAGTTATTGTTCAATATTTTATTTTATTGATTCAATAATTACTGCGTTGATATTTTATATTATTGTTGTTTCAATAATTGTTGCTGCACAGTATTTTTCATTATCAGATCAATAATTCATATTATTTGAATAATATTATTAGATAACATTGTTGGCAATGTCTAGAAAGTTCTGTCTAAGGAGAGGCTTGGTCATCTAATTGCGCGCCAGTAATGAGAAATCCTTATTGGAAAGCCCCTCTTTCTTGGGAACGGCCTGATTGTCATAAATGTGATTCTGTAATATTGTTTGTGAATAATTAATTATTGAGTCATATGATAAGGAAATATTTATTTTATGTAGATATAAATGTTGGATATATTTATTGTGGTTAAAAATGAAGGAGTTAATGTTAAGGTGTTTTATTAGTATTTTTATCGGAATGGAGGTATTAAAAATCAAATCAGGGTTTTTCAGAAATATTGCAGGGGTTATAAATTTTAATCCGACCGTTGGATCGTGGTAATTTTTGGATATGTTATTCATATATAAGTTGAGTATATGTCCACAAATTTTGAGCCGTTAAAAATAAACGTATGATTTGTTATGAATTTTACGAGATGACTGGTTCAGAAATTATAGAAGTTGCGGAATTTGTCATTTTGGTGGAAAATTCTAGAATTGGTGGGCCCCACTTTTGGTTGGTGAAAATATGCTGAGATTTTTATTCAAATGTGGTGGGTGGAAATAGTAGCAGGTAAAGTCATCAGGTTGCAGGTTAAGTCTGATTCGGCGTGCTAATATTTTTCTATAAATAGAGGGCTAAGTTAGAATTGAAAATCACACCAGAATTCATAAGTTTTCTCTTTTTCTCTCTCTAGATTATTGAGTGTATTTTGTGAGTATTTAGATACTTTGAGAGTTGCTATTCAGCACAAGTTTCATTCAGCCTCATATCCGATATTCAGTCAGAAGTACGGTTATTTTGAGGTAAGGGATACTATTTTCTTCTTAAATGATATTATTTTATTCAATATCATTATGCTGAAATATTGATATGAACTTTTTATCAAATTTGGAACTTTTTGTGTCGGGATTACTATTCACGTATACGGCACTATTCATGTATACGACACTATTCACGAATACGGCACTATTCACCGAAAAATAAAATTTTCTTCTTTTTATTCAAGATGGCTATTATGGTTACTATCTTTAATTGTATCCATATTTTGATCTTTATTTTTGAATTCTGCTTCACAATTGATTATTATGAAGTATTATTGATCTTGGATAAACTGTTATACGAATCCCTACTATTTGTCCTTCTGTCTCACTGGATTCGTTTTCTTTAAGATATTTTTCATCATCCTCAGTCCTAAATGATGATATTAATGAATATCTTTGGCCTGTAGTGCAAAGATGTATGATTACCTGATGAATATCTTTGGCCTGTAATGCAAAGATGAACAGGTGTTGAGATGAACATGATTGACTGGTGATACAAATGAATATCTTTGGCCTGTAGTGCAAAGATGAATATTTGGTTAAAGATGATTATTAATTGATGTTACAGGAATAAAATATTGATGATGGACTTTTAAATATTAGAAGATAGTAGAATTCATTCTCTACTTGACTCTCCTAATGGTTTGCTATTTCCGCTGCAGTTGTTGATCTAAAACTTGTTATCGATTATATTCTATCAGATTTTTCCCTATTGAATACTAATGATAATTTGTTGTATATTATCTTCGTCATAATATTCTTTACTGGGCTAGTTGAGCTCACCCTTTTCCTTTTTGTTCCATTTTTCTTCTTAGGAGGTGAGAACATAGCAAGATCTAGTCGGGATATGGAGTGATGGTTCTAGAAAGATGTTTTAGCAGTCCTCACTATTTCTGTAAAATAGTGTTTGAGTAATTGTAATGAGAATTTATTTGAGTGTGGATATTGTCCAGAAGACAATATTTGTATTTAAACTCACAGTATGTGTTGTCGTATTTTGCACTTCAATTGTATTATTGAAGTTGTAGTTTACTTTCTGTACCATGTATTTAGCGACTCAGAATGGGTGTTGTATTCCTATTTTTGGGGGCGTCACAGCGGATCTCTATCAGACACAATTGATATTGACACTCCATGTCTCGAAATAATTTCCTTGATATACAATTTGGCTAACTGATCCAAATTATACCTAATCCTGATCAGCAAAAAGTGCACTGACTTTATAAGACGATCAACAATTACCCATATCGCATCGTAACCTTTCTGTGTTGTTGTAAGTCCCACCACAAAATCTATCATGACGTGCTCCCATTTTCATTCTAGAATCTCCAATGGCTGCAATAACCCGCTGGGTCGTTGATGCTCTGCCTTGACTCTCTGGCACGTTAGACATTTGCTGACGTATTCTGCAACTTCTCTCTTCATGTTCAGCCACCAATAATGTTGACGCAAATCTTGATACATCTTCGTTCTTCCTGGGTGTATCAAATATCTCGTACTGTGCGCTTCTTGTAAAATCTCTTCTCTTAACTCTGGAACTGCAGGTACCTATACTTGTCCTTCAAATCTTAGCAATCCAGTGCCATCAATCTTATACTTCAACTCTTCGCCTTTAGCTAATCGCTTCTTAATATTACCACATTCTTCATCATTTTCTTGTGATTCTTGCACCTTGTCCAATAAAGTTGGACTTGCTTCCACTTCTATTACTCTATCTGAATCCTTCGAATTTTTCACCTCCAACTCTATTTTCTCAATTTCTCTTACTAATTCTTCCTGTTCTGTCAATACAAACAATTTTTCTCGGCTCTTTCTACTTAAAGCATCTGCCACTACATTAGCCTTTCCTGGATGATATAGAATATCACAATCATAGTCCTTGATCAATTCTAACCATCTCCTCTGCCTCATATTTAACTCCTTCTGTGTAAAGATATACTTTAGACTCTTGTGATCTGTGTATATCTCACACTTTTCTCCATAGAAATAATGTCTCCAAATCTTAAGGGTAAACACTACCGTAACCAATTCTAGATCATAGGTAGGGTATCCCTTCTCATTGTCCTTTAACTGTCGTGACGCGTACGTAATGACTTTACCATTTTGCATCAATACGCATCCTAGTCCTTTGTGTGACGCGTCACTATACACTGTAAAACCTCCCGTACTATCTAGTAAAGATAACATAGGTACTTCACTTAGTAGCTTCTTCAATTCCTAAAAACTTTGTTCACATTTATCCGTCCACACATACTTAACAGCCTTCCTCGTCAGATTAGTCAATGGTGTCGCTATCTTTGAGAAATCTTGAATAAACCTCCGGTAATATCCTGCCAATCCTAAGAAACTTTTGACCTCTGTCGGCATCTTCAGTTGTCCCTAATTTTTCACCGCTTCTACCTTAGATGGATCAACAGAAATTCCCTCGTTGTCAATAACATGTCCCAAAAATTGAACTCACTTCAACCAGAACATACACTTTGAATATTTTGCATATAGTTTCTCCTTTCCTAATGTTTCCAATACAATCCTTAGATGTTCGGCATGCTCCTCTTTAGTCTTTGAATACACCAGAATGTCGTCAATGAATACAACAATAAATTTATCTAAATACGGTTTAAATACTCTGTTCATCAAGTCCATAAAAGCAGCTGGCGCATTTGTCAGTCCAAATGACATCACTAAGAACTCATAATGGCCGTAACGAGTTCTAAATGTTGTCTTTAGTACATCCTCCGTCCTTACCTTCAACTGATGATAACCAGTTCTCAGGTCAATCTTCGAAAACCATCTCGCTCCTTTAAGTTGATCAAACAGATCGTCTATTCTTGGCAACGGATACTTGTTCTTGATTGTCACCTTATTCAACTCTCTATGATTCATACACAACCTCATAGAACCATCTTTCTTCTTTACAAACAACACTGGTGCTCTCCACGGAGATACACTAGGTTGGATGTACTTCTTATCCAACAACTCCTGTAGCTGGATCATTAGCTCTTTCATTTCTATCGGTGCCATCCTATATGGTGCTTTCGATATCGGCGCTGTCCCCGGTACTAAATCAATCACAAACTCTATTTCTATGTCTGGAGAAAGTCCCGAAAGTTCTTCTGGAAAGACATCCCCAAACTTATTAACTATAGGTATCTGCCCCACGTCCAAATTCACAACCTGTGTATCCACTACATGAGCCAAATAACCTTCACATCCTTTTCGTAACATCCTCCTGGCCTGCATCATCGTCAGACAATTTGTTTGCCTTGGCGACTTGCTACCATAAAATACAACTTTAGACTTATCTGGTGTCTTAAGCTGCATGCTTTTTTTCTGGCAATCTATAACTGCCTCATGGTTAAACAACCAATCCATCCCTAAGATAACATCAAATTCTCCTAAGCGTATCGGAATCAAATTCACGCTTAGCTTATGTCCCTTTATTTTCACACAACAGTTTCTATGGATAAACACTACAGGGATCACTTCTTTGTTGGTAACTTCTATATTCATTGGGTTCTTTAACTTTTCACAGGATAAATTTAATCTTTTTGTAAATTCATCAGACACAAATGAACAAGTAGCTCTCGAATTAAATAATACATATGCATTTATATTAGTGATCAGAACAATACCTGACATAACCTCCTTTGATGTAACTGCGTCTTGCACAGTCATGTTAAATGTTCGAGCTGTCGGCTTGCTCTGTTGCATTGGCCCACCTATTGTTAACTTTGTGTTGCTGCTTCTGTTTCCACTTCCTCCATCTGAATTCTTCTTCAATGGACAATCCTTGAATCGATGTCCCGATCCTCCACAAGAAAAACAACCACCTTTCTTCGGCTTAGGACAATTTGGTGCCATATGTCCTTCTTGCCCACAATTATAACATACATTTTTCCCTTTCATACACTCTCCCGAGTGATTCTTTCCACACTTTGCACACGCTGGCTTCTTCTGTTGTGTATTCCCTTGTTGCATTCTTGAATCGTTGCCACTGTTGTTCCATTTGCGTTTCTTGCTATTACCACCACCACTGCTGGCACCCTGATTTCCACCTTCAATCTTCTTCTTGTTCTTTTCCCTATTGTACTTGGACACCGCTTCACTACCACCTTCTGCAATGATAGCCTTTTCCAACAACGTTAAAAACGTATTAATCTGTAAAACTCCCACTTTGCTGTATATCCACGGTTTCAATCCATTCTCAAATTTGCGCGCCTTTCTTGCCTCCGTGTCCACCTGATGTTGTGCAAATCTTGCTAGCTCGTTGAATTTGGCGGCATACTCTGAAACTGTCATGTTTTCTTACTTTAATTCAAGAAATTTCACTTCCATCCTAGCTTGCATACTCGACGAGAAATAATTCTCAAAGAACAACTCCTTAAACCTTGTCCAAGTTACTACTTCTGTTTCGGCTCTAGCCTGGTTCGACTCCCACCAGTAATTAGCTTCACCTTTCATCAAGTATGTAGCAAAAGCTGTCTTTTGTTCCTCTGCTACCCTGGCGATAACAAAAGCTTTTTCCATCTCCTTAATCCATGTCTGCTTCTATAGGGTCTGTGGTTCCCTTAAATTCTGGCGGTCCGACTGCTTTAAAGCCTTTGAAATTCGCCAATCTATTATCTGGTCAATTTCTAGATACAGGTGCTCTATTTTGCATAGCTTGAGCTAACATGTCTACAAAGGTTTGCATTGGGTCTGCTTGACCTCCTTCATTATTTTCATTTTTAGTTTCTGTTCTATCAGTTACATTTCTCTGTGTCCTCGGTATTCCTCTTCCTCTCCATCTTGGTGGCATTTTCTGTTTAGACAAAACCTTAAATTATACTTTGTGTTTTATTATATGCCATAACTTATTAGTATTTAAATAATAACACATAATTTTAAATCGAACAATAATATAATCAAAATATTGAATTGCAATTCAGCTTACTGAATTAATTCTCAAAACTTAATCAAACATATGATTATAATACTGCATTTATATTTATATACCAAATTTTAGCATCATACACTTACATGTTTGGCATATTTTTATAAATGCTAACTATCCCATTTTAAACCATAAAAGATGGGATCTAACAAAAGATATACTCCCCTATACACATAAATGGGGATATATCATATTTACATACAACATCACACCTTCTAAGGTTTACATCAAACATATAACCCTAATAAACAAAAGGGGTATCATCTGCATCTTTATACATAACATCTAAGCTACATCATCCCAGCTTGCCCTGCGGGGTAACACGAACATGCTCCTGGGGGAATACTCAATCCATGACTCAACGTCGAACGGATCAACTTGACTCTCCTATATCCATATGAGGCCTCCTAGTACCACTTCGCTGACCTTCATAAGCTGCGTCCAAAGCCAGCCCCAAGGTCCCAACTCTGACCTTGTTTCCCTGCAATGCTATCTCTAGCTGATCAACCCATTTGGTTGCCTCATACCATGACTCCTCTACACGTATCTTGTCTGCTATCTCCAAATCGAACTCACCTCGCATCGCCTGATGCTCCACCCTCAGTATCCCTAGTTGTAACTCTGATTGCTCCGGCTTTCCTCTTAACTCAACCAACTCAATCTGTGCCTAGAAGGCCACATCCTTGTACTGCTGCTCAGAGTACTGCAGGGTGTGGTTCTGCACCTCTAGTTGTGCTATCTTACCCTCCATTTCATTATTTCTCATCAACAAATCCCTTACCAAAACATCTTTAGGGGTGTCTTCCATTACCTCATTCTCTACTGGCTCCTGCTCAACCGAATGGCTACATTGCCCGTCTTCAGACATTTTATAAACACAAATAAACAATATCAGTACCATAATAAAATATATTCATTGATAAAATGAAAGGATATTTTATTAAGTACAACCAAAACTCGATGAATTTCCTTAATTCATCTCCTAACATACCCTATAAGAGTTTTCTTCTAAGGTTATAACCTAGGTTTCACATCCTAATGTTTATAACCTACAGCTTTGATACCAACCTGTGACGCCCCAAATCTAGGTTCTCTAACCTCAGATTCAGTGCTCACGATCTATCATTAACATAAGCATTCTATAAACTATTGCGGAATAATAAACATACATTGTTCATTATAATAAAGTTTCATAACATAATCCCAAGGTCTTCTTTACCTTAACTTAAACACACCTTTAATATTACAAAAGGTTTACATAAATAATTCCATCAGATAATATAATAATTAACATTCATATTAAACTAGTCTTGGATCTTGCCCTTGCCTTTGTCTTTCTTACTCGATCCTTCGGGCATAGCTGAAATAAATGTCATGATATAGCAAGGGTAAGCAACTAGTTTACTTAGCAAGTTTAAATACAAGAAATGTATATCATGATTAGAAAGGAATTTAGCATTCAATGTTCAACAATAGAATCGATTGTGAAAGAACATGAATTAAGTTTCAATAATTGGATATTCGAATAATTGAATAATAGATGCTGAGTGGTTTGAAATAACCATGAACATATACTAAGGTTGTTAGTAGTTAAACTGGTCCTTTTAGTAAGTTTTGGTAATCAAGGGGATCAACCTTTCATACCCGGTGTATTATGCATAAACACTTAATAGTCGAGCAACAATTATTTTACAATATAATGCTTTAATAAAATTGTTCTTTTTCTCAGTCTCAAGTTCTTACCAAATCAATTGGTTAAGAACAACTTTTAAAATATATTTGATTTAACAAATTTAAATATATTCAATCTAGCTTATACAACTAGCATAGATCTATCTCATAAACAGTTCAAGAATGAAAGAACTTTAATTAATTCACAATTCAATAATAATAATTGAACAGGAATTCGATTGTGCAAAAATGCGATTCACAATAATCGTTAAGAATGTGGAGTAATCAACAATAATTATCCACTAACATGCTTTGAAAATAATAACTCAAGTTTGAGTTAGAAAACTTGCATGTTCGATGAGCTACAGCTAACTAGCTTTAATTAGAACTCTTTGAACGACCTAACATTGACAATGTTGGTCTATTAATTAGTACTGTGTATAATTGTATGTCTATACGCTTACTTATGCTATCAACAAATAATTCAATCACAAGGTACACATAATATAATATATTATCATTAGTCTTATAAGATATTTAATAAATCTTAACTTAATGATTTAATTAATTTATAAGGTCTTTCTTAAGTAATAAACACTTATTAGATCTTTAAACAATTTATTATAATTGTTTAATTAATGATTTATTTAAATTCTCTTCATTTATTAACTCTATCTTTATTTAATTACCATTTAATATTAGTTAAATAGTAATTAATTAATTACCTTTAGTTATTATTTAATAATAAATAATAGCTAATTATTTAATGTTAATTAAATAATAAATAATTAAATTATTAATATTATTTATCTTTAATTATTATTTAATATTAATTAAATAATAATTAATTAATCATTATCCATGAAAAATAAATAATTAATTTATTTACTTCATCAATCTTTAATTATTCATTACTATTAATAAATGAATAATTAATTAACATTTGTCATTATTTATTATTTAATAAATAATAAATATTTATTTATTTATCCTTGAATGACTAATAATTAATTCACTTCATAAATCTTTAATTATTCTTTCTTGTTAATATAAGAATAATTAATTATCACTTGTCCTTATTTATTATTTAATATTAATTAAATAATAATTAAAAATTATGTTATAAATTTTATGCCAATGTAAGTAAGTAATTATATTATTATTACATAATCTTACTTAAATTTTCTTTATTCAATATTTAATATTAATTAAATAATAATTAATCAATGATTTAACTCTATTTATTATTTAATATTAATTAAATAATATATAGTTAGTTTATTACCACTAACTCTACTTAATTATTACTTAATTAATAATTAAATAGTTAATTACAATTAGATTATATGTAATTAGTTTAATAATCATTTAGTGGCATTAATAATTATTCATAAGTAAGTTTTAAATAATTTAAGTTAGTTTAAACCATTAATTACTTAGTAATTACATAACTGTCCAGAAAAATTCGGAATTAAATATTTTAATATTCTTCACAATTTTAGAAAAATTTTGGTCCCAAACCCACCACCAGAACCGGCCGGAAACTGGGTGAACCGGTCGCCAGAAAGTTCGTCCGGTTTGCCGAAAACTGAACCGGCAGTTAATATTTTTTTTTCTTCTGATTTTCCAGATTTGGGGTCCTTTACTAAAATTTGAATAAAGTGAAATCTACAACTCCGATTTAGGTCCAGTCGGTCTCGTTGGATTCGTATCTTCTCGAACTACAATGTTCATTTATCAATCATCAAATTTGGACATGTTTTGGTTATTGAAAATGGCCAGAAACCGGACTGTTTTGCACAGCCATTCAACAATGAGGTGTTTTTAGAAAAAAAATTCATATCTTGCTCATTTTAAAACATTTTTGCGTGCTTCAAACGGGATTTTGTTCTTAACTTACATATCTAACATAACAAGAAAAAAAAATCATAAAAACTATTAGTAAGTTTCAAAATGAAAAATCTTCAATCAAACCTTTCGATTAGGTTTTTCGGTAAAACTTATTTTCATGCATTTTACCAAACTTTTCTACACAAACACATACCAATACACAAGTTAAATCCATTAAACTCTATATCTATCATTCTAGCATGCTTCTAGCCATTTAAAACTTGAACTACATGTATCTAACATAAAATACACTAAACATGCAAGATTAGGGTGTTTCTTAAACATTTGTACATAATTTCTTTTCTTTTCTTTTTTATCAATCTTTTAAACACCCAAAATTGTAAGATCCAAACATGATGCATTAAAAAGAAATAAATCAAGAGTTTTGAAAGTTCATGAGCATATGTTCTTTATTATTATTATTATTTTTTTAACTAACAAAATATATGAAATTAAAGCTTGAGATTTAATATTTTTACCTTGATCTAAAGGCACACCTTCTTGTTTTACCAAAGTATGATATAAATTTTGGATGCATAAGGCTCAAACTCTTTCCCTTTCTTCCTCTAGAATGCCATGCCCTCTCTCTTCTCTTTGTTTTTTTTTCTAGCAAACTTTGGAAGAACGAGAAGTAAAGAAGTAAAACTTATTTTTTTTCTAAAGAGAAGTATTTATATGTGGGTATACGGTGTGTATATATATAACTTGTATATATATATTTTCACCCAATTTACATTCATCTCTTCTCTCTTATTTTGCTCATTAAGAATAAAATAATTAAGCTAGAATAATAGGGTGCAAAGTTGGTAGTATTTGGTGAACAACTAAAGTAACTTGATAATTTACATCACATGCCTCTCCCTCTCTCTATTTGACCGGATCATGCCCCATCTTGGCCAATTTCATTTCTTGTTTTATTTGTTAATTAACCATCTAGAAGGTCCATATAAATTGAGCCATAGCTTGGGCCATTTCATTTCTTGTTTGGGCTCTCTAATTACATTGTTTGGGCTATGTAAAAAAATAACATGATCCAATAGATAAATTTTATCTTACCCTAATTATTTAATTAGAGTTTCCATTCTAATAATTATTTATGTACATTTAATTTTATAACCCAATTAGACTTACTTTAATTAGGTTTAAATTAAATATTAAATTGAGATAATAAAATTGATCTCTCAAGTTAGTATAATTTTAAATACTATTATTCTTTAATACCATAACCCTTAGGTTATTTAATTTTCATACCTAATTTATAATTAGGTTATGTAACTTTTTCGTTTAATTCTCTTTATATAATTCATACATGTATATATATATATATATATATATATATATATATATATATATATATATATATTTTACCATAAACATTTTTCCACATAAATAATAACATATTCATTCACTATATGTCACAAAGTTTTCAATATCATTAATATTTAATTAATATATTTAACTATCGCGTGACTTAAAACTCATGGTTATTACATTCTCCCCCCTTGTAAGAATTTCATCCCCTAAATTTCATATAAGGTTACTCAAAAAGATGTGGACAATTCTTCCTCATTTTTTCCTCAAGTTCCCATATAGCTTCTTCAGCTTTGTGGTTCCTCCAAAGAACTTTAACATAACAAATAACCTTATTTCTTAGATTCTACTCTTTCCTATCTAATATTTCTACATGAATTTCTTCATATAACAAGTCCTTCTCAACTTGAATTGGCTCGTGTGATATCACATGCTTATAGTCAGGCTTATATGGTCGCAATACTGACACATGAAACATGTAAGACCCTAACTTATTAATGAATAAAATCAAATTTTCTCTAATTATTAATGTGAATAATAAGGTGTTAATTTGATATATTATTTTGGTTATAGGTGAAATGTGCAAATTTTGCAAAATAAACAAGTGGTTATAAAATATTCATTTTGTCGGGGAATATTCGTTTGGTCGTGGAATATTCTTTCTGTCGGGGAATATTCGTACGACGACGCAGCTATTTGTGGGCCCCATAACGGAAAACGGTTGGATGAAGATAACGACAAAAATTGAGTTTTTATAAATAACGGCGTAGTTGTTACCGTTAACACTGTTAAAATACTCGGTGGTTAAAATATAGTAATACGCGTGGTTGCACAGTAGCACACGGATTGGACAGTATTTTTGAATTATTGATTCTTACAAAGGAAGGCACTACTCAATAATTATTACAGTAGTTACTTTTCAATATTTTATTTTATTGATTCAATAATTGTTGCATTGATATTTTATATTATTGTTGTTTCAATAATTGTCACTACACAGTATTTTTTATTATCAGATCAATAATTTATATTATTTGAAAAATATTATTAGATAGCATTATTGACAATGTCTAGAAAGTTCTGTCTAAGAAGAGGTTTGGTCACCTAATTACGCGCCAGTAAGGAGAAATCCTTATTGGAAAGCTCCATCTTTCCTAGGAACGGCCTGGTTGTCATAAATGTGATTCTGTAATATTAATTGTGATTAATTAATTATTGATTCATATGATAAGGAAATATTTATTTTATGTGAATATAAATGTTGGATATATTTTGTGGTTAAAAATGAAGGAGTTGATGTTGAGGTGTTTTATTAGTATTTTTGTCGGAATGGAGGTATTAAAAATCAATCAGGGTTTTTGAGATATATTACGAGGGTTATAATTTTTAATCCGACCGTTGGATCATTGAGATTTTTGGATATGTTATACATATATAAGTTGAGCATATATCCACAAATTTTGAAGCGTTAAAAATGAACGTATGATTTGTTATGAATTTTAAGAGATGTCTGGTTCAGAAATTGTTAAAGTTTCGGAATTTATTATTTTGGTAGAAAATTCTAGAATTGGTGGGCCCCACTTTTGGTTAGTAAAAATGTGCTGAGATTTTTATTCAAATGTGGTGGGTGAGAATAGTAGCAGGTAAAGCCATCAGGTTGTAGGTTAAGTCTACTTCGGCGTGCTAACATTTTCCTATAAATAGAGGGCTAAGTTAGAATTGAAAATCACACCATAAACAAGTTTTCTCTCTTTCTCTCTCAAGATTATTGAGTGTATTTTGTGAGTATTTAGATACTTTGTGAGTTTCTATTCATCAGTGCAAGTTTCCTTCAGTCTTATACCGATATTCTGACCGGAAGTACTGATATTTTTAGGTAAGGGGTGTTATATTCTTCTTAAAATGATATTTTCTTCAATATCATTATACCGAAATATTGGTATGAACTTTTTATCAAATTTGGAACTTTTTGTTTCGGGGTTACTATTCACGTATACGTTACTATTCATGTATACGACACTATTCACGAATACTACACTATTCATCGAAAAATAAAATTTCCTTCTTTTTTTGTCCAAGTTGTCTATTATGGTTACTATCTTTGATTGTATCCATGTTTTGATCTTTATTTTTGAATTCTGCTTCAAAATTGGTTATTATGGAGTATTATTGAACTTGGATAAACTGTAATACGAATCCCTAATATTTGTTCCTTTATCTCACTAGATTCGCTTTCTTTAAAATATTTTTCATCATCATCATTCCTAAATAATGATACTACTGAATATCTTTGGCCTGTAGTGCAAAGATGTATGGTTACCTGATGAATATCTTTGGCCTGTAGTGCAAAGATGAACAGGTGTTGAGATGAACATGACCAACTGGTGATACAAATGAATATCTTTAGCTTGTAGTGCAAAGATGAATATTTGATTCAAGATGTATATTGATCGATGTTACAGGGATAAAATATTGATGATGGACTTTTAAATCTTAGAAGATAGTAGAATTCTTTCTCTACTTGACTCTTCTAATGGATTGATGTTTCCATTGCAGTTGTTGATTTAAAACTTGTTGTCTATTATATTTTATCAGATTTTCCCTGTTGAAGACTAACAATAATTTGTTGTATATTATCTTCGTCATAATATTCCTTACTGGGCTAGTTGAGCTCACCCTTTTTGTTCCATTTTCTTCTCAGGAGGAGATAGTATAGCAGGAACTAGCCGGGGTATAGAGTGACGATTTTAGAAAGTTGTTTAGCAGTCCTCATTATTTTTGTAAAATAGTGTATAAATAATTGTAATGAGGACTCCTTTTGAGTTTTTATACTCTCTATTTGTATTCAAACTCACAGTATATGTGTTGTCGTATTTTGCACGACTATTGTATTACTGAGGTTTATTTGTTTTTGTACCATGTATTTGGCGACTTAGAATGGGTGATGTATACCTGTTTTGGGGCGTCATAGTTGGTATCAGAGCTTAGGGATATGATCACTGGCTGAGATATGAGACAAGAACTAGGAGGGGAGAGACGGGGAATTCCTTCGCTAGTATGACCTGACTAAGTTTATTTGGTATTTATTTGGTCAGTCAGATTATTGGGATAATATATGACATGACTATTAACCCTTATTTTATGGCAGTATTTTAGAATGGCAGCTGAGAACATTAATAATGGAGTGAATCAGGCCGTGGAGACACCTTTGATCACCACCCAAGGGAACATGCAACAGAAAGGCAATATTCCTCCTGTAAACAACACTACTGAACAAATGATGAATGATGGGATGTTTAGAAGTTTTTTGAAGTTCATGCAAAACCAGACGAGGGAGACTCGTGCACAAAATACGGGTGGAAATGCTAGCAATGCGCGGCTTGTCACAGCCAAGCAGTTCAAAGAGTTGGGACCACCAAAATTTAAGGGAAAGCCGGATCCGACCATGGCAGAAACGTGGGTCAAGCAAATTACCAAGATATTCGATGTCTTGAGATGCATGGAGGAACAGAAGGTTCCATTCGCCACCTTTATGTTCCGCGGTGAGGCAGACTACTAGTGGGAGTCTGTGAAGCGTACCCAGCCTGACGCACTCAACATGTCTTGGAAAACATTTTAGAAACTGTTTAATGACAAGTACTTTCCTGAAAGTATTCGTCATATGAAGGAGGTATAGTTTATTAGACAGGAACAAAACAACATAACAGTGTTCCGGTATGAGGCGAAGTTTGCAGAGTTATCTAAGTTTGCACCTCATTTGGTAGAGAATGAGGAACGAATGACGAGGATGTTCCTGAGAGGTCTAAAGCCCGAGATTCGGCAATATCTTATCTCTCATAAATTTTCTTTATATTCAGATGTTGTAAATAGGGCTCAATTATTAGAGCGAGATAATGAGTATGTCTAACCGAGGGTCATACCGATGGCAGCGGTCATCGGAGCAATGAAAATCAACAGGGAAGAAAATTTTTGGACAAAAGCGGTAATCACTCTGGTGGTAATCGTGGCCGTGATAATAGAAGGAGCGAGTCGGGAGGAGATTTCAAAAGGAGAAGGTATAACAACGATAACGTGAAGACGTCAGCACCAACATCAACTATTTCTAGGGGAGGAGAACGCGCACTGGTCGTATATTACAAATGCGGGAAAGAGGGACACATCAGCCCAAACTGCCCACAACAGTTCAAGGTATGTTATAACTGTGGAAAGGAAGGTCATATAGCTAAAGATTATCTTGTTGCGAAACCAAGTTCAACGGGGATAGTGACTCCGAATGCTGTTCCGGATAAGTCAAAGTCAGTGGTTCCTGGAAGGGCATTTGTCGTGACTGCCCAAAACGCGAGGAACCCGAACGAGGTGATCACGGGTAAGCTAATCATAAACTCTTGCAAAGTTTATACCTTATTAGATACCGGTTCTACCCATTCTTTTATCTCTCCTGCTTGTGCTCAACGTTTGAACTTGACTCCGGAGAAATTAGACTTTGACTTATCTGTTGAAACTCCGTTAGGAGAAACTTTCGTTACATCTACTGTTTATAAATCTTGCTTGATTCAAGTTAGTACCATCACATTATCTGCCGATCTTATTTCGTTGAAAATTCTTGCATTTGATGTGATTTTAGTGATTGATTGGTTAACCACGCATCATACTAAAATTGATTGTTTTCGTAAGGTTGTTAGTTTTCATATTCCTAACCAACCTGTTATGCGAATTCAAACAACTAAACCATTAAAGTCAATCACTGTCATTTTAAGCCATAAAGATATTCGTTTATTGAAAAATGGATGTCAAGCTTTCTTAGCCCATGCCAAGAACTCGAATAAAAACACGTCAGATTTGAATAAAATTTCTGTTGTTAATGAATTTCCTGACGTATTTCCTGAAGAACTTCCCGGTCTACCCCCAGAACGTGAAGTTGATTTCTTTATTGACCTTGAACCTGGCACAAAGCCCATTTCTAAAACTCCATATCGAATGGCTCCTATTGAACTTCAGGAGTTAAAGGTCCAACTACAGGAGTTGTTAGACATCAGTTTTATTCGTCCTAGTACATCTCCTTGGGGTGCTCCGGTGTTATTCGTAAAGAAGAAAGATGGTAGTATGTGACTTTGTATCGAATATCGGGAATTGAACCATGTCACCATCAAGAATAGGTATCCACTACCTCGCATTGATGACTTGTTCGACCAATTATAAGGAGCACAATTTTTTTCAAAGATCGATCTTCGTTCTGGATATCATCAGCTGAAGATTAAAATTGAGGATATTCCAAAGACTGCCTTCAGAACTCGGTACAGGCATTACGAATTCTTAGTCATATCTTTTGGATTGACTAATACTCCTGCTGCTTTCATGGATATGATGAACCGTGTATTCAAGGAATATTTGGATCAATTCGTTGTTGTCTTTATTGATGACATCCTCATCTATTCCAAAAGCCGTGAAGATCATGAGAACCATTTGAAGCTGGTACTACAAAGGCTTCACGATAACAAGCTATATTCCAAGCTGAAGAAATGCGAGTTCTGGCTTGAGGAAGTAGCATTCCTTGGGCATGTGGTGTCAAAACATGGAGTATCTGTCGACCCGGCGAAGATTGAAGCCATACAAAGTTGGGAGCAACCGAAGTCGGTGACCGAAATACGTAGCTTTCTGGGCTTAGCTAGGTATTATCGGAGATTCGTGGAAGGATTTTCTAGAATCGCTACTTCGTTAACTCAGCTGACTCGGAAGGATACAAAATTCGGTTGGAGCGAGGATTTTGAGAAGAGTTTTCAAGAACTCAAGAGGAGACTCATTTCGGCACCTGTTCTGACAATACCATCTGGTTCGGATGGATTTGTTATCTACAGCGATGCTTCAGGCAAAGGGTTAGGATGTGTTCTCATGCAATATGGGAAAGTCATAGCCTATGCCTCGCGACAACTCAAAGAATATGAGATGAATTATCCTACTCATGATTTGGAGTTGGCAGCAGTCGTTTTCGCGTTGAAGATTTGGAGACACTACCTGTATGGGGAGAAAGTGGAGATCTATACGGATCATAAAAGCCTCAAATATTTCTTCACCCAAAAGGAACTCAACATGCGGCAACGACGTTGGCTTGAGCTGTTGAAAGATTACGATCATACCATCAAATATCATCCTGGAAAAGCGAACGTAGTAGGTGACGCATTGAGTAGAAGATCATATGCGGGTACGAGTGCAATGTTATTAACACAAAGGCCCATTTTGTATGATTTGCAAAGGATGGAGATACAGATGAAGGCTCCAAGTACCCACATGATGATATCAAATATACGAGTAGAACCGACTTTAATCGATAAAGTTAAAGCTGCTCAAGCTACGAACATGGAGCTGTTGCGTATGAAGAAGAAAGTGCGAGAAGGTGCTATTCCAGAAGCAAGAATCGATGAAGAAGGAATACTTCGAGTCAACTCCAGACTTTGTGTTCCTAACGATTTTGACTTGAAGCATAGAATCATGATGGAGGCACACAACACCTCGTTTGCAATCCATCTTAGGAGTACCAAAATGTATCACGATCTTCGACATACATTTTGGTGGAGCAATATGAAAAGAGAGATCGTGGAGTTTATCTCGAGGTGTTCAACTTGTCAACGTGTAAAGGCAGAGCATCAAGTACCAAAGGGTCCGTTGCAACCACTTGAGATTCCAAAGTGGAAGTGGGAACACATTACCATGGATTTCGTTACGGGTCTTCCCAAGGTTTCTCAAGGCATTGATGCGATTTGGGTTATTGTTGATAGATTAACCAAGTCAGCCCATTTCTTACCTATACGTGAGACTTATTCCCTTGAACGTCTTGCTAGTATGTACGTAAATGAGATTGTAAGATTGCATGGCATGCCAGTATCCATAGTTTCAGATCGTGACCCAAGATTCACTTCACGATTTTGGGTTAGCTTGCACAAAGCTATAGGCACGAATTTACGATTCAGTTCGGCATACCATCCTTAAACGGACGGACAATCAGAGAGGACTATTCAAACTCTTGAAGATCTATTATGACTCTGTGTCCTAGATTTCAAAGGGAGTTGGGATAAGTACCTACCATTGGTGGAATTCTCTTACAACAACAGTTATCAGGCAAGTATAGGTGTGGCTCCATTCGAGGCGTTGTATGGAAGAAAATATCGTTATCCAGTATGATGGGACGAGGTGGATGAAGCAACATTATTGGGACCAGAGTTGGTATGAATGACTACAGAGAAGATCCAAACGATTCGACAACGTATACAAACGGCACAGAATCGACAAAAGAGTTATGCGGATCTTCATCGGAAGGACGTGGAATTTAATATTGGGGATCATGTATTGTTACGTGTTGCACCATGGAAGGGAGTTACAAGATTTGGGAAGAGAAGAAAGCTCAATCCGCGATTTGTTGGTCAATTTGAAATTCTTGACCGAATAGGAAATGTGGCCTATAGACTCGTATTACCTCCAAGTATGTCTCGTATTCATAATATTTTTCACATATCTATGTTTCGTAAATATGTTAAAGACCCGAACCACATTATTGAGTTAGAACCAGATGAGATAACCGAAGATTTAACGTACGAGGAGGTACCTGTTAAGATCTTGGATAGGAAAGAGCATGTCTTACGCACGAAGGTTATACCACAAGTTAAGGTTTTGTGGAGAAACTATGCTATTGAAGAAATAACCTGGGAGTTAGAATCAGAAATGAAAGCGAGGTATCCCCACCTTTTCAAAACACCAGGTACGTACGTCAATTTCGAGGACGAAATTTCATTAGGAGGAGAGGTTGTAAGACCCCAACTTATTAATGAATAAAATCAAATTTTCTCTAATTATTATTGTGAATAATAAGGTGTTAATTTGATATAATATTTTGGTTATAGGTGAAATGTGCAAATTTTGCAAAATAAACAAGTGGTTATAAAATATTCATTTTGTCGGGGAATATTCATTTGGTCGTGGAATATTCTTTCTGTCGGGGAATATTCGTACGACGACGCAACTATTTGTGGGCCCCATAACGAAAAACGGTTGGATGAAGATAACGATAAAAATAGAATTTTTATAAATAACGGCGTAGTTGTTACCGTTAACACTGTTGGAATACCCGGTGGTTAAAATACAGTAATACGCGTGGTTGCACAGTAGCACACGGATTGCACAGTATTTTTGAATTATTGATTCTTACAAAGGAAGGCACTAGTCAATAATTGTTATAGTAGTTACGGTTCAATATTTTATTTTATTGATTCAATAATTGCTGCATTGATATTTTATATTATTGTTGTTTCAATAATTGTCACTGCACAGTATTTCCCATTATCAGATCAATAATTCATATTATTTGAATAATATTATTAGATAGCATTATTGGCAATGTCTAGAAAGTTCTGTCTAAGGAGAAGTTTGGTCACCTAATTGCGCGCCAGTAAGGAGAAATCCTTATTGGAAAGCCCGCTCTTTCCTGGGAACGGCCTGGTTGTCATAAATGTGAATCTGTAATATTAATTGTGAATAATTAATTATTGATTCATATGATAAGGAAATATTTATTTTATGTGAACATAAATGTTGGATATATTTTGTGGTTAAAAATGAAGGAGTTAATGTTGAGGTGTTTTATCAGTATTTTTGTCGGAATGGAGGTATTAAAAATCAATCAGGATTTTTGAGATATATTGCGGGGGTTATAATTTTTAATCCGACCGTTGGATCGTTGTGATTTTTGGATATGTTATACATATATAAGTTGAGCATATATCCACAAATTTTAAACCGTTAAAAATGAACGTATGATTTGTTATGAATTTTAAGAGATGACTGGTTCAGAAATTGTTGAAGTTTCAGAATTTATCATTTTGGTCAAAAATTCTAGAATTGGTGGGCCCCACTTTTGGTTGGTGAAAATGTGCGGAGATTTTTATTCAAATGTGGTGGGTGGAAATAGTAGCAGGTAAAGCCATCAGGTTGCAGGTTAAGTTTGCTTCGGCGTGCTAACATTTTCCTATAAATTGAGGGCTAAGTTAGAATTGAAAATCACACCAGAAACAAGTTTTCTCTCTTTATCTCTCTAGATTATTGAGTGTATTTTGTGAGTATTTAGATACTTTGTGAGTTTTTATTCATCAGTGCAAGTTTCCTTCAGCCTTATACCGATATTTCGATCAGAAGTACAGATATTTTGAGGTAAGGGGTGTTATATTCTTCTTAAAATGATATTTTCTTCAATATCATTATATCGAAATGTTGGTATGAACTTTTTATCAAATTTAGAACTTTTTGTGTCGGGGTTACTATTCACGTATACGTTACTATTCACATATACGGCACTATTCACGAATACGGCACTATTCACTGAAAAATGAAATTTTCTTCTTTTTGTCCAAGTTGTCTATTATGGTTAGTATCTTTGATTGTATCCATATTTTGATCTTTATTTTTGAATTCGGCTTCAAAATTGGTTATTATGGAGTATTATTAAACTTGGATAAACTGTAATACGAATCCCTAATATTTATTCTTTTATCTCACTAGATTCGTTTTCTTTAAAATATTTTTTATCATCCTCAGTCCTAAATGATGATTGTACTAAATATCTTTGGCCTGTAGTGCAAAGATATATGATTACCTGATGAATATCTTTGGCCTGTAGTGCAAAGATGAACAGGTGTTGAGATGAACATGACCAACTGGTGATATAAATGAATATCTTTAGCTTGTAGTGCAAAGATGAATATTTGATTCAAGATGTATATTGATTGATGTTACAGGGATAAAATATTGATGATGAACTTTTAAATCTTAGAAGATAGTAGAATTCTTTCTCTACTTGAATCATTTAATGGATTGCTGTTTCCGCTGCAGTTGTTGATCTAAAACTTGTTGTCTATTATATTTTATCAGATTTTACCTATTGAAGACTAACGATAATTTGTTGTATATTATCTTAGTCATAATATTCCTTACTGGGCTAGTTGAGCTCACCCTTTTTGTTCCATTTTCTTCTCAGGAGGAGATAGTATAGCAGGAACTAGCCGGGGTATGGAGTGACGGTTTTAGAAAGTTATTTAGCAGTCCTCACTATTTTTGTAAAATAGTGTATCAATAATTCTAATGAGGACTCCTTTTGAGTTTTTATACTCTCTATGTGTATTCAAACTCAAAGTATATATGTTGTCGTATTTTGCACGACAATTGTATTACTGAGGTTGTATTTGTTTTCATACATGGATTTGGCGACTCAAAATAGGTGATGTATACCTGTTTTCGGGCGTCACAAAACACATTGTGAATATGTTCCAGTTCAGGAGGTAGAGCTACCTCATACACCACTTCACCTATCCTTTTCAATATCTCAAATGGTTCAATAAATCTTGGACTCAGTTTACCTTTCTTCCCAAATCTAATCTTCCCTTTTCAGGGAGATACTTTCAAAAACACATAGCTTCGCACTTCGAAATCCCTTTTCTTGCGATGTAAATCTGTAACGACCCCAAAACAGGTCCATTCCATCCAACCTATTCTGAGTCGTCAAATACATGGTACAGAAAATAACTACAACTTTATTACAACAATTGTCGTGCAAAATACAACAACACATATGCTGTGAGTTTGGATACAAATATATACCAACTGTGACTCATATCCCAACCTTGGATAGCACGTCACAATGACACCTTACATAAAGGTATAGTCAAAAACTGTTTTAGAAATTAGAATCTTTGGGAAGTGCTCAAGGAAACCTTTGTACATGGGAGGCCATGCATCTAGGTTATGATAGATATCATATGGCCACAGAATTATCCTTGGTTGACCCAATAGACCCCAAAGAAAAACGAGAAGTTTACTATCATATTCTTCCCAATGGTGAGTCTTCTCTTGACATATCATTATCTCCACTGTCTCTAATAGAAAATTATACTTCAAACAAACACCAAGATTATATAGGTAGTGCTCGTAAAGATACTCAGCAAGTGGATGAGCACATCCCTGTCTTATGATAACACGAGATTGTATATCATTAGACATCTGGTATGATAGTGGCAAAACACCCTTCCAAGTTAAATTCACCTCACCCTCAACATCTATAGACCACCGTTCTATTCCCCTGTTATCCCCCGCTTGACCCAGCTACACTTTTATTACCTGAAAGGAATTGTGAAGCAAAAGGGTGAGCACAACTAGCTCAGTAAAGAATGATATGACTAAAGATAAATAAATTATCAATAGTATTCATCAGTAATAAATTAGAGATTTAGAACATATGGTAGATGATAAAACTTTTCAACCAAAGTTGCAGCGGAACGAGCAATCCATTAGAAGAGTCAAATAGACCATAAAGTCAATTATCTTCTCCATGTTAAAAGTCCACCAACAATGTTTTATCCCTGTAACATCAATCAACAATTCTTGTCCACAATCACATGTATAACTCATAATCATAATTGTAGTTCTAAATTCCTCTTCTCATCTAGAACAAAGATAATTTTCATCACTTGTCTTTACCTGAAACATCAAAGATCATGATTATACCAAATCACAGTTCCTGTTCATAATCATACTAATAATTTCATCTTTGCACTACGGGCCAAAGATATTCATCAACAACTCATCTTTGCACTACAGGCCAAAGATATTCCTCAACAACTCATATTTACACTACAAGCCAAATATATTATTAGCTCAAAGAAATATATTATCATTTCAGAATTTATATAACCAATAATTATAACCACGTTGATCATTTCACCTTTGCACTTAAGCTAAAGATATTCAATTATAAATTCAATGGTCATGATCATACCAGTCAACAATTCAACTTTGCACTACTGGCCAAAAAGAACCCATAGTCATGATCGTACCAAAAATCTACCCATCTTTACACTCAAGTCAAAGAGAAATATCATCATTAGCGTTATAAAATGTTATATATGATAATAAAATCAATATAATCAATACATAGTTTTAATCTCCAGAGTAATATTCATAAATCAACTATAATTTGGCTAGAAAAAGAAACCAATTTTGTCATGAATAGTAACTCGTGAATAGTAGCCCATGAATAGTAACTCGTGAATAGTAACTCGTGAATAGTAATTTATGAATAGTAACTCATGAATAATAACTCGTGAATAGTAACTCATGAATAGTAACTCGTGAATAGTAACTCATGAATAGTAACTCGTGAATAGTAAACCCGACACAAAAAGATAGAAATTTCACAATAAAATTCATAGCAATATTTCGGTATAATGATATTGAAATAACATTTCTTAAACTTATAAACAATTTATTTTAATTATTTACACTTTACTAAATAATACATTTAATCATCCTAAAATGTCAAACTCATAAGATTTCATCACCAATAACCAAAACCCTCATCAAAAATCTACATATAACTCATGTATGATTCTCAAGCCATAAAATCACATTTTTCAATTTTTTTACTTCACATAACATATTTAATTCATTTACTCATAACTAGACCATTTTCATGAAAAATACCAAATCAGTTCCAAAAATATTTTTTTTCTGGGATTTAGCATAATATAGTCCCATATTGAACATATATTTTTCTCAGAATTTTTAAAATTCATTTACCATTTTTCATATGGCCAAAACCTCCGAATATTTAGACATTTATCATAAATTGTACTTTTATCCAAAAGTTCCGAAATTCACAGAGTATACTGATATTATATAGATGTACTCCGAATAAAAATTTTATCAATTTTAGAGTTAACCACAAGGAGTTATGAGCGGTTACTTTTAAAATAGTCTTTTCTCATAAAATCCATAACTCCTAATCTATACATCCAAAAATTGCCATTTTTGGACAAAATCTACAAAACTCATCAAAATATCATTTCAAATTTTTCCAGAATTTTTGAAGGTCCAGAAGAATTTCGAAATTAAAAAACATAATAACCCTTACATACTAACGACAATATCCCTTACCTCAAAAGAGCAGTACTCCTGACTGGAATAACGCTGAACGAACTTGCACCGTATAGCAACACTCAAGATATCAAAATACTCACAAGAATACACTCGATAATATAGAGAGAGAAATAGAGAGAAAACTTCAGTTTTTGGTGTGATTTTCAATTCTAACCTAAGCACCCTATTTATAGGAAATTGCTTAGAACACCAAAGCAGAAAATTGAATATAATAATATTATATTTACAAAATTGTCAAGCCCACCTTAGAAGATCTGAATTTAACCATCAACATGTGCAAGTGGGTCCCACCAAAGTGTAAAAAATGTTTTTGTTAATAAAAATAAATAAAACTTTCAAAAATTAATTATTTCGGAACTTCGATATTTCATAAGAAATAGCCCTTTTATCAGAAAATTTAAATCTCGCGAGTTTTTATAGAAAATTAAATTCTCTACAACTTTACAGAAAAAAGTTTTTCCAAATTCTAAACAGAAATTAACCGAAATCTATAAACGGACAATTTTACAGTCTATAATAAATTTTCGGTCAAGAAATATGTCCACCAACACACAAAACATGTGTTAAACATTTAATCCAACAAAAATACTCTTGCTCCTCATCTATTCATATATGCCATATTCATTGTAAAAATATCACCATTAATATATTATTAAAATAATATATTTAAATAAATTATTTTATCAGAAAAGATAAAATATTAATTTTCAACAATTGTCACATTTAAATTTTTCTCCATCTATATCCACATAAAATTAATATTTTTCTCATCATATAAATCAATAATTAATTATTCACAAATAATATTACAGAATCACATTACTGACAACCAGGCAGTTCCTAGGAAAGAGGGGGCTTTCCAATAAGAATCTCTTCCTTACTAGCGCGCAATTAGATGACCAAATCTCTCTTTAGACAGACATTTCTAGACATTACCAATAATGTTATCTAATAATACTATTCAGATAATATGAATTATTGCTCCGATAATAAAAAATATTGTGTAGTGACAATTATTAAAACAACAGTAATATAAAATATCAACGCAGCAATTATTGAATCAGTAAAATAAAATACTGAACAGTAATTACTGTAACAATTGTTGAGTAATGTCTTTTTACGTAAAAATCAATAATTGGTGTAATACCGTGTGCTATTGTGCAACAACGCGTATTACTGTGTTTTAACCACCGGGTATTCCAACAGTGTTAACGGTAGCAACTACGCCGTTATTTATAAACAACTTACTCTTGTCATTTTTTTCATCCAATCGCTTTTCGTTATGGGGCCCACAAAAGGCTGCGCCGTCGTATGAATATTCCCCGACAGTAAGAATATTTCACGATCAAACGAATATTCCCCGACAACAATAAATATTTTATAACCACTTGTGTATTTCGAAAAAAATTCATATATCACCCTTAACTTTAACATTAATCAATTTAACCATTTACTGAATAGTAATTATAAGAAACAATTGAATACTTTTATTTCATAAAATTCGGGGTCTTACAATCTCCCCTCCTTATGAAATTTCATCCTCGAAATTTACGTACCTAGTATTTCAAAGAGTTGAGAATACCTTGTTTCAATTTAAGATTCTATCACCCCGTCATCATGATTTCTCCATTGCTCATCTCCTGTATTTCAGATATCATTCTAGAATACAGCTTCAAAACAAGGGTTAATTGAACAAATTAACATATCACATAATATCCCGATATTATGACTGACCAACAATTAAGCTTAGGTAGGATACACTAGTGAAAGATTTACTCAACTCTCCCCTCCTAGTTCTATTCCCCGATCTCCGCCAGAGATCATATCCCTAAGCTCTGATACCAAATGTAAAGACCCCAAAACAGGTTCATTCCATCCAACCTATTCTGAGTCGTCAAATACATGGTACAGAAAATAACTACAACTTTATTACAACAATTGTCGTGCAAAATATAACAACACATATGTTGTAAGTTTGGATATAAATATATACCAACTGTGACTCATGTCCCAACCTTGGATAGCACGTCACAATGACACCTTACATAAAGGTATAGTCAAAAACTGTTTTAGAAATTAGAATCTTTGGGAAGTGCTCAAGGAAACCTTCGTACATGGGAGGCCATGCATCTAGGTTATGATAGATATCATATGGCCACAGAATTATCCTTGGTTGACCCAATAGACCCAAAAAAAAAACGAGAAGTTTACTATCATATTCTTCTCAATGGTGAGTCTTCTCTTGACATATCATTATCTCCACTGTCTCTAATAGAAAATTATACTTCAAACAAATACCAAGATTTTATAGGTAGTTCTCGTAAAGATACTCAGCAAGTGGATGAGCACATCCCTGTCTTATGATGACACGAGATTGTATATCATTAGACATCTGGTATGATAGTAGCAAAATACCCTTCCAAGTTAAATTCACCTCACCCTCAACATCTATAGACCACCGTTCTATTCCCCTATTATCCCCCGCTTGACCCAGCTACACTTTTATTACCTGAAAGGAATTGTGAAGCAAAAGGGTGAGCACAACTAGCTCAGTAAAGAATGTTATGACTAAAGATAAATAAATTATCAATAGTATTCATCAGTAATAAATCAGAGATTTAGAACATATGGTAGATGATAAAACTTTTCAACCAAAGTTGCAGCGGAACGAGCAATCCATTAGAAGAGTCAAATAGACCATAAAGTCAATTATCTTCTCCATGTTAAAAGTCCACCAACAATATTTTATCCCTGTAACATCAATCAATAATTCCTGTCCACAATCACATGTATAACTCATAATCATAATTGTAGTTCTAAATTCCTCTTCTCATCCAGAACAAAGATAATTTTCATCACTTGTCTTTACCTGAAACATCAAAGTTCATGGTTATACCAAATCACAGTTCCTGTTCATAATCATACTAATAATTTCATCTTTGCACTACGGGCCAAAGATATACATCAACAACTCATCTTTTCACTACAGGCCAAAGATATTCCTCAACAACTCATATTTGCACTACAAGCCAAATATATTATTAGCTCAAAGAAATATATAATCATTTCAGAATTTATATAATCAATAATTATAACCACGTTGATCATTTCACCTTTGTACTTAAGCTAAAGATATTCAATTATAAATTCAATGGTCATGATCATACCAGTCAATAATTCAACTTTGCACTACTGGCCAAAGAGAACCCATAGTCATGATCGTACCAAAAATCTACTCATCTTTACACTCAAGTCAAAGAGAAATATCATCATTAGGGTTATAAAATGTTATATATGATAATAAAATCAATATAATCAATACATTGTTTTAATCTCCAGAGTAATATTCATAAATCAACTATAATTTGGTTAGAAAAAGAAACCAATTTTGTCATGAATAGTAACTCGTGAATAGTAACCCATAAATAGTAACTCGTGAATAGGAAATCATGAATAGTAACTCATGAATAGTAACTCGTGAATAGTAATTTATGAATAGTAACTCATGAATAGTAACTCGTGAATACTAATTCATGAATAATAACTCGTGAATAGTAACTCCTGAATAGTAACTCATGAATAGTAACTCGTGAATAGTAACTCATGAATAGTAAACCCGACACAAAAAGATAGAAATTTCACAATAAAATTCATACAAATATTTCGGTATAATTATATTGAAATAACATTTCTTAAACTTATAAACAATTTATTTTAATTGTTTACACTTTACTAAATAATGCATTTAATCATCCTAAAATGTCAAACTCATAAGATTTCATCACCAATAACCAAAACCCTCATAAAAAATCTGCATATAACTCATGTATGATTCTCAAGCCATAAAATCACATTTTCCAATTTTCTTACTTCACATAACATATTTAATTCATTTACTCATAACTAGACCATTTTTATGAAAAATACCAAATCCGTTCCAAAAGTATTTCTTTTCTGGGATTTAGCATAATATAGTCCCATTTTGAACATATATTTTTCTCCAAATTTTTAAAATTCATTTACCATTTTTCATATGGCCAAAACCTCCGAATATTTAGACATTTAACATAAATTGTACTTTTATCCAAAAGTTCCAAAATTCACAGAGTATACTGATATTATATAGATGTACTCCCAATAAAAATTTCATCAATTTTGGAGTTAACCACAAGGAGTTATGAGTGGTTACTTTTAAAATAGTTTTTTCTCATAAAATCCATAACTCCTAATCTATACATCCAAAAATCGTCATTTTTAGACACAATCTACAAAACTCATCAAAATATCATTTCAAATTTTTCTAGAATTCTTGAAGGTTTAGAAGAATTTCAAAATTAAAAAACATAATAACCCTTATATACTAACGACAATATCTCTTACCTCAAAAAAGCAGTACTCTTGACTGGAATAACGCTGAACGAACTTGCACCGTATAGCAACACTCAAGATATCAAAATACTCACAAAAATACACTCGATAATATAGAGAGAGAAATAGAGAGAAAACTTCAGTTTTTGGTGTGATTTTCAATTCTAACCTAAGCACCCTATTTATAGGAAATTGCTTAGAACACCAAAGCAGAAAATTGAATATAATAATATTATATTTACAAAGTTGTCAAGCCCACCTTAGAAGATCTGAATTCAGTCATCAACATGTGCAAGTGGGTCCCACCAAAGTGTAAAAAACATTTTTGTTAATAAAAATAAATAAAACTTCCAAAAATCAATTATTTCAGAACTTTAGAACTTCAATAATTCATAATAAATAGCCCTTTTATCAGAAAATTTAAATCTCGTGAGTTTTTATAGGAAATTCAATTCTCTACAACTTTCCAGAAGAAAGGTTTTCCAAATTCTAAACAGAAATTGACCGAAATCCACAAACGGGCAATTTTACAGTCTATAATAAATTTTCGGTCAAGAATTGTGTTCACCAACACATAAAACATGTGTTAAACATTTAATCCAACAAAAATACTCTTCCTCCTCATTTATTCATATATCCCACATTCATTGTAAAAATATCACCATTAATATATTATTAAAATAATATATTTAAATGAATTATTTTATCAGAAAAGATAAAATATTAATTTTCAACAATTGTCACATTAAAATTTTTCTCCATCTATATCCACATAAAATTAATATTTTCCTCATCATATAAATTAATAATTAATTATTCATAAATAATATTACAGAATCACATTACTGACAACCAGGCAGTTCCCAGGAAAGAGGGGGCTTTCCAATAAGGATCTCTTCCTTACTGGCGCGCAATTAGATGACCAAACCTCTCCTTAGACAGACATTTCTAGATATTTCCAATAATATTATCTAATAATATTATTCAGATAATATGAATTATTGCTCCGATAATAGAAAATATTGTGTAGTGACAAATATTTAAACAACAGTAATATAAAATATCAACGCAGCAATTATTGAATCAATAAAATAAAATACTGAACAGTAATTACTGTAACAATTATTGAGTAATGCATTTTTACGTAAAAATCAATAATTGGTGTAATACTGTGTGCTACTGTGCAACTACGCGTATTACTGTGTTTTAACCATCGGGTATTCCAACAGTGTTAACGGTAACAACTACGCCGTTATTTATAAACAACTTACTCTTGTCGTTTTCTTCATCCGATCGCTTTCCGTTATGGGGCCCACAAAAGGCTGCGCCGTCGTATGAATATTCCCCGACAGTAAGAATATTCCACGATCAAACGAATATTCCCCGACAACAATAAATAGTTTATAACCACTTGTGTATTTCGAAAAAAAATCATATATCACCCTTAACTTTAACATTTATCAATTTAACCATTTACTGAATAGTAATTATAAGAAAAATTGAATACTTTTATTTCATAAAATTCGGGGTCTTACAAAATCTGCATATTTCTTTTGACGATCCTGAGCTGCTACCAGTCGAGCTCTTATAACCTTAATGATCTCCACTGTCTGTTGTACCAATTTTGGCCCCAACAATCTTCGTTCACCTACTTCGTCCCAACATAAGGGCGTTCTTCATTTTCTTCCATATAGGGCTTCGTACGGTGGCATGCCAATGCTTGCGTGATATCTATTATTATATACAAATTCTACCAGTGGAAGATGATCCTCCCAGCTTCCTTTGAAGTCTATTACACAGGCTCTGAGCATGTCTTCTAATGTTTGAATCGTTCTCTCGCTTTGTCCATCGGTTTGTCGATGATACGCGGTACTCAATCTTAACTGTGTCCCCATTCTTTCTTGAAGACTCCTCCAAAAGTTTGATGTGAAACGCGGATCTCTATCAAACACAATTGATATTGGCACTCCATGTCTCAAAATAATTTCCTTGATATACAATTTGGCTAACTGATCCAAATTATACCTAATCCTGATCGGCAAAAATTGCGCTAATTTTGTAAGACGATCAACAATTACCCATATCACATTGTAACCTTTCTATGTTGTTGGAAGTCTCACCACAAAATCCATCGTGACGTACTCCCATTTCCATTCTGGAATCTCCAATGGCTGCAATAACCCGCTGGCTCATTGATGCTCTGCCATAACTCTCTAGCACGTTAGACATATGCTGATGCATTCTACAACTTCTCTCTTCATGTTCGGCCACCAACAATGTTGACGCAAATCTTGATACATCTTCGTGCTTCTTGGGTGTATCGAATATCTCGTACTATGTGCTTCTTGTAAAATCTCTTCTCTTAACTCTAGAACTGCAGGTACCCATACTCGTCCTTCAAATTTTAGCAATCCAGTGCCATCAATCTTATACTTCAACTCTTCGCCTTTAGCTAATCGCTTCTTAATATTACCACATTCTTCATCATTTTCTTGTGATTCTTGCACCTTGTCCAATAAAGTTGGACTTGATTCCATTTCTATTACTCTATCCAAATCCTTCAGATTTTTCACCTCCAACTCCATTTTCTCAATTTCTCTTACTAATTCTTCCTGTTCTGTCAATACAAATAATTTTTCTCAGCTCTTTCTACTTAAATCATCTGCCACTACATTAGCCTTTCCTGGATAATATAGAATATCACAATCATAGTCCTTGATCAATTCTAACCATCTGCTCTGCCTCATATTTAACTCCTTCTGTGTAAAGATATACTTCAGACTCTTGTGATCTGTGTATATCTCACACTTTTTTCCATAGAGATAATGTCTCCAAATCTTAAGGGGAAATACTACCGCAGCCAATTCTAGATCATGGGTAGAGTATCCCTTCTCATAGTCCTTTAACTGTCGTGACGCGTACACAATGACTTTACCATTTTGCATCAATACGCATCCTAGTCCTTTGTGTGACGCGTCACTATACACTGTAAAAACCTCACGTACTATCTGGTAAAGATAACACAGGTGCTTCACTTAGTAGCTTCTTCAATTCCTAAAAACTTTGTTCACATTTATCCGTCCACACATACTTAATAGCATTCCTTGTCAGATTAGTCAATGGTGTCGCTATCTTTAAGAAATCTTGAATAAACCTCCGGTAATATCCAGCGAATCCTAAGAAACTTCTGACCTCTGTCGACGTCTTCGGTTGTCCCCAATTTTTCGCCGCTTCTACCTTAGATGGATCAACAGAAATTCCCTCGTTGTCAATAACATGTCCTAAAAATTGAACTCACTTCAACTAGAACTCACACTTTGAATATTTTGCATATAGTTTCTCCTTTCTTAATGTTTCCAATACAATCCTTAGATGTTCGACATGCTCCTCTTCCGTCTTTGAATACACCAGAATGTCGTCAATGAATACAACCATAAATTTATCCAAATACGGTTTAAATACTCTGTTCATCAAGTCCATAAAAGCAGCTGGCGCATTTGTCAGTCCAAATGATGTCACTAAGAACTCATAATGGCCGTAACGAGTTCTAAATGCTGTCTTTGGTACATCGTCCGTCCTTACCTTCAACTGATGATAACCAGTTCTCAGGTAAATCTTTGAAAACCATCTCGCTCCTTTAAGTTGATCAAACAGATCGTCTATTCTTGGCAACGGATACTTGTTCTTGATTGTCACCTTATTCAACTCTCTATAATCCATACACAACCTCATAGAACCAACTTTCTTCTTTACAAACAACATTGGAGCTCCCCACGGAGATACACTAGGTTAGATGTGAAAGTAGTATGCACACAAGCCAATCATGTTTGATGATAAAGCATATACTTTGTAACAATCTTATTCATTTCTTAATAAAAAGTATTAATTTATTAAAGATTTTTAATTATCTACATGATGTTGTTTTATAATATGTGATAAACCCATAGTTTTAAGCAATGCTTTTAGAATAATGATGATGATCATTTTAATGAGATCTAAATTCTTAGAAAGCTTAAAACTAAAATAGTTCCCAATCGTTGGATTACTAAATTGGGTATTAGTGAATTCGGATAGATTGGTACATACGTTGTTTGCTCATTGGATGAGGATGATTGATCTCATGATCATTTGTATGGAGACACTAAAGCAAGTATGTAGGTGCTTATTAGAGAATAAGTTCACTGAACGTGACTCGCTAAGGAATACCTAATGGAATTTTACTTGTCTGTCAATAGGAATTCCTGTAGTGATAGTAGTACAAGTGATCCTTGGACTTGAGATCATCATAGTATCTTGTGTATGATGAGTTATACTTTGACTTATTCCTTAAGACCCTTAGGATATATCAAAGGGTATGCTTGGGTATAATAAGTTGTACATGGAGATAATGTATGATCAATAAAGAATCTACCACTTCTAGTAAAAGAAGAAAAATGTCCTATGTGATTCGATAAATGACAACCCAGTAGTCCTTCACCAAGGCAGAATGAAATTAGAAAAGAGTTTCTAATTTGCATTATTTGGTGTTGTGCATTTAAGAGTCGAAATACATATAATTAAATAAAATAAGACTTGACAGTAATTTCATATCTTATATTTAATTGGGACATTATATGGTGTAAGGATTGAATTGTACGGTAACTATTTACTCAAAAGTTCTTTTATGATTAATGTTGAAATCTATATTATCTGGAAAGTCGTTGATCGCTAGGGAGGCTTATCCCTATTGTAGAATAAATATTATTTATTTAAATAAATTAATAGTTTAATTTATTTATTTAAATAAGATTTGAATTGTTCTAATTGATTTATTCACAACCGGTTTAATATGGAGAACCTAAAGGGTCACACAATAAAAGGAAGTATAATTATTTAAGAAGTTAATGGTATAATCGTAATAATATGTTTAAGTGTATTTAATTTAATCTATGATGATAGAATAAATTAAATAGCTTAATATTTATTATTTAATATTTTAGAAATATTAAATATATAAATTACTAAGAATAGTCTTATTAATATTATTACAATTATTATTATTTTAATTTCTAAAGAGTTTGGAAATTAATTAATAAAAGTACTCTCATATATCCTAATAAGATTAGGAGGCTGATTACTTAAAAGAGTTTAATTAATTATTCCTAATAAGATTGGGAGCCTAATTAATTAAAGGATTTAATTAATTAAAATAAAACTCAATTCCTTAATTGTTAAGGAGGGTTGCCCACACCTATAAATAAGAGCAGTCTTATTATGGGTGACAGAGTTATTGTTGACTATTACACAACATACGTGATTCCAATTGTTGGAGAGTACGCTCCTTTTCTATGAAAGATAGAAAAACTAGGGTTTTGCCAAACACCCATCTTCTTGATCTTTATGCTTTCTTGGTGGATCACCTCTAGAGACCAAACACTTGGGTGGTGTCGACGTTGGGATTTTTAATTGTCCCTTTCCGTTACTTGTTCTTTGGTGTTCTCATTTTAGGTGAGATTTGTTTGAAAAAACAAAGTGAAAAAGGGCCGACATGTATAATGTCGACGATTGGACTATAAGAGTCGCCAGTTAGTTTTTTAAATGGCTGTACCAACACAACCGAGAAAAGGTTTGCACATTGACCCAGTGATGTGACACTGCTAAACGGGTCGATGAAATCGAGATTCATTAGGGTCCGGGGACTTGATTATGCGGAGGGAAGGTGTTAGGCACCCCCCGACATCCGTGTTACCACAGTGACCGCCTCTTTTCAAGAAACTGTTATATGAATGTGTGTGTGTGTGGGTCAATGTGCTGTTATTTGGAAGTAGTGCGAGGCCTCGTTCGCATCTATATACACAGGGTTTGAATTTTATGTAAAAATTCAATTTTAAGCAAAATATGGCAGTGATGTTTTATAAAAGAGGTTTTTCAAACCCTGATGCTCAATAGTAATTGAGACCTTTTACACTCCCATTTGATTTCGTATTCGGTTGGATTGATTTTATTTGACAGATGAGAAGCATCCGTACGAAAATACTTTACAAAAAGGTGCTGAATTCCTCGTGGGTATGAAAACCATATGGGGAAATCCAAACATCCCAGATATATTTACAAGCTGGTTACAGCTGAAAAGGTCCATCACGGGAACCGAATCTAGATTCAGGGGACTGAATCTGTGATCACATGATTCCTAGGCTCACATGATGCCGCAATTGATATAAACGCAGTAAGCAGGTATATATATAAAAGCTATAAATATATATATATATATATATATATATATATATATATATATATATATATATATATATATGCATACATGATCACCAACCACGAAGCACCTCCATGGGGGATCAGAAATATAAATAAAGCTGTAAAAGCTATCAACCGCCACGGAGAAAACTCCAGGCGGGACGAAATGTATAGAAAGCTGTAAAAACGGTCAACCACCACGAAGTAAACTCCAGGTGGGACGAAATGTACAGAAAGCTGTAAAAACGGTCAACCACCACGAAGTAAACTCCAGGTGGGACGAAATGTAAATATATATATATATATATATATATATAAGCATATAAACGCACCGGATATAAAATCCAGGCTCATCGGACAATGTCCAACAACAGTTAATATATATAAGTATATATATATTAAAGCAGAAAACGAACCAGATGTGAAATCCAGGCTCACCGAAAAGAGTTCGATAGCAGTTCATATATATAATTATATATATAAGAAAGCTATTACCCGCACCAGACATAAGTCTAGGCTCATCGAATAGAGTTCGATACGCAGTTCATATATATAAATGTATATATATATATATATATATATATATATATATATATACAAAAGTAATTAAATGCTTCAGACCGAAGTCTAGGCTCAATCGAGGCATAACTAGATAATGTTAGTCCATATATATATATATATATATATATATATATATATATATATATATATATATACAAACTAAAAATAAACTACGGACCGAAGTCCGGGCAAAAGTGTGCCACACGACTCTCAACGTGTAGAAGGGTGTGTGCAAAGATGAAGAGAAAAACTTTAAAGTGTTAAAGAAGGCCTACAGTGGGCTGCCAAAGAAGACTTCAATATCTTTAAAATGGGTAAACACTAGCTTTTGTAGGTATAAAATAAGCTATATGTGAGCTCACAAGTGTTTAAAATGAGAAAGCACTCAGTCTGGGGTGAGTACAGAGAAAATTGGACAGGGCTTCCTCACCGTTTTCTCTTACAAAATGGCCACCCCAAGCCCTTTATTTATAGAGGGTGGAGCCGCAGGTGTACCAGAGGCAACCCGGGTTGGCCCGAGTTTTTCAGGTCGGGTCATCTCAAAGTACGTGCACTCAGGCACTGTAATGTCCACTCGAACTTTTAGAAGTGCAATCTGGGCATCCGTTTGAGGTATACAGGACCTATTTCGGACCGCCGTTGTCGAGAGTTGCACGATAGCATGGGATTAGAGTTTGTGCGAAGTCATTGAAGATGGGACGGTGCCCTCCGGTCTTCAAGCTTCAACTTTCATCCGTTACCCTGCACAATGGTCACTCGGGATTGATTAGTTTTGTGGGACACTGTTGTGTAGAGACATTGAGACGATGTGGCGTGGTATCGTGTTGGTCAGATGACGATGTTACCCCTCATCGGTGTTATCGCCGGATTGGGCTGATAAAGCTGACGTTGCTCAGCTTCGCTGGGATTGGACTACTGCAATTGGTTGAAAGTCCTCATTGTCATCTTTGAGGTGTGTCTGTCTTCCCGATGTTATCATCGGGCTGGTACGGTGTATCTCGTTGTGAGCACCTAGATTGAAGCTGGTTGCATTTGTAACAAGCATTTCCGGGGTTATTGCCGAAATTGCATTCCTTGGGGTTATCACCAGGTTGGTGGCTATTCCCATGGTTGGGACAGAGACTGGATACCTTGGGGTTATCTCCGAGATTAATTGGTCTTCTCCGGTGTGTGTTCCGGTATTGATCTGCATGCCTCGGGATTATCTCCGAGATTGGAATTGTTACTCCTAGATTGCGATTCGGAGTTGATGCTGAACTTCCGGTAGTATCCGGCATGGATATGGATCGTCTTTCAGGGTTCCCTCTTAAAAGGTGAATCTGTTCTCCTGCAATGTTAGTGACATGTGTACATAAAATTTCGAGTGTCTACAGGTGACTAACGTTGATCAATGGAAGGAGCCAAACCTGGTGGATTCAAGTTGAACGCGAAAAGGATTGGAGGTGAACTTGTACCTGAGGAAGCTCAAATCTTCAAGGGTATGATTCTTGTTCTTCATATCTTTTCGTTTAATTAATAATTATGCATAAAGGATGATCCGGGTATATGGTTTGTAAAATTTTGAACTCTGATTTTTACACGTTTCCGCTAATTTTGTGCAATTTTGATTGTGTTCATGAATATTACAAACCTAACAGTGGCATCAGAGCCAAACCTTTATGCAAATTATTAATTGTTATAATTTGATATGTATATTGATATGTGTTTAGAACAATTTAATTGGGCATAATTTAGTTGTATGAAAAAAAACACGTAATTCGCGAATCCTGCATTTTGCAATTCCATGATTCACGAGATTACTTTAATAATAAAGGACACGAGATTCATTGATTCCTGATTCATATATATAGTTAACTTGATTCCTTTAATAGGTTTAGTTATATATATATATATATATATATATATATATATTATTCTCAATTATTTTATAATTAAAATAAAGAGTTTATTTTAATATTAAAATATAAAGTTTATTTTAATTTTAAAATTAAATTTCATACTAACTAATTAGAGTTGGAATTGGATTCCATAATAACTAATTGAAATTGAAATTGGATTCCATGTTTCCTTAAATAAAGGAGTTTTATTTAGATATGGAATAAGATTTCATATTATTCAAAATAAAGGAGTTTATTTGTGAATAGGAAAGAGAATTCGTATTTCCTTTAATAAAGGAGTATTTTTTTTTTGGAATTGGATTCCATAATTAATTAAAATAAAGGAGTTTATTTTGATTAAAGATTCTAATTAAAATAAAATAGTTTATTTTATTCAAAATTGGATAAATTAAAATAAAAGAGGTTTATTTTGATTTAAATTTAGATTAAAATAAAAGAGTTTATTTTGATTCAAAATTAGATTTTATATTAACTAAATTTGCCCATTAAATGATATCAATATATATTGAATATTTATTATTCATGAGATGAATATTATTTATTGATACATATGGTGATGTGTATGATAATAAATGGGATTGATTATGGACTATTGACCAATGTGAATGGATTTTATTTTAGTTGGATGCATGAATGTATGTGTTTTATTAAATGGGGTCTGCGTACCTCGTCTTCTCTAATTTTTTTCTTAATGTAAATTCTATCTTACTCATATGTACTTTCTCTTGACTGCTGATCAAAGTTTCTATTTATTTTAAATAGTTTTGTAATAGGAATAGTTAGAATTAATTTTGAAGAATTGGATATCAATGAGCAAGGAGCGCGTGAAGACCCGTTTGTAATGGAGCCCGGGTTTAAATGTAATAGTTATATTTAAATTAATTCTTGCACACCTAGGGTTTGACCTTTTGGTTCACTTGGTGGCTCTAGTGAACCAAACTAGAATAAAAGTCCATAATCAATCCAAGTAGAATATAGTATTCTATATGTGCATGCTTATACTATATATATTATATATTATGCAAACATGCTTCGCATGTTCATTAATATGACGCGTATTTTATATATATATATATATATATATATATATATATATATATATATATATATATATATATATATATATATATATATATCTGTGTACATGCGCGCTAAACAAGATGAGACAAATTAATAACAAATCCCTCAAATTTTTATATTAAGTCCTAAGCGTTCAAAGATATTTGGAATATCGAACGTCACCTTCTAACATGATAAAAATAATAGAGTATCAATTAATTATTATAAGTTTGTTATGTCACCACAAGGCTTATCTAAATTCTTTGAGATGTTAATTTTATCACATTTGATGCTTATAAAGAAAATTGAACAATGTTGTTTTGTTGTGTCACCACAAGGACAATATTTTTCTTTTTTGAATATATTGAGTGCTAGGTTGGACTTAACTTGGATAATTTTGATTCGGATGTGCCACCACTTGATCAAAATAATATAAGAGGCAAAATACAAGGAGTTGCATGATGATGTAATTGACAAGAGTTGTCTACCTATTTATTCATATATAGTTTGTTGTGTCACCACAAGGCTATATACATTTAAAATGGGATCCTTATTCTCACTAGCAAAAACTTTAATTAGATTTTGCCGAACTATATAAGTGAGGGTAATATAGTTTGATAAAAATAGTAGGAGATACCAATTTAAAACAAGACCTAATTTATTTTGGTAATTAATAAAAGAATGTATGCTAAAATATTGTTAAGAACAAATTCATTTATAGAATTTTATAATGTCTAAAATTACTATCACTGCATAGCATATTAGATGCTAAATTAACCGGACCGAATTAAACAGATTGATAAAGAAATTTGAGATTAGTTATCATGGCTGAAAAGCTATCTTATGTCCTTAATACGTCTATCCCAGCAATGGTTGCAGACAATGCCTCTGAGGAAGAGATTGCTACTTTTAGAAAGTGGAAAGATGATGCACAGTTGGCTCAATGTATCATGCTCGCATCCATGAGTAATGAGCTTCAGCGTCAGCATGAAACTATGGATTCTCCTACTATACCCCTGCACGTCAAGTAGTTGATGGTGAGGAAAGTAGGACTGATAGATATCAGATATCTAAGGAGCTCTTCCAATCTAGAATGACCGATGACACTACAGTATAGATAAAAGTCCTTAACATTATCAATTTGATTGATCAATTAGGACAACAGGTTTTGTCATGGATGGAGAGTTGAGCCAAGATTTGATCTTGCACTCACTCCCTGACTCCTTTCATAATTGTTATGAATTTTTCATATGAACAAGCTAGATATCAGCTTCGCTGATTTGCTTAACATATTAAAAAATGTTGAGAGTCACTTTCCAACTAAGAAAGACCAAATCTTACTGGTAGGGGCCAAAGGATCTTCTAAAAAGAAGAACGATTCAAAGAAGGTAAATAGAAAGGCAAACACAAAGGATAATAAGAACAAAAATGATACGGATGGCAAAAGAGTTTGCTTCCACTGCAATAAGCCTAGACACTGGAAAGAAACTGCGAGAAGCATCTTGTAGAGGCTAACCAAAAGAAGCTTAGTAAAGTTTCGGTTACAAATACAATTTTGTTCATGATTTAAAATAAATTTTTCTTTAAGTCAAGGTTCTACTTGAGTATTGGATACCGACTTTGGTTATCATAAATATAGATTTATGAAGGGACCAAGAAGAAGTAGAAAGCTAAACAAAGATAAGTAATCCTATGTGTGGGAAATGAAGCAAAGGTTGTTGCATTAGCCATAGAAACTTATAGTTTAGCATTGCCTACGGGCAAATCTATTAAGTCAATAAGTTGTTATTGTATTCCAGTTCTCGTTAGAAACATTATTTCTATTTTATTGTTGGACAATGAAATCTTTAGAATTATATTTAAGAACAATTATTGTTCTATTTATAATAATAATATTTTGTATAGAACTGGAATATTACTTAATAGATTTTGTATACTTGACTTACGTGAAAATAATTTTGCATATTGAACAAACTAGTATAAGAAAAGGAGATGATCATTCAAAGAGTTGAATGTGTGTATTTGCTGAAATACAAGTGTGAATTATTTGAAAGGTTCAAAGAATTCAAAAGTGAAACAAATTGGCAAAGTATTAAAATTCTTTGATCGAATCAAGAAAGGAATAATTGTGCAATAAGTTTCTAGATCATCTCAAATATTTTTTTTACAATGGATGCCTCCTTATACGCAATAATTGATTGATGTATCTGAAAGGAAAAATCATACCTTGTTAGACATGGTGCGGTCCATAATGATTTTACCGACATTCCAGTATCCTTCTGGGATAATGTCCTAGAAATGGCTGCATATCTACAAAAAGGTAACCTCAAAATCCAACCCCAAGACTCCATAAAAGTTATGGACAGGGAGGATTCCTAATCTTAAGTATGTTAAGATAAAGGGTTGTCCAACTTATGTGAAAAGGTTTCAAAGGATAAGCTTGGGATAAGATTTGACAAGTATAGATTTGTGGGACATCCTAAAGTAAGTTTAGGATATATGTTCTATAATCCTACTTAGCAAAAGGTGTTTGTTGCGAAACATGTTGCCTTCTAAGATAAAGATGTTTATCATTGAAGGGGCTAGTGGGAGGATAATAGAATCTTGAAGAGTTCAAGAACCACAAAACACTATAAGTCAAATAAGAGGAACCTGTAGATAGACCTATTGTACCACGACCGAATCGTAAATCTAGAATAGTACCGAAGATACCTAGGAGGTATGGATTCATCATAGATGATGATGATGAGGTACACATCATAGAAGATGATGATCTAGTTACATATGATGAGGTAAGAGTTGTAAACACTTAGAGAAATTGATTGAAGCAAGCTTCTCAAATATGGAACATTTGTTTTGATGAGACAATCAAAAAGTTTGATTTTATCAAAAATAAGAATAAACCTAGTGTGTACAAAAGGGTTAGTGGGAGCGCTGTGACATTTCTAATATTATATGTTAATATACTATGGGTAAGGAATGGCATACTAATGCTACAGTCAGTAAAGATAAAGTTGTCTAAACATTCTTCCATGAATGATTTGGGAAGAGTATCGTAATTGGGGATACAAATCTATATAGATAGATTTAAGAGGATGCTCGACTTAACCCGAGGAACGTATATTCATTTGATGCTAAAGTCGTTTAGCATGGCAAACTCTAAGAGATGTCTCATGTTGATGAGACATGGAGTGTATCTCTCTTAATAGTCCCTAAAGACTCCAAAAAGAGAGATCGCATGAGTAACTATCATGTATGCAATGAAATGTACAAGACCTGATGTTGATCAGTCATATTCTAAAGAAGTTCACTATGAGTCAGTGAAAAAATATCTTAAAGTACTTAACCGGCACTAACGATGTGATCATATACATGGTGGGTTTAAATTAAAACTAGAGGGCTTAACAGACTCGAGTTTTTTTAGACAGACCAAGACGACAGAAAATATACTTTAAGGTAAAGTGTTGCCTTGAACAGTGGTGTAGTGAATTGAAAAGATTCCAAACAGAAAAGAGTTGCTAGTTTAGTGATAAAGATAAAGTATATAGCTGTAAATGAAGCTGCAAGCTGATTGTTTGGATGAAAAGTTTATTACAGAACTAGGAATAGTTCCTAAGTCTCATCTTGGATCTAAACATGTGTTGTGGCACTTTCACTTGATTATAAGAATCATTGAAAGATGGAAAACCACTATAGAGATAGTGGACTCTTAAGAACAACATTACATATCTATTTACTAAAGCTTATCCAACAGCAGAATAATCGTCACTTAGAGAAGAAGAGTATGAGATACCATGACGATTGACTTTAGTTCAAGTGAGAGATTGAAAGTAGTATGCACACAAGCCAATCATGTTTGATGATAACATATATACTTTATAATAATCTTATACATTTGTTAATAAAAAGTATTAATTTATTAAAGGTTTTTATTTATCTACATGACGTTGTTTTATAATATGTGATAAACCCATAGTTTTAAGTAATGTATTTAGAATAATGATGATTATCATTCTAATGAGATCTAAATTCTTAGAAAGCTTAAAACTAAAACAGTTCCCAATCGTTGGATTACTAAATTTTGGATTAGTGAATTCAGATAGATTAGTACATACGTTGCTTGCTCATTGGATGAGGATGATTGATCTCATAATCATTTGTATGGAGACACTAAAGCAAGTATGTAGGTGCTTATTTGCATTATTTGGTGTTGTGCATTTAAGAGTCGAAATATATATAATTAAATAAAATAAGACTTGACAGTAATTCCATATCTTATACTTAATTGGGACATTGTATGGTGGAATGCTTGAATTGTACGGTAACTGTAAGACCCCGAATTTTATGAAATAAAAGTATTCAATTTTTTCTATTTAGTAAATAGTTAAATTGATAAAAGTTAAAGTTAAGGGTGATATATGAATTTTTTTCAAAAATACGCAAGTGGTTATAAAATATTCATTGTTGTCGGTGAATATTCGTGTGGTCGTGGAATATTCTTTCTGTCGGGGAATATTCGTACGACGGCGCAGCTATTTGTGGGCTCCATAACAGAAAACGATTGGATGAAGATAACGACAAATTTAAGTTTTATAAATAACGGCGTAGTTGTTACTGTTAACAATGTTGGAATACCTGGTGGTTAAAATACAGTAATACGCATAGTTGCAAAGTAGCACACGGTATTGCACAGTATTTTTTTCAATTATTAATTCTTACGTGAGAAGGCACTACTTAATAATTGTTACAGTAATTACTGTTCAATATTTTATTTTATTGATTCAATAATTGCTGCGTTGATATTTTATATTATTGTTGTTTCAATAATTGTTGCTGCACAGTATTTTCTATTATCAGATCAATAATTTATATTATTTAAATAATATTATTAGATAGCATTATTGACAATGTCTAGAAAGTTCTGTCTAAGGAGAGGTTTGGTCATTTAATTGCGCGCCAGTAAGGAAAAATCCTTATTGGAAAGCCCCCTCTTTCCTGAGAACGGCCTGGTTGTCATAAATGTGATTCTGTAATATTATTTGTGAATAATTAATTATTGATTCATATGATAAGGAAATATTTATTTTATCTGTATATAAATGAGGGATATATTTTTATGGTTAAAAATGAAGGAGTTAATGTTGAGGTGTTTTATCTGTATTTTTGTCGGAACGGAGGTATTGAAAATCAAATTACGGTTTTTAAGATATTTTGCGAGGGTTATAATTTTCAATCCGACCGTTGGATCGTGGTAATATTTGGATATGTTATACATATATAAGTTGAGTATATGTCCACAAATTTTGAACCGTTAAAAATGAATGTATGATTTGTTATGAATTTTACGAGATGACTGGTTCAGAAATTGTTGAATTTTCGGAGTTAATCATTTTGGTGGAAAATTCTAGAATTGGTGGGCCCTACTCTTGGTTGGTGAATAAATGTGCTGAGATTTTTATTAAAATGTGGTGGGTGGGAATAGTAGCAGGTAAAGCCATCAGGTTACAGGTTAAGTCTGATTCGGCGTGCTAACATTTTCCTATAAATAGAGGGCTAAGTTAGAATTGAAAATCACACCAGAATTCATAGGTTTTCTCTCTTTCTCTCTCTAGATTATTGAGTGTATTTTGTGAGTATTTAGATACTCTGTGAGTTTTTATTCATCAGTGCAAGTTTTCTTCAGCCTTATACCGATCAGAAGTACTGCTCTTTTGAGGTAAGGGATAGTAAAGGATTTTAAGGGTTGTTATATTTTCCAGTTTCGTAATTTTTCTGACCTTCAAAAATTCTGAAAAAATTTAAAATGATATTTTGATGAGTTTTCTTGATTGTGTCCAAAAATGGTGATTTTTGGATGTATAGATTGAGAGTTATGAATTCAAAATTGATGAAATTTTTATTGGGAGTACATGTATATGATAGAAGTATACTCTGTAAATTTTAGAATTTTTGGACAAAAGTGCAATTTTTGATAAATGTCTAAATATTCGGCGGTTTTGGCCATATGAAAAATAGTAAATGAATTTTAAAATTTTCGAAAAAAATATATGTTCAATATGGGACTATGTTCTGCTAAATCGCAGAAAAAAAATAATTTTGGAACTGATTTGCTATTTTTTATAAAAATGGTCTAGTTATGAGTAAATGAATTAAATATATTATGTGAAGTAAAAAAATTAGAAAATATGATTTTATGGCTTGAGAATCATATATGAGTTATATGTAGATTTTTTATGAGGGTTTTGGTTATTGGTGATGAAATCTTAAGAGTTGGCATTTTATGATGATTAAATGCATTAATTAGTAAAGTGTAAACAATTTAAATAAATTATTTATAAGCTTAAGAAATATTATTCTTTCAATATCATTATATCGAAATATTGATATGGATTTTATTGTGAAATTTCTACATTTTTGTGTCGGGGTTACTATTCAAGAGTTACTATTCACGAGTTACAATTCATGAGTTACTATTCACGACAAAATTGGTTTCTTTTTCTGACCAAATTATAGTTAATTTATGAATATTACTCTTGAAATTAAATTTATATTTTGATCATATTATTTTTATTATCATATATAACATTTTTATAACCCTGATGTTGAAATTCTCTTTTACTTGAGTGTAAAGATGGGTAGATTGTTGGTATGATCATGACTATGGGTTCTCTTTGGCCAGTAGTGCAAAGTTGAATTGTTGACTGGTATGATCATGACCATTGAATATATAACTGAATATCTTTAGCTTAAGTGTAAAGGTGAATTGATCAACATGGTTATAATTATTGTTCATATAAATTTTGAAATGATTATATATTTCTTTGAGATATGAATATATTTGGCCTGTAGTGCAAATATAAACTGTTGAGGAATATATTTGGCATGTAGTGCAAAGATGAATTGTTGATGAATATCTTTGGCTCGTAGTGCAAAGATGACCTGTTGTTGAATATCTTTGGCCAGTAGTGCAAAGATGAACTGTTGAGGAATATCTTTGGCTCGTAGTGCAAAGATGAATTATTGATAAATATCTTTGTCTCATAATGCAAAGATGACTTGTTGTTGAATATCTTTGGCCTGTAGTGCAAAGATGAGTTGTTGATGAATATCTTTGGCTCGTAATACAAAGATGACCTGTTGCTGAATATCTTTGGCATGTAGTGCAAAGATGACTTGTTGATGAATATCTTTGGGCCGTAGTGCAAAGATGAATTTATTAGTATGATTATGAACATGAACTGTGATTTGGTATAACCATGATGTTTGATGTTTCAGGTGATAAAAATTATCTTTGTCCTGGATGAGAAGAGGAATTTGGAACTACAATTATGATTATGAGTTATTCATATGATTGTGAAAAGGAACTGTTGATTGATGTTACAGGGATAAAAAATTGTTGGTGGATTTTTAACATGGAGAAGATAATAGATTTTATAGTCTATTTGACTCTTCTAATGGATTGCTCGTTCCGCTGCAACTATGGTTGAAAAATTTTATCATCTACCATATGTTCTAAATCTCTGATTTAATTCTGTTGAAGGCTATTGATAACTTATTTATCTTTAGTCATGATATTCTTTACTGGGCTAGTTGAGCTCACCCTTTTGCTTCACAACTCCTTTCAGGTAATAAAAGTGTAGCTGGGTCGAGCGGGGGTAACAAGGGAATAGAACGGTGGTCTCTAGCTGTGGAGTTCTCTCTAAGCAGTATAGAAAAGTTCATTTAGTAGTTATATTTGGTGAAGAAAATAAGGTGAGGCGAACCCAACGTTGGAATGATGTTTTGTCACTATCATACAAGATGTCTAATGACATACAACCTCGTGTCATCATAAGATAGGGTTGTGCTCATCCACTTGCTGAGTATATCTACGAACACTACCTATATAATCTTGGTGTTTGTTTGAAGTATAATTCACGACTAAAGACAGTGGAGATAATGATAAGTCAAGAGAAGACTCACCATTGGGAAGAATATGATAGTAATCTTCTCGTTTTTCTTTGGGGTCTATTGGGTCAACCAAGGATAATTCTGTGGCCATATGATATCTATCATAACCTAGACGCATGGCCTCCCATGTACGAAGGTTTCCTTGAGCACTTCCCAAATATTCTAATTTCTAAAATAATTTTTGACTATACCTTTATGTAAGGTGTCATTGTGAGGTGCTGTCCACGGTTGGGACATGAGTCACATTTGGTATATATTTGTATCCAAACTCACAACATATGTGTTGTTGTATTTTGCACGACAATTGTTGTAATAAAGTTGTAGTTATTTTTTGTACCATGTATTTGCGACTCAGAATAGGTGTTGTATACCTATTTTGGGGTCGTTACAGTAACTATTTACTCAAAGGTTCTTCTATGATTAATATTGAAATCTATATTATCTAGAAAGTCATTGATCCCTAGGGAGGCTTATCCCTATTGTAGAATAAATATTATTTATTTAAATAAATTAATAGTTTAATTTATTTATTTAAATAAGATTAGAATTGTTCTAATTGATTTATTCACAACCGTTTAATATGGAGAACTTAAAGGGTCACACCATAAAAGGAAGAATAATTATTTAAGAAGTTAATGACATAATCGTAATAATATGTTAAATGTATTTAATTTAATATATGGTGATAGAATAAATTAAATAGCTTAATATTTATTATTTAATATTTTAGAAATATTAAATATATAAATTAATAAGAAGAGTCTTATTAATATTATTACAATTATTATTATTTTAATTTCTAAAGAGTTTGAATATTAATTAATAAAAGTACTCTCATATATCCTAATAAGATTAGGAGGCTGATTAGTTAAAAGAGTTTAATTAATTATTCCTAATGAGATTGGGAGCCTAATTAATTAAAGGATTTAATTAATTTAAATAAAACTCAATTCCTTAATTGTTAAGGAGGGTTGCCCACATCTATAAATAAGAGTCTTATTATGGATGACAGAGTTGTTGTTGACTTTTACACAACATACGTGATTCCAATTGTTGGAGAGTACGCTCCTTTTCTATGAGAGATAGAAAAACTAGGGTTTTGCCAAACACTCATCTTCTTGAATCTTTATGCTTTCTTAGTGGATCACCTTTAGAGGCTAAACACTTGGGTGGCTAACGTTGATCAAAGGAAGGAACCAAACCCGGTGGATACAAGTTGAACGCGAAAAAGATTGGAAGTGAACTTGTACCTGAGGAAGCTCGAATCTTCAAGGGTATGATTCTTGTTCTTCATATCTTTTCGTTTAATTAATAATTATGCATAAAAGATGATCCGGGTATATGGTTTGTAAAATTTTAAACTCTGATTTTTACACGTTTTCGCTAATTTTGTGCAATTTGATTGTGTTCATGAATATTACAAACCTAACAGGATGTACTTCTTATCCAACAACTCATGTAGCTGGATCATTAGCTCTTTCATTTCTACCGGTGCCATCCTATATGGTGCTTTCGATATCGGCGCTGTCCCCGGTACTAAATCAATCACAAACTCTATTTCTATGTCTGGAGGAAGTCCTGAAAGTTCTTCTGGAAAGACATCTCCAAACTCATTAACTATAGGTATCTGCCCCATGTCCGAATTCACAACCTGTGTATCCACTACATGAGTCAAATAACCTTTACATCCTTTTCGTAACATCCTCCTAGCCTGCATCATCGTCAAATAATTTGTTTGCCTTGGCGACTTGCTACCATAAAATATAACTTTAGACTTATCTGGTGTCTTAAGCTGTATGCTCTTTTTCTGGCAATCTATAACTGCCTTATGGTTAAACAACCAATCCATCCCTAAGATAACATCAAATTCTCCTAAGCGTATCAGAATCAAATTCATGCTTAGCTTATGTCCCTTTATTTCCACACAACAATTTCTATGGATAAACACTACAGGGATCACTTCTTTGTTGGCAACTTCTATATTCATTGGGTTCTTTAACTTTTCATAGGGTAAATTTAATCTTTTTGCAAATTCATCAGACACAAATGAACAGGTAGCTCCCGAATCAAATAATACATATGCATTTATATTATTGATCGGAACAATACCTGACACAACCTCATTTGATGCAACTGCGTCTTGCACAGTCATGTTGAATGTTCGGGCTGTCGGCTTTCTCTGTTGCGTTGGCCCACCTATTGTTAACTTTGTGTTGCTGCTTCTGTTTCCACTTCCTCCATCTGAATTCTTCTTCAATGGACAATCCTTGAATCGATGTCCCGATCCTCCATAAGAAAAATAACCACCTTTCTTCAGCTTAGGATAATTTGGTGCCATATGTCCTTCATGCCCACAATTATAACATACATTTTTCCCTTTCATACACTCTCTCGAGTGATTCTTTCCACACTTTGCACACGCTGGCTTCTTCTGTTGTGTATTCCCTTGTTGCATTCCTGAATCGTTGCCACTGTTGTTCCACTTGCGTTTCTTGCTATTACCACCACCACTGCTGGCACCCTGATTTCCATCTTCAATCTTCTTCTTATTCTTTTCCCTATTGTACTTGGACACTGCTTCACTACCACCTTCTGCAATGATAGCCTTTTCCAACAATGTTAAAAACGTATTAATATGTAAAACTCCCACTTTGCTATAATCCACGGTTTCAATCCATTCTCAAATTTTCGCTCCTTTCTTGCCTCCGTGTCCACCTGATGTGGTGCAAATCTTGCTAGCTCATTGAATTTGGCGGCATACTCTGAAACTGTCATGTTTTCTTGCTTCAATTCAAGAAATTTCACTTCCATCCAAGCTTGCATACTCGACGAGAAATAATTCTCAAAGAACAACTCCATAAACCTTGTCCAAGTTACTACTTCTGTTCCGTCTCTAGCCCGGTTCGACTCCCACCAGTAATTAGCTTCACCTTTCATCAGGTATGTAGCAAAAGCTGTCTTTTGTTCCTCTGCTACTCTGGCGATAACAAAAGCTTTTCCCATGTCCTTAATCCATGTATGAGCTTCTATAGAGTCTGTGGTTCCCTTAAATTCTGGCGGTCCGACTGCTTTAAAGTCTTTGAAATTTGCCAATCTATTATCTGGTCGATTTCTAGCTACTGGTGCTCTATTTTGCATAGCTTGAGCTAACATGTCTACAAAGTTTTGCATTGGGTCTGCTTGACCTCCTTCATTATTTTTATTTTCAGTTTCTGTTCTATCAGTTACATTTCTTTGTGTTCTCGGTATTCCTCTTCCTCTCCATCTTGGTGGCATTTTCTGTTTAGACAAAACCTTAAATTATACTTTGAGTTTTATTATATGCCATAACTTATTAGTATTTAAATAAAAACACATAATTTTAAATCGAACAATAATATAATCAAAATGTTGGATTGCAATTCAGCTTACTGAATTAATTCTCAAAACTTAATCAAACATATGATTATAATACTGCATTTATATTTATATACTAAATTTTAGCATCATACACTTACATGTTTGGCATATTTTTATAAATGCTAACTATCCCATTTTAAACCATAAAAGATGGGATCTAACAAAAGATATACTCCCCTATACACATAAATGGGGATACATCATATTTACATACAACATCACACCTTCTAAGGTTTACATCAAACATATAACCCTAATAAACAAAAGGGGTATCATTTGCATCTATATACATAACATCTAAGCTACATCATCCCAGCTTGCCTTGCGGGGTCACACGAACATGCTCCTGGGGGAATACTCAATCCATGACTCAACATCGAACGGATCGACTCGACTCTCCTATATCCATATGAGGCCTCCTAGTACCACTTCGCTGACCTTCATAAGCTGCGTCCAAAGCCAGCTCCAAGGTCATAGGATTTGAATATCAACCACCAGAAAAGATTTATATTGCGACAAAAATATGTGGAATTTATTCCGAGTAGAAGCATCAATTAATTACACATGAATTTTTGTACTAATCTATAAACTATGCCATTGTGTCTATTTATTTTTGTCGCAATGTTGATATATATCAAAATACAAACACAACAACCTATGATTACATTTTTGAGAAATTTCCAAACGAACAATTTCAAGTCCATATTTACAAACATACAATTCATGGGGAGATAAAGATATAGATCAAATCAACCCAAACTTAGATTTAAGACATGCAACATTAATAAAAATTAGATCCAAAAACACTTGAACTACTAGCTTCTCATATTACGATCAAAACACTTTTGCCAAATCCTGAGCCTACGGATCTTGAAGAACACCAACATTACATGAAATATGACATTATTGTCCAATTGCCAGTATCTACAGCCACTGGTTACTTGGTTACTACAAAACATGGCCATCAACCACTTTTACCTCTTTGAACGAAAATCCAGAATCTCAGCAACATGCGAGATACTCTCATTCACAGGCTGGGTGAAATATATATATACATATATGTAGTAGTGATCTTTTGAGAGATGAAACCATTTTAATTCTGAAATAGTTGAAAACTAATTAATCAAGAAACTAACAAGAGAATCATATACAGTTATCAACTGTAGAAACAATCAGAAAAACAACATAATAGTAACATTTACACCCAATGGTTCTTCTACCTGACAGCACAAGCCAAAAATTAACTTACCAAATACTACCTCCCATCCAAAATTAGAGATATTTTTAACTTTTTGAAGCAAATTTACAACATATTGACGTATAATTGTTAAAGGCTTAAAACAACAAATATATTGATTAGTATAATTTCTCTAGATAGTTTAAAATGGTTATATTTGTTTAAACTCTAAACGAATAAATTCGTGTGTATTTTAAATATTAGATTTTTGCAAATCAACTATAAAAAGTCAAAATGTATCTTTAAATTGATGTAGTAATGGATTGTGAATAATAATAAATTGTAAATTTACACCTCAAGATACCACTGCACCAGTTAGATCTACAACTGAATTCCTAAGGCAGAGATTGTCCATTAGTTTTTCACATTGCAAACTGGTGTGCCTCCAACGAACTAAATATAGAGGAAGCGAACAACCTGATAATTTAAATGTCAGGAAATGACTTTTTAAAAATATATATTGATTCTTTTCTTGCGTCATACGTATGTAAATATAAATATTATACATGAAAGAAGTGGACAAATACAATAAGTGCGTAATAATTACTTAAAAGAATAAGAACGCAAAAAAAATTGTTACCTAGTCAAATTTAAAATAAAGCAATTTAAGAGATCATAGTATTTAAGATAGCAAAGTAAAGGAATTTCATTGTGAAGTTTTAGGCTTTAGCTAAAGCTTGTAGGAACTAAACTTTATAACAAAGTCAAAAGAAGAGTAAACCATCTTACTTTTTCCCCACTCAGTGGCGAAGCCACATAGAGTGGTATGTGGTCAATAGCCTCCACTGGAAAAAATATTTGTTTTATAATGTAAGGTAAATTTTAAAATTTTAAAGTATTATATATAAATTGACCCCACTAAAATTTTATAAATTTTCTATTATACGGGGTCAAATTGAAAATTTATAACTTTGTCAATCAAATTTTAATCACATATGACTCATATCCTCTTAATATATGAATCTCTCTATAATATTTTAAACTTAATAATAATCTAATTTATATTATTTTTAAAAATAAATAATAAATTACTTACTTATGAACAATTGTGATTAAAAAAGTCTTATATGAGTCAATATAGTGTATATATATCATATATTATTATTCATTATATTTTTATTGTAATATAATATATATATATATATATATATATATATATATATATATATATATACTCGAAAGTATAAAGTATTAAAAAAAATTGGCTCGGGGGCGCTGCCCCCGAACCCCAACCAAATTATTTGTAGCTCAGAAATAATTTTGAACCCACTGACAAAAATTCATGGTTTCGCCGCTGTCCCCACTAAATGCTGCACCTTTAAGCTTATACATGAGACAGTGGCCCCCCATTCACGAAAATCAGTTTGATTGCAATACAAAACATGTGAAAAGGATGCTTCAAATCTTCCTTCTACCATTTTGAGATGCAGAAGAGTTTTATCCCTTCACATCTTCATCCACCTGCGAAGCCCTATCAGATTCATGTCTAACAGCATTAAAAATAGAATATAATTAACAACTTTATGTTCCAGAATAAAATGTTAGTACCACAAGTTTAGAGCAATAGTTGACTAGCCCCTTCAAATTCAAACAGGAGCAAAATATATGCTCACTATCACAAAAAGTGGCACTCGCAAATTTAAGAAAGTTTCAATTTGTTTCAATTTAACAAAATTTACGAACATATAAAAGTTATTTTTTCCATGTGTGTTTTTAGATTAGGAGCTTTTAACATGATAATACCCAAATCAATTGTACTTTTTGAAATAAACAAAGAGAGTATAAAAAATGAAACTTTTTGGGGAAGGGATGAATACATAACAATTATGTAGAAACCAAAATCTCTTTTTGCTAAATAGTTTTATTGCTCTTGCATTCTGCTAAATGATTATCCAATGATGCCAAAAAATATCAAAGAATCACAATTTTACAATATTAACACAAAATAGATTTTTATAATAATAAAATAGAAATTTGATTAGATAAAAATTATCTTATATTACTGTGAGTAGTTATCAAAATTTGTTTTAATAATGCTTAAAAAAATTAAAGGCAATATATTAACAATGCGTGTACCTTTTCCCTGAATTAAGAGCCTTGGTTATTCATATATGTTGATTTCTGATTTTGTAGTTGTAACAATGTTGATTATGTAGGAGGAGAAGGAAGGAATGGACACCAATCGCAACAGACATAGGAAAATAACACCCCACACCACCAGAGGAGAGAACCGGGTTAAAAAGCCCCGTGCTTTCTCCCCTCAAAACCAAAATATATCGTTTATTACATTAAAATTTTGATGACCCGCCATGCAAGCGCACCTGTCTTGGCAAAGGCCGTATCACATCATAACAGAATCCATTTTCCCCAATTGTCTACCCATAACAGAACCCCTTTTCCCTAACCCCAAATTACAAACCCTTACAAACTAAATTTAATATCGCAAGATTCCAAGTTATGAAAGATTAGGGTTCGTCGATTGTCTACCACCAGGAAACATCACAACGCAGCGCCTGCGACGAAACAATCACATCTTATTCTGAATTGAAACCTGCAAAAAAACTTCTGATACCTTTCATAGATGACGAAACAACTATAGAAAATATAACAATAAACAAAAAATCAAAGTATACGGTAGCAATCGATAAACCTCTAGTACCAAATTCTGTCGGTTTCAAAGCGCTGGTCTACACGATAAAGGAAAGGCGGGTACGTTGTACGGCATAATGTGTTTCTACCTGTATATATAGGATAGCTGGGGAGAGCGAATGGCTAGGATTGAGGGAATGAATTAAGGATCAACGGAGGTAAATTAACCTATTAGATTGAGTTGTTTTCTTGCGTTTCGTTTAACCGGTTGTAGACGCTGTCAATGAGTTGGCAATTTAGACATTAACGAATATAAATTAAACTCATGTTAAACTAATCTTCTGGGCACATTTATGTTTGTTTCGTCCATTCCAACGACATTTATCCTAAACTGGACTCATAACTGGCTCGGCCCAGTTACCTATGGGCCTTCACGTAAGAGCCTTGATAGCATAATCCTAAAATTCCTTTTTGTTTTATAAATTAAAATAAATTTCAGTGCACAACATAATTAAGGGACTGTTTAATAAAATTGAATGACTCAGTTCTGAATATTTAAGTAATCTGAATAAGTTGAATAAAATTAAATAAAAAAAAATTATTTGATGATTAATGTCTCAAACATCTGAATAACAGTCTTTTATTATTTTACCCCTCTTAAGTTATTTTAGTTTCTTACTTTATATGCATATTTAAAATTTTTATTTTCTCTTAAGGATATGAGCCTCTCTTTTTATATATAAAAAAATAAATTAAATAACCATAAAATACTTGTACCAAAATAATCATACAAAAATTTATGTTAATTTTAAATTAAAAAATATATTAAATTAAACGTATTTGATAATTAGTTATATAAAACAACTGAATGAATGTATTTTACCATTTGAACTATTTTGAATGGACTTTAAAACATGTAATGATAAATTTTATTTTATAAACTAAAATATATTATTATTTAAATATAATAATATAAAAAATAAATCAAAAGACCAAGTTGAAATGATATTATTTTGTGTAAAAGAGGAAGTATATACCGAATAAAACTCTTAAGTAAAATTAACATATTTTATAATTAAAGTATTAGAAACATTATACCCATTGTGACGACTTTAAGAACACATCAATGATCATTACTAGGGGTGAGCAATTCGGTTATATTCGAATCGATTCGGATATAATCGAATATCGAAATCTTCCAAATTTCACTATCCGAATAATTAACCAAACTAAGAAATAACTGAATTATCGAATACCGAATAACCAAATTTTCAATTTGTGACGCCCCCAAAATTAGGTATACATCACACATCTTGGATCACCAGATACATGGTACAAAATATAAATAAAACTTAATTATACAACTGTCGTGTAAAATACGACAAAACATAAGTTGTGAATTTAAATACAACACTTTCTTCTAAACAGGATTTAAACTCAAAATAAGTCCTCAATACATTTATTTTCATACTATTTCATAGAATAGCGAGGACTACTAATGCTATCATCTGAACCGTCACTCCGTTCCCCGACTAGTCCCCGCTACGTTCTCATTTCCTGAAGAGAACAATGAAAACAAAAGGGTGAGCTCAACTAACCCAGTAAGAAATATCATTTATGATTTAAAAGGTTTTTCATTACTTTTATCGCTGGGACTAAGCTTAATAATTAATTCACATCATCTATACACTACGGCCAAGTATATTCATTAGTATCACAACCACAAATTATCCATGCACTACGGGTCAAGGATATTCGTGTATTCATCAATGGTCATGATCATGTCAATAACTGTCCATCAATGCACTACGACCAATGAGGACTTTTACCACATCATTTGTAACATTACGGTCATGATTACACCGAATAATCCTTGGTTATAATCATACCAAGTCCATCTATGCACTACATGCCACAGATGACTTTCAACAAAATATAAACATGAGGATGATGACAATGATATAAGAATTCAATAAAACAAGTTCAAGAATTAATTAATTCAGGAACCAATAACGTCCAAATTGTCAACATGATACTGCTTTGTACAGTAAAATTCAAGAATGCTTAGAAGAATATTTCTATGAAAATATACTGGATGAAGCGCAAATATCGAGGATATTCCACTAATTTCATGGAGTATAAAAGCCAAAACTTTAACCAACTGAGTATAACAAAGAATGGAATAACAAAAGAAATCACCAAACATGCGATAGACCGCACAGACAGGTTATTCCAACATAATAATAAATAACGGAATCAGGTCATGCGTAAACGCACCGACAGGATATTCTGACAGAATAATAAATAATGGAACCAGGTCCGGCGTAAACGCACAGACAAGATATTCCGACAGAATAATAAATAATGGAACCAGGTCCGGCGTAAACGCACAGACAGGATATTCCGACAGAATAATAAATAATGGAACCAGGTCCGGCGTAAAACGAACAGACAGGATATTCTAACAGAATAATAAAGAAAGAAATAACAAAAGAATTTCACCAAGTATAGGGTAGCCCGCGTATACAGGTTATTTCAATAGAATAATAAAGAATGGAATAACAGAAGTTCTCTTCATGAATAAGAAAGATAGAATATCCTTTACGAGTACAACAAATAATATCCCTTACTATAAAAGAAACTTGATATCGGAGTAGTGAAGTAGCAGAATACTTTTCTTCTTTCTCTCTATAGTTTCTCTTTCTAGAGTTTCAGTGAATTCGTAAGAAAATAATGAAGGAATGAGCTTCTATTTCTAGAAAAATGGACTGCATAGTAACTAACTCATGAACGGTCTAGATTGATTTACTTTAATCTGACGGTCCATATTTAAAGCAAAATCTTTTAACTAAAATATAATATATTCTATTTATAATCTAATAAAACGAATAACTTTATAAAATATTTTACTATGCAAATACTATGCAGGCACTATGCAAACACTATGCAAATACTATGCATAATAAAATATAATATATTCTAATTATTGTCTAATAAAATAGATAATTTTATAAAAATATTCTGTTTTATATAAAAAGATTTTACTATTAGCCTAATAAAACAAATAACTTTATAAAAGTATTCTGTTTTATATAAAATTTTTTTCTGTTTTATTACATTAATAATACCAATAAAATAAAACTGAGTGACTTATCACGTAAGCTTCAATAATCAATACCGTGTGCTGCTATGCAACCATGCGTATTACTGTACTTTTACTACCGAGTAGTTCAACAGTATTAATAGTAAAACTTTCGCCGTTATTTTTATAAAGTATTTTTGTCGTTTTCTCAATTCGATAATAATTCCATTGTGGGGTCCACCAATGATTGTGTCATCGTACAAATATTTCCTGTTAACACGAATATTCCCCGACCAATCGAATATTATATAGCAACTTGCGTACTTTGTAAAATTTATAAATATTACCCACAACTATAACATTATATCAATTTCACTCCATAATATTCAAAAATGATATTTATAGAAAATTTATCTTTATTTATAAAAGTTGGGGTCTTACCACCTCCCCTTCTTATGAAATTTTACCCTCGAAATTAGGGTACGTACCTGGTATATCGAAGAGGTAATGATACCTTGACTTCATTTCAGATTCTAACTCACAGGTCATTTCCTCAACATCGTGGTTTCTCCACAAAACTTTGACTTGAGGTATAACCTTGGAGCGTAGAATATGTTCCTTCTTATCTAAGATTTGAACAGGAACCTCTTCATACGTTAAATCTTCTGCTATTTCGTCCGGTTCTAACTCAATAATGTGGTTCGGGTCTTCCACATATTTACGTAACATGGATATGTGAAAAATATTATGAACACGAGACATACTTGACGATAAAGCGAGTCTATAGGCCACAGTTCCTACTCGATCGAGGATTAAAAATGGGCCAATGAATCGAGGATTGAGCTTTCCTCTCTTTCCAAATCTCGTAACTCCTTTCCATGGAGCAACTCGTAACAACACATGATCTCCTATATCAAATTCCACGTTCTTTCAATGAAGATCAGCATAACTCTTTTGTCGATCTTGTGAGGTTTTTATACGTTGCCGGATCGTTTGAATCTTTTCCATAGTCATACGTACCAACTTCGGTCCTAAAAATGTTGCTTCACCCACCCATCCCAACATACTGGAGAACGACACTTTCTTCCATACAACGCCTCGAATGGAGCCATGTCAATACTTGCTTGATAACTGTTATTGTAGGAAAACTCCACTAATGGTAAGAACTTATCCCAACTTCCCTTGAAGTCAAGGACACAGAGTCTTAATAAATCTTCAAGAGTTTGAATAGTCCTCTCTGATTGTCCGTCCGTCTGGGGATGATATGCCGAACTAAATTGTAAATTCGTGCTTATAGCTTTTTGCAAACTAACCCGAAATCGTGAAGTGAATCTTGTGTCTCGATCAGAAACTATGGATACTGGCATACCATGCAGTCTTACAATCTCGTTTATGTACATACGAGCAAGACGTTCAAGTGTATAAGTTTCTCGTATTGGTAAGAAATGAGCAGACTTGGTCAACCTATCAACAATGACTCAAATTGCATAAATGCCTTGAGAAACCTTGGAAAGACCAGTAACGAAATCCATGGTAATGTTCTCCCACTTATATTCTGGAATTTCAAGTGGTTGCAATGGACTTTTTGGTACTTGATGCTCCGCTTTGACTCGTTGACAAGTTAGACATCTTGAGATAAACAGCGCTATCTCGCTCTTTATATTGCTCCACCAAAATGTATGACGAAGATAACGATATATTTTGGTACTCCCAGGATGGATTGCAAACGGTGTGTTGTGCGCCTCCATCATAATTTTATACTTTAAATCAAGGTCGTTAGGAACACAAAGTCTGGAGTTGACTCGAAGTATTCCTTCTTCATCGATTCTTGCTTCCGGCATAGCACCTTCTTGCACTTTCTTCCTCATATGCATCAGCTCCAGGTCTGTAGCTTAAGCAGCTTTAACTTTATCGATTAAAGTCGGTTCTACTTGTATATTCGCCATCATCACATGGGTCCCTGGAGTCTTTAACTCTATCTCCATCCTTTGCAAGTCACACAAAATGGGCCTTTGTGTTGACAGTATCGCACTCATACTTGCATATGATCTTCTACTCAATGCATCAGCTACCACGTTCGCTTTTCCAAGATGGTATTGGATGGTATGATCATAATCTTTCAACAGTTCCAGCCAACGTCGTTATCGCATGTTGAGTTCCTTTTGAGTGAAGAAATATTTGAGGCTTTTATGATCTGTAAAGATCTCCACTTTCTCCCCATACAAGTAATGCCTCCAAATTTTAAGTACGAAGACAACAGCTGCCAACTCTAGATCATGAGTAGGATAATTCTTCTCATATTCTTTGAGTTGTCTTGAGGCATAGGCTATGACTTTCCCATGTTGCATGAGAAAACATCCCAACCCTTTGCCCGAAGCATCACTGTAGATGACAAATCCCTTCGAGCCAGATGGTATTGTCAGAATAGGTACTGAAATGAGTCTCCTATTGAGTTCTTGAAAACTCTTCTCACATTCTTTGCTCCAACCAAACTTTGTATCTTTCCGAGTCAGCTGCGTTAATGGAGTAGCGATTCGAGAAAATCCTTCGACAAATCTCCGATAATAACCAGCTAAACCAAGAAAGCTACATACTTCGGTCACTGATTTAGGTTGTTCCCAGCTTTAAATTGCTTTAATCTTTGTCGGGTCAACAGATATTCTATGACCTGATATTACGTGCCCAAGGAATACTACTTCCTCAAGCCAGAACTCGCATTTCTTCAACTTAGCATAAAGCTTGTATTTACAAAGCTTTTGGAGTGTCAGCCTTAAGTGTTGCTCATGATCTTCACGGCTTTTGGAATAAATAAAGATGTCATCAATAAAGACAACCACAAAGTGATCCAAATATTCCTTGAATACTCGGTTCATCATATCCATGAAGGCAGCAGGAGCATTAGTCAATCCAAAAGACATGACTAAGAATTCATAATGCCCGTACCGAGTTCTGAAGGTAATCTTTGGAATATCCTCAGTTCTAACCTTCAGCTGATGATATCCCGAACGAAGATCAATTTTTTAAAAGAATTGTGCTCCTTGCAACTGGTCAAACAGGTCATCAATACGTGGCAATGGGTACCTATTTTTGATGGTGACATGATTTAATTCCCGATAATCAATACAAAGTCGCATACTCTCATCTTTCTTCTTCACGAATAAAACATGAGCACCCCAAGGAGAAGTACTAGGACGAATAAAGCCAATGTCTAACAATTCTTGCAGTTGGGTCTTTAACTCCTGAAGTTCAATAGGAGCCATTCGATATGGGGCTTTGGAAATGGGTTTTGTATCGGGTTCAAGATCGATACAAAATTCAATTTCACGCTCTGGGGGTAGGCCAGGAAGTTCTTCAGGGAATACGTCAGGAAATTCATTAACAATAGAAATATCATTCAAAACTGAAGTATTTTTGTTTAAATCCGTGACATGAGCTAAGAAAGCTTGACATCCGTTTTTTAATAAACGAATAGCTTTATGGCTTGAGATGACAGTGATTGATTTTAATGGTTTGGTTGTTTGAATTCGTATAATAGGTTGATTAGGAATATGAAAGCTAACAACCTTACGAAAACAATCAATATTTGCATGATGAGTAGTTAACCAACCAAAATTACATCAAATACAAGTATTTTCAAAGAAATAAGATCGACAGGTAATGTGAGGGTACCGATTTGAACCAAACAAGACTTATAAACAGTGGATGTAATGAAGGTTTCTCCCAACGGAGTTTCCATAGATAAGTCAAAGTCTAATTTCTCCGGAGTCAAATTTAATCGTTGAGCGCAAATATGAGAAATAAAAGAATGGGTAGAACCGGTATCAAATAAGGTATAGACTTCGCTAGAGTTTATGATAAGCTTACCCGTGATGACCTCGTTCGGGTTCCTTACTTTCTGGGAGGTCATAACAAACGCTCTCCCTTGCACTACCGATTTTGACTTTTCTAGGACGTCCTTTGGTGCCTCCATCCTAGCTGAACTTGTCTTTGGTGAACGACAAAATTGGGCTAGGTGACCATCTCTTCCACAATTATAACATGCTTTGGATGGCATCGCGCAGTTTGGACTGATGTGTCCCTCCCCTCCACATTTGAAGCATATGATCGGTGGTCGTTCTCCTTCCTTAACCACGGGTGCTGGTGCTAACGTCTTTCTATCATTGTTGAATCTCCTCTTCTTGAAATGTCCATTCTTATTGTTTTGGCTATGATTACCACTGAAGTGGTTACCATTTCTGGCCTGCTGATTCCCTCCACGCTTGTTGTCACCGCTTCGATGACTACTTTCACTGGTATTATCATTTTTCATGTTGCTCTCTTTTGGTTGCGTTGACTCGTTATCGCGCACCACTAACTGAGCCCTATTTACAACATCTGAATACAAACATAGTTTATCAGAAATAAGATGTTGACGTATCTCCGGCTTCAAACCTCTTAAAAACATCCGCGTCATTCTCTCTTCATTATCTACCAAGTGGGACGCAAACCGGGACAGGTCGGTAAACCTAGCTTCGTACTGCGACACGGTCATATTATTCTGCTCCAACTTAATGAATTCTACCTCCTTCATGTGACGAATACTTTCGGGAAAGTACTTGTCATTGAATAGTTCCTGGAACTTCTCCCAAGACATCTTCAGTGCGGCAGGTTGAGTACGCTTTGCAGATTCCCACCAGTAATCTGCCTCTTCCCGCAACATGAAGGTGGCAAAGGGAACCTTTTGCTCCTCGGAGCATCCCAAGACATCAAATATCTTGTTGATCTGCTTAATCCACATCTCCACCTTAAGTGGTTTTGGCTCTCCAAAAAACTCCGGTGGTCCCAGTTCTTTAAACTACTTGGCGGTGACGGTCCGAGAGTTGCCAATATTTCCACCTGCATTTTGGACAGGAGCCGCTTTCGCCTGTTGTTGCATGAATTGCATAAAGCCTCTGAACATTCCATCATTCATCATTTGGTCAGTGTTGCCGTTTGCATGAGGATTATCGCCTTCCTGATGCACATTATCCTGATTATTGATATATGGTGAATCAACGGTCGGCTGTGCTCCATTGTTATTCTCAACATTCTCGGATGTCATTTTTAAATACTGCCACAAAACAAGGGTTAAATAACATATCACATATTATCTCTATACTCTGATCAACCAATTAAATACCAAATTAACTTAGGTAGGTCATACTGGCGAAGGAATTCCCCGTCTCTCCCCTCCTAGTTCTAGTCTCACATCTTAGCCAGGGATCATATCCCTAAGCTCTGATACCAACTGTGACACCCCCAAAATTAGGTATACATCATCCATCTTGGGTCACCAGATACATGGTACAAAATACAAATAAAACTTAATTATACAACTGTCGTGTAAAATACGACAAAACATAAGCTGTGAGTTTAAATACAACACTTTCTTCTAAACAGGATTCAAACTCAAAATAAGTCCTCAATACATTTATTTTCACGCTATTTCATAGAATAGTGAGGACTACTAATGTTATCGTCTGAACCGTCACTCCGTTCCCCGACTAGTCCCCGCTACGTTCTCATTTCCTGAAGAGAACAATGAAAACAAAAGGGTGAGCTCAACTAGCCCAGTAAAAATATTATGACTAAGACAATGCAGAATAAATTATCATTAGCCTTCAACAGTGTTAAACTGATAAAATATAACAAACATCAAGTTTAACTGCAGCGGAACAAGCAATCCATTAAAAGAGTCAAATAGAGAATAAAATCTACTATCGTTTATGATTTAAAAGGTTTTTCATTACTTTTATCGCTGGGACTCAGCTTAATAAATAATTCACATCATCCCTGCACTACAGCCAAGGATATTTATTAGTATCACAACCACAAATTATCCATGCACTACGGGCCAAGCATATTCGTGTATTCATCAATGGTCATGATCATGCCAATAACTGTCCATCAATGCACTACGGCCAATGAGAACTTTTACCACATCATTTGTAACATTACGGTCATGATTATACCGAATAATCCCTAGTTATAATCATACCAAATCTATCTATGCACTACATGCCACAGATGACTGTCAACAAAATATAAACATGAGGATGATGACAATGATATAAGAATTCAATAAAACAAGTTCAAGAATTAATTAATTCAGGAACCAATAACGTCCAAATTGTCAACATGATACTGCTTTGTACAGTAAAATTCAAGAATGCTTAGAAGAATATTTCCATGAAAATATACTGGATAAAGCGCAAATATCAAGGATATTCCACTAATTTCATGGAGTATAAAAGCCAAAACTTTAACCAACTAGGTATAATAAAGAATGGAATAACAAAAGAAATCATCAGGCATGCGATAGACCATACAGACAGGTTATTCCAACATAATAATAAATAACGGAATCAGGTCATGCGTAAACGCACCGACAGGATATTCCGACAGAATAATAAATAATGGAACCAGGTCCGGCGTAAACGCACAGACAGGATATTCTGACAGAATAATAAATAATGGAACCAAGTCCGGCATAAATGCACAGACAGGATATTCCGACAGAATAATAAATAATGGAACCAAGTCCGGCGTAAACGAACAGACAAGATATTCCGACAGAATAATAAATAATGGAACCAGGTCCGGCGTAAAACGCACAGACAGGATATTCCAACAGAATAATAAAGAAAGAAATAACAGAAGAATTTCACCAAGTATAGGGTAGCCCGCGTATACAGGTTATTCCAACAGAATAATAAAGAATGGAATAACAGAAGTTCTCTTCATGAATAAGAAAGAAAGAATATCCTTTACGAGTACAACAAATAATATCCCTTACCATAAAAGAAACTTGACATCGGAGTAGTGAAGTAGCAGAATACTTTTCTTCTTTCTCTCTAGAGTTTCTCTTTCTAGAGTTTCAGTGAATTCGTAAGAAAATAATGAAGGAATGAGCTTCTATTTATAGATAAATAGACTATATAGTAACTAACTCATGAACGGTCTAGATTGATTTACTTTAATCTTACGGTCCATATTTAAAGCAAAATCTTTTAAATAAACTATAATATATTCTATTTATAATCTAATAAAACGAATAACTTTATAAAAGATTTTACTATGCAAACACTATGCAGGCACTCTGCAAACACTATGCATAATAAAATATAATATATTCTAATTATTGTCTAATAAAACAGATAACTTTATAAAAGTATTCTATTTTATATAAAAAAATTGTACTATTAGCCTAATAAAATGAATAACTTTATAAACCAACTGTGGCGCCCCCAAAATTAGGTATACATCATCCATCTTGAGTCGCCAGATACATGGTACATAATTCAAATATAACTTAATAATACAACTGTTGTGTACAATACGACAAAATATAAACTGTGAGTTTGAATACAAATATTGTCTTCTAGAGAGTATCCATACTCAAAAGGAGTCCTCATTACAATTATTATCACACTATTACATAGAATAGTGAGGACTACTAATGCTATCATCTGGTCCATCACTCTATTTTTCGACTCGTCCCAACTATATTCTCATTTCCTGAAGAGAACAGTGAAAGAAAGGGTGAGCTCAACTAGCCCAGTAAGAAATATTATGACTAAGATAATGCATAATAAATTATCATTAGTCTTCAACAATATTAAACTGATAAAATACAATAGACATCAAGTTTAACTACAGCGGAACCAGCAATCAATTAAAAGAGTCAAGTAGAGAATAAAATCTACTATCTTTTATGATTTAAAAGGTTTTTCATGACTTTTATCATTGGAACTCAGCTTAATAAATAATCCACATCATCAAATCACCCCTACACTACGGCCAAGGATATTCTTTAGTATCACGACCACGAATTATCCATGTACTACGGCTAAAGATAATCATGTTTTCATCAACGATCCTGATCATGCCATTAAACAATTCATCTTTGCACTACGGCCAAAGAGAATCCATAGCCATAATCATACCAAAAATTGTCTATCAATGCACTACGGGCCAATGAGGACTTTTTCCATATCATTTGTAACATTACAGTCGTGATTACACCGAATAATCCCTGGTCATAATCATACCAATTCCATCTATGCACTACAGGCCATAGATAACTTTCAACAAAATATAAACATGAAGATGATGACAATGATATAAGAATTCAATAAAACAAGTTCAAGAATTAATTTATCTAGGAACTGATAACGTTCAAATTGTCAACATGATACTGCTTTGTAGAGTAAAATTTTTGAATGCTCAGAAGAATATTTCCATGAAAAGATACTGGATGAAGAGCAAATATCAAGGATATTCCACTAATTTCATGGAGTATAGAAGTCAAAGTTTTAACCAACTGAGTATAATAAAGAATGGAATAACAAAAAAAATTACCATGCATGCGGTCCATATTTAAAGCAAAATCTTTTAAAAAAATATAATATATTCTATTTATAATCTAATAAAACGAATAACTTTATAAAAAATTTTATTATGCAAACACTATGCAGACACTATTCAAACACTATGCATAATAAAATATAATATATTCTAATTATTGTCTAATAAAACAGATAACTTTATAAAAGTATTCTATTTTATATAAAAAGATTTTACTATTAGCCTAATAAAACGAATAACTTTATAAAAGTATTTTGTTTTATATAAAAAGCTTTTCTGTTTTATTACATTAATAAAACTAATAAAATAAAACTGAGTGACTTATCACGTAAGCCTTAATAATCAATACCGTATGTTACTATGCAACTACACGTATTACTGTACTTTTACTACCGAGTAGTTCAACAGTATTAACGGTAAAACTTCTGTCATTATTTTTATAAAATATTTTTGTCTTTTTCTCAATCCAACAATAATTTTGTTATGGGGTCCACCAATAATTGTGTCGTCGTACGAATATTTCCTGACAAAAATAATATTCCCCGACCAATCGAATATAATACAACAACTTGCATACTTTACAAAATTTATAAATATTACCCACAACTATAACATTATATCAAATTCACACCATAATATTCAAAAAAATATTTCGAGAAATTTAAATCTTTATTCGTAAAATCTGGGGTCTCACAATCACCCCTCCTTATGAAATTTCGCCCTCGAAATTTACGTACGCACTTGATATGCCAAAGAGGTGAGGATACCTTGACTTCTCTTCAAATTCTAACTCTTGAGGTATAACCTTTGAGCGTCGAATATGATCCTTCTTATCCAAGATGTTAACACGTATCTCCTCATACATTAAATCTTCTGCTATCTTGTCCGATTTAAAATTAATAATGTGGTTTGGGTCGTCCACATATTTACGTAATATCGATACAAAAAGCGTTCTGAGCACGCAACATACTTGGCGATAAAATGAGTCTATAAGCCACAGTTCCTACTTGATCGAGGATTTCAAATGGGCCAATTAAATCGAGGGTTGAGATTTTCTCTCTTCGTCGATTCTTGCTTCTAGAATAACGCCCTCTTTAACCTTCTTCTTCATATTCATCAGCTCTGAGTATGTAGCTTGAGCGGTTTTAACTTTATTAATTACAGTCGATTCTAATCGTATATTCGATATCTTCACGTGGGTTCGTATATTCGCACTTGTAACCACATACGATCTTCTACTCAATGCGTAAGCTACCACGTTCGTACTTTCACGATGATATTGAATGGTACGATCGTAATCTTTAACAGCTCGAGCCAACGTCTTTGGCGCATGTTACGTTCGTTTTAAGTAAAGAAATATTTGAGGGTTTAAGAAATGGGTTTTGTACTGGGGTCAATACAAAATTCAATTTTACGCTCTAGGGTAGGCCAAGAAGTCTTCAATAATACGTCAGAAAATTTATTAACAATAAAAATATCATTCAAAATTGTGACACATTATTTATCATTATGTTTGGGTGAATATTTGGAAACGATTGGTTAACTACTCATCATGCTTTTTGTAAGGTTGTTAGTTTTCATACTCCTAACCAACCTGTTATGCAAATTCAAAGTAACCAAATCACTAAAGTCAATAATTGTCATATCAAGCCATAAGTAAAGAGCCCCAATCCTTTCGTTGTTGGCTTTCTTGTGTTGAATGCACCGAAGCCAGATTTTCTGTAGACGACATCGTGAATGACGATGGCAAGTTGATAGGTATCAATGTGACGTGTTATCCAAGTCTTGGATGAGGGTCACAGTTTTGAACGATATTTCTATTGTTAATAAATTTTCTGACGTATTCGTGAAGACTTCTTAGCCTACCCCAAAGCGTAAAATCAAATTTTGTATTGACCCCAGTATAAAACTCATTTCTTAAACCCTTAAATATTTCTTCAACTAAAATGAACGTATTATGCGCCACAGACATTGGCTCGAGCTGTTGAAGATTACGATCGTACCATTCAATATCATCGTAGAAAAGCAAACGTAGTAGCTGATGCGTTGAGTAGAAGATCGTATGCGAGTGAGATGTTGTTAACACAAAGACCCATTTCATATAACTTATAAATGATGAAGATAGAGTTAAAGACTCTAGGGACCCACGTGAAGATAACGAGTATATGATTAGAATCGACTTTAATCGATAAAGTTAAAACCGCTCAAGCTACATACTCAGAGCTGATGAATATGAAGAAGAAGGTTCAAGAGGGCGTTATTCTAGAAGCAAGAATCGACGAAGGGAGAAAATCTCAACCCTCGATTTAATTGGCCCATTTGAAATCCTCGATCAAGTAGGAATTGTGGCTTATAGACTCGTTTTATCGCCAAGTATGTTACGTGTTCAGAACATTTTTTTTCGTATCGATATTACGTAAATATGTGGACTACCCGAACCACATTATTAATTTTAAACCGGACGAGATAGCAGAAGATTTAACGTATAAGGAGATACGTGTTAACATTTTGGATATAAAGGATCATATTCGACGCTCAAAGGTTATACCTCAAGAGTTAGAATTTGAAGTGAAGTCAATGTATCCTCACCTCTTTGGCATATCAAGTGCGTACATAAATTTCGAGGGCAAAATTTCATAAGGAGGGGAGATTGTGAAACCCCGGATTTTATGAATAAAGATTTAATTTTTTCGAAATATTTTTTAAATATTATGGTGTGAATTTGAGATAATGTTATAGTTGTGGGTAGTATTTATAAAATTTACAAAGTATGCAAGTTGTTGTATTATATTCGATTGGTTGGGGAATATTATTTTTGTCGGGAAATATTCGTACAACGGCACAATTATTGGTGGACCCCACAACGGAATTATTGTCGGATTGAGAAAACGACAAAAATATTTTATAAAAATAACGGCGGAAGTTTTACCGTTAATACTGTTGAACTACTCGGTAGTAAAAGTATAGTAATACGTGTGGTTGCATAGTAACATACGATATTGATTATTGAGGCTTACGTGATAAGTCACTTAGTTTTATTTTATTGGTATTATTAATGTAATAAAACAGAAAAGCTTTTTATATAAAACAGAATACTTTTATAAAGTTATTCGTTTTATTAGGCTAATAGTAAAATCTTTTTATATAAAACAGAATACTTTTATAAAGTTATCTATTTTATTAGACAATAATTAAAATATATTATATTTTATTATGCATATTGTTTGCATAGTATTTGCATAATAAAATCTTTTATAAAGTTATTCGTTTTATTAGATTATAAATAGAATATATTTTATTTTATTTAAAAGATTTTACTTTAAATATGGACCGTCAGATTAAAGTAAATTAATCTAGACCGTTCATGAGTTAGTTACTATGCAGTCTATTTTTCTATAAATAGAAGCTCATTCCTTCATTATTTTCTTACGAATTTTCTGAAACTCTAGAGAAAGAAATTATATAGAGAGAGAAGAAAAGTATTCAGCTACTTCACTACTCCTATATCTAGTACTATTCCTTTCAAGGTAAGGGATATTATTTGTTGTACTCGTAAAGGGCATTCTTTCTTTCTTATTCATGAAGAGAACTTCTGTTATTCTATTATTTATTATTCTGCTGGAATAATCAGTATACGCGGACTACCCTATACTTGGTGACATTCTTCTATTATTCCGTCTTTATTATTATTCTGTTAGAATATCCTGTCTGTGCGTTTTACGCTAAACCAGGTTCTGTCCTTACTATTATTCTGTTGGAATATCCTGTCTGTGCGTTTTACGCCGGACCTGGTTCCATTATTCATTATTCTGTTGGAATATCCTGTCTGTGCGTTTTACACCAGACCTGGTTCCGTCTTTATTATTCTGTTAGAACATCCTGTCGGTGCGTATTACGCCTGACCTGGTTCCGTTATTTAGTATTATGTTGGAATAACATGTCTATGCGAAGTACCGCATGCATGGTGATTTCTTTTGTTATTCCATTCTTTATTATTCTGTTGGAACATCCTGTCGGTGCGAATTTTGCCTGACCTAGTTCCGTTATTATTATTCTATTGGAACAACCTGTCTATGCGAAGTACCGCATGCATGGTGATTTCTTTTGTTATTCCATTCTTTATTATTCTGTTGGAATATCCTATCGGTGCAAATTTTGCCTGACCAAGTTCCGTTATTATTATTCTATTGGAATAACCTGTCTATGCGAAGTACCGCATGCATGGTGATTTCTTTTATTATTCCATTCTTTATTATACTCAGTTGGTTAAAACTTTAACTTCTATACTCCACGAAATTAGTGGAATATCCTTGATATTTGCGCTTCATCCAGTATCTTTTCATGAAAATATTCTTCTGAGCATTCTTAAATTTTATTCTACAAAGAAGTATCATGTTGACAATTTGGACGTTATCAGTTCCTAGATAAATTAATTCTTGAACTTGTTTTATTGAATTCTTATATCATTGTCATCATCCTCATGTTTATATTTTGTTGAAAGTCATCTATGGCCTGTAGTGCATAGATGGACTTGGTATGATTATGACCAGGGATTATTCGATGTAATCATGACCGTAATATTACAAATGATGTGAAAAAAGTCCTCATTGGCCCGTAGTGCATTGATGGACAATTTTTGGTATGATTATGGCTATGAATTCTCTTTGCCCGTAGTGCAAAGATGAATTGTTTTATGGCATGATCAGAACCGTTGATAAAAACATGATTATCTTTAGCCGTAGTGCATGGATAATTCGTGGTCGTGATACTAAAGAATATCATTGGCCGTAGTGCAGGGGTGATTCGATAATGTGGATTATTTATTAAGCTAAGTCTCAGCGATAAAAGTCATGAAAAACCTTTTAAATCATAAAAGATAGTAGATTTTATTCTCTACTTGACTCTTTTAATGGATTGCTGGTTCCGCTGTAGTTAAACTTGATGTCTATTGTATTTTATCAGTTTAACATTGTTGAAGACTAATGATAATTTATTATGCATTATCTTAGTCATAATATTTCTTACTAGGCTAGTTGAGCTCACCCTTTCTCTCACTGTTCTCTTTAGGAAATGAGAATATAGTTGGGACGAGTCGGGAAACGGAGTGATGGACCAAATGATAGCATTAGTAGTCCTCACTATTCTATATATTAGTGTGATAATAATTGTAATGAGGACTCCTTTTGAGTTTGTATACTTTCTAGTAGACAATATTTGTATTCAAACTCACAATTTATGTTTTGTCGTATTGTACACGACAGTTGTATTATTAAGTTGTATTTAAATTCTGTACCATGTATCTGGCGACTCAAGATGGGTGATGTATACCTAATTTTGGGGGCGTCACAGTTGGTATCAAAGCTTAGGGATATGATCCCTGGCTAGGATGTGAGAATAGAATTAGGAGGGGAGAGACGGATAATTCCTTCGCTAGTATGACCTACCTAAGTTTATTTGGTATTTAATTGGTCGGTCAGAGTATAGGAATAATATGTGATAGGTTAATTAACCCTTGTTTTGTTGCAGTATTTGAAAATGACATCTGAAAATGTTGAGATAAGCAATGGAGCACAGGAGACCGTTGAGTCTCCACAGATCAATAATCAGGACAATGTACAACAGGAATATAATAATCCTCATGTAAACAACAACACTGATCTATTGACGAACGACGGTACGTTTAGGAGTTTATTAGAATTCATGTAACATCAGGTGAAGGCGGCTCCTGTTCATAATGCAGGTAAAAATAATGGCAACCCACGGTTGGTCACCGCTAAGCAATTCAAGGAGCTGGGACCACCGGAGTTTTTGGAAAAGCTAGAACCACTTAAGGTGGAGACGTGGTTAAAGCAGATCACCAAGATATTTGATGTCTTGGGATGCTCCAAGGAGCAAAAGGTTCCCTTTGCCACCTTTATGTTGCGTGAAGAGACAGATCGCTGGTGGGAATCTGTAAAACGTACCCAGCCTGACGCACTCAAGATGGCTTGGGAGAAGTTCCAAGAGCTGTTCAATGACAATTACTTTCCCAAAAGCATTCGTCACATGAAGGAGCTGGAATTTATCAAGTTGGAGCAAAACAACATGACCGTGTCGCAGTACGAAGCCAAGTTTTTTGAGTTGTCCCGATTTGCGTCCCACTTGGTTGATAATGAAGAGAGAATGAAGCAGATGTTTTTAAGAGGTTTGAAGCCAGAGATACGTCAATATCTTATTTATCATAAACTGTGTTTGTATTCAGATATTGTAAAAAGGTCTCAGTTAGTGGAGCGCGATAACGAGTCAACACAACCAAAAGAGAGTAGCCGGCAAAATGATAATACCGGTGATAACAGTCATCAAAGCGGTGACAATAAACATGGAGGGAATCAACATGCCAGAAATGGTAACCACTTCGGTGGTAATCATGGTCAAAACAATAAGAATGGATATTTCAAGAAGAGGAGATTCAACAATGATAGAAAGACATCAGCACACCAGCACCCGTTGTTAAGGAAGGAGAACGACCACCTATCATATGCTTCAAATGCGGAGGGGAGGGACACATCAGTCCAAACTACGCGATGCCATTCAAATGTTATAATTGTGGAAGAGAAGGTCACTTAGCCCAATTTTGTCGTTCACCGAAGACAAGTTCAGCTAGGATGGAGGCACCAAAGGCTGTCCCAGAAAAGTCAAAGTCGGTAGTTTAAGAGAGAGCATATTTTTTTTTGTGACGAGGAACCTGAATAAAATTATCACGGGTATGTTAGTCATAAACTCTTTTGAAGTCTATACCGTGTTAGATACCGGTTTTACTCACTCTTTTGTTTCACCTAGTTATGTTTAATGTTTCAACTTAACTCCGGAGAAGCTAGACTTTGATATATCTGTTTAAACTCAGTTGGGAGAAACCTTCGTTACGTCCACTATTTATAAATCTTGTGCAAATCAACACTTTCACATTACCTGTCGATCGTATCTCTTTGAAAATACTTGCCTTTGATGTGATTTTAAGAATCGATTGGTTAACTACTCATCATGCTTTTCGTAAGGTTGTTAGCTTTCATATCCTAACCAACCTGTTATGCGAATTCAAGCAACCAAACCCCTAAAGTCAATCATTGACATATCAAACCATAAGTAAAAAGTCCTGAGCCTTTATCTAGTGACTTCCTTGTGTGGAATGCACCGAAGCCAGACTTTCTGTAGGCGACGTCGTGAATGATGATGGCAAGTTGATAGGTATCAATGTGACATGTTATCCAAGTCTTGGATGAAGGTCACAGTTTTGAACGATATTTCTGTTGTTAATAAATTTCCTGACGTATTCGTGAAGACTTCTTAGCTTACCCCAGAGCGTGAAATCGAATTTTGCATTGACCCCAGTACAAAACCCATTTCTTAAACCCTTAAATATTTCTTCAACTAAAATGAACGTATTATACGCCACAGACGTTGGCTCGAGCTGTTGAAGATTACGATCGTACCATTCAATATCATCGTGGAAAGGCAAACGTGGTAGCTGACGCATTGAGTAGAAGATCGTATGTGAGTGAGATGTTGTCAACACAAAGACTCATTTCGTATAACTTATAAATGATGAAGATAGAGTTAAAGACTCTAGGGACCCACGTGAAGATAACGAATATACGATTAGAATCGACTTTAATCGATAAAGTTAAAGCCGCTCAAGCTACATACTCAGAGCTGATGAATATGAAGAAGAAGGTTCAAGAGGGCGTTATTCTAGAAGCAAGAATCGGCGAAGGGAGAAAATCTCAACCCTCGATTTAATTGGCCCATTTGAAATCTTCGATCAAGTAGAAATTGTGGCTTATTGACTCGTTTTATCACTAAGTATGTTGCGTGTTCAGAACATTTTTTTTCGTATCGATATTACGTAGATATGTGGACGACCCGAACCACATTATTAATTTTAAACCGGACGAGATTGCAGAATATTTAACGTATGAGGAGATACATGTTAACATTTTGTATAAAAAGGATCATATTCGACGCTCAAATGTTATACCTCAAGAGTTAGAATTTGAAGTGAAGTCAAGGCACCCTCACCTCTTTGGCATATCAAGTGCGTACGTAAATTTTGAGGGTAAAATTTCATAAGAAGGGGAGATTGTGAAACCCCATATTTTATGAATAAGGATTTAATTTTTTTGAAATATTTTTTAAATATTATGGTGTGAATTTGAGATAATGTTATAGTTGTGGGTAGTATTTATAAATTTTGCAAAGTATGCAAGTTGTTGTATTATATTCGATTGGTCGGGGAATATTATTTTTGTCGGGGAATATTCGTACGACGGCTCAATTATTGGTGGACCCCACAACGGAATTATTGTCGGATTGAGAAAACGACAAAAATATTTTATGAAAATAACGGCAGAAGTTTTACCGTTAATACTGTTGAACTACTCGGTAGTAAAAGTACAGTAATACGTGTGGTTGCATAGTAGCATACGGTATTGATTATTGAGGCTTCCATGATAAGTCACTCAGTTTTATTTTATTGGTAGTATTAATGTAATAAAACAGAAAAGCTTTTTATATAAAATAGAATACTTTTATAAAGTAATTCGTTTTATTAGGCTAATAGTAAAATATTTTTATATAAAATAGAATACTTTTATAAAGTTATCTATTTTATTAGACAATAATTAGAATATATTATATTTTATTATGCATAGTGTTTGCATAGTGTCTGCATAGTATTCGTATAGTAAAATCTTTTATAAAGTTATTCGTTTTATTAGATTATAAATAGAATATATTATATTTTATTTAAAAAAATTTGCTTTAAATATGGACCGTCAGATCAAAGTAAATCAATCTAGACCATTCATGAGTTAGTTACTATGCAGTCCATTTTTCTATAAATAGAATCTCATTCCTTCATTATTTTTTTACGAATTCACTGAAACTCTAGAGAGAGTAATTATAGAGAGAGAGAGAAGAAAAGTATTCTGCTACTTCACTACTCCTATATCCAGTACTCTTCCTTTCAAGGTAAGGGATATTATTTGTTGTACTCGTAAAGGGTATTCTTTCTTTCTTATTCATGAAGAGAACTTTTGTTATTCCATTCTTTATTATTCTGCTGGAATAACCAGTATACGCAGACTACCCTATACTTGGTGACATTCTTCTATTATTCTATCTTTACTATTACTCTGTTGGAATATCATGTCTATGCGTTTTACGCCGGACCTGGTTTCATTATTTATTATTCTGTCGGAATATCCTGTCTGTGCGTTTTACGCCGGACCTGGTTCCATTCTTTATTATTCTGTTGGAATATCCTGTTTGTGCGTTTTACGCCGAACCTGGTTCCGTTATTTATTATTCTGTTGGAATAACCTGCCTGTGCGGTCTATCGCATGTATGGTGATTTCTTTTGTTATTTCATTCTTTATTATACTCAGTTGGTTAAAACTTTGACTTCTATACTCCATGAAATTAGTGGAATATCCTTGATATTTACGCTTCATCCAGTATCTTTTTATGAAAATATTCTTCTGAGCATTCTTGATGTACTCATATTGTCTAAATAATACTAAGATGGGCGATGTATACCTATTCATGAACGGTCTGTAGTGTATTCCGTTGTCCTCTTCTATAATCTTGAGCGTATTTATTTAGAGTTTAAGAAAGCTTTGAGCGTAGTGCAAGTTTTCTTCGAGTATATCCTCGCCCTACCAGTCGGAATACTCTTCTTTCAAAGATAAGGGATATTATTTGTGGTACCCGTAAGGGGTATTATTTCTTTTGTATTCATGAAGAGAACTTCTGTTATTCTATTCTTTATTATTCTGTTGGAATAACCTGTATACGCAAACTACCCTATACTTGGTTAAATTCTTCTGTTATATCATTCTTTATTATTATGTTGGAATAACCTGTTTATGCGAAGTACCGTATACATGGTGAAATTCTTCTATTATTCCGTTCTTTATTATTCTGTCAGAATATCCTGTTTGTGCGTACTACGCCTGACCTGGTTCCATTAATTATTATTCTGTTGGAATAACCTATCTGTGCGGTCTATCGCATGCATGGTGATTTCTGTTGTTATTCCATTCTTTAATATTTTGTTGGAATATCCTCTCGGTGCGAATTTCGCCTGACTTGGTTCCTTTCTTTATTATTCTGTCGGAATATCCTGTCTGTGCGTTTACGCATGACCTGGTTCCATTCTTTATTGTTCTATTGGGAATAACCTGTCTGTGCAGTCTATCACACGTATTGTGAATCCTTCTGTTATTCTATTCTTTATTATTCTGTTGGAATAACCTGTCTATGTGGATTACCACATGCATGGTGAATGATCCTTTGTATTCATTCCTCATTAAATTGTGGAAATGATCTGTATATGTGGATTACCGCATGGCGGACGAAAATCCATTTGCAATTTTATATATTCTATTATACTCAGTTGGTTAAAGTTTTAGCTTCTATACTCCATGAAATTAGTGAAATATCCTTGATATTTGCGCTTCATCTAGTATCTTTTCATGGAAATATTTTTCTGAGCATTCTTAAATTTTACTCTACAAATAAGTATCATGTTGACAATTTAAACGTTATTGGTTCCTGAATAAACTAATTTTTGAACTTGTTTTATTAAATTATTATGTCATTATCATCATCTTCATGTTTATATTATGTTGAAAGTCATCTATGGCCTGTAGTGCATAGATGAACTTGGTATGATTATGATCGGGGATTATTCGGTATAATCATGACCGTAATGTTACAAATGATGTGGTAAAAGTCATCTTTGGCCCGTAGTGCATAGATGGACTTGGTGTGATTATGACCAGGGATTATTCGGTATAATCATGACCTTAATGTGATGAATGATGTGGTAAAAAAAATCCTCATTGGCCGTAGTGCATTGATGAATAGTTTTTGGTATGATTATGGCTATGGATTCTCTTCGGCCAAGGATGCAAAGATGAATTATTTTATGGCATGATCATGACCGTTGATGAAAACACGATTATCTTTGGCCCGTAGTGCATGGATAATTCGTGGTCGTGATACTAATGAATATCATTGGCCTGTAGTGCAGGGATAATTCGATGATGTGGATTAATTATTGAGATGAGTCTCAACGATGAAATATTAATTCATGGATGTGATAATAATGAATATCTTTGGCCGTAGCACATGGATAATTCATGGATGTGATACTAACGAATATCATTGGCCTTAGTGCATGGATAATTTGAAGGTGTGAATTATTTATTAAGCTGAGTCTCAGCGATAAAATATTGGTTATACACTTTTAATTTGTAGAAGATAGTAGATATCATGCTCTACTTGACTCTTCTAAAATACAGCTGTATGTCTTTGGCCGTAGTGCAAAAATGAATTTATTAGTATGATTATAAACAAGAATTGTGATTTGGTATAACCATGATTTTTGATGTTTCAGGTGAATATAGGTGATGAAAATTATCTTCGTCCTGGGTGCGAAGAGGAATTTTGAATCACAATTATGATTATGAGTTATTCATATGATTGTGGACAGGAATTGTTGATTGATGTTACAGGGATAAAACATTATTGGTGGACTTTTAACATGGAGAAGATAATAGACCTAATGGTCTATTTGACTCTTCTAATGGATTGCTCGTTCCGCTGCAACTATGGTTGAAAAGTTTTATCAGCTACCATATGTTCTAAATCTCTGATTTATTAATGATGAAGGCTATTGATGATGTAAATTAGCTTTAATTATGATATTCTTTACTAGGCTAGTTGAGCTCACCCTTTTGCTTTCATTGTTCTCTTCAGGAAGTGAGAACGCAGCAGGGACTAGTCGGGGAACGGAGTAACGGTCCAGATGATATCATTAGTAGTCCTCACAATTCTATAAAATAGTGTGACAGCTGTGGAGGTTCTCCCTAACAAGTATAGAAAAGTGTGTTGTATTCTATACATCATTTAGTAGTTATATTTGGTGAATCAAATAGGGTGAGGCGAACCCAACTTTGGAAGGGTGTTTTGTCACTATTATACAAGATGTCTAATAACATACAACCTCGTGTTCTCATAAGACATGGTTGTGCACATCCACTTGCTGAATATATCTACGAGCACTATCTATATGATCTTGGAGTTTGTTTGAAATATAATTTTCACTTGGAGACAACGGAGATATTTATATGTCAAGAGAAGACTCACCATTGGAAAGAAGATGATAGTAATCTTCTTGTTTTTCTTTGGGAACTTTTGGGACAACCAAGGATAATTCTATGGACATATGATATCTATCATAACCTAGACGTATGGCCTCCCATGTACGAAGGTTTTCTTGAGCACTTCCCAAAGATTTTAATTTCTAAAACAGTTTTTGACTATACTTTTATGTAAAGTATCATTGTAAGGTTGTGGTCAAGGTACCATGAGAGTTACATACATTTGTATTAAAACTCATAGTTAACTGTGGTCGTATTCTATACGACAGCTCAACAATTGTATAAATGAAGTTGTATTTGAATTTTGTACCATGTATCTGGCAACCCAAGATGAGTGATGTATACCTATTTTTGGAGGCATCACAGTTGGTATCAAAGCTTAGGGATATGGTCGCTGGCGGAGATATGAGTCTAGAACTAGGAGGGGAGAGACGATTTATATATACTTCGCTAGTGTGTGACTTACCTAAGCTGAAATTGTTTAATTGATAAGTTGACAAATTATGATATGTCAATTAACCTTTGTTTTGAAGCTATATTCTAGAATGATATCTGAAATACAAAAGATAAGAAATGGGAAAATCATGATAGCGAGGAAATTACCGGGAAGGTACAATCTGAAAAGAAAGCAAGGTATTCTCATCTCTTCGAATATCAGGTACGTACGTAAATTTTGAAGGCGAAATTTCATAAGGAGGGGTGATTGTGAGACCCCGAATTTTATGAAATAAAAGTATTTAATTTTTCTATTTTGGTAAATAGTTAAATTTATAAAAGTTTAAAGTCAAGGGTAATATGTGAAATTTTTTTTTTGCAAAGTAAGCAAGTTGATATAAAATATTCGTTGTGAAGGGGAATATTCGATTAGTCGGGGAATATTCATACGACGGTACAATCATTGGTGGACCCCACAACGAAATTATTATCGGATTGAGAAAACGACAAAAATATTTTTATAAAAATAACGGTGGAAGTTTTACCGTTAACTGTTGAAACACCCGGTGTTAAAAGTACAGTAATACGCGTGGTTGCATAGTAGCACACAGTATTGATTATTGATGCTTACGTGATAAGTCACTCAGTTTTATTTTATTGGTATTATTAATGTAATAAAACAGAAAAGCTTTTTATATAAAACAGAATACTTTTATAAAGTTATTCGTTTTATTAAGCTAATAGTAAAAATTTTTTATATAAAACAGAATACTTTTATAAAGTTATCTGTTTTATTAGACAATAATTAGAATATATTATATTTTATTATGCATAGTATTTGCATAGTGCCTGTATAGTATTTGCATAGTAAAATCTTTTATAAAGTTATTCGTTTTATTAGATTATAAATAGAATATATTATATTTTATTTAAAAGATTTTCCTTTAAATATGAACCGTCCGATTAAAAGTAAATCAATCTAGACCGTTCATGAATTAGTTACTATGCAGTCCATTCTTCTATAAATAGAAGCTCATTCCTTCATTATTTCTTACGAATTTACTGAAACTCTAGAGAGAGAAACTATTGAGAGAGTTCTTCTTCTATAATCTTGAGCGTATTTATTTAGAGTTTAAGAAAGCTTTGAGCGTAGTTCAAGTTTTCTTCGAGTATATCCTCGTCCTACCAGTCGGAATACTCTTCTTTCAAAGGTAAGGGATACTATTTATGGTACCCGTAAAGGGTATTATTTCTTTTGTATTCATGAAGAGAACTTCTGTTATTCCATTCTTTACTATTCTGTTGGAATAACCTATATACGCGAACTACCCTATATTTGGTTAAATTCTTCTGTTATATCATTCTTTATTATTATGTTGGAATAACCTGTTTATGCGAAGTACCGTATACATGGTAAAATTCTTCTATTATTCCGTTCTTTATTATTCTGTCGAAATATCATGTTTATGCGTACTACGCCTGACCTGGTTCCATTAATTATTATTCAGTTGGTATAACCTATATGTGCGGTCTATCGCATGCATGGTGATTTATGTTGTTATTCCATTCTTTAATATTTTGTTGGAATATCCTCTCGGTGCGAATTTCGTCTGACCTGGTTCCGTTCTTTATTATTCTGTCGGAATATCCTGTATGTGCATTTACGCATGACCTGGTTCCATTCTTTATTATTGTGACAACCCGAGAATTTAGATAATTATTAAAATCCTAAAATGATGGATTAAAGGTTATAAGATGAACCTAGACAGAAAATAAGTGTATAGAATTGACGTTTCTGTGAAGGAATTTTAAGGATTTTAAAATTTTTAAGAAGAACCTATATGGTTTCATAATTGAATGAGAATAAAGAAATATGGGTTACAAAATTTCAAAACCCTAGAAATGAATTAATATGTATTGAAATGAATATCAATAATAAGGTATTATGATACCTGTAAAATTTGATGTGAATTGAATAGTGTAAGAAATGTTATACTAATACAAATGGAATTTTATTAACGAAATAAGATTTCACAGGAAGAAAAGCTATGAGGTTAAACGAAGATGGGTATATATATATATACTTAGTAAGGTGCTATATATATTTTAGCAAGAAGAATGATGAATTAAGTTAATGATATAAGGATCAAGATAAAACTATGTTAGTAATTAACATAGCTTGAACGTTGGCCTTGACTGACAAATAAGAATTTAAATAAGTAGAAAGTCGTTAGTTATTACGATTAGCAATAAGAAGGGAGTAATTTAAAACTCAAAATTTGAGTTAGAGATATAATTTTGAAACATGGACTGCTCGGTTGCGTCCAAAACGTCAAGTTTAGTCAAAATGGGCAGTAAACACAAAGTGTGTAAAGGTTGACTTTTGTTCAAAGTCAACAGTTGACTTTTTATGGAGAAAAGTCAAAATTAGTGTGAGAAGTGAAAGATGTTATATAGATAATGATATAATATTTAATATTATACCAAATGATGTAAAGCTAAAATATGAGATGAGATCCAATATGTAGATATGAATATTGGTATCAAAGTAGTTAGTAAATTAAATTCATATTTGAATAAATGATTGAATATACTAAAATATATATTTAGTATATAAATAAATTGTTTGAAAACAATTTATGGAGAGGAGGAAATTAAATTTAAGTATACAATATGAATTGTATAACTTGAATAAGTTATTATGTATGAGAATTAAATAGCCTAAATTTTTATTGTTATTTAGTGGTTCTAGTATTTAAATATATACTACTGACTTAATCTAAGAGAATTGCGGAGCATGCCATAATTTATTTAATGATTATGTAAGTAAGTGAATACGAATATTATGTGATGACAAATAAAAGAAACTAGTATGATCCTAATTATGTATTATGAATGAAGAATTAAATAACTTAAGGGTTATGGGATAAGAGATTTATGGTATATAAAATATATACTAATTCTAAGAGACTTATTTTATACATCTCAGTTAATTAATTTTATAACCTAATTATAGCAAGTCTAATTGGGTTAAGAAATTAAGGGCATGTAAGTAAGGAATTAAGTTATAAATGAGGAAATGAAAACCCTAATTAAATAATTAGGGAATGAGAATATTAAAAGTATTGGACCTAATTTATTTTCATGGCCCAAGAAATTAATTTAGAAGCCCAAAGGAATTAAAAGTATAGGAGCCAAACTTGGAGCCCAATTGAAGAAATGGCACTTTGGACATTATGTACATTAGATATTACATTAAAGGAAGCAAGACTTGGTGAATATTAAGGCCACTTGGCCGGATTATGTAGGAAGAAAGGAGAGGAGATGGTGGGTGCACATCATCCATTTTTAAGCCACACTTTGGCAAAAGATATCCCACCAAATTAAGCTAGGTGTCCAATTGTTTAAGGGGCCACCTTGCATATTACTCTCCCACACATATCCATGTGATGATTAAGTGAGAGAAAGAGATAAGAAGATGTTGGGGAAATATCTATTATATACATATCTTATATCTATACAAAATTCTCCAACAAAATCTAACATCATTCTCTTTCATCTTTTATTTTACTTCCTCTTATTTTCTCTTAGACTAACAAAACAAAAGCATAAGAGAGAGAGAGAGAGGGAGAGAGATTCGGTGGAGAGGAGGAGAGAGAGAGGAAGGAGCTACACCATTGATGCTCCATAAATTCATCTTCTACTTTGGAAGAGAAAGAAGAGTAGCCCAAAAATCAAGGTGAAAACTTAAACTAGCTTAAACATTTTTATTTTGTTTGATTTGATTTTTGATAATATGAAGTTATGATCTTGAGGTTTAAAACCTTAGATCTATATGTTTATGAGTATTTCATGTTTAGATCTACTCATATTGGGTGTTGATTTGGTTGAAATCAAAAGGAATGGAAAATAGGATTTTTCCGGAAAGCTTAAACTTGAAAGTGTGATCTAGCTTTTGATTTTTGAAATCTATGATGGATATTTGTGATTTATTTTCTTGGGATGCTAGATATATGTATTAAGGATAAAACCCCTTTCGAATCACTCAATTAGGTTGAAAAATGAGCAAGTTATGGAAGTTATCCCAAACTACTCAAAGCTAAGAAAACTGTTAGAACAACAGTTTTTACCAGCCACTTCCGGGCTAATTTCTGGGAGCTTAACATGTCTAAATATGGATTGTGATAGATGAAAATTGTATATTGGAAAGATACGAATCCAACAAAATTGACGGATCATTAATTGGAGTTATAGATCTCATTTTATATAAGTTTTACCAAAGGACTCCAAAACTGCAAAATGCCAAATGGCTTCTGCCCAAAATTTAAAAGGGCCGTTTCGGTCACTTAAATTGCGAGAAAAATTCTGGCCTTTTGGGACATGAAAATATATGGTATTAAGTACCTCCTGTCCAAAAATGAGCTAATTCCGACTTAAAATGACCAAGTTATGACCATTTCAATTTCTGTGATTTTCCGACGATAATCTCTATAACCGGAGTTCTATAACTCCGACGGCCACGGAATTTAAACTGGAGTGTCATGTTAACACGTATAAGATTGTGCCAAGAGATGGGAATTTCTGGAATTAAGCACGAGGTAGCTAATTTCTTAAGGAAATGACTAAAAATAATTTTTGAAAAATACCAAAGGAAGTTGGAAAATTTTGGAAAAATATTTTTTGTGTATGAAATATATGTATACATGTTTGGACAAAGGATAGAAAAATAATAAGTTACTTTGGTATTTTCGTTAATGAGATATGGAATCCAGCTTGCTGGATTGGAAAATCTGATGAATCCGGCTTGCTGGATTGAAAAGAAGTTTACTGAATTAAAAATATGTTGAATCCAGTTTGCTGGATTGCAGTTTGGCTTGCTGGATTGAAAATTTGTTGAATCCAGGTTGCTGGATTCTGTATCCAGTCTGCTGGATTGGCAATTTGGTTGTTAAATTTAGAATCCAGGTTGTTGGATTAATATTTGACTTATTAGAGTATAAAGAAGAACTTATAATGTATAAGATTAAGTGTTTAATAATAATAAATATGATACAGTGATTGAAGAATTATCCAAGAATGATAATAATACCGATGTGTTAGGATGTTATCTAATATTTGATTAAGTGTTAGATAATCTATTGACAAAGTAATTGTATTATGATACAAAGTAGAATATGCTGATTGAAAGACCAATCTTATTATTAATGATAGGTCTTACCAAAAGAAGTTAACTTAAACTGTGTAGCAGTAGTCAACGAATCAGGCAAGTTTCCTTAACTTAAACTCGAGTTATATTTCAAAGCATATTAGTGAATAATTATTGTGGATTATTCACATCTATACTGATTATTGATTCGCACTTAGTGCATGTTGCATATGTTCATCAGGTATGAAAGGTTGATCACCTTCATTACCATCTGCTCCAGTTGAATTATTCATGTTCATTATTGACATTAATTCATGTCGTCCTGATCATTCAATTATGAAATTTGATTCCTGCTAGTTCACAATTATATTCTTGGACGTAGCTAGCCTTTTATTCATTCTTTTCAATCATGATATATCCTCAAATTAATTTAACTTGCTGGGCAAATTTGATGCTCACCCTTGCTATATCATAATAAAAATTTTCAGATTTAGATGAAAGCTCGAGCAAAGACAAAGGCAAAGGCAAAGTCAAGGATTAAGCTATTATGCAGTTAGATCTATTAAATTTTTTGACGAAAATAGCATTGTAAATCTTTTAAGATATTGAATGTATGTATTAAGTTAAGGTTGTAGACCTTGGAAATGATGTGAAAAAGTTTAATGTATAAACAATTTATGTTTATATCTTCCTCAATAGTTGTAGAAATAGTATACCAGATTCGTGGTAAAAAGTACCCGAATTTGGGGATGCTACAATTATTCTATTGGGAATAACATGTCTGTGCAGTCTATCGCACGTATGGTGAATCCTTCTGTTATTCTATTCTTTATTATTCTGTTGGAATAATCTGTCTATGTGGATTACCACATGCATGGTGAATGATCCTTTGTATTCATTCCTCATTAAATTGTGGAAATGATCTGTATATGTGGATTACCGCATGGCGGACGAAAATCTATTTGCAGTTTTATATATTCTATTATACTCAGTTGGTTAAAGTTTTAGCTTCTATACTCCATGAAATTAGTGGAATATCCTTGATATTTGCGCTTCATCTAGTATCTTTTCATGGAAATATTTTTTTGAGCATTCTTAAATTTTACTCTACAAATAAGTATCATGTTGACAATTTGGACGTTACTGATTCCTGGATAAATTAATTCTTGAACTTGTTTTATTGAATTATTATGTCATTGTCATCATCTTCATGTTTATATTATGTTGAAAGTCATCTATGGTCTGTAGTGCATAGATGAACTTGGTATGATTATGACTAGGGATTATTCGATATAATCATGACTGTAATGTTACAAATAATGTGGTAAAAGTCATCTTTGGCCCGTAGTGCATAGATGGACTTGGTGTGATTATGGCCAGGGATTATTCGGTATAATCATGACCGTAATGTGATGAATGATGTGGTAAAAAAAATCCTCATTGGCCCTAGTGCATTGATGGACAGTATTTGGTATGATTATGGCTATGGATTCTCTTCGGCCAAGGGTGCAAAGATGAATTGTTTTATGGCATGATCAGGACCGTTGATGAAAACACGATTATCTTTGGCCCGTAGTGCATGGATAATTCGTGGTCGTGATACTAATGAATATCCTTGGCCTGTAGTACAGGGATGATTCGATGATGTGGATTAATTATTGAGCTGAGTCTAAGCGATGAAATATTAATTCATGGATGTGATAATAATGAATATCTTTGGCCGTAGTGCATGGATAATTCATGGATGTGATACTAACGAATATCCTTGGCCGTAGTGCATGGATAATTCGAAGGTGTGGATTATTTATTAAGCTGAGTCTCAGAGATAAAATATTGGTTATACACTTTTAATTTGTAGAAGATAATAGATATCATGCTCTACTTTACTCTTCTAAAATACAGTTGTATGTCTTTGGCCGTAGTGCAAAGATAAATTTATTAGTATGATCACCGGGTATTTGAGTTTTTAACTTGTATTTGCCCGATTTTGTCTTTCACCGAAGACAAGTTCAGCTAGGATGGAGGCACCAAAGGCCGTCCCAGAAAAGTCAAAGTCGGTAATTTAAGAGAGAGCGTTTTTTTTTCGTGACGAGGAACCTGAATAAAATTATCACGGATATGTTAGTCATAAACTCTTTTGAAGTCTATACCCTGTTAGATACCGGTTCTACTCACTCTTTTATTTCACCTAGTTGTGTTCAATGTTTCAACTTAACTCCGGAGAAGTTAGACTTTGATATATCTGTTTAAACTCAGTTGGGAGAAATCTTCGTTACCTCCACTATTTATAAATCTTGTTCAAATCAACACTTTCACGTTACCTGTCGATCGTATCTCTTTGAAAATACTTCCCTTTGATGTGATTTTAGGAATCGATTGGTTAACTACTCATCATGTTTTACGTAAGGTTGTTAGCTTTCATACTCCTAACCAACCTGTTATGCGAATTCAAGCAACCAAACCACTAAAGTCAATCATTATCATATCAAGCCATAAGTAAAAAGCCCTGAGCCTTTGGTTGGTGACTTCCTTGTGTGGAATGCACCGAAGCCAAACTTTCTGTAGGCGACGTCGTGAATGATGATGGCAAGTTGATAGGTATCAATGTGACGTGCTATCCAAGTCTTGGATGAGGGTCACAGTTTTGAACGATATTTCTATTGTTAATAAATTTCCTGACGTATTCGTGATGACTTCTTAGCCTACCCCAGAGCGTGAAATAAAATTTGTATTGATCCCAGTACAAAACCTATTTCTTAAACCCTTAAATATTTCTTCAACTAAAACGAACATATTATGCGCCACAGACGTTGGCTCGAGCTATAGAAGATTACGATCGTACCATTCAATATCATCGTGGAAAAGCAAATGTGGTAGCTGACGCGTTGAGTAGAAGATCGTATGCTAGTGAGATGTTGTTAACACAAAGACCCATTTCGTATAACTTATAAATGATGAAGATAGAGTTAAAGACTCTAGGGACCCACGTGAAGATAACGAATATACGATTAGAATCAACTTTAATCGATAAAGTTAAAGCCGCTCAATCTACATACTCAGAGCTGTTGAATATGAAGAAGAAGGTTCAAGAGGGCGTTATTTTAGAAGCAAGAATCGATGAAGGGAGGAAATCTCAACCCTCGATTTAATTGACCCATTTGAAATCCTCGATCGAGTAGGAACTGTGGCTTATAGACTCGTTTTACCGCCAAGTATATCGCGTGTTCATAACATTTTTAACGTATTGATGTTACATAAATATGTGGACGACCCGAATCACATTATTGATTTAGAACCGGACGAGATAGCTGGTAATTTAACGTATGAAGATGTACCTGTTAAAATCCTGGATTGTATTCAACACTCAAAGGTTATACCTCAAGAGTTAGAATCTGACGAAGTGTCCTAATCTGTTCGGCATACCAGGTACGTACGTAAATTTCGAGGGCGAAATTTCATAAGGAGGGGAGATTGTGAAATCCCAGATTTTATGAATAAAGATTTAATTTTTTCGAAATATTTTTTAAATATTATGGTGTGAATTTGAGATAATGTTATAGTTGTGGGTAGTATTTATAAATTTTGCAAAGTATGCAAGTTGTTGTATTATATTCGATTGGTCGGAGAATATTATTTTTATCGAGGAATATTCGTACGACGGCACAATTATTGGTGGACCCCACAATAGAATTATTGTCGGATTGAGAAAACGACAAAAATATTTTTTGAAAATAACGGCGGAAGTTTTACCGTTAATACTGTTGAACTACTCGGTAGTAAAAATATAGTAATACGTGTTGTTGCATAGTAGCATACGGTATTGATTATTGAGGCTTACGTGATAAGTCACTTAGCTTTATTTTATTGGTATTATTAATGTAATAAAACAGAAAAGCTTTTTATATAAAACAGAATACTTTTATAAAGTTATTCGTTTTATTAGGCTAATAGTAAAATCTTTTTATATAAAACAGAATATTTTTATAAAGTTATCTATTTTATTAGGCAATAATTAGAATATATTATATTTTATTATGTATAGTATTTGCATAGTGCCTGCATAGTATTTGCATAGTAAAATCTCTTATAAAGTTATTCGTTTTATTAGATTATAAATAGAATATATTATATTTTATTTAAAAGATTTTGCTTTAAATATGGACCGTCAGATTAAAGTAAATCAATCTAGACCGTTCATCAGTTAGTTACTATGCAGTCCATTTTTCTATAAATAAAAGCTCATTCCTTCATTATTTTCTTACGAATTCACTGAAACTCTAGAGAGAGAAATTATAGAGAGAGAGAAGAAAAGTATTTTGCTACTTCACTACTCCTATATCAAGTACTCTTCCTTTCAAGGTAAGGGATATTATTTGTTGTACTCGTAAAGGGTATTCTTTCTTTCTTATTCATGAAGAGAACTTCTGTTATTCCATTCTTTATTATTCTGTTGGAATAACCAGTATACGCAGACTACCCTATACTTGGTGACATTCTTCTATTATTCTATCTTTACTATTACTCTGTCGTAAAGGGTATGTGCGTTTTACGCTGGACCTGGTTCCGTCTTTACTATTATTCTGTTGGAATATCTTGTCTGTGCATTTTACGCCGGACCTGGTTCCATTATTCATTATTCTGTGGGAATATCCTGTCTGTGCGTTTTACGCCGGACCTGGTTTCGTCTTTATTATTCTGTTGGAACATCCTGTCGGTGCGTATTACGCCTGACCTGGTTCCGTTATTTAGTATTCTGTTGGAATAACCTGTCTATGCGAAGTACCGCATGCATGGTGATTTTTGTTGTTATTCCATTCTTTATTATTCTGTTGGAACATCCTGTCGGTGCGAATTTCGCCTGACCTGGTTCCGTTATTATTATTCTGTTGGAATAACTTGTCTATGCGAAGTACCGCATGCATGGTGATTTCTTTTGTTATTCCATTCTTTATTATACTCAGTTGGTTAAAACTTTGACTTCTATACTCCATGAAATTAGTGGAATATCTTTGATATTTGTGCTTCATCCGGTATCTTTTCATGAAAATATTTTTCTGAGCATATTCAAATTTTACTCTACAAAGAAGTATCATGTTGACAATTTGGACGTTATCAGTTCCTAGATAAATTAATTCTTGAACTTGTTTTTATTGAATTCTTATATCATTCTCATCATCCTCATGTTTATATTTTGTTGAAAGTCATCTATGGCCTGTAGTGCATAGATAGACTTGGTATGATTATGACCAGGGATTATTCGGTGTAATCATGACCGTAATGTTACAAATGAGGTGGAAAAAGTCCTCATTGGCCCGTAGTGCATTGATGGATAATTTTTGGTATGATTATGGCTATGGATTCGCTTTGGCCGTAGTGCAAAGATGAATTATTTTATGGCATGATCAGGACCGTTGATGAAAACATGATTATCTTTAGCCGTAGTGCATGGATAATTTGTGGTCGTGATACTAAAGAATATCCTTAACCGTAGTGCAAGGGTGATTCAATGATGTGGATTATTTATTAAGCTGAGTCTCAGCGATAAAAGTCATGAAAAACCTTTTAAATCATAAAAGATAGTAGATTTTATTCTCTACTTGACTCTTTTAATAGATTGCTTGATCCGCTACAGTTAAACTTGATGTCTATTGTATTTTATCAGTTTAACATTGTTGAAGACTAATGATAATTTATTTTGCATTAACTTAGTCATAATATTTCTTACTGGGCTAGTTGAGCTCACCCTTTCTCTCACTGTTCTCTTCAGGAAATGAGAATATAGTTGGGACGAGTCGGAAAACGGAGTGATGGACCAGATGATAGTATTAGTAGTCCTCATTATTCTATATATTAGTGTTCATGAATACAAAAGAAATAATACCCCTTACGAGTACAACAAATAATATCCCTTACCTTTGAAAGAAGTGTATTCCGACTGGTACAGGCCATAGATGACTTTCAACAAAATATAAACATGAGGATGATGACAATGATATAAGAATTCAATAAAACAAGTTCAAGAATTAATTTATCTAGGAACTGATAACGTTCAAATTGTCAACATGATACTGCTTTGTAGAGTAAAATTCAAGAATGCTCAGAAAAATATTTCCATGAAAAGATACTGGATGAAGCACAAATATCAAAGATATTCCACTAATTTCATGGAGTATACAAGCCACAACTTTAACCAACTGAGTATAATAAAGAATAGAATAACAAAAGAATTCACCAAGCATACGACAGACCGCACAGATAGGTTATTCCAACAGAAAAATAAATAATGGAACCAGGTCATGCGTAAAACGCACAGACAGGATATTCTGACAGAATATTAAAGAACGAAATAATACATAATGGAACCAGGTCAGGCGTAATACGCACCGACAGGATATTCCGACAAAATAATAAAGAACGGAATAATAGAAGAATTTCACCATGTATGCGGTACTTCGCATAAACAGGTTATTCCAACATAATAATAAAGA